>CM038145.1:517258565-517994987 GCA_021437245.1 Aegilops speltoides
TGATGCTCTTTCTTGATTTCTACCTTCCGATTTCAACATCACGAAGAGCTGGAATCATTTTCGCATCCCTTGCATACTATAGTTCATCACGAAGTTCTACTAACTTGGTGATGGTGACTAGAGAATTCTCAATCACTATCTTATCCGAAGATTAACTCCCACTTGATTCAAGCGATTGAAGTACCTGAACATCGAGCACATGCTCACTAGTTGAGCGATTCTCTCCATCTTTTAGCTATAGAACTTGTTGGAGACTTCATATCTCTCAACTCGGTATTTCCTTGAAATATTAACTTCAATTCCTCGAACATCTCATATGGTCCATGATGTTCAAAACATCTTTGAAGTCCCGATTCTAAGCCATAAAGCATGGTGCACAAAACTATCAAGTAGTCATCATATCGAGCTAGCCAAACGCTCATAACGCTCAGATCCGCTCCTGCATTAGGTCTGCACCTAGCGTGCATTAAGGACATAATTCTTCTGGCAGCAATGAGGATAAACCTCAGATCACGGATCAAATCCGCATCATTGCTACTAACATTTTTCAACACAATTTTCTAGGAACATATCAAAATAAACATATGAAAGCAACAACGCAAGCTATTGATCTTACAACATAATTTGCAAAATACTACCAGGACTAAGTTCATGATAAATTTAAGTTCAATTAATCATATTACTTAAGAACTCCCACTTAGATGACATCTCTCTAGTCATCTAAGTGATCACGCGATCCAAATCAACTAAACCATAACCGATCATCACGTGAAATGGAGTAGTTTTCAATGGTTGGGGAGCGTAGTAATTTCAAAAATTTCCTCGCACACGCAAGATCATGGTGATGTATAGCAACGAGAGGGAGAGTGTTGTCTCGTACCCTCGTAGACCCGAAGCGAAGCGTTCTGGCGTAGAGGAAGTAGTCGTGCGTTATCCTCGCGATCCGACCGATCCCGCGCCGTCACTCCGGCGCCCCGAGTTCTTGACACACGTACAGCTCGATGGCGTCCCTCGTACTCGATCCAGCCGAGTGTCGAGGTGAGTTCCGTCGGCCTGACGGCGTGGTGGCGATCTTGATGTTTCACCGGCGCAGGCTTCGCCTAAGCTTGCGACGGCATAACCGAGGTGGAATATGGTGGAGGGGGGCACCGCACACGGCTAAGGAACGATCCGTAGATCAAACTTGTGTGTCCTAGGGTGCCCCCCTGCCCCCGTATATAAAGGAGCAAGGGGGAGGGGGCCGGCCGGCCAAGGGAGGCGCGCCAGGGAGTCCTACTCCCTCTGGAGTAGGATTCCCCTCAATCCTAGTTGGAATAGGATTCACGGAGGGAGAAAGAGAGAGGGGCCGGCCCCCTTTCCTAGTCCTAGTAGGACTAGGGGGAGGGGGGGAGGCGCGCGGCCACCTAGGGCTGGCCCTTTCTCCTTTCCACCAAGGCCCACTATGGCCCATTTAGTTCCCGGGGGGGTTCCGGTAACCTCCCGGTGTTCCGGTAAATTCCTGTTTTCACCCGGAACCATTCCGAACTCCAAATATAGGCTTCCAATATATCAATCTTTATGTCTCGACCATTTCGAGACTCCTCGTCATGTCCGTGATCATATCCGGGACTCCGAACTTCTTCGGTACATCAAAATACATAAACTCATAATAAGCATCGCCGAAACCTTAAGCGTGCGGACCCTACGGTTCGAGAACAATGTAGACATGACCTAGAACTATTCTCGGTCAATAACCAATAGCGGGACCTGGATGCCCATATTGGTTCCTACATATTCTCTGAAGATCTTTGTCGGTCGGACCGCATAACAACATCGTTGTTCCTTTGTCATCGGTATGTTTACTTGCCGAGATTCGATCGTCGGTATCAATACCTAGTTCAATCTCGTTACCGCAAGTCTCTTTACTCGTTCCGTAATACATCATCTCACAACTAACACATTAGTTGCAATGCTTGCAAGGCTTATGTGATGTGCATTACCGAGAGGGCCCAGAGATACCTCTCCGACAATCGGAGTGACAAATCCTAATCTCGAAATCGCCAACCCAACATTTGCCTTTGGAGACACTGTAGTACTCCTTTATAATCACCCGATTCGTTGTGACGTTTGGTAGTACCAAAGTGTTCCTCCGGCAAGCGGGAGTTGCATAATCTCATAGTCATAGGAACATGTATAAGTCATGAAGAAAGCAATAGCAACATACTAAGCGATCGTGTGCTAAGCTAATGGAATGGGTCATGTCAATCAGATCATTCAACTAATGATGTGACCTTGTTAATCAAATAACAACTCCTTGTTCATGGTTAGGAAACATAACCATCTTTGATTAACAAGCTAGTCAAATAGAGGCATACTAGTGACACTCTGTTTGTCTATGTATTCACACATGTATTATGTTTCAGATTAATACAATTCTAGCATGAATAATAAACATTTATCATGATATAAGGAAATAAATAATAACTTTATTATTGCCTCTAGGGCATATTTCCTTGATCTCCCACTTGCACTAGAGTCAATAATCTAGATCACATCACCATGTGATCAACATTGATAGTTCACATCATCATGTGATTAACACCTATAGTTCACATCGCCATGTGACCAACACACAAAGGGTTTACTAGAGTCAATAATCTAGTTCACATCGCTATGTGATTAACACCCAAAGAGTACTAAGGTGTGATCATGTTTTGCTTGTGAGAGAATCTTAGTCAATGGGTCTATCATATTCAGAGCCGTATGTATTTTGCAAATATTCTATGTCTACAATGCTCTGCACGGAGCTACTCTAGCTAATTGCTCCCACTTTCAATATGTATCTAGAACGAGACTTAGAGTCATCGGATCGGTGTCAAAACTTGCATCGGCGTAACCCTTTACTGACGAACCTTTTGTCACTTCCATAATCGAGAAACATATCCTTATTCCACTAAGGATAATTTTGACCACTGTCAAGTGATCTACTCCTAGATCACTATTGTACTCCCTTGCCAAACTCAGTGTAGGGTATACAATAGATCTGGTACACAGCATGGCATACTTTATAGAACCTATGGTCAAGGCATAGGGAATGACTTTCATTCTCTTTCTATCTTCTGCCGTGGTCGGGTTTTGAGTCTTACTCAATTTTTTACACCTTGTAACACAGGCAAGAACTCTTTCTTTGACTGTTCCATTTTGAACTACTTCAAAATCTTGTCAAGGTATGTACTCATTGAAAAAAAAACTTATCAAGCATCTTGATCTATCTCTATAGATCTTGATGCTCAATATGTAAGCAGCTTCACCGAGGTCTTTCTTTGAAAAACTTCTTTCAAACACTCCTTTATGCTTTGCAGAATAATTCTACATTATTTCCGATCTATAATATGTCATTCACATATACTTATCGAAATCTTGTAGTGCTCCCACTCACTTTCTAGTAAATCGGAGCTTCACCATAAGTGCATAAAACTATATGCTTAGATCAACTCATCAAGCGTATATTCCAACTCGAGATGCTTGCACCAGTCCATAGGTGGATCGCTGGAGCTTGCACACTTTGTTAGCTCCCTTTGGATCGATAAAACCTTCTGGTTGCATCATATACAACTCTTCCTCCTGATACCCATTCAGGAATGCAGTTTTTACATCCATTTGCCAAATTTCATAAATTGTGGCAATTGCTAACATGATTCGGACAGACTTAAGCATCGCTACAGTTGAGAAAATCTCATTGTAGTCAACAACTTGAACTTGTCAAAAATCTTTTTGCGACAAGTCGAGCTTTGTAGATAGTAACACTACTATCAGCGTCCGTCTTCCTCTTGAAGATCCATTTATTTTTTATGGCTTGCCGATCATCGGGCAACGCCACCAAAGTCCACACTTTGTTCTCATACATGGATCTCATCTCAGATTTCATGGCCTCAAGCCATTTCGCGGAATCTGGGCTCATCATCGCTTCCTCATAGTTCATAGGTTCATCATGTTCTAGTTACATGACTTCCAAAACAGGATTACCGTACTACTTTGGTGCGTATCTCACTCTGGTTTACCTACGAGATTCGGTAGTAACTTGATCTGAAGTTACATGATCATCATCATTAGCTTCCTCACTAATTGGTGTAGTAGTCACGAGAACAGATTTCTGTGATGAACTACTTTCAATAAGGGAGAAGGTACAATTACCTCATCAAGTTCTACTTTCCTCCCACTCACTTCTTTGAGAGAAACTCCTTCTCTAGAAAGGATCCATTTATTAACAACGAATGTTTTGCCTTTGGATCTGTGATAGAAGGTGTACCCAACAATTTCCTTTGGGTATTCTATGAAGACACACTTCTCCGATTTGGGTTTGAGCTTATCGAGGATGAAACTTTTTCACATAAGCATCGCAGCCCCAAACTTTAAGAAAGCGACAACTTTGGTTTCTTGCTAAACCACAGTTCATATAGTGTCGTCTCAGCGGTTTAGATGGTGCCCTATTTAGCGTGAATGCAGCTGTCTCTAATGCATGATCCCAAAAGCGATATTGGTAAATCGGTAAGAAACATCATAGATTGTACTATATCCAATAAAGTACGGTTATGACGTTCGGACACACCATTATGATGTGGTGTTCCAGGTGGCATGAATTTGTGAAATTATTCCACATTGTTTAATTGAAGACCAAACTCGTAACTCAAATATTTGTCTCCGCGATCAGATCGTAGAAACCTTATTTTCTTGTCACGATGATTTTCCACTTCACTCTGAAATTCTTTGAACCTTTCAACTATTTCAGACTTATGTTTCATCAAGTAGATATACCCATATCTGCTCAAATCATCTGTGAAGGTCGAAAATAACGATATCCACATGAGCCTTAACACTCATTGGATCGCATACATCGGTATGTATTATTTCCAATAAGTCGGTTGCTCGCTCCATTGTTCGGAGAACGGAGTCTTAGTCATCTTGCCCATGAGGCATGGTTACGCAAGCATCAAGTGATTCATAATCAAGTGATTCCAAAATCCCATCAGCATGGAGTTTCTTCATCGCTTTACACCAATATGACCTAAGCGGCGATGCCACAAATAAGTTGCACTATCATTATTAACTTTGCATCTTTTGGTTTCAATATTATGAATATGTGTATCACTACGATCGAGATCCAATGAACCATTTTCATTGGGTGTAACCATATAAGGTTTTATTCATGTAAGCAGAACAACAGTTTATTCTCTTACTTAAATGAATAACCGTTTTGCAATAAACACGATCAAATCATATTCATGCTCAACGCAAACACCAAATAACATTTATTTAGGTTCAACACTAATCCCGAAAGTATAGGGAGTGTGCGATGATAATCGTATCAATCTTGAAACTATTTTCAACACACATCATCACTTCACCCTTAACTAGTTTCTGTTTATTCTGCAACTCCCGTTTCGAGTTACTACTCTTAGCAACTGAACCAGTACCAAATACCGAGGGGTTGCTATAAACACTAGTAAAGCACACATCAAACACCTGTATATCAAATATACCCTTTTTCACTTTGCCATCCTTCTTATCCACCAAATATTTAGGGCAGTTCCGCTTCCAGTGACCATTTCCTTTGCAGTGCAAGCACTCAGTTTCAGGCTTTGGTTCAGCTTTGGGCTTCTTCGTGGGAGTGACAACTTGCTTGTCAATCTACTTGAAGTTCCCCTTTCTTGAAACTAGTGATCTTGTCAACCATCAACACTTGATGCTCTTTCTTGATTTCTACCTTCGTCGATTTCAACATCACGAAGAGCTCGGGAATCATTTTCGTCATCCCTTGCATACTATAGTTCATCACGAAGTTCTACTAACTTGGTGATGGTGACTAGAGAATTCTGTCAATCACTATCTTATCTGGAAGATTAACTCCCACTTGATTCAAGCGATTGAAGTACCCGGACAATCGAGCACATGCTCACTAGTTGAGCGATTCTCCTCCATCTTTTAGCTATAGAACTTGTTGGAGACTTCATATCTCTCAACTCGGGTATTTCCTTGAAATATTAACTTCAATTCTGGAACATCTCATATGGTCCATGATGTTCAAAACATCTTTGAAGTCGATTCTAAGCCATAAAGCATGGTGCACAAAACTATCAAGTAGTCATCATCTTGAGCTAGCCAAGCGTTCATAACGTCATATCGCTCCTGCATTAGGTCTGTCACCTAGCGGTGCATTAAGGACATAATTCTTACGTGCAGCAATGAGGATAAACCTCGGATCACGGATCAAATCCGCATCATTGCTACTAACATTTTTCAACACAATTTTCTCTAGGAACATATCAAAATAAACATATGAAAGCAACAACGCAAGCTATTGATCTTACAACATAATTTGCAAAATACTACCAGGACTAAGTTCATGATAAATTTAAGTTCAATTAATCATATTACTTAAGAACTCCCACTTAGACAGACATCTCTCTAGTCATCTAAGTGATCACGTGATCAAATCAACTAAACCATAACCGATCATCACGTGAAATGGAGTAGTTTTCAATGGTGAACATCTTATGTTGATCATATCTACTATATGATTCACGCTCGACCTTTCGGTCTCCGTGTTCGAGGCCATATCTGCATATGCTAGGCTCGTCAAGTATAACCCGAGTATTCTGCGTGTGCAAAACTGGCTTGCACCCGTTGTAGATGGACGTAGAGCTTATCACACCGATCATCACGTGGTGTGCAGGCACGACGAACTTTGGCAGCGGTGCATACTCGGGAGAACACTTCTTGATAATTTAGTGAGAGATCATCTTATAATGCTACCGTCAATCAAAGCAAGATAAGATGCATAAAGATAAACATCACATGCAAATCAATATAAGTGATATGATATGGTCATCATCATCTTGTGCTTCGTGATCTCCATCTCTGCAGCACCACCATGATCACCATCGTCACCGCGCGACACCTTGATCTCCATCGTAGCATCGTTGTCGTCTCGCCAAACTTATGCTTCTCGACTATCGCTACCGCTTAGTGATAAAGTAAAGCATTACAGAGCGATTGCATTGCATACAATAAGCGACAACCATATGGCTCCTGCCGATTGCGATAACCGGTTACAAAACATGATCATCTCATACAATAAAATATAGCATCACGTCTTGACCATATCACATCACAACATGCCTGCAAAAACAAGTTAGGCGTCCTCTACTTTGTTGTTGCAAATTTTACGTGGCTGCTACGGGCTTAAGCAAGAACCAGTCTCACCTCGCATCAAAACCACAGCGATACTTCGTCAAATAGACTCCGTTTTAACCTTCTCAAGGACGGGCGTAGCCACTCAGTTCAACTAAAGTGAGAGAGCAGACACCCACGGTCACCTTTAAGCAGCGAGTGCTCGTGGCGGTGAAACCAGTCTCGCGTAAGCGTCTGGCGTAATGTCGGTCCAGGCCGCTTCATCTCACAATACCGCTGAACCAAAGTATGAAATGCTGGTAGGTAGTATGACTTGTATCGCCCACAACTCACTTGTGTTCTACTCGTGCAAAACATCAAACCATAGAAAAAACCTAGGCTCGGATGCCCTTTGTTGGGGAGCGTAGTAATTTCAAAAATTTCCTCGCACACGCAAGATCATGGTGATGTATAGCAGCGAGAGGGAGAGTGTTGTCTCGTACCCTCGTGAACCCGGCGGAAGCGTTCTAGCGTAGAGGAAGTAGTCGTCGTTATCCTCGCGATCCGACCGATCCGGCGCCGTCACTCCGGCGCCCCCGAGTTCTTGACACACGTACAGCTCGATGACGTCCCTCGTACTCCGATCCAGCCGAGTGTCGAGGGTGAGTTCCATCAGCACGACGGCGTGGTGACGATCTTGATGTTTCACCGGCGCAGGGCTTCGCCTAAGCTTCACGACGGCATAACCGAGGTGGAATATGGTGGAGGGGGGCACCGCACACGGCTAAGGAACGATCCGTAGATCAAACTTGTGTGTCTAGGGTGCCCCTGCCCCGTATATAAAGGAGCAAGGGGAGGGGGCGGCCGGCCAAGGAGGCGCGCCGAGGAGTCCTACTCCCTCAGGGAGTAGGATTCCCCTCAATCCTAGTTGGAATAGGATTCACGGAGGGGGGAAGAGAGAGAGGGGCGGCCCCTTTCCTAGTCCTAGTAGGACTAGGGGAGGGGCCGCCACCTAGGGCTGGCCCTTTCTCCTTTCCACCAAGGCCCACTATGGCCCATTTAGTTCCGGGGTTCGGTAACCTCCGGTATTCCGTAAATTCCTGTTTTCACGGAACCATTCCGAACTCCAAATATAGGCTTCAATATATCAATCTTTATGTCTCGACCATTTGAGACTCCTCGTCATGTCCGTGATCATATCCGGGACTCGAACTTCTTGGTACATCAAAATACATAAACTCATAATAACTGCCATCGAAACCTTAAGCGTGCGGACCCTACGGTTCGAGAACAATGTAGACATGACCTAGAACTATTCTCGGTCAATAACCAATAGCGGGACCTGGATGCCCATATTGGTTCCTACATATTCTCGAAGATCTTTGTCGGTCGAGACCGCATAACAACATCGTTGTTCCTTTGTCATCGGTATGTTTACTTGCCGAGATTCGATCGTCGGTATCAATACCTAGTTCAATCTCGTTACGGCAAGTCTCTTTACTCGTTCCGTAATACATCATCTCACAACTAACACATTAGTTGCAATGCTTGCAAGGCTTATGTGATGTGCATTACCAAGAGGGCCCAGAGATACCTCTCCGACAATCGGAGTGACAAATCCTAATCTCGAAATCGCCAACCCAACATTTGCCTTTGGAGACACCTGTAGTACTCCTTTATAATCACCCGCTTATGTTGTGACGTTTGGTAGTACCCAAAGTGTTCCTCCGACAAGCGGAGTTGCATAATCTCATAGTCATAGGAACATGTATAAGTCATGAAGAAAGCAATAGCAACATACTAAACGATCGTGTGCTAAGCTAATGGAATGGGTCATGTCAATCAGATCATTCAACTAATGATGTGACCTTGTTAATCAAATAACAACTCCTTGTTCATGGTTAGGAAACATAACCATCTTTGATTAACAAGCTAGTCAAGTAGAGGCATACTAGTGACACTCTGTTTGTCTATGTATTCACACATGTATTATGTTTCCGATTAATACAATTCTAGCATGAATAATAAACATTTATCATGATATAAGGAAATAAATAATAACTTTATTATTGCCTCTAGGGCATATTTCCTTCATATGTATCTTGCAAATTTCTATGTCTCCCACTTGGACTTGGTCCCGGATGGAATTGAAGCGTCTCTTGATGTGCTTGGTCCTCTTGTGAAATCTGGATTCCTTTGCCAAGGCAATTGCACCAGTATTGTCACAGAAGATCTTCATTGGTCCCGATGCACTAGGTATAACACCTTGATCAGAAATGAACTCCTTCATCCAGACTCCTTCATTTGCTGCTTCCGAAGCAGCTATGTACTCCGCTTCACATGTAGATCCCGCCACGACGCTTTGTTTAGAACTGCACCAACTTACAGCTCCACCGTTTAATAAAAATACGTATCCGATTTGCGATTTAGAATCGTCCGGATCAGTGTCAAAGCTTGCATCGACGTAACCATTTACGACTAGCTCTTTGTCACCTCCATATACGAGAAACATATCCTTAGTCCTTTTCAGGTATTTCAGGATGTTCTTGACCGCTGTCCAGTGATCCACTCCTGGATTACTTTGGTACCTTCCTGCTAAACTAATAGCAAGACACACATCAGGTCTGGTACACAGCATTGCATACATGATAGAGCCTATGGCTGAAGCATAGGGAACTCCTTTCATTTTCTCTCTATCTTCTGCAGTGGTCGGGCATTGAGTGTGACTCAACTTTATACCTTGTAATACAGGCAAGAACCCTTTCTTCGCCTGATCAATATTGAACCTTTTCAACACTTTATCAAGGTATGTGCATTGTGAAAGTCCAATCAAGCGTCTTGATCTATCTCTATAGATCTTAATGCCCAATATGTAAGCAGCTTCACCAAGGTCTTTCATTGAAAAACTTTTATTCAAGTATCCTTTTATGCTATCCAGAAATTCTATATCATTTCCAATCAACAATATGTCGTCCACATATAATATTAGAAATGCTACAGAGCTCCCACTCACTTTCTTGTAAATACAGGCTTCTCCAAAAGTCAGTATAAAACCATATGCTTTGATCACACTATCAAAGCGTTTATTCCAACTCCGAGAGGCCTGCACCAGACCATAGATTGATTGCTGGAGCTTGCACACTTTGTCAGCTCCCTTAGGATCGACAAAACCTTCCGGTTGCATCATATACAATTCTTCTTCCAAAAATCCATTCAGGAATGCAGTTTTGACATCCATCTGCCAAATTTCATAATCATAAAATGCGGCAATTGCTAACATGATTCGGATAGACTTAAGCATCGCTACGGGTGAGAATGTCTCATCGTAGTCAACCCCTTGAACTTGTCGAATACCTTTCGCAACAAGTCGAGCTTTATAGACAGTTATATTACCGTCAGCATCATTCTTCTTCTTAAAGATCCATTTATTCTCAATGGCTTGCCGATCATCAGGCAAGTCAAACAAACTCCATACTTTGTTCTCATACATGGATCCCATCTCAGATTTCATGGCTTCTAGCCATTTTGCGGAATCTGGGCTCATCATCGCTTCCTCATAGTTCGTAGGTTCATCATGGTCAAGTAACATGACTTCGAAATAGGATTACCGTACCACTCAGTGCGGATCTTACTCTAGTAGACCTCGTGGTTCAATAGAAACTTGATCTGAAGTTTCATGATCAATATCATTAACTTCCTCACTAATTGGTGTAGGTGTCACGAGAACGGTTTACGTGATGAACTACTTTCAATAAGGGAGCTGGTATAGTTACCTCATCAAGTTCTACTTTCCTCCCACTCACTTCTTTCGAGAGAAACTCCTTCTCTAGAAAGGATCCATTCTTAGCAACGAATGTTTTGCCTTCGGATCTGTGATAGAAGGTGTACCCAATAGTCTCTTTTGGGTATCCTATGAAGACACATTTCTCCGATTTAGGTTCGAGCTTATCTGGTTGAAGTTTCTTCACATAAGCATCGCAACCCCAAACTTTAAGAAACGACAACTTTGGTTTCTTGCCAAACCACAGTTCATAAGGTGTCGTCTCAACGGATTTTGATGGTGCCCTATTCAACGTGAATGCGTCCGTCTCTAAAGCATAACCCCAGAACGATAGCGATAAATCAGTAAGAGACATCATAGATCGCACCATATCTAGTAAAGTACGATTATGACGTTCGGACACACCATTTCATTGTGGTGTTCCGGATGGCGTGAGTTGCGAAACTATTCCACATTGTTTCAAATGTAAACCAAACTCGTAACTCAAATATTCTCCTCCATGATCAGATCGCAGAAACTTTATTTTCTTGTTACGATGATTTTCCACTTCACTCTGAAATTCTTTGAACTTTTCAAATGTTTCAGACTTGTGTTTCATTAAGTAGATATACCCATATCTGCTCAAATCATCTGTGAAGGTGAGAAAATAACGATATCCGCCACGAGCTTCAATATTCATCGGACCACATACATCTGTATGTATGATTTCCAACAAATCTGTTGCTCTCTCCATAGTACCAGAGAACGGTGTTTTAGTCATCTTGCCCATGAGGCACGGTTCGCAAGTACCAAGTGATTCATAATCAAGTGATTCCAAAAGTCCATCGAGATGGAGCTTCTTCATGCGCTTTACATCGATATGACCTAAGCGGCGATGCCACAAATAAGTTGCACTATCATTATCAACTCTGCATCTTTTGGCTTTGACATTATGAATATGTGTATCACTACTATCGAGATTCAATAAAATAGACCACTCTTCAAGGGTGCATGACCATAAAAGATATTACTCATATAAAAGAACAACCATTATTCTCTGATTTAAATGAATAACCGTCTCGCATCAAACAAGATCCAGATATAATGTTCATGCTCAACGCTGGCACCAAATAACAATTATTCAGGTCTAAAACTAATCCGAAGGTAGATGTAGAGGTAGCGTGCGACCGCGATCACATCGACTTTGGAACCGCTTCCCACGCCGCATCGTCACCTCGTCCTTGGCGATGCTCGCTTATTCCGTAGTCCTGTTTGAGTTGCAAATATTAGCAATGAACCAGTATCAAATACCAGTGCTACTACGAGCTCTAGTAAGGTACACATCAATAACATGTATATCACATATACCTTTGTTCACCTTGCCATCCTTCTTATCCGCCAAATACTTGGGGCAGTTCCGCTTCCAATGACCAGTTTGCTTGCAGTAGAAGCACTCAGTTTCAGGCTTAGGTCCAGACTTGGGTTTCTTCTCTTGAGCAGCAACTTGGGTTTCTTCTCTTGAGCAGCAACTTGCTTGTTGTTCTTCTTGAAGTTCCCCTTCTTCTTCCCTTTGCCCTTTTTCTTGAAACTAGTGGTCTTGTTGACCATCAACACTTGATGCTCCTTCTTGATTTCTACCTCCGCAGCCTTTAACATTGCGAAGAGCTCGGGAATTGTCTTGTTCATCCCTTGCATATTATAGTTCATCACGAAGCTCTTGTAGCTTGGTGGCAGTGATTGGAGAATTCATCAATGGCGCTATCATCCCAAGATTAACTCCCAGTTGAATCAAGTGATTATTATACCCGACATTTTGAGTATATGCTCACCGAAACTATTCTCCTCCATCTTGCAGCTATAGAACTTATTGGAGACTTCATATCTCTCAATCCGGGCATTTGCTTGAAATATTAACTTCAACTCCTGGAACATCTCATATGCTCTATGACGTTCAAAACGTCGTTGAAGACCCGGTTCTAAGCCGTAAAGCATGGCACACTGAACTATAGAGTAGTCATCAGCTTTGCTCTGCTAGACGTTCACAACATCTGGCGTTGCTCCTGCAGCAGGCCTGGCACCCAGCAGTGCTTCCAGGACGTAATTCTTCTGTGCAGCAATGAGGATAATCCTCAAGTTACGGACCCAGTCCGTGTAATTGCTACCATCATCTTTCAACTTTGCTTTCTCAAGGAACGCATTAAAATTCAACAGAACAACAACACGAGCCATCTATCTACAACAAACATAGACAAGCAAAATATTATCAGGTACTAAGTTCATGATAAATTTTAGTTCAATTAATCACATTACTTCAGATCACGGATCCAATCCGCATCATTGCTACTAATATTTTTCAACACAATTTTCTCTAGGAACATATCAAAATAAACATATGAAAGCAACAATGCAAGCTATTGATCTACAACATAATTTGCACAATACTATCAGGACTAAGTTCATGATAAATTTAAGTTCAATTAATCATATTACTTAAGAACTCCCACTTAGACAGACATCTCTCTAGTCATCTAAGTGATCACGTGATCCAAATCAACTAAACCATAACCGATCATCACGTGAGATGGAGTAGTTTTCAATGGTGAACATCACCATGTTGATCATCTCTCTAGTCATCTAAGTGATCACGTGATCCAAATCAACTAAACCATAACCGATCATCACGTGAGATGGAGTAGTTTTCAATGGTGAACATCACTATGTTGATCATATCTACTATATGATTCACGCTCGACCTTTCTGTCTCCGTGTTCTGAGGCCATATCTGCATATGCTAGGCTCGTCGAGTTTAACCTGAGTATTCTGCGTGTGCAAAACTGGCTTGCACCCGTTGTAGATGGACGTAGAGCTTATCACACCCGATCATCACGTGGTGTCTGGGCACGACGAACTTTGGCAACGGTCCATACTCAGGGAGAACACTTCTTGATAATTTTTAGTGAGAGATCATCTTAAAATGCTACCGTCAACCAAAGCAAGATAAGATGCATAAAGGATAAACATCACATGCAATCAATATAAGTGATATGATATGGCCATCATCATCTTGTGCTTGTGATCTCCATCTTCGAAGCACCGTCGTGATCACCATCGTCACCGACGCGACACCTTGATCTCCATCGTAGCATCGTTGTCGTTACGCCATCTATTGCTTCTACGACTATCGTTACCGCTTAGTGATAAAGTAAAGCAATTACAGGGCGTTTGCATTTCATAAAATAAAGCGACAACCATATGGCTCCTGCCAGTTGCCGATAACTTCGGTTACAAAACATGATCATCTCATACAATAAAATATAGCATCATGTCTTGACCATATCACATCACAACATGCCCTGCAAAAACAAGTTAGACGTCCTCTACTTTGTTGTTGCAAGTTTTACATGTCTGCTACGGGCTGAGCAAGAACTGTTCTTACCTACGCATAAAAACCACAACGATAGTTCGTCAAGTTAGTACTGTTTTAACCTTCACAAGGACCGGGCGTAGCCACACTCGGTTCAACTAAAGTTGGAGAAACTGACACCCGCCAGCCATCTGTGTGAAAAGCACGTCGGTAGAACCAGTCTCACGTAAGCGTTCGCGTAATGTCGGTGCGGGCCGCTTCATCCAACAATACCGCTGAACCAAAGTATGACATGCTGGTAAGCAGTATGACTTGTATCGCCCACAACTCACTTGTGTTCTACTCGTGCATATAAAATCAATGCTTAAACCTAGGCTCGGATGCCACTGTTGGGTAACGTAGTAATTTCAAAATTTTCCTACGCACACGCAAGATCATGGTGATGGCATAGCAACAAGAGGGGAGAGTGTCGTCCACGTACCCTCGTAGACCATAAGCGGAAGCGTTATAACAACGCGGTTGATGTAGTCGTATGTCTTCACGATCCGACCGATCCAAGCACCGAACGTATGGCACCTCCGTGTTCAGCACACGTTCAGCTCGATGACGTCCCTGGGCTCCGATCCAGCAAAGCGTCGGGGATGAGTTCCGTCAGCACGACGGTGTGGTGACGATGATGATGTTCTACCGGCGCAGGGCTTCGCCTAAACTCATGACGATATGACCGAGGTGGAATATGGTGGAGGGGGGCATCGCACGGCTAAGGAACGATCCATAGATCAACTTGTGTGTCTTAGGGTGCCCCTCCCCGTATATAAAGGGGAGAGGAGGCGGCGGCCAAGGGAGAGCGCGCCCTAGGGGGCCAATCCTACTCCAAGTAGGTTTGGCCCCCTTTCCTATTAGGAGTAGGAGAGGGAAGGAAGAGAGGGAGGAAGAAGGAAAGGGGCGGCCCCCTCCGGTCGGATTGGGCTTGGGGCGCCCCTCCTTTGCTCCTTCTCCCTCCTTTCCACTAAGGCCCAATAAGGCCCATATACTTACCGGGGGGTTCCGGTAACCTCCCGGAGCTCCGGTATAGTCCCAATCTCATTCGGAACCTTTTCGGTATCCAAATATATCCGTCCAATATATGAATCTTTATGTCTCGACCATTTCAAGACACCTCGTCATGTCCATGATCACATCCGGGACTCTGAACAAACTTCGGTACATCAAAACTTATAAACTCATAATAAAACTGTCATCGTAACGTTAAGCGTGCGGACCCTACGGGTTCGAGAACTATGTAGACATGACCTAGAACCGTTTCCGATCAATATCCAATAGTGGAACCTGGATGTTCATATTGGTTCCTACATATTCTACGAAGATCTTTATCGGTCAAACCGCATAACAACATACGTTGTTCCCTTTGTCATCGATATGTTACTTGCCCGAGATTCGATCGTCGGTATCCAATACCTAGTTCGATCTCGTTACCGGCAAGTCTCTTTACTCGTTCCGTAATACATCATTTCGTAACTAACTCATTAGTTACAATGCTTGCAAGGCTTAAGTGATGTGTATTACCGAGAGGGCCCAGAGATACCTCTCCGACAATCGGAGTGACAAAACCTAATCTTGAATTATGCCAACTCAACATGTACCTTTGGAGACACCCGTAGAGCACCTTTATAATCACCCAGTTACGTTGTGATGTTTGGTAGCACACAAAGTATTCCTCTGGTAAACGGGAGTTGCATAATCTCATAGTTGTAGGAACTTTCTATAAGTCATGAAGAAAGCATTAGCAACATACTAAATGATCAAGTGCTAGGCTAACAGAATGGGTCAAGTCAATCACATCATTCTCCTAATGATGTGATCTTGTTAATCAAATGACAACACATGTCTATGGTTAGGAAACATAACCATCTTTGATTAATGAGCTAGTCAAGTAGAGGCATACTAGTGACATTATGTTTGTCTATGTATTCACACATGTATCATGTTTCCGGATAATACAATTCTAGCATGAATGATAAACATTTATTATATGAGGAAATAAATAATAACTTTATTATTGCCTCTAGGGCATATTTCCTTCAGGACGAACCGGGACCAATGTGCCTTGCTCCTGGCCCACCACCATTGGTCCCGGTTGGTCGCCTGAACCAGGACCAAAGGCTTCCCTTTAGTCCTGGTTCATGCCACAAACCGGGACCAATTAGTTGCCTATATATACCCCATGAAAGCGAGCACTCACCTTTGCTCTGCTTTTAAGTGGCATGCGAGGAGGAGCTTTGTGGTGCTCTAGCTCACCTCCTATGCACACGAGGTGTTCGATGGAATGCCCGAGCCACACTACTTAAGCTTTCTCCTCTCCAAGCTCCACCTCCAAGCTCCATTTTCCTCAATATTTGTCTAGGTTTAGCAGTCCGTCACGTCCCGTCCCTGTCTTCACCGCCGTCGATTGCCCGCGCCGATCTCGTCGCTAGCACCACCGTGGTGAGCCTCTTACTTGTATGTTTATATAGATACTTGTATAATTTTCTTACTTTTATTATTGCATCTTATATAGTGCGATGGTTTTGGTATCCGCCCCCGTCGACCCTCGTCCTGTCTATGATTCGGATGTGGTATATATTATCTTTTCATAACTATTGGTTCATTTATTGTTTATGACAATTATGCCGACCAACGTGACATGGATTTTATTTATCTAGGAGGTTGTTGAACCGGAAATTCCAACCGACCCTATTGTCGAGGGGTTAAATTTAGTTGAAGAAGAAAACAATTTCTAGAAGGAAAAAATTAGAAAAATTAAGGAGAGAAGATGATATTGGAGTTGCATGTTGCGGATGTCGTCGATGATCACAAGATCAAGATGGATGCAATGCGCTTGAAGATTAGAAAGATTAGAAAATATGCCATTCATACCGAGGCTTGGTATCATTATGCCGTTGGATCAGTTGTTACATTGGTTGCGATTATGATCGCATTTTTTTCGCATTGAAATGTTTTACATAGTTTCAGTGTATGGTTTAATTAATTTAGATGCTCTGTAGAGCTTTATGTTGTTAGATGAGAACTATGTATGTACTTTGGTTTTAATGTGATGATGAACTTCTATTAATTTGGTCACTTAGTTATCTATTCATGATGTTCTCTAATGATTTTTGACACACTTAATTATATATAATGCACGCAGATGAACCGCAATGGATGTACGGTTCAAGACACACCTCCGAGTACATTAAGGCGTGCATGATTTTCTCAAGTGGCTGAGGCAAACAAGCAGAATGGTTTTATGTGTTGTCCATGCCCTATATGTGGGAATACGAAGTCTTACTCTGACCGGAAAATCCTCCACACCCACCTGCTTTACAAGGGTTTCATGCCACACTATAATGTTTGGATGAGGCACGAAGAAATAGGGGTTATGATGGAAGACGGCGAAGAAGAAGAGTACGATGACAACTATGTGCCCCCTGAATACAGTGATGCTCATGAATATCAAGAGGAACCAGACGATGTGCACGATGATGCTGCAACGGGCGAAGCTGCTGAAGATCAAGAGGAACCAGACAATGTGCCCGATGATGATGATCTCCGCCGGGTCATTGTCGATGCAAGGACACAATGTGAAAGTCAAAAGGAGAAGCTGAAGTTCGATCGCATGCTAGAGGACCACAAAAAAGGGTTGTACCCCAATTACGAAGATGGCAACACAAAGCTCGGTACCATACTGGAATTGCTGCAGCGGAAGGCAGAGAATGCTGTGCCTGACAAAGGATTTGAGAAGCTACTGAAAATATTGAAGAAGAAGCTTCCAAAGGATAACAAATTGCCCGACAGTACATACGCAGCAAAGTAGGTCATATGCCCTCTAGGATTGGAGGTGCAGAAGATACATGCATGCCCTAATGACTGCATCCTCTACCGTGGTGCGTACAAGGATCTGGACGCATGTCTGGTATGCGGTGCATTACGGTATAAGATCGCACGAGATGACCTGGTGATGTTGACGGCGAGCCCCGGAAGAGGATTCTGCGAAGGTGATGTGGTATGCTCCTATAATACCACGGTTGAAATGTCTGTTGAAACGGAGAGCATGCCAAGTTGATGCGATGGCACAGTGAGGACCGTAAGAAAGACGGAAGTTGAGAGCACCCGCGACGGGTCGCAGTGGAGAAAAATTGAGAGAAATCTATGGGATGAGTTTGCAAGTGAGCCAAGGAACGTATGGTTTGCTTTAAGCGCGGATGGCATTAATCCTTTCGGGGAGCAGAGCAGCAATCACAGCACCTGGCCCGTGACTCTATGTATGTATAACCTTCCTCCTTGGATGTGCATGAAGCGGAAGTTCATTATGATGCCAGTTCTCATCCAAGGCCCTAAGCAACTCGGCAACGACATTGATGTGTACCTAAGGCCATCAGTTGAAGAACTTTTACAGCTGTGGAATGGAAACGGTGTACGTACGTGGGATGAGCACAAACAGGAGGAATTTAACCTAAAGGTGTTGCTATTCGTGACCATCAACGATTGGCCCACTCTCAGTAACCATTCAGGACAGACAAACAAGGGATACCACACATGCACGCACTGTTTACTTGACACCGATAGTATATACCGCAAGCTGCGGGAAGAATGTGTACCAGGCCATCGTCGATTTCTTCCGACCAACCATCAATGTCGAAAGAAAGGCAAGCATTTCAAAGGCGAGGCAGATCACTGGAAGAAGCCCGCCATGCGTACCGGTGATAACGTACTTGCTATGGTCAATGATTTACACGTAATCTTTGGAAAGGGTCCCGGCGGACTAGCTGTTCTGAGTGACGCTGGGGGACACGCACCCATGTGGAAGAAGAAATCTATATTTTCGGACCTACCCTACTGGAAAGACCTAGAGGTCCGCTCTTCGATCGACGTGATGCACATGACGAAGAACCTTTAGGTGAACTTGCTAGGCTTCTTGGGCGTGTATGGGAAGAAAAAAGATACAGCTGAGGCATGGGAGGACCTGCAACGTTTGCATGAAAAAGACGGCATGCCTCCAAAGCAGTATGAAGGTCCTGCTAGCTATGCTCTTACCAAAGAAGAGAAGGAAATCTTCTTTGAATGCCTGCTTAGTATGAAGGTCCCGACTGGCTTCTCGTCGAATATAAAAGGAATAATAAATATGGCAGAGAAAAAGTTACAGAACCTAAAGTCTCATGACTGCCACGTGATTATGATGCAACTGCTTCCGGTTGCATTGAGGGGGCTTCTACCGGAAAATGTCCGATTAGCCGTTGTGAAGCTATGTGCATTCCTCAATGCAATCTCTCGAAGGTGATCGATCCGAAATCATACCAAGGCTAAGGAGTGATGTGGTGCAATGTCTTGTCAGTTTTGAGCTGGTGTTCCCACCATCCTTCTTCAATGTCATGACGCACGCCCTAGTTCATCTAGTTGACGAGATTGTCATTCGGGCCCGTATTTCTACCCAATATGTACCCTTTGAGAGGTTCATGGGAGTCCTAAAGAAATATGTCCAGAATCGCTAGGCCGAAGGAAGCATCTCCATGGGCCATCAAACGAGAGGATGTCATCGGGTTTTGTGTTGATTTCATTCTGGCCTTAAGAAGATAGGTCTCCCTAAATCGCGGTATGAGGGGAGACTGACCGGAAAAGGCACGCTTGGAAGGACTCAATAATATGCGAGGACGGATATTCTTGGTCTCAAGCACACTACAGCTTCTACTGAACTCTACCTTGGTGACCCGTATGTCGATGAACACAAGAACGATCTGCGCTCCAAACACCCGGAGCGGGCGACGATCGGATTACATGTGAACACATCGGGACTTTCAGAGTTGGTTGGAAGCACGTGTCGAGGTGACAACACTGTTTGTGATGAGTTGTACTTGTTATCCAGGGACCATCTTTGACTGTATTGATTTGGAAAGGATCTGAGATAAATGGGAATACATTTTACGATTGACCAAGATCAAAAGAGCACCAACCAAAACAGCGGTGTCGCTTTGATGCAACAACCGAGAGGGAAAGGACACATATTATGGTTACATAGTGGACATATGGGAACTTGACTACGGACATGATTTTAAGGTCCCTTTGTTTAAGTGCAAATGGTCAATCTGTCGAGGCGGGTGCAGTAGACCCACAAGACGGAATGACAACAAAGGATCTGAAAAATCTTGGGTACATCGACGAACCGTTTGTCCTAGCCAATGATGTGGCACAGGTTATCTATGTGAAGGACATGTCTACCGCACCAAGAAAGAGAAAATATAAGGAAGCTTAATACATCATACGATGAGCCAAAACGCCACATAGTTCTTTCAGAAAAAGGGACATCGTGGGAGTGGAGGACAAGATGACATGTCTCAAGATTATGAAAAGTTTCATGAAATTCCTCCTTTAAAGTCAAGGCTGACCCCACATCCCGATAAACGATGAAGATTATCCATGGTTACGGCACAATAAGCAAATGACACAAGCGAAGAAAAAGTGAAGACTTTCTCCGCAACTATTATGATGATACCATGCCAACTTTGTAACCGATTTAGTATGATACCATTGTCCGTTTTGTACATGCACATGCTATGTGTGGGTCAATTTATGATACCATGCCAACTTTCAACTTTTTAGAGTTCATTTGAAATGCTTTAATGTCTTATGGTTCGCCCTCGTAATAACTAAAAATAGCAACAATAAGTATTTTGTTGTAAGTAGAAACAAAATAAAATAAATAAAGCAAGAAAGAAAACAAAAAAAGTGTTTTCAAATTTGAAAAGTAATGGCACTAACAGAAAGTTTATAATTTTCCTAAAACTAAAAGCAAAAAGAATTAAAAAAATAAAGCCAAAAAAACAAAAGAAAATAAATAATGCAGAAAAAACAAAAAACAGGAAAATAAAATAAAAATAGCAACAATAAGTAAAGAAAAAAAATGCCTCCTACTGGGCCCCCACGGCCTGAATACGACATGAAACCCTACTATGGGCCAGGATTCAGGCCCGCGGTAGGCCCAGAAGGCCCACAAGGCAAAGTTTAGCAAGTAGGCCCGAAAGCCTGCGGTCGAGAGGAGTTCGAGAGGGGTGCGGCAGTGGAGCTTATAAACCACTGCGCGCCCCTCTCAACTAGCGAGGTGGGACTAAACTTTGGCCCCGACAATGAGAGGAAAAAGGGAAATAAGAAGAGGAAGAAAGGAGAAGAAGAGGAGAGGAAGAAGAGGAGAAATAAATAAGAAGAGGAAAAAAGAAGAAAAAGAAGAGGAGAAGAAGAAAGGAATAGAGGAGAAGAAGAAAAAATAGAAGAAAAAAAATTCTATTTTTTCTTCTTCTCCTCTTTTTTTTTCTTCTTCTTCTTCTTCCTTCTTCCTTCTTTCTATTTTCTTCCTTTTCCTTAATTGTTTTCCTTTCTCGAGGGAGAAGAAGAAAAAGAAGAGGAGAAGAAGAAAGAAAGCAATAGAGGAGAAAGAAGAAACTTCAACACGAGCTAGGGGGTGGTACCGATACCCCCTCCCCGATAACATTATTTTCCCATGTATATGTATGTCGCGTCGTTGTCGATATAACCCCCTCTAGATAACTTCGACATGAGGGGCGGTCGATATATATACCCCATCTCGACCGTGATAACTTATACAACTGCAGCACCCCCCTCGGCCCTCTCGCTCGACCAAAACTCTCGAGGACACCCAAACCCTAGAGAGAAAACGATGTTGGTCTCCTACCCCCTCCCGCCGCGCCCGTACCCGACAAATTAACTCTCTCGAGGCCACCCAAATTTATCAAGTTAAAAGAGCGTTGTCGTCGAGGCCACCCCAAACCCTTGAAGCGTTGTGTCGAGGCGACCCCAAACCCTAGAGAAGCAGCGTCGAGGCCACTAACATGATTCCTTATTGTGATTAGCTAGCTAGTTCTATGTTTGCCACTAATATATATATATGTCTCCATCTGTACCATGTTTGAATAATAATTGACATGTTGTAAATATTTGCAGAAACTATGGAGCACTCCCAAGACGAAGAAACAGAAGTGATGTTGGGGGAAATAATCGCACAAGGAAGTGATGAAGTTGCGTCATTTCTCAATGAGACCGATGGTCAGGAAGGACTGGATGAAGAAGAGGGCTATGTTCATGATGGCTTCGACCCATTAATGCCAAGACAAGAAGAGGACTATGTTCATGATGGCTCCGTGACACAATGGAGGTACAAGAAGGAGACCGTCTTGTGCTCCGGTCACCGAACCGAGTCCGCCAGGTATATATATATATATATATATATATATATATATATATATATATATATATATATATATATATATATATATATATATATATATATATATATATATATATATATATATATATATATATATATATATATATATATATATATATATATATTAGTTAAGCCCGTGTTGACTAGTTAATTGATGCATCCATTGTTTTGGTATATGTACACATATTAATTACTCTCGCCTTTCTTCCTTATAATTTCTAGCCCTCGGATCGAGCACAACTTCGTAAGGAGACGAGGCCCAAGAAAAGTTGAGCTCGGATGAAAAGTTTGACATCATAGAAATCGCGCCCGACGGCGGTTTATTGAACCCATCCGGACAAGGAAGGCATTTTCGCTCGGTCTTGGGGTTCTTGTTAGGGACAAGATCCCGATCCTCATCCAAAGAATGGTATAAGCTCATAAGGACGAAGACCTGATGTGTCTTATGTCAATGATATGCAGAAAGAAGATCTTTGGACTGAGCTGAAGGCAAATTTCACCCTACCGCCAGAGGAGGATCCGGAGAAGCCAGTTAAAGAGCAATTAATCAAGTCTTGTACTCTTAAGAAGATGGCAACCCTAATGAGGAGGTGGAGGAAAGAGCTGAACCAGTTTCTCGAGAAAAAAGAGACACCAGAATTCATCGGCAAATATGAGAAGATCAAAGATCACTGGCCCGCATTTGTGGCCCACAAGACATCGGAAAAGAGTAAGAAGATGTCGGCGACAAACAAGCAAAATGTTGCGAAGAAGAAGCTTCACCATCGCACGGGGTCAGGTGGCTACCTCAAAGCCCGGCCTAAGTGGTCCAAGGCTGAGCATGATCTGCTTGAAAAAGGGATCGAACCAGAGACAATGCGCTGGCCAGACCATTGCCGGACTTGGTTCTTCGGGGCTAGCGGAACCTAGGATCCTGTAACAGGGAAGTGTCAGTGGACGGACGAGCCACTACAAACACCAGTCAAGAACCTTCAACACTATATCGAGGCAGCGGAGCGAGGGACATTCCTTCCAAACAGGGAGAAGGACGAGCTCACAATGGCCCTTGGGAATCCTGAGCACCCTGGACGGACACGAGGCACGCCAGGCTCCATTCCGTGGAAGGTTGGTTTTCCGGACGCAGGGGGTTACAAAACCCATGAGAGGAGGAAGAAATTGGAGTAGGACCAAATGCAGGCGCTGCACGAAAGGGTAATGGGGCTAGAGGAACGAGAAGAGGTACGAGAAGCAGCAGATCGCAACAAAAGACCTGCCGAAGCTTCCCCCGAAGCTACCCCGCCATCTCAGCGGAGAAGCAGCGTGGCTTCCACCGAGCTGCTTCAGCCGAAGCATGTCTTGACGGCTCCTGCCAGCTATCCCGTGGATGGTATCACGGAGTCTCAAAATTGCCACATTATGGCGCGATGGATGAATTTGAAGGTCAAGGCGGCTGTTGGCCAAGTTTATCCTAGTGGACCCGGCACAACTTATCACTGCCAGCCGATTCTAGAAGGATATGCTAAGGTGATGGTGGATGAAATAACGGAGGGATTTGAGGACCTCGTGCTTGACCACCCTACCGGTGAAGGGAGACTAGGCTGGGTTCTGCTCTAAAGACTCCATGCCTATGGCGGAAGGAGCTCATCAACCTTCTGAACTGGACGCCTTCGCCTCCTCCTCCTCCTCTGGCGAGTCAGGGCACTCCGCCTCCTCCACCGCCTCCTCCTCCGGCGAGTGATGATCAGGGCATGCGTGGCGGCACTCCGCCTCCTCCACCGCCTCCTCCTCCGGCGAGTGACGATCAGGGCACGCATGGCGGCACTCCGCCTCCTTCTCCGGCACGTGGCGGCACTCCGCCTCCTCCTTCTCCGCCTCGCTAGCAAGGGCGGAAGAGACCCGTCGCCGCCCCGGCTGCTCCGGCGCGTCGTAGTCCTTCTCCTCCGCCTCGTAAGCAAGCACGAAAGAAGACAGATGCCGCAGCCGCTCCGTCTGCTCCGGCGTATAGCAGCAGAAGAAGAGGAAAGAGGAAATATAGATACGATCCACCTCTAAAGCCTCTAGAGAAGTTACTGTACGAGAGGACCAAGGAGGAAAACAATATGATCGTGCAGGCCCACGTGAAGGAGTTCTTTGAAGGGGTGAAAGCAAAGAGACATCCACCTCCGGAGGAGAAGGTAGATCCGATGAAAGCAAAGCACACTCTCGATGCCCTGAGGAAACACCAAAGTCTCCACCGAGAACCAACTATGAGCGCATTACTGAACAGACATATCTCCAAGCCAAGCGGTCGGGAACTACTATCAATGATAAAAGGTTAAAAGAACGAGCAAAGGGGAAAAAATTGCCCAGCTCGGCGAGCAAGCACAGCAATCGTGCCTCCCGCTCAATGTGTCTAATCCTCCGGGGACGGTGGCCGGTTATGGCAATCTTGAAGATTACCTGCCTGATGATGCACTTCCTGATTTCATGGAGGTGGACGAATTCAGATACGAGTACGGGAAGCCTCTCATCAAAGATGAAAAATCTCTGACAACAATGATGTGAAGATTCCGTAGTTGGTACATGAAAACCTGCAGAGAGTCTGAGGGGCAGAACAGTTTGTATCTGAACATTAAAGAGGAGCACGACCTCGTTTCAAATGATCTGTTGTGTGTTCCATTTGAGGAGTTCTTCGAGTTCTTCAATCAAAAGGCCCTCGATAAATTAATGGTCTTTTGCTACTGCATGTAAGTACTATTTCTGTCATTAAGTCTCTATATATAGCTCGGCCTACAACAAAATAGGCACGTATAGTCGCTTTTTCTAAGACGCCTTTTGTATTCGTCTCTAGGCTCACGAACAGAGCAAATTAAAGACGTTTTCTAAGACGCTTACAAAGCGCCTCAAACCTTTTATTATAATTAGACTTTTGCAAAAACAAATATGCATATGAAATTAGCTTAGAGACGATTTCTGAGACATTTTAGTATGCGGCGCTTTTATTGGACCTAAGAAACCCTTAAATAATGGTAATCCTTTTTTGCATTGCATAGTCACTAAGTATTAGCTGTGCTAAAACTGAAACACACATGAGCTCATCTTCCGAACCGAACATACATTGGACACATATCTAGCGCTTCCCCATCGCCATTTAGCCCTAGTTGTTGCTCTCACAGTCAGAGCTCTCGCACCGCCGTTGCTCAACCCCAAGCCAAATACCCATGTCACTCGACTTTGATCCCTCGTCGGTCGACGAAATCGCCCATGCTCCTCCTCCCAGCCATAACTTCCCAACGCACGATGACAGTCTCCTCCCTAGACCGAGCTTCCCCGCCACCGATGTAGGTGTCCCCCCTAGGCCGAACCTTCTCCACCGCCTGGCACCATTTGCCACCAAGCCAACGTCGCTCTGCACCAATGTCAGGCTTCTCAAATATAACTAAATCAACGAAACAAAAAGTTTTGTATTTGCCAATGAAGTGAGTCAAAGTTAGAAAAAATTGTGGGTCTTTTCTATATGGGTTTCCCAAAAAAAATTGTATGTCAATATTTTATATTGGATACACATATCATCCTGATAAAATTTTCACAAATTTTTTTATTGATTGAATACAATTTGATCTGACAAGGAAAAAAGTCGAAAATACTATTTATCACTATGGTAGATCGGATGACTATTAAGAGGCTTGTATTTATTACTCTCTCTGTATTACAATATTAAATGATAGATTATTTCTGAACCTTTCTTCGTCCAATTATTCTTCTTCGTACGTCCTTGTCAGTTTTAGTCTGTTCAAGCCTGACAAAAAAATCTCTGTATTATTATTCTTTACCTAATAATAAAGCAAATTGGGTTTCTTTCGTCCGTCATGGCATTTTTCAGAAAAGTCCTTCTAATTCATAGAAATCAACCCGTAGTCCTGTTTTAAGTCAAAACGAATCGTTGTTTTTTCATATTTTACACAAAAGTCCTTGTGTTTTCTTGAAATTAACCCGCCGTCCGGATTTAAGTCACACCCGAACCGTTATTTTACGTTTTTCGAAAACCACCCTGATGTTTTAGGTAATTCATCCGCGGATCATAGGTAAGTCAAACAAATACTTTTTTAAATCATCCATATCTTTTAAACCGTAACTCCGATTTGAACATGTTATATATGAAATTTGATTAGAAAAATATGTAGAATATGAATATAATATTATTTTTACCTATTAAGTATTTTTAATATTATTTGGAATATATTTAAATCAAACAAATGATTTTCTAAATTATCCGTATCTTTTAAACCGTAACTTTGATTTTAACATATTATATATGAAATTTTATTAGAAAAATGTGTGGAATCTAAATATGATGTTAATTTTACCTGTTAAATATTTTTAAAATATTGTTTTGAAAGCAAACTTATAATTTCTAGCGCAAAATCCGTTTTTCTTTCGTACCGCCGGTGATCCGGATTGCAAATAAACATTCCAGTATAACCATATAGGCAAAAGAAAACATCAATAACTACACATGCATACCTCTGAGAAATGTCGCAGGGGAAAACAACAGATTTCTCATCGCGAGAATGAGAGAGAGGGGGGGGAGGAGAGAGGGAGAGAGAGACGCCTTAGGGTGAGAAGGAGGATAAGCGGCAACACAAATATGATGCCTCGCAAATATAAAGGAGACCTATTGAGTGATGGTTGTTGGGTTAAGAGTGTGTGTTATGTTTTTTCTCCCGTTGCAACGCACGGGCTCTTTTGCTAGTACAATATTAAAGTATGGATTGTTTCTAAACCTTTTTTGTCCAATTATTCTTCTTCGTGACGTTCTTCGTCAGTTTTATTCCGTTCAAGCGACAATTTTTTTTCAGTCCTTCGTCGTTTTAGTCCGTTCAAGCCTCGCAAAAAATCTGTGTAATATTTATTACAATATTAAAGTATGTATTGGTTCTAAACCTTTTTTGTCCAATTACTCTTCTTGTACGTCCTTCGTCAATTTTGAGTACTTCATCAGTTTTAGTCCGTTCAAGCCTGACGAAAAATCTATGTATTATTATTATTACAATATTAAAGCAAAATCCGTTTTTCTTTCGTACCGCCGGTGATCCGGATTGCAAATAAACATTCCAGTATAACCATATAGGCAAAAGAAAACATCAATAACTACACATGCATACCTCTGAGAAATGTCGCAGGGGAAAACAACAGATTTCTCATCGCGAGAATGAGAGAGGGGGGGGGGGCGAGGGAGGAGAGAGGGAGAGAGAGACGCCTTAGGATTAACCATATTCAAACACGTTTTTTTGTTGTTTTGTGTGAACATCGAGGCCATCACCGGCGAGGGTGAGAAGGAGGATAAGCGGCAACACAAATATGATGCCTCGCAAATATAAAGGAGACCTATTGAGTGATGGTTGTTGGGTTAAGAGTGTGTGTTATGTTTTTTCTCCCGTTGCAACGCACGGGCTCTTTTGCTAGTACAATATTAAAGTATGGATTGTTTCTAAACCTTTTTTTGTCCAATTATTCTTCTTCGTACGTTCTTCGTCAGTTTTATTCCGTTCAAGCCTGACAATTTTTTTTTCAGTCCTTCGTCAGTTTTAGTCCGTTCAAGCCTGGCAAAAAAATCTGTGTAATATTTATTACAATATTAAAGTATGTATTGGTTCTAAACCTTTTTTGTCCAATTACTCTTCTTGTACGTCCTTCGTCAATTTTGAGTACTTCATCAGTTTTAGTCCGTTCAAGCCTGACGAAAAATCTATGTATTATTATTATTACAATATTAAAGTATGTATTGTTTCTAAACCTTTTTTTTGTCCAATTATTCTTCTTCGTACGTTCTTCGTCAGTTTTAGTCCGTTCAAGCCTGACAAATAAATATAAAGAGGCTGCCAGCAATCGAACATTGGTCTACAGGTTAGAGACTCAACACAGGAACCAATTGATCTACGACTGAATTGTTAATAAGAAGAAGGAACCTCGTGATATTGAGTCCCTCGCGCCAGGCCATAAGCGCGGAGGGACACCCCCTATTTTTTTCTCGGGCTTTGTTTTGTTTTTGTTTTTCATCTTTAAAATAATTTAGAAAGAATCCAAATTTCCAGAAAAATGTTAATTTTGCAAATTTTTGTAGAAAAAATGTTTTTAGATTAAAACTAATTTTCAATACAATGGATTTTTTTCATGAGTTTGAACGAAAAAATGCACAAATTCAAAGTATGTTCACGAATTTATAAAACACTATTCACAAAAGTAAAATTATTGTGAATTAAAAAAGGTTCATGCATTTCAAAAAAATACATCAAACACAAATATTCATGAATTTCAAAAAAAATTAATCATTTCAAAATTGTTCAGCTATTCTAAGAATATTTGCCGATTTAAATAACATTTTCACAAGCTTTGTAAAAATTGCGTCCATTTGAAAAATCTTTGACTCAAAAAATGTTTGAAGAATCATAACATGTTCAGAAGTTTCAACAACAATGTTCGCAATAATTGAAAAAATGTTCGCGAATTTGAAAACGTTCATTGTTTCATAAAAAAATATTCATGATTTTAAAAAATGTTCACGATCTGAGAAAAGTTCTTGAATTGGAAAATGATGTTCACAAAAAAATTAAAAAGATAAATAAATAACGAACTTTTAAAAAGAAAATGAAAAATACTTAAATAGAGCACAATGTGAAAATAAAAAAGGGGGGAAGGGAGAAACAAGAAATATAGAAAGAATAAAAATCAGAAGAAATAACAAAGAAAAATAAGAAGAAAACCAGTTCATGGAAGCCTTCTAGAACCTCCCAAAATGGGGTGGGAAAAATCTAGACCGGGCCGGCCTATACTGTCGACAAGTGCGCAGGAGGGCATGCACTAGATAGGTTGCTAGATAGTGACCTACGCGCCGAATAGGAACGGGCGTGACCATTGAGGAAGACTTGGCCAAACGGCTTAACGGTTGTCCGAGTGCACCGTTGCACTAGGGCCTCCACGTGTGGTCAATCGATCGTTTGCTTGGACACGCTCGCTGGTACGTTGCAAAGTTTCATTAAAATATATAATATGAGGCTACAATCTTTTGTCATGTAATACATGAACACGAATAGGCCATCCTAACCTCTTCCTAAAATACAATACAACAGTAACCACGCCTTTCCCCGTACTCCCCATATACTTCTTTCCCAGGCATATAGCCATTGCCCTTAGCCGCCACAGGAACCTGATGCCGCTGTCGTCATCTCGGAGCATCTAGCCGCTGTTATCATCAGCAACGCATCAGAGCTTCTCTCGGTCGAATCCACATGCCACCAGGATTGCATCGGCAAGAAAAATCTATTCAAATGAAGAAAATCTCGAAGAATGCAACTTGAAGGACAAATTTGCCATTTAATCTACATCGACTACTACATTCTTACGTCGCGCCCGATGATGTTCTTTAGCACCCATATATTCACCTAGATGTTGCCAAACTCCTAGAAACTGTTCATTTTCCTATTGTTATTATTGGTTGTGTCACATGATCCGTGTCACCTCTGGACGTGAACCAGATGTTGGCAATTTCGGCATCACCTACCTGTGGTCACTGGCATGTCATTCCAATGTCAAATTTTCGTCTCAATTTGTTTAAGAGTTTTTTTAGGGGCTTTAGGAGTTAGAACATGTAGCTTAGAAGCAACTTTAGACTAAAAATGACTATAATGTGAATGTTCTTAGGAAATAAGACCTTCAAATTTAATATTTTCTGAATGGCCTTTTAAAAGTACTTATCTCATTCTCACGTATGTTCAAAATTTTCCTTTATGCCTATCATATTTCCATAGCCCAATCCTCGAGCCTTGCACGATGTATTCTTTTATTAAAAAGGGTGTCGTCGTGTCGGGTTATTTTTTCCCATTGCAATGCACGGATATATTTGCTAGTAGTGTCAAAAGCTGTCTTATATTTGATACAGAGAGAATACCATTTTTCTGCATTATATACACACAAAAAAATGACAAGAATAAAAATTTGACGCGCGCAAACTTTTCTCGCTTTATCAGTTTTGACGCTCTAAATTGTTTTTCCTTACCGCCTAGATTTCGCGCGTACTTTTTTTCGCTCCAATACCCGTCCGCATGTTTTCCCCACGCCGCCATCTCCCCACCTCCCCAATTCTTCAACCTCCAGATCTATTCCAATCTCCGCCGGCAGCAGCGCACCCCGTGCACCCCTCATCCCGCCATCCCGCGCGGAAGAAGCCACACCCATATGCCCTGCTCTCCGGCGCGAGCTCCTATCTCCGCTGGCGACTTCCCATTCTCCTCCGTCGGCGACTTCGCCAGTTGGATCCCGCCGGCGTCTGTCCTCACCGTCGCCAAGCCGCGCTCCTCCTGGCGTCGTCCGCACCATCACCAAGCATCGACGCCAGTGTCATCCTCCACCAGAAGCTCTGCCGCGTTTTCCGTGGCAACACCGTCCGCAAGCAGCGGTCGGCTCCATCCAGTATCTCGAGGCCTCCACCTCGTCAAGTAGGTATTCCCTCTAATTACATCTCCTGTACAACTTTTAGCATTAAAAAAAGTATCCTCTTCCAGTTTTATTTTACTTTCTTCTATGTTTCTATTGAACATGCCTGTCGTTGTTGACTTGTAGTGGATCCTTTTTGACTGAAACGTGATCTATCTAGTTGCGGATTATAAAGTCAAAGCTCGTTGCTGTAGTAGTTGATTGGTACAATGAGTAATCAATTTCCTCTAATTGAGTCTGTAATGCATGGCATGGTGTTGGTATGTTTGTCGGGCAGATCAAAATTGGGAAGTGGCTTGTTAGTCTGTCAAAAGTAAAATCAAACATGGAAAATGTGATGTAAAATCTTGTCGTTTTAACACATAAATGTCTTCTGAGCAGGGTGCACATTCTCTTGTGGTGATCTTCTATGCTTTGTTGAAATACTGTAGGATCTGCATCAGGTTACTGAATTACTGACGCATAGTCTATTGCTGGTTCTGTGATCCTTTGACTTATAATCTATATTATTGTCTGAATCTAAATAATATAGTGCACTTTGCAACACTGTCTCACCTTAGGTTCACATCTAACATAGGTGGTCAACTGTATTAGCATGGTGTTCTACTATTAATACTTAGGATGTGATTGAAGATGCAACTGTGAAAGATTACGAACAATTGGCCTTCGTTAACAGGTAACAATGTAAAAGTAGATATTTGCAATTTGAAGATAAAAAATGCTGGTCGAAAATAATTTTTTTTTTACTTTTGTAGTGATAGACACAAGCAGCATATGTCAAAATTTGTTACACCGAAGGTTTGCATGATGATTGGCACTTGCAGACGATATTACTGACTTAAGCTTGGTAAGAATGTTGCCTGTATTGCTGCCCTTGTACTATACGTCTAACATGATGCCTCTCAATAGCACTAATAAAACTATGCACTTTCACTGTTAGCATAAGTGGCCTCCAAATCTGGCATAAAATTTATGGCTGTTTGCATGATCATAAGAACGTGGCTCAAGCTGTATGTATGCAATTTTCTTCTACTTTTTGGTATGTTCATATTGGATCTCACATAGTTTAGTTCTTTATTTGATAATGGAAGTGCAATGCATGAACTTAGCATATGTTTCTATGCACATGTTCCCTTCATTAGCCTTGTTGATTAGCATATGATTTTAACATTGTTTTGTCAAAGACTTTATGTAGAAAATTTATCCTTCAAAGCATGATCCCAAGGCAGGATGCAGAAAATGTAGAACCAGATGAAGGAAAATTACAAGGCCCTACAAAGATTGATGATTCATTACCAAAAATCCTCCTGAATCTACTAGTCAAATTAAAATGATTTGTAAGCTCAAACATTTTTTCTACCATGTTTAGTTGCAGCTGAACTGAGCCTCAACTGTAGAAAGCACACATTGAAAAGTTGGATAGGCCCGATCAGCTTTACCAAGCGAGCAGTTCACTAACCAGGTATATTCAAACGAAAGATTAGAAGAAGTGTGGTGTACTGTTTCATACAAGTAGGGTATTTTCTCACCATTGATTTTTTTAGCACATGATATCGTCATGCACTAGTAGCAGCAGCAGTAGTAAGTAACTCTAATGCAACAAAATAGTATAATTCTGGAAATTTGCAGTATGTGGTAAGATGAGGGTGTCTATTTGTCATAGTAATAATCTTCGTGACGAGCAAGTGTTCTATATAAATCTTGGAGCTGGTGAAGAGAAGAGTTCATAATCGTGTCTATGGTACAACCAGGAAAAATATAGGATAAATATGTACATAATAAGGGTGATTAGTTAGTGCATTTGCTATGCATCATATCAGACCTCCTGTAATTTATCTTCCCTGATTATAGCTGATCTCGTGTCTACATTCGCACCTATTCTCAGTCAATCGCAGAATGCTCATGCTGAAACTAGCAACGCAACCAAGCAAAGTAGCTCTGAACAAAGTGTTCAGCTTCACGAAGTCATTAAGCAGGTTTGTCATAATGAATGCTTCATTCCTTGTAATAGTAAGGTAAAACTGAAGTCCTGTTGTATTTGATGAAATTGAGAAACAAAAGTAAACTTCTGGCAAAAGGAGCTTTAGTGAGTAAAATTAAACATATGTAGTCAGAGGAAACATGCTTGGAGAGTAATATATTTGTAGTTTCTGTTCGCTGTATTTCAAATGTTGGAGATGAGGGACTGGTGTGACCATATGAAAAATTCAAAACAGTAAGTGATGCTATTGGTTATGTTATTGCCACATTTAAGTCCACTTTCATACACACAATCGAGTATTCTCCAATGTCCATACTTACGATTTATTATTGATGAAGAATCTTTGTGGTTTAGGTAAAAAACAATCAAATCAGCCCCTCCGAACACAGACACAGATCATTGCTATTCCAACACAACCACGAAATATTGGTACTGTACATCTCTTACAATGTCATGATAGTCTAAAAGGTTATGTTCATCTACACTTTTCTCTGTTATCTTCCTTTTTCAGGTTAGAGGATTCAGAAAAGGAGTGCATTGCACGAGCCAAGAGCAACTATAGATGAATAATCTTCAAATGAACAAATATTATAGATGATGTATAGATTTTAGCTTCAAAGGAGTACTTAGTTCTACTTTGTAGGGTTTTCGTAATTATTTTTATCTTCTGTATGAATATCTCATTTGTGAGCTCCACACTTTCAGTAGAGGTATTTGTTCATATTAATTTATCCACTCTATGCTAATTGTGTGAGAATGCAATTGGTGATGTGGTTTGATCAACCTGCACATGCATTTGTGGCATGAAAAGTGATCGAAATGGTGAACACAAATTCGAAATAAATAAAATACTATTTGAATTAAAATATTCCATAGATACAAAGAAGCTTATGTATATGTGAAGACGAACATAACATCTCTACATAGCTCTACATAGCATGTATACGTATTAGACTCATGATGATGGTATGTTTCTTTGGACGTGAATGAACGTCTCAGGAAACGTCTTTACATAAAATAGACGATTTTCAACGTCTCAATATAGCGCCTCAAGACATGTATACACGCTTAGCAAGCGTGTCTACATGTTTTGAGACGGTCCGTGAGGAGACGCTCCAAGGACGCTTTACTAAAGCGACTCTATAGTTGCTTAGAGATGAAATAACACGTCTCTACGTATGAAATTGAGCGTGTCTACATGCTGTTTTTCTTGTTGGTGGTTGATGTTTGAGACAATTCCGACATTTCTCACAGTACATTTTTTCTATAAAATATAATGAATGTTAGAGATATTATTCATAGCTTACAAGTTAATGCCAATATAGGTCACACATCACATAGTCCATGGATGTATGAAAAATCCTATATATAATTATAGAATCATCGCCTGCAACTTAGTTTGTGTTAGCCTCCACATGCATGCACATCATCTTACACTAATTCCTCCACATTTAGACATGTCTCCTAGTAATTAGTTTTATTGTCATCACACTGCATGGAAAATTTAGGAGTTCCTCACTTCACATACTTTTTTATTGCCTCTAAATATTACCATCACTTGGTTCATATTCATTAAACACACCAATTGACTTGTATTAAGTATCATGTATCCACTATTATATTCAACAAATTTGTTCAAAGTTTTTCTAACCCGACATGAGATTTAGCCCATTAACGTAGGTTTTTAATTAACAAATGATCCTAGGACACTCTTCCCCGTAAAGGCGTCTGTATGACCATTTTTATCAAACACACAAGTGGTCATACCAAAATCAAATAAAATCATGCCGCGTATGTAGTATGTTGACCGAGAGAAAGGACGAACAATTTTTTGACTTGTCGTTCGATCATTGTTGTCACCTGTGGTTGAAAGGATCGAGATGGACCTAGAGGGGGGGTGAATAGGTACAATTACAAATTTTAATTATTACTTAGCAATTTTAGGCAATAATGCGGAATATGAAGCTGAGCCTAACAATTGCAAGTGAGTACTAAGTACTAAGCAAGTAACACAAACACGTAAGTAGGCAAGCACAATATGATGTACGTAAGTGCAAAAAGACAAGTAACCACAAGTAGAGAGTTAGGGTTAGGAATAATCGCAACTCCGAGAGACGAGGATGTATGCCGATGTTCACTTCCTTGGAGGGAAGCTTCGTCACCGTTAGAGAGGTGGATGTTACCACGAAGGCACACCAACGCCACGAAGGCTCACCCTATTCTCCCTTTGAGACAACACCGCGAAGGCATTTCTCAACCACTAGTGGTAGACCTTAGGGTGGTCTCCAAACCCTCACGAACTTTTCCGGGGGTAATCACAAAGGTTGATTCCTCTCCGAAAGACTCCTACCGCCTAGGAGTCTCCAACCTCCAAGAGTAACAAGATCGATCGAGAAAAGCTCAAGACTTGCTCTAATCACGAACTCCTTGGGAGCAAAGAAGGGGGAGAAGTGGATCTATCACTTGATCGGACAACTTCTCTCCAAAGCTCTCAAATCCCTTGGGGATCTAAGATTTGGTGTGTAGGAATGACAGAGAGAGTGTGAGAAGTGTTCTAGGGTTTGTTCAAAGTGAATGGTCAACCACTCTCGTGGGGAAGAAAGGCTATATATATAGTGTGAGCTCAAATATGGCCGTTGTAGTGCAAGTGAACGGGCAGGCCGGACATCCGGCCTGGCAAGCCACTTGGAGAACAGGGCAGAACAGAGTAGGAACCAGAGGAGCCGGACATCCGGGGGTCAAGCCCGGACATCCGGCGTAAAAGGAAAGCCCGGACATCCGGAAGATAGCCGGACATCCGGAGAGCCCACAAACGTTTACAGAACCATATCAGTTTTTCGAAGTAAGGGGCCGGACATCCGGCAAGACAGGAAGGCCCAGAAATCCGGCGAACACCCGGACATCCGGCGAAAAACAGACAACCTACTGGAAAAGGAAAAAGCAAGGGCCAGATATCCGGGGTATGAGCCGGACATCCGGGGGAGGGGGGCGGCCCAGACATCCGGCACGAGGCCCGGACATCCGGCACTCCCAGAGACAGAATGGTTCAAAGTCAAGAATGGATAAAAAGAACTGTGGAAAGGAGTATTTTGACTAGAGAAAGTTTGTTAAGAACCCAATCGATCCCCTCTTAATAGTGTGGGATCCTATACTCAAGGAAACAAAATGAAACATCATTTTAACACTTCATCCTTGAGAGAACCCATTCGTATGCTCTTGATGCACACACAATTTGATGAACCGGGGACCAACACCTGAGATTCACTTGACAGCCATTGTTAGTCCCCTACATGTAGATTGTCATAAACATCAAAACATAATGTAAGGGAATGATTACACTTTCAATCTCCCCCTTTTTGTTTGTTGATGGCAATCATACATGTAGTATCATAGATGTAATAAATAGTCTTAGCCATGATAATCATGGGAGCAAAACAGATACAGAATATGTTTAGTTACAATTTGCTTTTAGCTCCCCCTTATTGTGTGCATGCGATGAATATATTAGGATGACCAACACAAAAGTTCGTATGATAGCATATGTAACTCAAAGAATAAAGAAGTAAGAGATAAGCACATATGGAATCATCATAACACTTCAAATAGACTAAGAACATTTCATGGCCATGCCATAATCATAACATATTCTCAAGCGAACAAGTACCATAGGTAGCAGCATAAAGTTGGAATAACATATCATAGCATGACCATATTACTAAGATACTACTTCTCCTCCTTTGATAGCAACAAGTAAAAAGGGGCGAAGAACTAAACAGTCTCAATCACTCTTGGCGGATGTCATCATCATCATCAAGAAACTCGGGGTAGTTAGCACGAGATGGAAAGCCGAAAGTGGACGAGGATGGAGCTGCGGGAAGAGGATCATCATCACTAACGGGACTCCCACGGTCACGGAGGCGTTGTTTGAGTAAATTCTTGGAGATGACAAGGCGCTTCTGAACATCATGATTCTGCTGACAGCTGAAAGTGATCGCCTTCATGATAGCAGACTGAGCCTTACCCAAGAATGATGCAAAACGGCCACGAGGAGCGGTCGAGGAAGATGGAACAGAAGAACCAGTGGGCTGAGTAGGAGCAGCTGTCCTCCCACCAGCAGACCTCCTAGGCTGAGTAGAAGCAGTAGCCACCACACGCATGTGAGGAGGAGGTTTCCAAATGGAGTGCACAGCTAACTTAACCACCTCAAATGGAGCAGTGTGATCAATCAGAGCCTGAATAAATGGGGCATGAGGGAACTGGTGCGTCTGAATGAAACTGCAAAGACGGATCTCATGCCAAATGAAGTTGGCAGTGTCTAGAGGCACAGTGGGTTTCTCATGCATATGAACCATCAAGTCAATGCAATAGTTGCGAGCCCTCGAGAGATATCCCTTCTTAGGGTAGAGAGGGCGAAGCACACACTGAAAGAGGATGAAGAAGGGAGCACGGAAGATGGATACCTCATTGACTGGATATGCTTTTTCTTCATCAGTGAGCTGAGAGGGAGGTTTTACAAGAGGCAAGCAAGCATCAATCCCTTTGGGCTTGTACTCTGGATCCATACTGTGGATGCAATGGCCAACACCGGAGAGACCCAAAATCTGAACAAACCTATCATAGGTGATGCTCAGTGTAGTGTCATCGGTCATCCAAGTGAGAGTGTTGTCCGGACCAAAGAAACAGGTGGCATAGAACTGTAGAATGGCAGCTTCACTTCAATCACACCTGAAGGTCATTGCGGGACCAAGAGTCATGTCATCAATGATCTTGACTGGATCGTTAGGGAACATGGCAGGATTATCACGCAGGAAGTTTAGATCCAAGTATGAGTGAGGAGCAAGGCCACGCCCATGGACAAAACTGGAATAGAGATCCTGCTGCATACGAGTCTGGAACCGAGGATCTTCGGCATCAGCCACCATCTCATATTGATTGACATCCCGACGGAACTGAAGATATTGCCCCGCCCCCACAGTTGTGAAGTCGTGAGTGGGGCGACCTCCACTATCAGGAAGCTCCATGGAGATGCGACGACCATGGGTAATGGGTATTGCAGAACCACGAACTTGAGGCATCGACACCCTCCTAGTACCGGGCTTGGACTGTCCAACTGACTGTCGTGGTGCACTGTCATCCTCTTCCTCTCGAACATAGTCCGCATCATCTGTATCCGAGGCCGACGGACTGGTGGATGGTGCTCGCTTCTTCTTCTTGGTGGTGGCCTTCTTCTTCTTGGGCCGAGCATGCTCATCGGAGTCGGTGGAGCCTTGCCGGCGATCAACTGGAATGGATAATGAATGGGCTCCAATAAGAAGAAGCCAAAGAACATGAACAAGGATACGCCAAATTAAACCGTGGAATGAACACAATTTTTTTTATTATGACCATAGGACAAGTCCAAATGGCAGATCAAAAATCTTACATTCCCATGGTTAAGTTGAGTAGCCGAGACATATAGAGGCGTTTGTAGGCTTAGGTAAACAGAACCTAAACGCGAGAGCAATAGATATGGCAAGATGTACATGGAGAATAATGCAACCCTAATAAGATTTGGTCACAAGCAAGGGAAGATGAGGAGAGATAGCACCCTTACCCCGAGAAGACACCTCGGGACGCTTGGGACCACAGTTCTTGGTACGAGCCATGAAGAACTCCGGTGGTGAATCCCACCGAACACCGGCCCCTCCCGAGAGACTCAATCCACAATCCAAGAAATGGATTGGATAGAATCGTAGATCGGGAGGAGGAGAGTCCGTCGGCCGGAGATTGGGGCCGGAGATCGACGGAGACTGGTCGGGCAGCGCCGGAGCACACCCCGGTGGCGACGGCTGTGTGGTGAGATGGGGAGAGGAAACGGGAGCGAGTGAGTAACTCCCCCCAAAACCCGAGCCCCTCTCCTATTATGTGGTGCGGTGACGGGCCGGACATCCGGGGCAAGGCCCGGATATCCGGCACATGGAGGTCAGGGAGCAGAAGAAACTGGAGGTGCATGACACAGGGCCCGGATGTCCGGCAGCGGAGCCGGATGTCCGGCCACTGGGCAGAGAGACAGGATGGGGGAGGGATTTTCAAGGGGTCAACACATAGAAATGAATATAGACTCCGCCAAGGAGTTTTTTTTTTGAGATTTATATGAGTAGAAAGCTGAGTCATCTATGGTCATACTAAGATAAAAATAACCACCCAACCTAAAATAAGTAATGAAAGGTCCACACATGCACGGTACATGCGGTGACCGAGGTCACCATGTTTGAGCATATGGACCATAGGCCCGCAAAGATGTAGACTTTGAGCACATGGTCACGACTCCATCATATTAAAGTACCCTAGTTCAAAAACTATGATAACTTTGAGAGTGTTTGTTCTATTTATGCATTATGTAAGGTGAGATACTCATGAGTTGAGTGTCTCCCCCTAAATATATGCCTACATCAAGACAAAACATTAAGTTTATGTATGAATGAGTACTAGATTTCACATAATGTTGTCAAGCTCCAAGATACCAAGTTCACGCCTAAGTCGACAAAACCTTGCTTCATCCAATGGTTTGGTGAAAATATCTGCCAGTTGTAAATCTGTACCCCAATGTGATCAATGTGAATATCACCCTTCTCAACATGATCTCTCAAGAAGTGATACCTAATATCAATGTGCTTGGTGCGGAGATGATCCTTGGGGTTCTCAGCAATGTTGATGGCACTTTCATTATCACATAGAAGAGGCACATGTCTATAGGTGATACCGTAATCCTTTAAAGTTTGCCTCATCCATAATAACTGAGTTGCACAACTGGCGTCAGCAATGTATTCAACTTCTGCGGTAGAGAGGGCAATACAATTTTGTTTCTTTGATGACCAACTTACCAAGGAGCGTCCAAGAAACTGACATGCACCGGAAGTGGACTTAAGATCCACTTTGTCTCCGGCCCAGTCCGCATCTGTGTACCCAATGAGATCAAACATAGCATCCTTGGGATACCATAGACCCAACTTTGGGGTGTGAACAAGGTATCTAAAAATATGCTTAACCGCCTAATGATGACTTTTCCTAGGGGAAGCTTGAAATCTAGCACACATGCATACACTAAACATGATGTCTGGTCTAGATGCACAAAGATAAAGCAATGAACCAATCATAGAGCAGTATTTAGAGGGGTCGAAAGGGATACCGTTTGTGTCTTCAGTGAGTGTTATTTTGGTTGGCATTGGTGTCTTACATGGACTAGCATCAGATATACCAAACTTCTCTAGGATACCCTTGAGGTATTTTGCTTGAGACAAGAAAATTCCTTCTTGAAATTGTTGAATTTGAAACCCGAGGAAGAACTTCAAATCCACATTAAGTGACATTTCAAAGTTCTTGGTCATTGAAGCCGCAAACTTCTTGCACAAATGAATGTTAGGAGAACCAAAAATGATATCATCTACATAGATTTGGCATAAGATCAAATCACCCTTATCCCTCTTAGTAAAAAGAGTGGGATCAATCACCCCTCTCACAAAACCATCATCGAGTAGAAACTTCTTTAAATGATCATACCAAGCACAAGGTGCTTGTTTGAGGCCATACAAAGCCTTACGAAGTTTGTACACATAGTCTTTGTGATCGGAATCAACGAACCCAGGTGGTTGTGACACATATACTTCTTCTTATAGAGGACCGTTAAGGAAAGCACTCTTCACATCCATTTGATGTAATGTAAAACCATTGAAAGCGGCATAAGCAAGTAGGATGCAAATGGATTCAAGACGGGCAACTGGGGCAAAGGTCTCACCAAAGTCCAAACCTTCAACTTGTGAGTACCCTTGTGCCACTAACCTTGCCTTGTTGCGGATGATTACACCATTCTCATCTTGTTTATTCTTGAAAATCCATTTTGTTCCAATGACATTGTGCTTGGTAGGTGGCCTCTTGACTAATGACCACACTTGGTTGCGTTCAAAACTGTTCAACTCTTCTTGCATAGCAACTAGCCAATCGTTGTCCATCAATGCATCTTGTACCTTGATGGGCTCAGTACTAGACACAAACGAGAAGTGAGCACAAAAGTTTGTCAAATGTTTACGAGTGACTCTACCTTCCAATATGCCGGTGAGAATTTTGTCAACATCAACACGACTGGCCACTCGTGGCATGATAGAGGTAAGGGTTTCACGAGGTTCAACTTCATGTCCATCATCCGCGTCCTCAACATATGGATCATTAATGTGTGGAGGAAGATCTTCTTGTTCATATTGCATTTGTTGAGGTTCATCATCAATGATTGGACTTTCTTGTTCTTGAAGATTATCATGAAGAGGAACTTGATCATCTTCTTCTACTTGGGCTAAGGGCATTTGTTGAGCACTAGGAGCTTGTGATGGTATGGGTGTTGAAGTAGTTTGATGATGTGTGAGACTTCCATCTTCTTCTTCATCATCATGAGGTTCCTGTTCCATAGGAAGAAGTGCACCAACACCCATGGTCAAAATGTCTTGAGAAGAATCTTCTTCACCTGCATCACTTAGATCAACTTGCTCCCCATGGGAGCCATTATACACTACTAGGAAAAGGGCTATAGATGGGATGGACACTAATGGCGCACCTGTCATGTGGTGCGCCATTAGTATATACTAATGGCGCACCAGGAACATGGTGCGCCACTACTGTTGTTTTTCTTGCAAAACTACTAATGGCGCACTGTGACACAGTGCGCCATTACTAGTTTAAACTAGTAATGGCGCACTTTGCCACGGTGCACCAGAAGCAGGTGCGCCATTAGTAACCAGGGTTACTAATGGCGCATTTGCTTACGGTGCGCCATTAGTACCAGGGTTACTAATTTTTTCTTAGTACCAGGTTACCCCACTCGATCGACCCCAACCGTACGCCGTCGCCCGCAGCCGCCCGCGCCCCGCCTCCCGCCGCCGCAGCAGCCCACGCGCCCTCGCCGTCCGCCGCCTCCATCTGCCGCAGCCGCCCACGCCCCGCCTCCTCCTCCCCTTCCTCCCCTCGAGCTCCGCCTCACCCCCGAGCCTCAACTCCCCCGCGAGCGCTGCCTCCCTCGCCTCCCTCCCTAACCCTCGGAGCCGCCGGAGACTTGGAGCCTCGGCCGGTGGCGCGTCGAGGTGCTGCCCCTCTCCTCTCCCTCGCCCCCTTCCCCTTGGGGCTGCTCTGCCCCCTCTCTCTCGGGCATCCCCATGGGTGGCTGACGGCGGTGGCGTTAGATGCCCTCTCTCCCTGCTCTGGTTCCCCTCCCCCTCTCTCCACCCTGATCTGATTTTTCCTCTCCGAGCTGCAGCGCGAAGGAGGTCAGGGACGAGCGGTAGGCCGGCGACCAGCAGCACCCCTCTCTTCTCCATTGCTGATTCCTCCCCAGGTACTGTAACCCTAGTTGTTCGATCTGTGTCACATGTGCTTATTTCCATGTTTCTACCCTACCTAGGAATGGAAGGTCCAAACTTACCAAACTTGTCCCCAACCCAATCCAATACTAGAAATCGAAATCAAAATCAATGGGGCAAGCAAAGCAAAGGCCCCAAGGCTGGGACACTCTGATGAAGCAGTAATCTTTGGTTTCGTCATCAGTCCTTGCTCATGATAGCTAGGTTGTTGGTTTTCATACTCCTGTTTTATAGTGACCAACACAATAATAGAGTTTCTGAGGTGTTCAGGGTACAATTATCACAATGAAATTGATATAATAGTTATCACCCTAATACTTATGTTTCTGGAAAACTTGTTAGGTTCACAGTATTCATATACTTGAAGAGTAGTTGAAGTAGATGCACTGAATTTCATGGCCATCCTATCTAGTTGCTGCGTGGAAATTTACTGAATTTTATTTGTAGTAGATGCACTGAATTTCATAGAAGAGTAGTTGCACTTCTGAACTGCTATGAGTACAAGTACTCTTCTCATTGGAGTATGAAAGTTGTCAGCAGTTGCTTATGCTAGAGAAGTACTCCTGAACATTTAGCTGTACTCCAGCGAGTACACCATGGAGTTACTTACTCCAGTAGCTTAATTAAGTGCAGTTGTTTCACTTACTCCAGTAGCTTAATTAAGTTGCAGTAGTGCTTGTAAGTTTGCAAGTTTTGTGTACTGCACTACTTGCATCAGTACTTTTGTGTAATCTGACTATAGTGCTTGTATAGTTTCAGTAGTTTTTCTTCAATTAATTTGTTTGGTTGTATTAGTTTAGTGTAGGACAACAATAGTGTAGCACTTGCTACTGCTGTTAAGTTTCAGTTAATTTGTTTGGTTGAATTTTGGAGTACAACACAAAGAAACCTTTTCAGTAGTTTGTCTTGTGCCCTCCATATTGTCTCATCTTCTTGTCTTGTTGTACTCCTGGTACTGCTTGCAAGTTCCAGGGTTTGCATCAGTATTCTTGCTTGTAGTAGTATGAAGGAGGATTCCAATAGTGTGATAGTGCAGGAGTATGAACAATAGTGCAGTAGTGCACTGCTTACAATAGCCCTAAAATCCAGTAGCAAATGCTCTCCTTTAACTGAAACTTTAAGTGAAATTTTAATTTAACTTTAAAATCAACTAAAACTTTAACTGAAACTTTAATTTAAACTTTAACTAAAACTTTAATTAAAGTCAACTTAAGTCTTTTCCTTTAATATAAAAATTGTATGGTGGATGTCTTGTTGTAAAACTGTATGCATAGTCAGGCCCTTTCATGTTTTCAAGGAAACACCATACTTTCCAGTTAGTGCTTTCTCAAACTTCTGCAATTTTCACTTCTTGAACTACTGCTTGGAACTAAACAGAATTATGAACTTCTGCAGGCTGATCTGAGTTGGACCATCCTCTGCAGCCAACTTTTCTTCGGCAAGAGGAAGAAAGGAGAATCAGGGTAGGGTTTCATGGCTAGAAGATATATTGTTGTACAACAATTTGTTACAAATTGCATTTATTGGTATATGTACGCTAGTTTCGTCATATCAGGAGCTTAGGAACTTATCTTGACTAATTTATTATAGAAAGCTGTCAGAGCTCACTTCTAGAAATTAGCAATAGCAAAATGTGGTGAAGATTTAAGGCATCCGGACTAAGCTTTGTGGCCTTTATATCTAATTTGTCATGCATGAATTATGATCATGAGAGCCATGAGATCTTGTTTAGTGCATACACCATTCTTATTTTTTCCTATCCATTGCTACCCCATCATGCTACTTTCATCTATGGAAGTATGACTTGTCACTTCTACAAATCGAACCCATCATTTAGTTACGGACCAGTATAATATAATTTGCAGTACTTGGCGTTGAGCAGCTAGCACTGTTGAACCTTAGCAGCAAAAGAGGCCCATTTGCAAATGTAAATTCTTAAGCATATGTTTTGGCATACAAGTATCTCTTTCTTCAAGACCGGTAAATCAAGTGGGTAAATAGATGCTACTGCTGGACTATATGTTTTGGACTATATGTTCATTGGTACTATATGTTCAGAATGAGTTAACTTGCTGTCATTTATCGAAATTCAGAATGTGCTGGACTATATGTTCATTGGTACTACTTGTGATGCTGCTGTTGTACTACTTCGGAATTTTGTCAACTTGTGATGTTGCTGCTGTACCCCGAGAGGCCCTTGAGTTTGCCGGAATGTCGATTAACTTCCGTTCCGCAATTGGTACTCCATATGTCCTATTTTCAGCAAAGGTCATGCTGAAAATTTCAGCATGACCTTTGCTGAAAATAGGACATATGGGCCGGGGTACTTGCGACTAATGCATGTTTTATGATCTGTTGTAAGGGTACTGTCGGTGTCAAAACCGGCGGATCTCGGGTAGGGGGTCCCGAACTGTGCGTCTAGGCGGATGGTAACAGGAGACGAGGGACACAATGTTTTTACCCAGGTTCAGCCCTCTCGATGGAGGTAAAACCCTACGTCCTGCTTGATTAATATTGATGATATGGGTAGTACAAGAGTAGATCTACCACGAGATCAAGGAGGCTAAACCCTAGAAGCTAGCCTATGGTATGATCGTTGAGATGTAATGTTGTGTCCTACGGACTAAGGCCCTCCGGTTTATATAGACACCGGAGAGGCTAGGGTTACACAGAGTCGGTTACAATGGTAGGAGATCTACATATCCGTATCGCCAAGCTTGCCTTCCACGCCAAGGAAAGTACCTTCCGGACACGAGCCGGAGCCTTCAATCTTCTATCTTCGTAGTCTGGGAGTCCGGCGGATATTGATAGTCCGGCTGTCCGGACACCCCCTAGTCCAGGACTCCCTCAGTAGCCCCTGAACCAGTCTTCAATGACGATAAGTCCAGCGTGCATAATGTTCGGCATTGCAAGGCGGGTTCCTCCCTTGAATAATCCGGAGAAGATAATGAACACCAGGATAGTGTCCGGCTCTGCAAAATAATTTTCACATTCTAAACGTAGAGAGAATAAAACATATACACCGATCTAATCTACTGACGTATTATGCGGCATGACATCACACCGGCACCAAGCCTTTGTTTGAATTACTGTATCACTTCAGCACGTTCAGCGAAGCGGTTTCCTGGCACGCCCCGTCAAGCGAGATCGTGTTCCCTTTATTCCGGATTCTCATCAATACGTGTGTGGGTAACCCAACCGCGCCATTGATGGTGGCGCTTGGGAGATAAGCGAGTTTTACCAGGCCGGTGAGGGACGATATTTTCCGCGCCTATATATAAGGGATAAGGATTTACCTTCTCACCCACGCCTTCTTCCTCCTTTGCTCATCTATCCTGCGAACCCAAGCTCCAACGCCTAAGCTCGCGATTCCGCCTCGACCCTTCTCCGAACATATCCGGAGGGGAGGCAATGGATGGCCTCCACCGCCAAGGAGGAGGACATCACCAAGCTTCGCGACGCCGGATACCTTCCGGAGACATCGCGATCGGCTGCCCGACGCGGGCAGCTCTCTTCCCCAGACCTCATGAGAGGTTGTTTTCCTTCCCCACTTCCTCCGCAGACCGGGCTTTCCGCCCATCCATTCGTCCGGGGATCATGTTTTACTATGGCCTGGATTTCCACAATCTGGCGCCAACTTCGCCCTCAACATCTCGGCGTTTATCGTCGTGTGCGAGGCCTTTCTCGCATCCGCCCCACTTCGCCTGTGGCTCAAGACCTTCAACGCTGTCAAGGTTGTGAAGGGGCGCAAGCGGAATGCGGAGGCGCTATGCTGGGCAAGTTGCCCAACGTCCCTTGGCTAGAAGGGACCTTCGTGGACTCCGTCAAGGGGTGGCAATCGGGGTGGTTCTATATCACCGAGCCACGCAAGCCTACATGGGCGGCGGCCCCCGAATTTAGATCTGGAATCCCTACGCAGCTCTCCTCCTGGAAAGAGAAGGGCTTGCAGTGGGGTGATCTGGTGGAGGTGACGGGACTTCGAGCCTGCATCAAGAAGCTGGTGAGCAATGGGCTCCGGCTCGTCGACGTGGTCCAGGTCATGCTCCTCCGGTGGATTCTCCCATGCCAAGAAAGGGCATTTAATCTGTGGGAGTTTAATCCGGAACAGCACCAGACGTTGAGCGGGCTCTTCGATACAACATACGAAGGTGCCTGGAGGGTGCTGTTCAAGAGCGCTGACGCGCCCGCATCCGCGACCGAAGACCGCGGATTCAGCTTGCGGTCTCCGTCTGACGGGGTAAGTGGTTCGACCCCATTACGGGACACTTGTAGTAGTTAGATTGACTCTAGCGAGGTTTTTAATCTGCCTCTTCCTTTGACAGGAATGGATGGAGAAGGCCGAGCTGCTCGTCAGCCCGGCTCCCATGCCAGAAGAACCAGTGGATGCCCATTTAGCAAGGCTGCTGGTTCCGGCACCGTACGTGGTGCCGGAGAAGAAGGCCAAGAAGGTGGCCGCGGGGACTCGAAAGAGTTCCCGCAATCAAGCGTCTGATGACGACGATGAGGACTCCTCCCCCGAAGACGACGAGGAGGAGGAGCACTCTCTCCCGGAGGAGGGAGAGAGGAAGAGGAAGGCCTCCCCAACCGGGGCGGCCGAAGGGTCCAAGAGGGGGAGAACTATCCCCCCGGACAGTTTTGCCAACATCAATGTTGGCGAGGAAGAGTGGCCTCCAAGGGCCCGGCGTCCGGCAGGATCGTAAGTATCCGGATCGTTCATATGCCGTATATTGTATGTCACGTAGTGTCCTTCTAATGTCGCATTCTTCCTTTAGTCCGGTCGGTGACGACTTTCCCGACTCGATGAGCGGGTCGTTGGCGCCGTCGGATGTAAATTCCATCCCGACTGCCTCTACCCCACGCGCCGAGGACGACGAGGCGGAATCCTGAGGGGACGCGCCAGAGGAGGCTCGGAGGCGCCGTTAGGCAGCCCTCGGACTTTGTGCGGACTCTACTCCGAACCCGTGGCGGTTCCAGAGTCCGCAAGCATCCCCGAAGAGGGGCAAGATCGTGACGCCGGGCCCTCCGTCCCAACCAGAGGCACCGGATAACCTGCCGGAGGTGCTCAAAGGCCTCCATCGAGAAGAACACCGCACTCTCATGAGTGCGGTGATTGAGAAGGTCCAGCTTCGCCAAGGGCGGGCTGACCGAAGCTCGCAACAACCTTCTAATAGGCTTTGAGGTAAGAAGGTTAAAATTAAGTAATATAATACCGCATAGACAGTAGCCCCTGATGCTTAGTCCGGTGTTCGGAAAGAAAAGCCGGACTAAGGATCTAGCAAGATATACGCAGGGTTTCTAAAATATGTCAATATGGGTTTGCAGGCTGCGCTGTTGACCTCTGCCGCATTAACGGCGGAGGTCGAGGCGCTGAAGAAAGATCTTGAGCGGTCGGAGCAAGAGCTCGGCCATGCCAAGAGGCAGCTCAAGGAAAAAGAAGGTGAATAACACCACTTTAAATAAGTACCTTACAGAAAAGGGTTTTGGTTGCAAACAAGATTAACCAGGATAATATATGTAATGCAGGGGCCACTAACGAGGTGGCAGCCCTGAAGGATGTCGTGTCCATGGCCGAACACAATGCGGCCACAGAACGGACTGAGCGAGAAAAACAAGCGGCGCTGGTGGCGGAAGTTCGGCAAGAGCTCCAAGCTCTCATGAAAAAACATGAGAGTTTGGAGCGTGACTCCAAGACTCGAGAGTCCGAGCTTGCCTCGGCTCTCGATAGGGCCGAGTCCGCCAAGGCCGAGGCCCAGAAGGCCCATATGGAAATAGAGGACATGAAGAAGATAGCGGCGGGTAAGGCGTTTTTCATGCAGAGCAAGCATGTTAATGTAAATTACCGGATACTTACCCGAATTCGGAGCTCTCCAGGGGCGTTTGCAGATCTGCCGCGTAGTGCGTCTGATGCCGCCGCATTCTATCGTGGCGAGGAGGGGAGCTCAACGGAGAAGGTCTTCTGGTCTCAGTACGCTGAGGCCGGCCATCCGGTGCCCCCAAGCGACCAGCTGAAGCAGCTGGTCGAACTCCACAAGGTGGCTGAGGAGGCCATGAAGGGCCTCACATCGTTGTGGCTCGGAAGGCCATGCCCAGCAGCTACTTTGGCCTAGTGCGGCGGCTAGTGGATGCATGCCCGGTGCTGGATGTGATCAGCGATCCGCTTTGCATAGAAGGCGCTCGTCGGGCCCTTGCCCGCATAAAGGTGCAATGGGGCAAGCTGGATGCGGAGAAGCTTCTCACGGATCCGCCGCCGCCGGGCAAGGAGCACCGTACGCCGGAGCGATACTATAAAGTTGTCCTGAAGGGAGCCCGCGATATTGCGGATGAGTGCCCCCTTAATGTAATCCTTGAGTGAACTTGCTGTGTGTTTATCCTGTGCGCTGAAAACTTCGTTTATATGCGCCATGAGCAACGCTTTATTGAATTTAAAATATTACCTTCTGTGCGGCCGTTTGTAAAATTTGAGAGATGGCAAGTCGTTGGCTTCAGCCCCCAAGCCACGAGTGCTGGGGTGTTCGGTGATAAACTTGAGCACTCTTGTTCCCATTATTGGGTCCATCTAGGGAGGCGCTCAACACGACGAACAAGGCGACCGGACTTATAATGCTTGAACACTCTCACTTAGCCATAGAATTCTATAATTTTAAATTTGGTGAAGCCCCGGTATTCGAAGGTCAATCCGGGCGCTATTCACGCCTTCGCTCGGACATCATCCGGAACTTCGCTCGAAGCGGCATGAGCCTTTAAGGACCCGAAAGAACCTCTCGAACAACGACCAGTCTCTCGCCCTATCATGCCAGTCAGTTTTAGCTTTCTCCACTGAGGCGTTAACCCGGCTCAACCGGGGCGCAATTGCAGTGGTTCTCCCAGTGCTACCTGAGCCGACGGAACGGAACATAAGGTACCAAAACATAGGAGCCGGGCAAACCCAACTATTGACCCAAGACATGATTCGGAGCTGATTCATATAATGCTATAAGTTCGGGGTGCCGCACTTGTGAAAGTGTTCGGACTTAATCACACCATAACATGGGGAACAGAAGCCCCTGGTGTATTCGGCCGTACCAAAGTATACGGGTGCAAGATGTCATATAATGAACATATGTAAAAGATAACGCAATTGCAAAAAAGTAATGTACTTGCAAGAAGGAAATGCTGCGTTATTTATGAAAGAAGGTCTGCTAATAGAGCGGACTGATACAAATAGTGCGGTAAGCAAGGGATTCGGACTAAATTAACATGTCCCCCTCCAGGGATAAGCTGCAGAGTTCGTGTATGTAATCGAATTTAATGCTCGTAACGGAGACCACCTGAGTGTTCGTCGCAGCCTTCTTTAATCCCTGACTGTTGCATCGTGAGTTCGGCAAGTTCGCCGTCGGACAGGGCTTCTGTTTAGTGGAGTCCTGTATAAAAAAAAAGGAAAAGATAAGAAGTAAAACCAAGGGGGGCGCTAGCACGAGCCCCTGGTGTGGTCGAGCCGCACTTTTAATCCTTGTGGTTAAGCCCCTCCCCTGCGCCCATGGTATCTCCAAAGCGTAATGATGTACGCGGAGTGTTACTCTAGTGACCATGCGCGGGCGGGGTTAGCCGCATTGCTACGCTGCGGGTCTGATCGTGCTGTGGTCTTGGTTGTTGTTGCTCGGTAGCGTTTTAATGTGTCCGCTTTTTAGCTGCCGGACTAGAGAATTGCCGTGAGAAGGCTGCTCAGATTTCGCCGCGAGAGCCGCTGTATGTTCCTCCGCTCGGAGGAGCGTTCCGTATTCCCATTGACCGTAATGACTCCGCGAGGGCCTGGCATCTTGAGCTTTAGGTATGCATAATCGCGCACCGCGTTGAACTTTGCAACGCGTTCGTCCGAAAGCAGGGCATGATAGCCGCCACGAACGGGACTATATCGAAGATTGACTCTTCGCTCGGAAATTATCCGGGATCCAAGACCACTTCGGTGTGGACGGAGCCCGTCATAGTTGGCTTCCACTCTGGGATGACACCTTTAAAGGTTGTCTTGGTCGGTTTGATCTGGATGGGTCTATGCCCATTTTGCGCACTGTGTCCTGGTAGAGCAGGTTCAGGCTGCTGCCGCCGTCCATCAGGACTCTTGTGAGGTGAAATCCATCGACGATTGGGCCTAGGACCAATGCGGCGAATCCGCCATGGCGTATGCTGGTCGGATGGTCTCGTCGATCAAAAGTGATCGGACAGGAGGACCATGGATTGAACTTCGGGGCGACTGGCTCCATCGCATAGACGTCCCGTAGTGCGCGCTTCCTCTCCCTCTTGGGTATATGGGTTGCGTAGATCATATTCACTGTCCGCACTTGTGGGGGGAAACCCTTCTGTCCTCTACTGTTCGGCGGCCGGGTCTCCTCCTCGTCGTCGCTATTTAGCCCCTTGTCATTGTGTTCGGCAATTAACTTGCCGGCCTGCTTAAACACCCAACAATCTCTATTGGTGTGATTAGCTGGCTTTTGAAGTGCCATGTATCCGCATGAGCGGTCGAGTATTCATCCAGATTGGGCGGGCCCGGAGTTGTTCTTTTAAATGGCTTCTTCCGTTGACCGGTTTGGACCCTCGGAATCCGGCATTGACTGCCGTATCCTCTTTGTCGTCGCCGTTAGTATGGCGTTTGTTTTTGATTCGACGTGACCTGCCATGATTGTCCTTGGTGTCCGGACTGCCAGAATTTTTGCGGAGATTGTTGCTGCGGGCTAGCCAGCTATCCTCTCCCACGCAAAAGCGGGTCATTAACGATGTGAGGGCTGCCATGGATTTCGCTTCTCCTGCCCAGTGTGCGGGCTAGCCATTCGTCCGGATGTTATGTTTGATTGCAAGGGCCTCCGCATCCGGACAGTCGACGATTTGGTTTTTCTTCGTCAAGAACCGTGTCCAGAATTGTCTGGCCGATTCGTCTGGCTGCTGAATAATGTGGCTTAGGTCATCGGCGTCTGGTGGTCGCACGTATGTACCTTGGAAGTTATCAAGGAACACGGCCTCCAGGTCTTCCCAACACCCAATCGACTCTGCGGGCAGGCTGTTAAGCCAATGCCGCGCCGGTCCTTTAAGTTTGAGTGGGAGATATTTGATGGCGTGGAGATCGTCGCCGCGGGCCATATCGATGTGGAGAAGATAATCTTCGATCCACACCGCGGGGTCTGTTGTACCATCGTAAGATTCGATATTCACGGGTTTGAACCCTTCGGGGATCTGATGATCCATTACTTCATCAGTGAAGCATAACGGGTGTTCGGCGCCCCTGTATTGAGCAATATCGCGACGCAGCTCGACGGAGCGCTGTCTGCTATGTTCGGCCCGGCCGGTGTTATGTCCGGCGCGACGGTATTCGTCGTGGGTCGTAGGGCGCCCATGTGATCCATAGATGGGTCTGGATTGCCTTGCTTTGTCCTCCAAGATGTCTCGCAAGTCCGGCGCGTTTCCTTTTGGCTTCGTACTCTTGGATTGATGTCAAGGTACGGTCTTGGCTGGAGGCCTGGATGCCTCTCTGTCACGACCACGGGGTGGTCGGTCAGCCATGTCGTGCGTTGGTGATAAAGGTATGTATGCTTCCTCCTCTAATCGGGGTAGCAGCTTGCGTCTTGGGTAACTTTTGGAGGGGAGTTCGAGTTTATACTCTTCGGCCGCGAGGACCTCGGTCCATCGATCGGCTAGCAGATCTTGATCACCGGCTGTTGCTGCTTTTTCTTTAGGCTATTTGCCGTGGCTATGAGCCTGCGCCTGAAGCGCTCTTGTTCGACGGGATCCTCGGGTATGACGAATTCATCATCGTTGAGGCTCGCTTCATCTTCGGAGGGAGGCATATAGTTATCGTCCTCAACCCCTTCGTCTGCCGCCCTGTCGTGAGGGCTTGCTTCTGCGTCCTCCTGCGCTGAGTCTTGCAGGAGGGGATCGTCTTCGGCACTCTCCGGAGTGTTGTTGTCTCCCGTGCCGGATTCTCCATTCTTGTTGTGGCGGGATTTAGAGCGGCGCCGCTGACGCCGGCGTTTAGGCTGCTTCTTCAAAGAATCTTCCTCCGCTGCTTTTTCGCCATCCCCTTCTTTTGGGGTATCCACCATGTAGACGTCGTATGACGAGGTGGCCTTCCAGTGTCCCGTGGGCGCTGGGTCCTGAACGTCTCCGGCATCATCGTCCATAGCGTCGATGTCCTCGGAGTCGTAGTCTAGCATGTCGGTTAGATCCTCGACAGTGGCTATAAAGTGGGTGGTGGGTGGGCTCTGAATTTCTTCGTCGCCCGAACTCCAACCGCCCCGCCATAGTCCGCCAGATTCTCCTGATAGCGAGAGATGCTTCAGAGAATTCAGGATATCGCCAAAAGGCGAGTGTTGAAAGATGTCCGCGGCGGTGAATTCCATAACCGGCGCCCAATCCAGTCTAATTGGCAGGAGCGCGGGAGGCTCGGAGTCCGGCGAGGAATCCGGCGTCTCGGGATCACGAGTTTCGCAGGGGACGAGATTGGTATTCGGCTCCACCGCCGTAGATGTTGAAGCCCCCAGGGCGGCGTCTATCCACCGGCCCTTGTCATGGGCGATCGGCTCTGGGCTAGTAGCCGGAGCGGATTCGAAAAGGCCTCCAAAGCACCGTCCGTGGCGAGCTAGATCATGCCCATCGACACAAAGTCGCGCGCGCTTGGCTGTGGCTCGAGTCCGTCAAGATCAATTCTCCGCGGTCATCGGCCGTGAAGTTCAAGCTTCGAATCGACCGACGGCCGGGCGAGCTTCGATCTGCTCGGATGGCCAAGAGAATTGGCCCGCAGATGCAGCCGCCGAATCGAAGATTTGTCCGGGAGAAAAGTCTCACCACGGACAGCGTTGATGGTTGAAGACGCCATCGAGCCTATCGGTGACGACACAGAGGAACTCCCAATGAAAGCACCAATGTCGGTGTCAAAACCGGCGGATCTCGGGTAGGGGGTCCCGAACTGTGCGTCTAGGCGGATGGTAATAGGAGACGAGGGACACAATGTTTTTACCCAGGTTCAGGCCCTCTCTATGGAGGTAAAACCCTACGTCCTCCTTGATTAATATTGATGATATGGGTAGTACAAGAGTAGATCTACCACGAGATCAAGGAGGCTAAACCCTAGAAGCTAGCCTATGGTATGATTGTTGAGATGTAATGTTGTGTCCTACGGACTAAGGCCCTCCGGTTTATATAGACACCGGAGAGGCTAGGGTTACACAGAGTCGGTTACAATGGTAGGAGATCTACATATCCGTATCGCCAAGCTTGCCTTCCACGCCAAGGAAAGTACCTTCCGGACACGAGCCGGAGTCTTCAATCTTCTATCTTCGTAGTCTGGGAGTCCGGCGGATATTGATAGTCCGGCTGTCCGGACACCCCCTAGTCCAGGACTCCCTCAGGTACTAACTGGTCTCTTCTGCTGCTTATCAGAGATGGGGGGAAGCAGCCACCGCCGCTCTGCCACACCGCAGTACGAGTTGGATGCTTCCGAGTTCTTCAGTATCATACATGGGACTTCAGTATCATCCATGACGCAGGTATATAAAACAAGAGATCTCCCCTTCACCCATCTCATTATGATATCTGTTGTTTGCTACATCACTCATTGTCCCAAACTGCAGAGGCTGCCTGACAGTTTTATGAACATGCTGGGTGAAGATCCGCCAAATAATGTGAAGCTGCGACAGGCAGGCAGCGGGTTTCGCAGGCAGTGGGATGTGGAGTTGGTGATCAAGGAGGGCCACATGTACTTGTATCATGGGTGGGAGAAGTTCTACCGTGCCTACGACCTGCGGCTGGGGTACTTCCTTCTCTTCAGGTACGACGACGACGCCACCATGCTCATCGTGAAGGTGTTCAACACGACTATGTGTCGCATGCGCTACGCTGACAATGATGATGCTATTACGTTCTGCCTCTTCTTATTCCTCTACATTTGGCTTTGTCTCACATCGATTGTTAACGGTCATTGTTGCATTTGGACAGGTAATGGGAGCAGCAGCAGCGACACTGGCTATAGCCAAAGCAGCACCGACTATGGTTGTAGCAAAAGCAACACCGATTCAGGCTTTAGCGAAAGCAGCGGCGATTCTGGCAGCAGCATAGACAACAAGAAGGATGATCCGGACTGGAGTGCGGGAGAAGAGGAGCAGAGTGGGGATGAGGAGCTGCAGGATGACGATGGGCATCAGGCTGAGGATGACCTAGCGCTGGTGGTGGCTGACCAAGGGCAAGAGATGGTGGTGGCTGACCATGGGCAAGAGATGGTGGTGGCTGACCATGGGCAAGAGATGGAGGTGGCTGAGGATGACCTAGCGATGGTCGTGCCCGTCCTGCCTGAAGGTGGCCTCGCGATGGTGGTGGTGCCTGACAATGACCATGCATCGATGGTGGCGCCGGCGATCCCACAGCTGGGCGACATGACCACGCCAATTGTGGTAGAAGACTACATCACACTGCCTCCACCGCCTCGCTGCTCTTGGCGCATCAGGCTGAGGAAGGAGAAGGAGAAGAGCAATGAGAACTGAACTATGTCAGGTATGTCAGATCTCCAAAATGATATATATATATATATATATATATATATATATATATATATATAGTTACCTATGTTATCTCTAATATGCTTAGTTTCCTATAGGTTAGCTTCATTTTACCTAAGTTGCCTCCAATATGCTAACTTAGAGCTTATATGATTAGTTTCCTATAGGTTAGCTCCAAAATAATTTATGTTAGCACAAAATGATCAAGTTTACATAATAAGCTTATAGTCTTCTTCTTATTCTTCTTCTTTTCCAAAATGACATAGGTTAGCTTCATTTTACCTAAGTTGGCTCTAATATGCTAACTTAGAGCTTATATGCTTAGTTTCCTATAGGTTAGCTCCAAAATAACTTATGTTAGCACAAAATGATCAAGTTTACATAATAAGCTTATAGTCTTCTTCTTATTCTTCTTCTTTTCCAAAATGACATAGGTTAGCTTCATTTTACCTAAGTTGGCTCTAATATGCTAACTTAGAGCTTATATGCTTAGTTTCCTATAGGTTAGCTCCAAAATAACTTACGTTAGCACAAAATGATCAAGTTTACATAATAAGCTTATAGTCTTCTTCTTATTCTTCTTCTTTTGCAAAATGACATAGGTTAGCTTCATTTTACCTAAGTTGGCTCTAATATGCTAACTTAGAGCTTATATGCTTAGTTTCCTATAGGTTAGCTCCAAAATTACTTACGTTAGCACAAAATGATCAAGTTTACATAATAAGCTTATAGTCTTCTTCTTATTCTTCTTCTTTTCCAAAATGACATAGGTTAGCTTCATTTTACCTAAGTTGGCTCTAATATGCTAACTTAGAGCTTATATGCTTAGTTTCCTATAGGTTAGCTCCAAAATTACTTATGTTAGCACAAAATGATCAAGTTTACATAATAAGCTTATAGTCTTCTTCTTATTCTTCTTATTCTTCATCTTTTCCAAAATGACATAGGTTAGCTTCATTTGACCTAAGTTGGCTCTAATATGCTAACTTAGAGAGCTTATATGCTTAGTTTCCTATAGGTTAGCTCCAAAATTACTTATGTTAGCACAAAATGATCAAGTTTACATAATAAGCTTATAGTCTTCTTCTTATTCTTCGTATTCTTCTTCTAGTGTTCTTCTTCTTCTAGTGTTCTTCTAGTCTTCTTCTTCTTCTTCTTCTTCTTCTAACTTCTTGTTTATCATTTTGCAGATTTGATTTAATTCACGGAAGCTTGCATGGATGGAGTGCTTCTTTTCCATTTGTGTTTTTATTTTGTATCAATGTGAAACTTTTGTGAATTGATGGATAACGGTGTTGGATGAACAATGTGAAACTTTTGTAATATGTAACGATGGAACTATGTGTTGGCTATGTATGTATATATGATGAAACTTGTGTGTTGGATATGATTGTTATATGGATGCTTGTTGTATATATATGTGTTGGATATCTCATATGTGAAATAGTGACCTGAGATTAAGAAGAAAAAAATTAAAAAAATGTTACTAATGGCGCACTACCATGTGGTGCGCCATTAGTATAGCTTATTTACTAGTGGCGCCTCGTGGGCAATACTAATGGCGCGGTCGTGGGCGTCGATTAGTACACAGATACTAATGGCGCACTGATGAATGCACCATTAGTAAAAAATACTAGTGGCGTGATACTAATGGCGCACCAGTAGTGCGCCATTAGTAGGCAAAACTGGTGCGCCATTAGTAGGCCTTTTCCTAGTAGTGTTAAATTCATCAAACACCATGTCACAAGTTTCTACAACACATCCATTGGATTTGTTATAGACTCTATAGGCGTGAGAGTTTGATCCATAGCCAACAAATATACCCTCAATTGTTTTGGATTGAAATTTTCCTAACCGTTCTCTTTTGTTGAGGATGAAACATTTGCACCCAAATACACGAAAGTACTTGACATTTGGCTTGTTCCCAGTTAGAAGCTCATATGGAGTCTTTTCCAATATAGTGCGGAGGAAGAGCCGGTTTGATGCATGGCATGCGGTGTTGACACTTCGCCCAAAAACTATGTGGTGACTTGTATTCATCCAGATGGACCTTGCCATCTCTACAAGTGTACGGTTCTTCCTTTCGCTACACCATTTTGCTGAGTGTATGGAGCTGAATATTGATGCTCAATCCCTTCATCACTAAGGAATTCTTCCAAGGTATAGTTCTTGAACTCAGAGCCATTGTCACTTCTTATTGCCAGGATTTCTTTGTCAAACTTGCGTTGAGCTTGCTTGGCAAAATCAATGAAGGTGATCTTGGTTTCATCCTTGGACTTGAGGAAGAACACCATGTATATCTTGAGTAATCATCAACAATGACAAGCCCATACTTTTTCCCACCAAGACTATCCCATGAAGGAGGCCCAAAAAGATCCACATGAAGGAGCTCCAGGGGCCTTGAAGTAGATACTATGTTCTTGGGTGGGTGCTTTGATTGATGTTGCTTCCCAGCTATGCATGCACTACACACACGATCTTTCTCAAAAGAGACATTGGTTAGTCCAAGGATGTGATTCCCTTTAAGAGATCTTGAAGATTTCTCATGCCGACATGGGCTAACCGGCGATGCCATAGCCACCCCTTGTCAGTCTTGGCCATTAGACAAGTTGCATGGAATGTGCTCTCTTTCGAGAAATCAACCGTGTAAAGGTTGCCATCCAACTCTCCAACAAAGGCCACTTCGAGAGTATCTCTCTTAAAGACTTTCACATCCGTTAGTCCAAAGAGTGTATCATAACCAACAGAAGTCAATTGGCGAACAGAAAGCAAGTGGTATTTAAGGGATTGAACAAGCATGACATTTGCAAGCGACATGTCATTTGTGATAGCCACCTTGCCCAACCCAGTACATGTCCTTGCACGTAGGTTAAGATTACTAGGAAGGTATATACGGACCCAAACAGGTTACAGTTGCAAACCAAAAGGTTAATATTTCACAAAGTTTTAACTTGATGATAAGATAGCTTTCCAATATTTAACTACTAAAAGGGTTCAACCGATCCCAAAATTACTGGCAGGAGATAATTGATAATTGAGTACAAGTTAGTTAACACACCATAGTGATCACATGTTCATGTGGTAAATGCGCATTGCCACAACCCTCTTTTGATTTGGTTTGCTGCAACTCCTATTAAAGCAATAGTTCTAAGACATTAGAATGGATCTGCATTAAATAGTACATAAAAACCCATTACATTACCTGCATGGTAATTTTTGGCTCATGCACATCATTATTTGATTGTTCAAGAACATTATAAGATTCAGATTAGAGATTGTTATCTCTGTCATGTGGAGTGACCTGCAATAAAATTATTGTAATAGCATATCAGTGTTCATTAATTTCATCTTTGCACAAATATAACTGCTTTTGATATGCTAACTTGATAATTTTCTGCAGGAGACTCCACTTCATTTCTGCAAATCTCTCCAGGAAACTTTTTGGCAAGGAATGCAGCAATCATAGCCATCTGACCTCTGACATCCCCTACATCACCTTTGACTTCCTTTACATCACCTTTGACGTCCTCTACATCATCTTTGACATTTTCTACATTATCTTTCACCATGCGTACTTCAAACTGAAGATTTTCTTGATCAGATTTCCCAACAAAAGTTATTCCCTGAGAAACATTTACTCCGCTCCAATACTTTTCATCATAGTAACCTCAAAGTTTTGCCCTTTTAGCAAGTGCACCTTTAAAGGCTTCAGTATAATCGTCAATGGAAAGGCTACCATTATGATCGATTTTCCTTTTTTTTAACTCCTCATTAGCTGCATCCTATTGAATAGGAATAATTATTAATTCATTACTATACTATGGAATAGATTATATGTTGGACTGTAGACAAAATAAGTAGAATGTACCATTATTGTCTTCACATTGTCGCTTGTGTAATTGCCATGTTTTTTCTTATGAGCTTCATCCCATAGGTCAATCTTGTGGATCCGTGCTTTCCTTTTGATTTCCTATCCAGCAAAGTATGTTAGGTCCACTAATAGTTATTTTGAAGATAATTGATTTGTCATGTAATAAAGACTATGAAAAGTATCATTGTCACCATCTCTTTTTGTAGTCTGGCATGGCTTTTTCTCCCGGTTGTGTGTGGATTCTTCTATTGCTTCGCACACTCTGTGTTTTTCTCGCATAACTTCTGCAAACAAATTAGATGCAGACACGTAATGTTAGCAAACTAATTTTGGAGTTCAGTTTGAGCATGAGAGGATGAGATAATAACCATGTGTGAATCCTGGCACCACATTCCAACTAGAGTCTCCCATTGATGCTTATTAACACCTATTGGAACATCACTAATAATTTCCTGGAGAGACCTCTCTTTTCGTTTGAAATATTTTTTCTTCAAGCGAGATTTGTAGGCTCTCCATCTTTTGCAAACAGTCATTAGGAGCCAGTCTCGTGTAAGCTGCTTTGTCTCAGATGGATAGACAAATTTCTCCTTCAAGTAAATTTAATTGTTTCATGTGAAATGACAATAAAGATGTATGTGATGATACATCAAAAAAAGATGTATGTGATGATGTACCTCTACATCCTTGATCATGTTGTTCTTTCTCCGGACAAATAATTCATTGTTCCATCTTGGAATGTTCAATGGTGCAAATGTGGAGTTCTCTACAACGCCGCTAAGATAGCTACTAAGAATGGAACCAGACCTTTCATTCGAACACCTTTTCGTTAGTCTCCGCCTCCACCATTATCTTTCCTCCATGTACCGGATAAATTCTTCACCAAAATTCCCCTACAATCTGCGCGTCTCTCCATTTGGCCCTGCAAGCATGAATATCCCAACACGCCGATACCAGTATAATAAAAACCTCATTCGAAGATTAGTCATGGAAACTTACAAATTATCTTGATTTGGCTAGTGGATTCATGAGATCTTCCCGGTACTATATTATCAATCTCGGAGGACCTTGCAGATTTTCTTCAACAAGCTGCACATGTTCGCATCATGCATTGTAAGGTTCAAGTCCCAAGTCGTCTTGGTATCCTCGCCATCGTTAATCTGCCAAAATAACAAAAACTACAGACCTCAACCAAAAGTTCAAAGCGGCATGGCATGTGCATAGAGAAAATGCCTTAAGTCTACAGCTAGCATAGCTAACTCGCATAATCTTTATTCTAGAGCTGGAACATTCAGTTAGGCAAATGGCTACACATCACCTTGATATCTCTTGAGCTCATGACACAATCTATAACGCGATGCTTCAGATTTTCAGTTTGCAAAACGTGAGCTCGATATACAATCTTTACAAGCAAGATTAGAAATAAACAAAGGGTCAAGCCTCAAGAAAACATTACAAAGCCCGATGACCGAGTTAGCACAGCTAAATCAGTGCACTATGCTACTTGCTGTACCAGCGAGATGGAAGATGCAGTTAGGAAAGCGGCTACGGTACATTGATGTCTCTTGAGGTCATGACAGAATCTTCACGAGATGCTTCAGGTTTTCCAAATATTCATCAAAGATCAAAAACTACAGGGGAGTTGAATAGCTGTAGCACTAACAGAACAATAAATCTCAGTGCAAAATCTTCAGCATTTGTACAATTCTTCAGAGAACAGAGGTTGTGTTGAACGTTTCTTGCATAACTAGATAATTGAGGTACAATTCTTGAGATAACAGAGGTTCTCGCCTCGCCTCGGGCCTCGTCCGCAGAAGTCTCGGGGTTCCTGTGGCAGCAGAGCCATGGGACGGGGAGACTTAGGTCGAGTTGGGGAATTCCAAGATGATTTTGTCTAATCACTTGGAGAATAGAGGGTTATCTGGTAATTGCGCTTAAGTGGATGTTAAGGATCCCACCTTTAATCGGTGGCGTTCATTACAGATCTGAGGGTCCACGAGGAATTATTAGATTTTCACCGAGTACCTATTTCCACTAGATACTTCACCAATATCAAGCATGCAATGAGATCTAATTCTGCCTAAAGGTTAAGTTAATGCAAAGCAGCACATGAACAATCTGAAAGAACAATCAGCAGCTTAAGCGGTTTCACTAGTACAGACTACTGTAACTACAAAACAACTGCTCACCCAAACAGTTTACAAAAAAACAATTGGGATGGGACTCTTTCCAAATGGTTCTGCCAACATAGTATTTGGATATTTGTGCTACTAGTACCTACGCGTGATGTGGCTAAATGGGTGTTACTAGTTACTCTGTTCCTACCATGGAGCAAAGCTCCTGCAGGTTGCACGACCGGACAGCAAACCTTCACACCGATTAAGCCACAAGAAATCAATCTAAAGATCAATGAATCTCAGTAATTTCCGCACCAAGACTTGAGAGAGCACGCCACAATGGTGACTTGGTGAGGACCAATACGAACCTGGGCGCAGCTACCTTAGGCAGGATGGCTGTACTCGTGCTTGCTCGCTTAATCCACCAGTAGGTTGGAGACGAACTTGATCGTTGCAGCAGACGATTCTGCGACCTTCCCGCCTAATCGCCGCCGCTGCCCTAACGCACACACCAGCCGGTCTCTGTCCCGACCTCCACGGCCTCCAATCGCCCGACCGTCCGCCCACCGAGTCCCCGTCAGTCCGCCCACCAAGCCAATCGATCCCCGTTCATGTGATTGAGGCGATGCACATCAGCGAACGGATTGGAGGGATCCCTTTAGATGGATTGGGATGGATTAGGGAGTGGAAGAAGAGGAGAAGTGGAGAGATGGCGGCGTGGGCGAGGAGAAGTGGAGAGAGGGCGGCGTGGCGGAGTGATTGACGGGCTTTTTTTCTTCCAATAATAAGAGCGCTGGCGCGCTATTTCCTGGCGGCAAATGGAAAATAGTTGCCCCAAATGCCAAAATGATTTCCTCCAAAAAAATTGAGAGGAAAATGATTTCCTCCAAATGAAAAGGGAAAAAAGCCTATTTATTTCTGTTGTACACAAACAACCAAAAAATGGGCCAGGTCACGTGCTCTATTTTTATTGTTATTAGCATACATTGTGTAATGTTTTCTCGTAGAAAAAGTAGAATTTCATTGTATTATAATGTATAATGGATTTTCGCATCTAAGGGCATCTTCAATGCCGACCCTCAAACCGTCCGCATACGTCTAGACTGCATGGTGCGAATGTTTTTTGGAGTCCAACACGGTATTGTATCGGTCCGCTCGGTGATCATGAAGGAGGAGCGTGGTACACGGTCCACGCCGCAATCGCCGCCCGATAAAGGAGGAGCTTCCACCCGTGATCATGAAGGAGCGTGGTGCATCCTCCACTACCTCGGAGGAGGTGGTCACGGCGGTGTGTCGGGCTCAAGGGCCATCGTATTTGAGGAGGAGCGCGCGGCGAGGCAACAGGAGCGGTATGGCTGGCGCAATGCCGCTCCCCGCTTTGCGTTCGTCAAGAGCGACGTGTCGCCGGAATGGTAACGACCTGGACCTTGCTGCCGCGTGGGCGCTCAACCGCTCTGTTACGACCGCTGAGACAGCCACCAGGCGCCGCAGCAGGAGGCGAAGCATGGTTGTCCTTGTGTCAAAATTTCATAATCCATATGGATACTTATTTGGGTTCAATTTTTTTGCCAATAGGCGGTGAATTGGTTTTTCAATTTTATTTTTTATTCTGTTCAGCCAAAACCATTGAAAATTTCCCACAATAATAATCATATGGTTGTTGTTGTGTAAAAATTTCATTATTTTCTGGACACTTTGTTTTTCGGTTCAAGTTTTAGGCCAAATTTTGGCTGAAAATGAAGAATGGATGATTTTCTCAAACGGCGACTCTAAATTTGATGAAAATTTAATAGAATAGTAGCCATCATATGGTTGTCCTTGTGTCAAAATTTCATCAAACTCTAGACACTTTATTTTCGGTCCATGGATATCACAGAATGTTTCTGTCTAACTGCATTGCCAGTTTGCCACTTCCAAGTTCTGATAGTCAACAGTATTAGAAAATGCACTTGTGACATTGTGCAACACATTTTACAATGGCCAGACAAAAGAACATCAGTCTGATAAAATCTAGTTTCTTACATTGAAAAAGACGAGTGTCTAAGGCATGATCTTAAAAAGAAGAATTCACAATTGTATATTCAACATTTCTTGGCCATGTAATATAACAATACAAGAATCAACTTAAAATACACATAATCAATAAACCAAATGTGATACTTAATTTCCAGAACATAAATTCTACAGAATCAACTTAAAATACACAACCAAGTACACTTGGGCTGTACCCTGCATTAGTACGAAAAAAATACAACCACAAACTATAAGAAAGCATTCTGACTTTGTGCTTGTAAACGCTACCAAAACCATAACTAAAATTGTAGTTGCATGCAAAGAACCACACCAGCAAAGAGCTTCCACCATACTTCAGCCTGAACCAAAAGCACAATGCTCTAATCTGTTTCATCCGATGATTCGTCAACACCCATGTCAAAAAGATCACGAGGCCTGACTTCCACTACTACATTCTGTTCAGCTTTTGGGTCTTGAACGTAGAAAACCTGCTGCACTTGGGAGGAAAATACAAAAGGATCATCCTCTAGCTCATCTCCTGTGTGTATTTTCCGAGACTTGTTCACAAGAGTGAACCCAAACTCATCCATTTGAATGCCAACTTTGTGGTAGACATCATACCAATCACAACTAAAGAACACCACCTTGTAATCATTGTATGACAATTCAAAGATGTCACTTAATCTGCCATAATATCTAACACCATTTTCTGCAATGTTCATTACACCACTATTTTGTGTGACATGCCATGACTCATGACTCATCGTGTGGAACCTGAAGCCATTGATGACATAGCCACTATAGCGCACCCCGTATCTGTTGGGTTTTGGAGCCAAAGCTCTTACCTTTTCTGTAATAGTTGATCCATCGCTTTGTAAAACCTGTATGTTCAATTAGTTAAATTCAGGTGCCTATATAATTCAGAGTACATGAATACGGTAAAATGTACCTTTTGTTCCAACCAGTCAGCAAAGTATTCATTAATTAACTTAGTGGTATCAGCTTCTGTCAAATTAGCTGAGTCACATCGTTTGCTATGCTCTTCGGCCACAAATTCACTGTAAGTGTAACAATTAAATAATATGAACTTCTTGGCAAACTCTAAACAAATTAATTAAAGATAGAAGTGATACATACTTGCGGAAATCTGCAAGCTCATCACAATGTCGCAAGACATATCGATGCGCTTGAATAAGAAGCCGGCTATTAAACTGCCCAACTGGGACAACCTTTCCAATTGGCTCACCAGCACTATGGAACATGTACAAATCTTTTATCTTGTCTGAAGGATTGGGGTTTCTTGATGGTCTTGTAAAACGTGTAGTTCCTTCTAGAAATCTTGAACAAAAGGTCAAGCATTCTTGGGCAAGATACCCTTCAGCAATTGAACCTTCAGGAAATGCTCTATTATGCACAAGTGCTTTCAAATTAACAAATGATCTAAATTTAATTAAGCAAGATGTTACTTCTCAAAACTATTGAAGATTAAATAAAATCAAAGTTAAAGTGCCATACCTCTCTAGGGGGTACATCCACCGATAATGCACTGGACCACCAAGTTTAACTTCTTCAACCAAGTGCACCATTAGATGCACCATGATAGTAAAGAATGATGGAAGAAAAATTCTCTCCATATTGCAAAGTGTCATCACAATACTCTCTTGAAGTTCGTCAAGCTCAGAGACATCTAACACTTTCGAGCATAGTTTCTTGAAGAAATTAGACAGCCCGATAACTATTTCCATGACCTCTTTGTGTGGGTAACATGATCGAAGTGCTAGAGGAAGAATATCTTCCAGAATAACATGACAATCATGACTTTTGAGACCTGAGATTGTACAATCTTTCATGTTGACATGCCTAGAAAAATTTGATGCATATCCATCAGAGGTCCTAATATTGTGCATCACTGAACAAAGTATTTCTTGCTGTTTTCTAGACATAGTAAATGGTGCATCAGGCAATACTATTTTTCCATTATCATGTACAGGAGGATGAAGATCATGTCGAATTCCATTTTCACCAATTTCTGCCAAATCAAGCCGTGCATTAAGGCCATCCTTTGTTTTAGAATCAATATCCAACAACGTTCCAATTAAATTATCAAACACATTCTTTTCTATGTGCATTACATCGAGATTGTGCCTTAACTTGTTAAGTTCCCAATATGGCAAGTTGAAAAATATTGAATTTTTTTTGAACCAATCCTCAGGCTTCTTCTCAGGCTTACCTTGGTTCTTAATTGACTTCTTGTTGTCTGTCTTCCTTTTACGCTTCGGTTCTTGATTCTTTTCATTTTCTTTTTCACTGTTTTTGACCTTCTTTCCTCCCTTTGCTTTCTTTGCTACATTGCCTTTTTGCCTAACACAAACACTCTGCCTTGCAACATTTTCAAAGCTGAACTACCACTCATAGTTGTCGGTGCCAATTCTGTCTCTTTAGTGCCATCAAATTCCTGCTTTCTTGGTTTCAAATACATGACCTGTGGTAACCAGCGACGGTGACCCATATAACAAAGTTTCATACTCTTATTCAGGCCAAATGATCTTGTAGAAGGACCACATGATGGACACCCATATTTACCCCTTGTGCTCCAACCATACAGGTAAGCTAATGCTGGAAAATCATTTAAAGTCCATAATAGTGCAGCCTTGAGTGGAAATATCTCCTGCAAGGAAGCGTCAAATGTGTCTACACCATCCCGTAACTGTAAGAGCTCATCAATCAGTGGCTGCAAATATATATCAACCAGTGGTTAAAAGCTTACTTTGCCACAACTAAGCTAAAAGTAGTAATTGTTACCCCTCGGGACAGAGTGTGGCTTGCCACAAAAGTGTGGCCAAAATATACTCCTTAATCATGTGATTAGTAAAGTCGCAAGCCACAACTGTGTTAGCCAACCGAACACTCACTCACCTCAGAAATTATGTGTGCCTAACCATAGGTCTGGCAACATTTGGCTGGAAACCAAACAGTCCCCAAGTGACTTGCAATTATTGAAGGGTAGCCGGTCGCATATTTTTACAAAGTTAGCAAGCAGGGCCTAAGAGAGTAATTATCAAACAGTGCATTCTAATGCACACGATCAGTTGCTGCATGTGTTTACACCTTCATGAAAAGGGGATTTTTAGGATACACTACCACTTGCCTCATTGGCGCATGGTAGGATACGCTGAAAAGACAACTTAGGTGAGTGGCATGTTGCTGATTTGTTTATAAAAATTCCTGGAAGATAGAAGCTACTTACTTGCATCATGGAAGTTACTGTGCTCTTCAGTGTTATAAGCATGATTCAGCTTCATACATGCTACATATATTGTTTCAGTACCGAATACATTGTCCACTTTACATCCAATGCTTGATACCTTTGGACAAATGGTATGTCTCTCTAGAATTTAAACTCAATTCTTAATGACACAACAAAATAGATAAAAACATGCCAAAGACTTCAAAAAAAGAGTATGGGATACAAAAGAGGTACTTTCTCGAGTTGAGATTGAAGGCGGGTTGTTTGAAGCCAAAGACGGTGGTCCAATCTATGGTTGTTCCAATTTGTGGAGTTGATTCAGTCCAACAGAAACACTGGGTGTTGAAACTTGCAATGAAATATATCTTCCTCTTCTTTTTCTACAAAATGAAATGAAATTGATATTAAAATGCATTCCCTTCCAAATCAACAATACATTATACATATACACATTCCCTTGCATATACGCTGATACACAATTTTTCAGTTCAAATTAATTTCATTTTCATCATACACTGATAGGAAGAACAGAAGAGAGAGCTTTCTGAGAAAATACCCATGTCCCAGCCTGCTTGCTGTTTGTTGACAGCAAGTCCTGGGCGGCAGAGTCCGGCCGAGCAGGCGAGCAGCCCGGGATTGGCCGGAGCAAAGCGCCAGAGCCAGCGCGGCAGGGGGCGGCCCCTGGCAGGAGCAGGCGTGGAGCAGCACGTCCCTAGCGACCAGGCAAAGGGCCGGGGACGACCGAGGAGCGCCGGAGTAGAGGGGCTAGGGGCAGTCCTTGCGGAGGGCATTCACCGGCAGCGGACGCGGCGCACTGGCAGGACTAGTTGCAGAAGGCAGGAGATGGAGTTGGTCGTTGGAGGCTATGGAGATTGGGAGGGGCACATGGGTGGAGGAGGAGCCAGCCCGTCGGCGGCGGCAGCATAGATGGGTTGCTCAGGACGTGGCGGCGGATAAGGTGAAGGAGGGCGCGCGCTGAGTTCGATACGTGGGCTCGTTTTACTGCATAGATGGGCCCCGTAATTTCCTTTTTCTCCAAAAAAATACTTTGGTTTTATTATTTATTTGTTAAACTCTTTCATTTATCCGAAAACGTCTCAAAAATCGTCTCTACCTATTTACACATGTAAAAAATAATAAATGATATATACCCTAAAATTAAGATTTGTGACGGTACTTATATCGTCTCAAAAAGCGTGCCTACATACTAGATGCTTTCAGTATAGGGACGAATATAAAAGGTTCTTAGAAAAAACGTGCCTATTGACATGTTTTGTTGTAGTGTGTGGTGGTTGATGTTTGAGACAATTCCGACATTTCTCACAGTACATTTTTTCTATAAAATATAATGAATGTTAGAGATATTATTCATAGCCTACAAGTTAATGCCAATATAGGTCACACATCACATAGTCCATGGATGTATGAAAAATCCTATATATAATTACAGAATCATCGCCTGCAACTTAGTTTGTGTTAGCCTCCACATGCATGCACATCATCTTACACTAATTCCTCCACATTTAGACATGTCTCCTAGTAATTAGTTTCATTGTCATCACACTACATGGAAAATTTAGGAGTTCCTCACTTCACATACTTTTTTATTGCCTCTAAATATTACCATCACTTGGTTCATATTCATTAAACACACCAATTGACTTGTATTAAGTATCATGTATCCACTATTATATTCAACAAATTTGTTCAAAGTTTTTCTAACCCGACATGAGATTTAGCCCATTAACGTAGGTTTTTAATTAACAAATGATCCTAGGACACTCTTCCCGTAAAAGGCGTCAGATGACCATTTTATCAAACACACAAGTGGTCATACCAAAATCAAATAAAATCATGCAGCGTATGTAGTATGTTGACCGAGAGAAAGGACGAACAATTTTTGACTTGTCGTTCGATCATTGTTGTCACCGTGGTTGAAAGGATCGAGATGGACCTAGAGGGGGTGAATAGGTACAATTACAAATTTTAATTATTACTTAGCAATTTTAGGCAATAATGCGGAATATGAAGCTGAGCCTAACAATTGCAAGTGAGTACTAAGTACTAAGCAAGTAACACAAACACGTAAGTAGGCAAGCACAATATGATGTACGTAAGTGCAAAAAGACAAGTAACCACAAGTAGAGAGTTAGGGTTAGGAATAATCGCAACTCCGAGAGACGAGGATGTATGCCGATGTTCACTTCCTTGGAGGGAAGCTTCGTCACCGTTAGAGAGGTGGATGTTACCACGAAGGCACACCAACGCCACGAAGGCTCACCCTATTCTCCCTTTGAGACAACACCACGAAGGCATTTCTCAACCACTAGTGGTAGACCTTAGGGTGGTCTCCAAACCCTCACAAACTTTTCCGGGGGTAATCACAAAGGTTGATTCCTCTCCGAAAGACTCCTACCGCCTAGGAGTCTCCAACCTCCAAGAGTAACAAGATCGATCGAGAAAAGCTCAAGACTTGCTCTAATCACGAACTCCTTGGGAGCAAAGAAGGGGGAGAAGTGGATCTATCACTTGATCGGACAACTTCTCTCCAAAGCTCTCAAATCCCTTGGGGATCTAAGATTTGGTGTGTAGGAATGACAGAGAGAGTGTGAGAAGTGTTCTAGGGTTTGTTCAAAGTGAATGGTCAACCACTCTCGTGGGGAAGAAAGGCTATATATATAGTGTGAGCTCAAATATGGCCGTTGTAGTGCAGTGAGCAGGCAGGCGGACATCCGGCCGGCAAGCCACTGGAGAACAGGCGAGCAGTAGGAACGGAGGAGGCCGGACATCCGGGGTCAAGCCCGACATCCGGCGTAAAGGAAAGCCCTGACATCCGGAAGATAGCGGACATCCAGAGAGCCCACAAACGCTATATCACCATTTTGAGGCGGTGAGGGCGGACATCCGCAAGACAGAAGGCCTGTAATCCGGCGAACACCCGACATCCGTGAAAAACAAACCTCTTGGAAAAGGAAAAAGCAAGGGCGGATATCCGGGTATGAGCCGACATCCGGGAGGGGGGCGGCCTGACATCCGCACGAGGCCCGGACATCCGCACTCCAGAGAGTAATGGTTCAAAGTCAAGAATGGATAAAAAGAACTATGGAAAGGAGTATTTTGACTAGAGAAAGTTTGTTAAGAACCCAATCGATCCCCTCTTAATAGTGTGGGATCCTATACTCAAGGAAACAAAATGAAACATCATTTTAACACTTCATCCTTGAGAGAACCCATTCGTATGCTCTTGATCCACACACAATTTGACGAACCGGGGACCAACACCTGAGATTCACTTGACAGCCATTGTTAGTCCCCTACATGTAGATTGTCATAAACATCAAAACATAATGTAAGGGAATGATTACACTTTCAATCTCCCCCTTTTTGTTTGTTGATGGCAATCATACATGTAGTATCATAGATGTAATAAATAGTCTTAGCCATGATAATCATGGGAGCAAAACGGATACAGAATATGTTTAGTTACAATTTGCTTTTAGCTCCCCCTCATTGTGTGCATGCGATGAATATATTAGGATGACCAACACAAAAGTTCGTATGATAGCATATGTAACTCAAAGAATAAAGAAGTAAGAGATAAGCACATATGGAATCATCATAACACTTCAAATAGACTAAGAACATTTCATGGCCATGCCATAATCATAACATATTCTCAAGCGAACAAGTACCATAGGTAGCAGCATAAAGTTGGAATAACATAACATAGCATGACCATATTATTAAGATACTACTTCTCCTCCTTTGACAAAGAACAAGTAAAAGGGCGAAGAACTAAACAGATCTCAATCACTCTTGGCGGATGTCATCATCATCATCAAGAAACTCGGGGTAGTCAGCACGAGATGGAAAGCCGAAAGTGGACGAGGATGGAGCTGCGGGAAGAGGATCATCATCACTAACAGGACTCCCACGGTCACGGAGGCGTTGTTTGAGTAAATTCTTGGAGATGACAAGGCGCTTCTGAACATCATGATTCTGCTGACAGCTAAAAGTGATCGCCTTCATGATAGCAGACTGAGCCTTACCCAAGAATGATGCAAAACGGCCACGAGGAGCGGTCGAGGAAGATGGAACAGAAGAACCAGTGGGCTGAGTAGGAGCAGCTGTCCTCCCACCAGCAGACCTCCTAGGCTGAGTAGAAGCAGTAGCCACCACACGCATGTGAGGAGGAGGTTTCCAAATGGAGTGCACAGCTAACTTAACCACCTCAAATGGGCAGTGTGATCAATCGAGCTGAATAAATGGGGCATGAGGAACTGTGCGTCTGAATGAAGCTGCAAAAGACGGATCTCATGCCAAATGAAGTTGGCAGTGTCTAGAGGCACAGTGGGTTTCTCATGCATATGAACCATCAAGTCAATGCAATAGTTGCGAGCCCTCGAGAGATATCCCTTCTTAGGGTAGAGAGTGCGAAGCACACACTAAAGAGGATGAAGAAGGGAGCACGGAAGATGGATACCTCATTGACTGGATATGCTTTTTCTTCATCAGTGAGCTGAGAGGGAGGTTTTACAAGAGGCAAGCAAGCATCAATCCCTTTGGGCTTGTACTCTGGATCCATACTGTGGATGCAATGGCCAACACCGGAGAGACCCAAAATCTGAACAAACCTATCATAGGTGATGCTCAGTGTAGTGTCATCGGTCATCCAGTGAGAGTGTTGTCCGACCAAAGAAACAGTGGCATAGAACGTAGAATGGCAGCTTCACTTCAATCACACCTGAAGGTCATTGCGGGACCAAGAGTCATGTCATCAATGATCTTGACTGGATCGTTAGGGAACATGGCAGGATTATCACGCAGGAAGTTTAGATCCAAGTATGAGTGAGGAGCAAGGCCACGCCCATGGACAAAACTGGAATAAAGATCCTGCTGCATACGAGTTTGGAACCGAGGATCTTCGGCATCAGCCACCATCTCATATTGATTGACATCCCGACGGAACTGAAGATATTGCCCCGCCCCCACAGTTGTGAAGTCGTGAGTGGGGCGACCTCCACTATCAGGAAGCTCCATGGAGATGCGACGACCATGGGTAATGGGTATTGCAGAACCACGAACTTGAGGCATCGATACCCTCCTAGTACCGGGCTTGGACTGTCCAACTGACTGTCGTGGTGCACTGTCATCCTCTTCCTCTCGAACATAGTCCGCATCATCTGTATCCGAGGCCGACGGACTGGTGGATGGTGCTCGCTTCTTCTTCTTGGTGGTGGCCTTCTTCTTCTTGGGCCGCGCATGCTCATCGGAGTCGGTGGAGCCTTGCCGGCGATCAACTGGAATGGATAATGAATGGGTTCCAATAAGAAGAAGCCAAAGAACATGAACAAGGATACGCCAAATTAAACCGTGGAATGAACACAATTTTTTTTTATTATGACCATAGGACAAGTCCAAATGGCAGATCAAAAATCTTACATTCCCATGGTTAAGTTGAGTAGCCGAGGACATATAGAGGCGTTTGTAGGCTTAGGTAAACAGAACCTAAACGCGAGAGCAATAGATATGGCAAGATGTACATGGAGAATAATGCAACCCTAATAAGATTTGGTCACAAGCAAGGGAAGATGAGGAGAGATAGCACCCTTACCCCGAGAAGACACCTCGGGACGCTTGGGACCACAGTTCTTGGTACGAGCCATGAAGAACTCCGGTGGTGAATCCCACCGAACACCGGCCCCTCCCGCAGAGACTCAATCCACAATCCAAGAAATGGATTGGATAGAATCGTAGATCGGGAGGAGGAGAGTCCGTCGGCCGGAGATCGGGGCCGGAGATCGACGGAGACTGGTCGAGGCGGCCGGAGCACACCCAGTGGCGGCGGCTGTGTGGTGAGATGGGGAGAGAAAGCGGGGCGAGTGAGTAACTCCCCCAAAACCCGAGCCCTCTCCTATTATGTGGTGCGGTGGCCGGACATCCGGGGCAAGGCCCGGATATCCGGCACATGGAGGTCAGGGAGCAGAAGAAACTGGAGGTGCATGACACAGGGCCCGGATGTCCGGCAGCGGATCCGGATGTCCGGCCACTGGACAGAGAGACAGGATGGGGGAGGGATTTTCAAGGGGTCAACACATAGAAATGAATATAGACTCCGCCAAGGAGTTTTTTTTTGAGATTTATATGAGTAGAAAGCTGAGTCATCTATGGTCATACTAAGATAAAAATAACCTCCCAACGTAAAATAAGTAATGAAAGGTCCACACATGCACGGTACATGCGGTGACCGAGGTCACCATGTTTGAGCATATGGACCATAGGCCCGCAAAGATGTAGACTTTGAGCACATGGTCACGACTCCATCATATTAAAGTACCCTAGTTCAAAAACTATGATAACTTTGAGAGTGTTTGTTCTATTTATGCATTATGTAAGGTGAGATACTCATGAGTTGAGTGTCTCCCCCTAAATATATGCCTACATCAAGACAAAACATTAAGTTTATGTATGAATGAGTACTAGATTTCACATAATGTTGTCAAGCTCCAAGATACCAAGTTCACGCCTAAGTCGACAAAACCTTGCTTCATCCAATGGTTTGGTGAAAATATCTGCCAGTTGTAAATCTGTACCAATGTGATCAATGTGAATATCACCCTTCTCAACATGATCTCTCAAGAAGTGATACCTAATATCAATGTGCTTGGTGCGGAGATGATCCTTGGGGTTCTCAGCAATGTTGATGGCACTTTCATTATCACATAGAAGAGGCACATGTCTATAGGTGATACCGTAATCCTTTAAAGTTTGCCTCATCCATAATAACTGAGTTACTGTTGGCGTCGAGAATGTATTCAACTTCTGCGGTAGAGAGGGCAATACAATTTTGTTTCTTTGATGACCAACTTACCAAGGAGCGTCCAAGAAACTGACATGCACCGGAAGTGGACTTAAGATCCACTTTGTCTCCGGCCCAATCCGCATCTGTGTACCCAATGAGATCAAACATAGCATCCTTGGGATACCATAGACCCAACTTTGGGGTGTGAACAAGGTATCTAAAAATATGCTTAACCGCCTAATGATGACTTTTCCTAGGGGAAGCTTGAAATCTAGCACACATGCATACACTAAACATGATGTCTGGTCTAGATACACAAAGATAAAGCAATGAACCAATCATAGAGCGGTATTTAGAGGGGTCGAAAGGGATACCGTTTGTGTCTTCAGTGAGTGTTATTTTGGTTGGCATTGGTGTCTTACATGGACTAGCATCAGACATACCAAACTTCTCTAGGATACCCTTGAGGTATTTTGCTTGAGACAAGAAAATTCCTTCTTGAAATTGTTGAATTTGAAACCCGAGGAAGAACTTCAAATCCACATTAAGTGACATTTCAAAGTTCTTGGTCATTGAAGCCGCAAACTTCTTGCACAAATGAATGTTAGGAGAACCAAAAATGATATCATCTACATAGATTTGGCATAAGATCAAATCACCCTTATCCCTCTTAGTAAAAAGAGTGGGATCAATCACCCCTCTCACAAAACCATCATCGAGTAGAAACTTCTTTAAATGATCATACCAAGCACAAGGTGCTTGTTTGAGGCCATACAAAGCCTTACGAAGTTTGTACACATAGTCTTTGTGATCGGAATCAACGAACCCAGGTGGTTGTGACACATATACTTCTTGTAGAGGACCGTTAAGGAAAGCACTCTTCACATCCATTTGATGTAATGCAAAACCATTGAAAGCGGCATAAGCAAGTAGGATGCAAATGGATTCAAGACGGGCAACTGGGGCAAAGGTCTCACCAAAGTCCAAACCTTCAACTTGTGAGTACCCTTGTGCCACTAACCTTGCCTTGTTGCGGATGATTACACCATTCTCATCTTGTTTATTCTTGAAAATCCATTTTGTTCCAATGACATTGTGCTCGGTAGGTGGCCTCTTGACTAATGACCACACTTGGTTGCGTTCAAAATTGTTCAACTCTTCTTGCATAGCAACTAGCCAATCGTTGTCCATCAATGCATCTTGTACCTTGATGGGCTCAGTACTAGACACAAACGAGAAGTGAGCACAAAAGTTTGTCAAATGTTTAGGAGTGACTCTACCTTCCAATATGCCGGTGAGAATTTTGTCAACATCAACACGACTGGCCACTCGTGGCATGATAGAGGTAAGGGTTTCACGAGGTTCAACTTCATGTCCATCATCCGCGTCCTCAACATATGGATCATTAATGTGTGGAGGAAGATCTTCTTGTTCATATTGCATTTGTTGAGGTTCATCATCAATGATTGGACTTTCTTGTTCTTGAAGATTATCATGAAGAGGAACTTGATCATCTTCTTCTACTTGGGCTAAGGGCATTTGTTGAGCACTAGGAGCTTGTGATGGTATGGGTGTTGAAGTAGTTTGATGATGTGTGAGACTTCCATCTTCTTCTTCATCATCATGAGGTTCTGTTCCATAGGAAGAAGTGCACCAACACCCATGGTCAAAATGTCTTGAGAAGAATCTTCTTCACCTGCATCACTTAGATCAACTTGCTCCCCATGGGAGCCATTATACACTACTAGGAAAAGGGCTATAGATGGGATGGACACTAATGGCGCATCTGTCATGTGGTGCGCCATTAGTATATACTAATGGCGCACCGTGAACATGGTGCGCCACTACTGTTGTTTTTTTTTGCAAAACTACTAATGGCGCACTGTGACACAGTGCGCCATTACTAGTTTAAACTAGTAATGGCGCACTTTGCCATGGTGCACCAGAAGCAGGTTGTCACACCCTAGCTAGTTCTTGCATTAGAGTGTTGCATCATGTCTATTTTTTTCAACAGAAACCTGAAATGGGATTGCCAGAACTCCCAGCCCCCTCTGAAACAAACTAGGGATTACTAAAAATATTTTCGATGAACCTGAAATGCCCTTCTAAAATGTCCATCATTTTTGCCTTGGTTCAGAACCTTTGCCAAAAGTGGTGCACAATTTCCTAGGTCATCCTAAGGTCTTTGAATTAAATCATAACTATTTGAATTTGGGCATTTAAAATTTATAAAATATTTCAAATGTCCAAATACTCCCAAACTAAAATGTTTCATGTTGGAAATATTCCAACAATGGACCAGGAGTAGTTTGGTGAATTTTAGAACCTTTTTGGTATTTTAAATAATTCAACAAAGTTACAGAAAAAAATAGAAAAGGAAAACAGAAGGAACTTACAGGGCGCCTGCCCACTAGCCAGCCCACTGGCCGCCCAGCCAAAGACACCGCCAATGAGCTGCTTGTCGACCAGCAGGCGGCGTGGTGCTCGACGGCGAGCACCGCATGGGTGCCACGCACCTGCTCGCCGCCTCGCCACCTCCCTCGTCTTGCCACGACGGGGATCGCTCCCTCTCTCTCTCCCGCACCCCCCAGACACCCCCTCTCCTCTCCAGCTCGTCTCCCTCGCGCTCCCACGCCATGACCGACGCCGCCGTTGCCGCACCACCGCCGTAGCCGCGCTCTCCGTCGACCCCACGCCGCGCCACCGTGTCCAGACGCTCCGCCGCCCTCGACTCCTTCGAGCTAGCCGAGCCCGAAGGCCGCGTGCCCCGAAGACGCCGCACCAGCCTCGCCCGAGTCCGCCGCCGCCGGAGATCCCCTTCAACGCCGTCGCCGCCTCAGCTCGTCCCCGACCCCGCCGGTGGCCTCTACGTGAGCTCTGTGAGCTCAACTACCTTCCCTACCCTCTCTCTCTCGCTCCCATGCACCACAGCGAGCGCACGAGGATCACCCGCACGCGCCGTCGCGGACCTCGTCGCCGACGTGCTCCCGGCCATCCTCCGGCCACCCCACCGTGTCCATCGCGTTCACCACGACGCGCTGGAGCTAATCACAGACTCCGCGACCTTACCGCACACCCCAGCCGAGTTCGTTTTCACCGAGCTCGGTGGCGCCAAAGTCGCCGCCGGTGCCAACTCCGCCACCCGACCCCAACGGACTCGCCAAGAGCTGCGGCCGTCCTCGGCTCCACTCCGGTGGCCTCGCGACTCATTTGGTGGCGGAACGCTAAAACCACTTCCGCCGCGTCGGCTCGCGCGTGGCTAAACGCCGGCAGGTCGACCACGGCTTTGACCACGGTGGGCCCAGTTGACCCCACAGGTCTATGACATGTGGGCCCTTCGCTAACTAAATCAAATTAGTTAAAAAACTTAAATTAATTAGTTTAACTACCCACTGACATGCGGGACCCACTGGTCAGTTTGACCTGACCAGCCCGTTGACCACTGACGTCATCATGACACAGTGCTGACGCAATAATTTAATTTACTGGAATTATTTTAACACAGGAAATTCCAGAAATTGTTTCAAACTTCAAAAATTCATAGAAATTAATCTGTAACTCCAAATGAAACAAATTATATATGAAAAATGATCAGAAAAATCCAATCTATCCATCTGTACTGGTTTCATGCATGTTTACAGAAGCTAACCTGTTGTTTATCACAGAACAAGATATAACACTTTAAATGATCATATATGAGTTTGGAAATTGCATCTTTGGTTCAAAATGCTCCAAACCCATCTGATCTTAGTTGCATTAGCCCAAAGCACTCATTTTGCCATGACTCATTGCATGCATCATATTGTTGCATCTTGTTTGGTAATGCTGTGTATCGGTGTTCTCTGCGGCAGGTTCTGCCCCTGAGGAGTACCGTGATAACCCCGACGAAGAGCAATACCCGTGCACCGACTCGTCAGGCAAGCAACCAACCATTTGATCATATCGATAAAATCCCATGTTCTTGCTCCTGCTCTCGTTTACTGCATTAAGACAACGCGATTCAAACTGCTGTGTGCTGCGGTAGTTGAACCCATTTCCTCTGCATGACTGTCATTGCCACGAGAACTAGATGAAACCCACTAGCATGTGGAGGAGTTGATTGAGCCATATGATTGTGTTGTTCCTACCTTGCTATGCCTGCTATGCTTAGAGTCGTGCAGTCCGGTTCATCCGGGTGATGGCTAGAGTGAAATGATCGAGTCGGTATGAGAGTAAGGTGTTGAACACGATTTGATAAAGGTATCGATGAGAGGCCATGTAGGAGTACATGGTGGGTTGTTTCATTGAGGCCGTCCTTAAGCACTGAGATCTGTATGTGTGATTTAAGAATCAGCTACTACCATACATTGGGCCCTGAAATATGACCCCGCTCGACTTCTTATTCACGCTATTCCTCTGTCCAGGAGTTGCAAGTAGTTGCTGGTGTTTGTAGCCTACTGGAGGCCGTGGACAGCGCTGACCGTAGGGGTGGGCTGTGATGCGGTAGGTACGTGGCCGGGTGTACCGGATGCCCGTTTGGTATCTCGGGAACCCTGTTCACATCGTTTGGGGCTGTGGGCGAGACTTCGGCCGGAACTCCTCATAGATGGAACCCAAATAGGCGATAAACCTGGACTAGAGACTTGAGTGTCTAGGTAGGTCGTGGTCTACACCCACGTCGGTTTTAAGCTGAAGTCTGCCGAGCACATGTCGTGTGCACGCTAAGTGGTGGAAACATGTATGAAGAAGTACACCCTGCAGGCTAACATCATCTATTGAATAGCGCGTCCATGATAAAGGACTACTTGGTTGCCTATACGGTTCATAGACAAGTAAATGGATACTACTAAAAGCCTCAAGATAAGCGTGAGTGCCGAGGATGGCTCTTCCGTAGGAGGACGGAGGTGGATCCTCGGTGGTGTATTGAAGTGATGAGTAGTGGACTCGAAAAGCATAAAACCATTTCAAGTTGGTGTCTCGTGGGATAGCTTAGCCATGAGTCAAAGCTGGCTTGTTGCAATAACCCCACCAACCCTTCTTGATAATATGCATGTATGTAGGGTCCGATGTAAGTCTTCTGAGTACCTTTGTACTCATGTTGCTTTAATTTACATTTTTCGAAGATGCCACAAACCCTTCCGACGGGTTCTTCGTGAGCGTTGACATCGATGAGTAGACTAAGGCCCGTGGTGATCCTGCAAGTGAAGGACCATGTAGTATAGCTGGGCTTACCCAAGCCTCTTTTATTTTACTAGTTATGCGTACTCGGACAAAACACTTCATTGTTGGCTTGTATGCTTGTATGACTTGTATGTGGGTCGTGTGACCCGTACTTGTGTGTATGCTATGTATGGCTCTCTGAGCCTTTAAATAAAGTACTTGTGTCGTAGAGTCATGTTGTGTTGCCTTGTTGTATTTGCACATATCGAGCATATTGTGTGTATGATTGAAATGCTTGGTATGTGTGGGATCTGACTATCTAGTTGTTTATCTTTAGTAGCCTCTCTTACCGGGAAATGTCTCCTAGTGTCTCCACCGAGCCATGGTAGCTTGCTCTGCTCCGGAACACTTAGGCTGGCCGGCATGTGTCCTTCTTCGTTCTTGTCTACATTCCTTGAAATGTCACGCATTGAGTACGGAGTCTGTTAGCCCGCTTCTGCCCGGTTTACGGAGTCTGCTAGCCAGTGCTACAGCCCGAACTTACTTGCTGATGACCGACACGTTCGATCTTTGGGTCATGGATGCTGTCCTCGTAAGTCTGTGCCACTTTGGGTTTACGACTAGTCATGTCAGCCGGGCTCCTTTTCATATGGATGCTAGCGACACTATCATATCGTGTGCCAAAAGGCTAAACGGTCCCGGCCAAGGTAAGGCGACACCTGTTGGGATACCGTGCGTGAGGCCGCAAAGTGATATGATGTGTTACGAGCTAGATCGATGTGACATTGAGTCGGGTTCGACAGCGTTAGCATCGAGCGGACTGCTGTAGGTTCTCCAAGCCAAACTGGTCGATGTTGAGTCTAGAAATGCTTTAGTTATATGTAGGGGAATTGATTGTGGGATGGTACGTAAGGCTCTTTTTACTCCTTTACCTCATGGCATTCTGATCTGAGTCAGTCCATTCTTCCATCGGGGGTTAAGGATTAGGATCTCTCCTCTCTATTAGGTTCACGTGTTACTAATCAGTAGTACCTTGTAGGTTTGCTGGTTACAAGCCTGGTTCAGTTTTACTGTCCTGTTATGTTACTAAGTTGGACCCAGAACCTTGATATGATAATGTTGAGTGGCTATGCAATTCTTTGTAAAATGTCTCAAATCCTTTGAGCATTTACAGTTGTTATGCTGTCCAAATTCTGCCAGAAATTCTAATGTCTTTGCATTGTGGTTATGCTTCGGATGGCCACTCGTGACCAAAATCAAGTGGTTCGTCGACCAGATGCATTGGTGTGACGGTCATACAGCCATGCTAGTTCGGGTTATGATCGAGCGGGATACCGTTGGTACCCGAATACAGTTGAAGAGCAGTATCGAGACTTTAATCAAAGCCAGTATCTTTGCACTGTCAGGGTGTTTCCCTCTTATCCTGGTTCCACCGAGGCCCTTCACAGCTCCTATGGGCTTGGTGTTACTATTGATATGGCGGTGCAAGATGCTACTTACTCCATGATGACCATCATGCGAGTCAGGACTGGGCTGCTCCGCAACACCGAATTCCGGTATATGCCGGGTTCACTTCCTGGAGCGTTTGGTTATCTTCGAGCCATCTATCTTGATTCGGTCGGGAGGACTCACTAACCCGTACTACCGCCGAGCTGCTCGAGGACAAGGACCGAGAGAGTCGGGCCTTGAGGATGGAGCTCTTCAACGCCTGCTTGATCACCGGGCCACCTTGACTCGTTTTGCATCGGCTGCTCAAGCTGGTTATATGGATATGAGAGATCGTATCTGTCAGTCTGCTCTGCGGACATGATGGATCGGCGTGATGTGGGGGCATCACCCCACCTCGTGGTCCTCGCAGCCACTGCTCGTTGGTCCAAGACCTCACCCTTGCCCTTATGGTCCACAGGCTCCCAGACCGATCAAGTTCCGGACGATCACGTTGAACTCCTGTGCTATGGAGGAGACTTCTATGAGAACTACTACGGAGACGTCTGAGTTAGTAGTAGTCCCACTAGTATTGTAATAGTTGTATTTCCACCGTCCTGCGTGACTCGTGGAATACGACTTAGTGTGTACTAATCCCGGAGGTGTAAAAAAATAATGTATAGGAGCTTGGTATGCCTCCGACGAGATGTAATCTTCCTTTCACCGTAGTAGTACTTTGTTTGGTCCTGTACTAAACCTTGTATGGTGTGTATGACAATGGAATAAAGGAGCAGTTTCTATATCTACCATGTCATACGGATGATCATCTTGCATTCCAAGTTATCCATTACATTCTACATTTCTATGTCAGAATCTTGCCATCCTGGACTAAATCCTTGTCTTGTTTTTCCTAGGATGGTTAACACCCGCAACAACCCTGCTCCGCCAGAGCAGGCCGAAGGCAGCAGAGTTGGAGAAGCGAACCTGCCTCACCCTCCTTCTCTGGCCGAAGTTATGCTTTGAGGTCGAGAGAAACAAACGGAGACCAACCGTTTGCTGGAGCGTATCGAGCAGAACACAGCCCATCATCGAGAAATAACTTGGTGTCGCTCGCGACTTCATCAAGTTACACCCACCTACCTTCCACCACTCCGTCCGAGCCTCTCGACGCTGATGATCGGCCGCAAAGATTACTCACAAGCTGCGTTACGCCTTTGGTAGCTGAAGTCGACAAGGTCACCTTTGCTGCATATCATCTTGAAGGCCCCGCCATCTACGTGGGAGAACTATATGGCTATGCGCCCGATTGGCCATGTCACTACTTGGGCAGAATTCTGCGAGGCTTTCCGTGAACATCACATTCGGAGGGTCTCATGGATCGTAATACGTGAGGAGTTCTGCAGTTTCACCCAAGGCCGTCTCTCCGTGGGCGCCTCAGCAGAGAGTTCGTAATCTCGCACGCTATGCAATCAAGAGGTCTCCATCGACGCCAAGAAACAGGCAAGGTTCCGCAAGGGACTTAGCCCGAACTTTGCCGAGATCTCCGTCGCATGAGTGCACCTCTTTCCGAAGCTTGTTAACAAAGCCATCAGCGCTGAAACTGGTCGACTGATTTGAAGCAACCCGCAAGCATGGCCGTGACATGGGTTCCTCATCCGTCTTTGGACCACGAAGCGCCGTGTGTGGGTGCCTAATCTTGCCTCGCCACCCAGATTCACACCGAGGCCATCCTTTCAGGCGCCTCGCCCAGTTCAGCAGTATGCACCAGCTAAGCCCTATGGTGGGCCAACCAACAATGTTCCTCTACGCGCCAGCCCCGTGACATGTTTCAAATGTGGGGAATCAGGCCACTACATGCGCGATTGTCCTCAGACCAACCCCAACCAGCCTGCAAAAGCTGTTGGCCGTGGCAAGCCAGCAGGAAAGGTGCTCTATGCCAAGCCGGCCACCACTGCACGTGGCCATGTTAATTGTGTCTCAGCTGAAGAGGCCCAAGAGGATCCCAACGTCGTGCTCGGTACGCTTCTTGTTAATTGCCACCCGGCATCCGTTCTTTTCGATCTTCGGAGCATCTCATTCATTCATATCCGAAAACTATGCTCGTTTGCATAACACTGCATTCTGTGACATGCCTTCCACCATGGAAATTTCTACTCCGGGTTCTAGATGGCAAACCTCTAGAGTAAGCCATGGAAATGAAATTCAGGTCGACAGACTTGTTTTCCTTGCATCGTTGATAGCTCTCAAATCTTGGGATATAAATATCATCTTGGGTATGGACCGGATGTCAGCCCATCATGCCAAGATTGATTGTTTCTCTAGGACTGTTCAACTTCGCACCCTCGGAAAGATAGTCAATGTCTTGACCCGAATATCCAAGCGCCAACTATATTCTCTTAATGTCACCCATTGCGGACCTCGAAGACGTCCCGGTAGTCCGTGACTTTCCGGATGTCTTTCGAGAAGAATTGCCAGGTGTCCCACCTAATGAGATGTTGAATTCGTGATAGATCTCATTCCGAAACCGTCCCAATTTCTAGAAGACCCTATAAGATGGCACCCCTAGAACTAGCGAACTTAAGAAACAACTCGATGAGTCCTTGAAAAGGGTTTCATCCGGCCAGTTCATCTCCTCAGGCTTGCCCGTCCTCTTCGTCAAGAAGAAGGATGGTACGGACCGGATGGTTGTAGATTATCGACCCGTCAACTTGGTCACAATTAAGAACAAGTATCCGCTTCCCAGGATCAACGATCTGTATGATCAGCTCGCAGGATCCTCAGTCTTCTCTAAGATGGATTTGAGGTTAGGCTACCATCAAAGCAAGATCCGAAACGGGGACATTCCCAAAACGGCCTTTGTTACTCGTTACGGCCAATACGAGTACACCGTCATGTCCTTCGGTTTAACCAATGCTCCAGCCACCTTCTCCAGGTTAATGAACTCAATCTTCATGGAGTATTTGGATAAATTCGTTGTGGTTTACCTCGATGATATACTCATCTACTCTTAAAACGAGGAAGAACATGCCGAACATCTAAGGCTAGTGTTGATGAAACTTCGAGAGCATCGCCTTTATGCCAAGTTTTCTAAATGCGAATTTTGGCTGCCAGAAGTGACCTATCTAGGGCATGTAATTTCTGGTAAAGGTATAGCTGTCAATCCCGAGCGAGTTCAAGCCGTCCTTAATTGGACTCCACCTGAGTCGGTCAAGCAAGTTCGAAGTTTCCTTGGCTTAGCGAGCTATTGTCGCCGCTTTGTCGAGAACTTCTCCAAAGTTGCTAAACCTCTAACCGAACTCCTCAAGAAAGATAAAAAGTTCGAGTGGACTCCACAATGTGAGCACAGTTTCCAGGAACCGAAAAGGCGTTTAACTTCGCTCCGTCTTTGGTACCACCAGATTTCTCTAAGGACTTTGTTATCTATTGCGGCGCCTCGCGACAAGGACTAGGCTGTATTCTCATGCAAGATCGACACGTAATTGCTTATGCTTCACGGCAATTACACCCACATGAGGAAAACTACCCTACTCATGATCTAGAGCTTGCAAATGTAGTCCATGCACTCAAAACCTGGCGACATTACCTTCTTGGTAATCGTTATAAATCTACACCGATCACCAAAGTCTGAAGTACATATTTACCCAACCAGATTTGAATCTCAGGCAAAGACGTTGGGTTGAGTTGATCACAGATTTCGACTTAGGAATAACTTATACCCCAGGTAAAGCCAACGTCATGGCTGATGCGCTAAGTCGTAAATCTTATTGCAACAATTTGATGTTGCAACAAAATCAACCACTTCTCCACGAGGAATTTCGGAAGCTTAACCTTCACATTGTTCCTCGAGGGTTCCTTTCCACCTTGGTGGCGAAACCTACTCTTATGGATCAAGTCATCGCTGCCCAAAAACGAGATAAAGGAATATCCCGGATTAAGGAGAACATTGTTAGCGGAGATGCTAAATGTTTCTCTACAAATGATCATGGTGTTGTATATTTTGAGAACCGTCTAGTGGTTCCCAAGAATCAGCACATACGGCAGTTGATCCTTAAGGAGGCTCATGACTCTCCTCTCACCATTCATCCCGGTAGCACTAAAATGTATCAGGACCTACGCCAGAGGTTCTGGTGGACTAGGATGAAGAGACATTGCTCAATTTGTTGCTAATCTGCGACGCGTCGTCAATCGGCGTAAAAGCAGAGCATCAACGGCCTGCTGGCACCCTTCAACCCTTAGCTATTCCTGAATGGAAATGGGATAAAATTAGTATGGATTTCATCACTGGTTTTCCCAGGACCAAGAGAGGGAATAATGCTATCTTTAATCGATTATCGACCGCCTCTCCAAAGTAGCCCACTTCTTACCTGTCATGAGAGTATAACCGCTAGTCACTAGCAGACTTGTACATCTCCTAATAGTGTCTCTTCATGGTATTCCACTGGAAATTAACTCGGATCGAGGAAGTCTTTTCACCTCTCGATTTTGGGAAAGCTTCCAAAACGCTATGGGAACCCATCTTTCCTTCAGCACTGCTTTTCACCCTCAATCAAGTGGTCAAGTAGAACGCGTCAACCAAATCCTAGAAGACATGCTTCGAGCTTCTGTTATCTCATTCGGAATGGATTGGGAGAAATGCCTTCCATTTGCCGAATTTGCTTATAACAACAGCTATCAATCTAGCTTGGGCAAAGCACCTTTTGAAGTTCTCTATGGGCGAAGGTGTGAACACCTCTTAACTGGTCGAAACCGGGAAAGACAATTCTTTGGCCCGGATATGATCCAGAAGCTGAAAAACAAGTTCGCATCGTTAAGTGAAAAGTTGAAAACAGCCCAATCTCGTCAAAAGAGTCAATATGACCGAAAACATAAGGCTATGACTTATGAGGTTGACGAGAAGGCTTACCTTCGGTTACTCCTTTGAAGGAACCCATCGCCCGGTATCAAAGGCAAATTGGCTCCTCGCTACATTGGACCCTTTCGCATTCTTGCCAAGCGAGGAGAAGTTGCCTACCAATTGGAACTACCTCCGCATCTCTCCAAAGTCCATGATGTCTTCCACGTTTCTCAACTCGGTGTTGCTTCTCGGATCCTATCCGTGAAGTGGACCACAAACGCTTGATCTTCAAGATAATCTCACTTATCGAGAATACCCGTTCGTATCCTCGATCAAGCGAGCGTACCACTCGACGGCATAATATCAAGTTTCTCAAGGTTCAATGGTCACACCATTACGAGAAGGAAGCTACTTGGGAAAGGGAGGATCGTCTTCGACTTGAGTACCCGCCCTCTTTCCGAGGAACCTAAATCTCGGGGCGAGATTCTTTTGAGTGGGGTGAGTTGTCACACCTAGCTAGTTCTTGCATTAGAGTGTTGCATCATGTCTATTTTTTCAACAGAAACCTGAAATGGGATTGCCAGAACTCCCAGCCCCCTCTGAAACAAACTAGGGTTTACTAAAAATATTTTCGATGAACCTGAAATGCCCTTCTAAAATGTCCATCATTTTTGCCTTGGTTCAGAACCTTTGCCAAAAGTGGTGCACAATTTCCTAGGTCATCCTAAGGTCTTTGAATTAAATCATAACTATTTGAATTTGGGCATTTAAATTTATAAAATATTTCAAATGTCCAAATACTCCCAAACTAAAATGTTTCATGTTGGAAATATTCCAACAATGGACCAGGAGTAGTTTGGTGAATTTTAGAACCTTTTTGGTATTTTAAATAATTCAACAAAGTTACAGAAAAATAGAAAAGGAAAAACAGGAAGGAACTTACCTGGCGCCCCGGCCCACTAGCCAGCCCACTGGCCGCCCAACCCAGACACGCCAATGAGCTGCTTGCCGACCAGCAGCAGGCGAGTGCTCGGCGGCGAGCACCGCATGGGTGCCACGCACCTGCTCGCCGCCTCGCCACCTCCCTCGTCTTGCCACGACGGGGATCGCTCCCTCTCTCTCTCCCGCACCCCAGACACCCCTCTCCTCTCCACTCATCTCCCTCGCTCCCACGCCATGACCGACGCCATTGTCGCCACCACCGCCGTGCCAGCGCTCTCCGTCGACCCCACGCCACGCCACCGTGTCAGACGCTCCGCCGCCCTCGACTCCTTGAGCTAGCCGAGCCCGAGAGCTCGCGTGCCCAAAACGCCGCACCAGCCTCGCCGAGTCCGCCGCCGGAGATCCCCTTCAACGCCGTCGCCGCCTCGGCTCGTCCCGACCCGCCGGTGGCCTCTACGTGAGCTCGTGAGCTCAGCTACCTTCCCTACCCTCTCTCTCTCGCTCCCATGCACCACAGCGAAGCCACGAGATCACCCGCCGCGCGCTGTCGCGGACCTCGTCGCCGGCGTGCTCCGGCCATCCTCCGGCCACCCGACCGTGTCCATCGCGTTCACCACGACGCGCTGGAGCTAACTGCGCACTCCCCGCACCTTACCGCACACCCCAGCACGAGTTCATTTTCAACCGAGCTCCGGTGGCCGCCAAAGTCGCCGCCGGCGCCAACTCCGGCCACCCCGACCCCAACGGACTCCGCCAAGAGCTGCGGCCCGTCCTCAGCTCCACTCCGGTGGCCTCGCGACTCATTTGGTGGCGGGCAGCTAAAACCACTTCCGCCGCCCGCGTCGCTTCGCCGGCGGCTAAACGCCAGGGGTCGACCACTGCTTTGACCACAGGTGGGCGGGTTGACCCCACAGGTCTATGACATGTGGGCCCCTTCTGCTAACTAAATCAAATTAGTTAAAAAACTTAAATTAATTAGTTTAACTACCCACTGACATGCGGGACCCACTGGTCAGTTTGACCTGACCAGCCCGTTGACCACTGACGTCATCATGACACAGTGCTGACGCAATAATTTAATTTACTGGAATTATTTTAACACAGGAAATTCCAGAAATTGTTTCAAACTTCAAAAATTCATAGAAATTAATCTGTAACTCCAAATGAAACAAATTATATATGAAAAATGATCAGAAAAATCCAATCTATCCATCTGTACTGGTTTCATGCATGTTTACAGAAGCTAACCTGTTGTTTATCACAGAACAAGATATAACACTTTAAATGATCATATATGAGTTTGGAAATTGCATCTTTGGTTCAAAATGCTCCAAACCCATCTGATCTTAGTTGCATTAGCCCAAAGCACTCATTTTGCCATGACTCATTGCATGCATCATATTGTTGCATCTTGTTTGGTAATGCTGTGTATCGGTGTTCTCTGCGGCGAGTTACGCCTACGAGGAGTACCGTGATAACCCCGACGAAGAGCAATACCGTGCACCGACCCGTCGAACAAGCAACCAACCATTTGATCATATCGATAAAATCCCATGTTCTTGCTCCTGCTCTCGTTCTCGCATTAAGACAACGCGATTCAAGCTGCTGTGTGCTGCGGTAGTTGAACCCATTTCCTCTGCATGACTGTCATTGCCACGATAACTAGATGAAACCCACTAGCATGTGTAGGAGTTGATTGAGCCATATGATTGTGTTGTTCCTACCTTGCTATGCCTGCTATGCTTAGAGTCGTGCAGTCTGGTTCATCGGGTGATGGCTAGAGTGAAATGATCGAGTCGGTATGAGAGTAAGGTGTTGAACACGATTTGATAAAGGTATCGATGAGAGGCCATGTAGGAGTACATGGTGGGTTGTTTCATTGAGGCCGTCCTTAAGCACTGAGATCTGTATGTGTGATTTAAGAATCAGCTACTACCATACATTGGGCCTGAAATATGACCCCGCCGACTTCTTATTCACGCTAGTCCTCTGTCCGTGAGTTGCAAGTAGTTCTTGGTGTTTGTAGCCTCTTTGGAGGCCGTGGACAGCGCTGACCGACCGTAGGGGTGGGCTGTGATCACGGTAGGTGCGTGGCGGTGTGTCGGATGCCCGTTTGGTATCTCGGGAACCCTGTTCACATCGTTTGGGGCTGTGGGCGAGACTTGGCCGAACTCCTCATAGATGGAACCCAAATAGGCGATAAACCTGGACTAGAGACTTGAGTGTCTAGGTAGGTCGTGGTCTACACCCACGTCGGTTTTAAGCTGAAGTCTGCCGAGCACATGTCGTGTGCAGACGCTAAGTGGTGGAAACATGTATGAAGAAGTACACCCTGCAGGTTAACATCATCTATTGAATAGCGCGTCCATGATAAAGGACTACTTGGTTGCCTATACGGTTCATAGACAAGTAAATGGATACTACTAAAAGCCTCAAGATAAGCGTGAGTGCCGAGGATGGCTCTTCCGTAGGAGGATGGAGGTGGATCCTCGGTGGTGTATTGAAGTGATGAGTAGTGGACTCGAGTCATAAAACCATTTCAAGTTGGTGTCTCGTGGGATAGCTTAGCCATGAGTCAAAGCTGGCTTGCTGCAATAACCCCACCAACCCTTCTTGATAATATGCATGTATGTAGGGTCGATGTAAGTCTTCTTTGAGTACCTTTGTACTCATGTTGCTTTAATTTACATTTTTAGAAGATGCCACAAACCCTTCCGACGGGTTCTTCGTGAGCGTTGACATCGATGAGTAGACTAAGGCCAAGGTGGTGATCCTGTGCAAGTGAAGGACCATGTAGTATAGCTGGGCTTACCCAAGCCTCTTTTATTTTACTAGTTGTCTGTACTCAGACAAAACACTTTCGCTGTTGGCTTGTATGCTTGTATGACTTGTATGTGGGTCGTGTGACCCGTACTTGTGTGTATGCTATGTATGGCTCTCTGAGCCTTTAAATAAAGTACTTGTGTCGTAGAGTCATGTTGTGTTGCCTTGTTGTATTTGCACATATCGAGCATATTGTGTGTATGATTGAAATGCTTGGTATGTGTGGGATCTGACTATCTAGTTGTTTATCTTTAGTAGCCTCTCTTACGGAAATGTCTCCTAGTGTCTCCACCGAGCCATGGTAGCTTGCTCTTGCTCCGAACACTTAGGCTGGCGGCATGTGTCCTTCTTCGTTCTGTATCATCCCTTGGGAAATGTCACGCATTGAGTACCGGAGTCCCGTTAGCCCGCTTCAGCCCGGTTTACGAGTCTGCTAGCCCAGTGCTACAGCCCGAACTTACTTGCGATGACCGACACGTTCGATCTTTGGGTCATGGATGCTGTCCTGTAAGTCTGTGCCACTTTGGGTTTACGACTAGTCATGTCAGCCGGGCTCCTTTTCATATGGATGCTAGCGACACTATCATATCGTGTGCCAAAAGGCGCCAAACGGTCCCGGCCAAGGTAAGGCGACACCGTTGGGATACCGTCGTGAGGCCGCAAAGTGATATGATGTGTTACAGAGCTAGATCGATGTGACATTGAGTCGGGTCCCGACATTAAAAGTCGCCATTAGTAACGGGGTTACTAATGGCGCATTTGCTTTACTGATGCGCCATTAGTACCAGGGTTACTAATTTTTTCTTAGTACCAGGTTACCCCACTCGATCGACCCCAACCGTACGCCGTCGCCGCAGCCGCCCACGCGCCCGCCTCCCGCCGCCCCGCCGCCCACGCGCCCTCGCCGTCCGCCGCCTCCATCTGCCGCCGCCGCCCACGCGCCCCCGCCGCCTCCCTCTCCCCTTCCTCCCCCTCGAGCTCCGCCTCACCCCCGAGCCTCAACTCCCCCGCGAGCGCCGCCTCCCTCGCCTCCCTCCCTAACCCTCGGAGCCGCCGGAGACTTGGAGCCTCGGCCGGTGGCGCGTCAGTCTTGCCCCTCTCTCTCTCCTCGCCCCTTCCCTTGGGGCTGCTCTGCCCCCTCTCTCTCGGGCATCCCCATGGGTGGCTGACGGCGGCGGCGTTAGATGCCCTCTCTCCCTGCTCTGGTTCCCCTCCCCCTCTCTCCACCCTGATCTGATTTTTCCTCTCCGAGCTGCAGCGCGAAGGAGGTCAAGGACGAGCGGCAGGCCGGCGACCAGCAGCACCCCTCTCTTCTCCATTGCTGATTCCTCCCCAGGTACTGTAACCCTAGTTGTTCGATCTGTGTCACATGTGCTTATTTCCATGTTTCTACCCTACCTAGGAATGGAAGGTCCAAACTTACCAAACTTGTCCCCAACCCAATCCAATACTAGAAATCGAAATCAAAATCAATGGGGCAAGCAAAGCAAAGGCCCCAAGGCTGGGACACTCGATGAAGCGGTAATCTTTGGTTTAAATCATCAGGTCCTTGCTCATGATAGCTAGGTTGTTGGTTTTCATACTCCTGTTTTATAGTGACCAACACAATAATAGAGTTTCTGAGGTGTTCAGGGTACAATTATCACAATGAAATTGATATAATAGTTATCACCCTAATACTTATGTTTCTAGAAAACTTGTTAGGTTCACAATATTCATATACTTGAAGAGTAGTTGAAGTAGATGCACTGAATTTCATGGCCATCCTATCTAGTTGCTGCGTGGAAATTTACTGAATTTTATTTGTAGTAGATGCATTGAATTTCATAGAAGAGTAGTTGCACTTCTGAACTGCTATGAGTACAAGTACTCTTCTCATTGAGTCTGAAAGTTGTCGTGATTGCTTATGCTAGAAAGTACACTGAACATTTAGCTGTACTCATGAGTACACCATGGAGTTACTTACTCCAAAGAGCTTAATTAAGTGCAGTTGTTTCACTTACTCCAAAGAGCTTAATTAAGTTGCGATGGTGCTTGTAAGTTTGCAAGTTTTGTGTCTTGCACTACTTGCATCAGATACTTTTGTGTAATCATTTGTAGTGCTTGTATAGTTTCAGAGTTTTTCTTCAATTAATTTGTTTGGTTGTATTAGTTTAGTGTAGGACAACAATAGTGTAGCACTTGCTCTTCTTTGTTAAGTTCAGCTTAATTTGTTTGGTTGAATTTTGGAGTCAGACACAAAGAAACCTTTTGATGGTTTGTCTTGTGCCCTCCATATTGTCTCATCTTCTTGTCTTGTTGTACTCTGATGCGCTTGCAAGTTCGGGGTTTGCATTAGTATTCTTGCTTGTAGTAGTATGAAGGAGGATTCGGTGAGTGTGATAGTGCAGGAGTATGAACAATAGTGCAAGAGTGCACTTTGCTTACAATAACCCTAAAATCCAATGCAAATGCTCTCCTTTAACTGAAACTTTAAGTGAAATTTTAATTTAACTTTAAAATCAACTAAAACTTTAACTGAAACTTTAATTTAAACTTTAACTAAAACTTTAATTAAAGTCAACTTAAGTCTTTTCCTTTAATAAAAATTGTATGGTGGATGTCTTGTTGTAAAACTGTATGCATAGTCAGGCCCTTTCATGTTTTCAAGGAAACACCATAATTTCCAGTTAGTGCTTTCTCAAACTTCTGCAATTTGCACTTCTTGAACTACTGCTTGGAACTAAACAGAATTATGAACTTCTGCAGGCTGATCTGAGTTGGACCATCCTCTGCAGCCAACTTTTCTTCGGCAAGAGGAAGAAAGGAGAATCAGGGTAGGGTTTCATGGCTAGAAGATATATTGTTGTACAACAATTTGTTACAAATTGCATTTATTGGTATATATACGCTAGTTTAAGTCATATCGAGGAGCTTAGGAACTTATCTTGACTAATTTATTATAGAAAGCTGTCGAGCTCACTTCTAGAAATTAGCAATAGCAAAATGTGGTGAAGATTTAAGGCATCCGGACTAAGCTTTGCAGCCTTTATATCTAATTTGTCATGCAAGAATTATGATCATGAGAGCCATGAGATCTTGTTTAGTGCCTACACCATTCTTATTTTTTCCTATCCGTTGCTACCCCATCATGCTACTTTCATCTATGGAAGTATGACATCACTTCTACAAATCGAACCCATCATTTAATTCTGGACCAAAGATAATATAATTTGCAGTACTTGGCGTTGAGCAGCTAGCACTGCTGAACCTTAGCAGCAAAAGAGGCCCATTTGCAAATGTAAATTCTTAAGCATATGTTTTGGCATACAAGTATCTCTTTCTTCAAGACCGGTAAATCAAGTGGGTAAATAGATGCTACTGCTGGACTATATGTTTTGGACTATATGTTCATTGGTACCATATGTTCAGAATGAGTTAACTTGCTGTCATTTATCGAAATTCAGAATGTGCTGGACTATATGTTCATTGGTACTACTTGTGATGCTGCTGTTGTACTACTTGGGAATTTTGTCAACTTGTGATGTTGCTGCTGTACCCCGAGAGGCCCTTGAGTTTGCCGGAATGTCGATTAACTTCCGTTCCGGCAAATTCGGGTACTCCATATGTCCTATTTTCAGCAAAGGTCATGCTGAAAATTTCAGCATGACCTTTGCTGAAAATAGGACATATGGGCCGGGGTACTTGCGACTAATGCATGTTTTATGATCTGTTGTAAGAATACTTGTCGGTGTCAAAACCGGCGGATCTCGGGTAGGGGTCCCGAACTGTGCGTCTAGGCGGATGGTAACAGGAGGCGAGGGACACAATGTTTTTACCTGTGTTCAAGCCCTCTCGATGGAGGTAAAACCCTCGTCTGCTTGATTAATATTGATGATATGGGTAGTACAAGAGTAGATCTACCACGAGATCAAGGAGGCTAAACCCTAGAAGCTAGCCTATGGTATGATTGTTGAGATGTAATGTTGTGTCCTAGGGACTAAGGCCCTCCGGTTTATATAGACACCGGAGAGGCTAGGGTTACACAGAGTCGGTTACAATGGTAGGAGATCTACATATCCGTATCGCCAAGCTTGCCTTCCACGCCAAGGAAAGTACCTTCCTGACACGAGCCGAGTCTTAAATCTTCTATCTTCGTGATGCAGGAGTCCGGCGGATATTGATAGTCCGGCTGTCCGGACACCCCCTAGTCCAGGACTCCCTCAGTAGCCCCTGAACCAGTCTTCAATGACGATAAGTCCGGTGTGCATAATGTTCGGCATTGCAAGGCGGGTTCCTCCCTTGAATAATCCGGAGAAGATAATGAACACCAGGATAGTGTCCGGCTCTGCAAAATAATTTCCACATTCCAAACGTAGAGAGAATAAAACATATACACCGATCTAATCTCTCGGCGTATTATGCAGCGTGACATCACACGGCACCAAGCCTTTGTTTGAATTCTCAGATCACTTGACACGTTCTCAAATAAGCGGTTTCCTTAACACGTCCCGTCGAGCGTAGATCGTGTTCCCCTTATTCCGGGATTCTCATCAATACGTGCGTGGGTAACCCAATCGCGCCATTGATGGTGGCGCTTGGGAGATAAGCGAGTTTTACCAGGCCGGTGAGGGACGCATATTTTCGTTCGCCTATATATAAGGGATAAGGATTTACCTTCTCACCTACGCCTTCTTCCTCCTTTGCTCATCTATCCCTGCGAACCCAAGCTCCAACGCCCAAGCTCGCGCATTCCGCCTCGACCCTTCTCCGAACATATCCGGAGGGGTAGGCAAATGGATGGCCTCCACCGCCAAGGAGGAGGACATCACCAAGCTGCGCAACGCCGGATACCTTTCCGGAGACATCGCGCATCGGCTGCCCGACGCGGGGCAGCTCGTTCCTACCCCAGGACCTCATGAGAGGGTTGTTTTCCTTCCCCACTTCCTCCGCGGACTGGGCTTTCCGCTCCATCCATTCGTCCGGGGGATCATGTTTTACTATGGCCTGGATTTCCATGATCTGGCGCCGAACTTCGTCCTCAACATCTCGGCGTTTATCGTCGTGTGCGAGGCCTTTCTCTGCATCCGGCCCCACTTCGGCCTGTGGCTCAAGACCTTCAACGTCAAGCCGAAGGTTGTGAAGGGGATGCAAGCGGAATGCTGAGGCGCTATGCTGGGCAAGTTGCCCAACGTCCCTTGGCTAGAAGGGACCTTCGTGGACTCCGTCAAGGGGTGGCAATCGGGGTGGTTCTATATCACCGAGCCGCGCAAGCCTACATGGGCGGCGGCCCCCGAATTTAGATCTGGAATCCCTCGCAGCTCTCCTCACGGAAAGAGGAGGGCTTGCGATGGGGTGATCCGGTGGAGGTGGCGGGACTTGAGCCTGCATCAAGAAGCTGGTGAGCAATGGGCTCCGGCTCGTCGGCGTGGTCAGTCATGCTCCTCCGTGGATTCTCCCATGCCAAGAAAGGGCATTTAATCTGTGGGAGTTTAATCGGAACAGCACCAGGCGTTGAGCGGGCTCTTGATACAACGTCTGAAGGTGCACGGAGGGTGTTGTTCAAGAGCGCCGACAGCGCCCGCATCCATGACCAAGACCGCGGATTCAGCTTGCGGTCTTCGTCGGCGGGTAAGTGGTTCGGCCCCATTACGGGACACTTGTAGTAGTTAGATTGACTCTAGCGAGGTTTTAATCTGCCTCTTCCTTTGACAGGAATGGATGGAGAAGGCCGAGCTGCTCGTCGGCCCGGCTCCCATGCGGAAGAACCGGTGGATGCCCATTTAGCAAGGCTGCTGGTTCCGGCACCGTCACGTGGTGCTTGGGAGAAGAAGGCCAAGAAGGTGGCGCGGGGACTCGAAAGAGTTCCATAATCAAGCGTCGATGACGACGACGAGGACTCCTCCCGAAGGCGAGGAGGAGGAGGAGCACTCTCTCCGGAGGAGGAGAGAGAAGAGGAAGGCCTCCCCAACGGGGCGGCGAAGGGTCAGAGGGGAGAACTATCCCATCGGACAGTTTTGCCAACATCAATGTTGGCGAGGAAGAGTGGCCTCCAAGGGCCCGGCGTCCGGCAGGATCGTAAGTATCCGGATCGTTCATATGCCGTATATTGTATGTCACGTAGTGTCCTTCTAATGTCGCATTCTTCCTTTAGTCCGGTCGGTGACGACTTTCCCGACTCGATGAGCGGGTCGTTGGCGCCGTCGGATGTAAATTCCATCCCGACTGCCTCTACCCCACGCGCCGAGGACGACGAGGCGGAATCCCACAGGGGGACGCGCCAGGAGGAGGCTCCGGAGGCGCCGTTAGGCAGCCCCCCGGACTTTGTGCCGGACTCTACTCCGGAACCCGTAGCGGTTCCAGAGTCCGGCAAGCATCCCCCTCGAAAGAGGGGCAAGACCGTGACGCCGGCGGCCTCCGTCCAACCGAGGCACGGATAACTTCTTGGAGGCGCTCAAAGCGCCTCCATCGAGAAAAACACCGCACTCTCATGAGTGCGGTGATTGAAAGGTCCAGCTTCGCCAAGGGCGGGCTGACCAAGCTTGCAACAACCTTCTAATAGGCTTTGAGGTAAGAAGGTTAAAATTAAGTAATATAATACCGCATAGACAGGTAGCCTTCGATGCTTAGTCGGTGTTGGAAAGAAAAGCGGACTAAGGATCTAACAAGATATCTGCAGGTTTCTAAAATATGTCAATATGGGTTTGCAGGCTGCGCTGTTGACCTCTGCCGCGTGCTTGGCGGAGGTCGGGCGCTGAAGAAAGATCTTGGCGGTCGGAGCAAGAGCTCGCCACGCCAAGAGGCAGCTCAAGGAAAAAGAAGGTGAATAACACCACTTTAAATAAGTACCTTCTGAGAAAAGGGTTTTGGTTGCAAACAAGATTAACCAGGATAATATATGTAATGCAGGGGCCACTAACGAGGTGGCAGCCACGAAGGATGCCGTGTCCATGGCCGAACACAATCTGCCACAGAATGGACTGGCGAGAAAAACAAGCGGCGCTGTGGCGGAAGTTCGGCAAGAGCTCCGTGCTCTCATGAAAAAACATGAGAGTTTGGGCGTGACTCAAGACTCGAGTCCGAGCTTGCCTCGGCTCTCGATAGGGCCGAGTCCGCCAAGGCCGAGGCCCAGAAGGCCCATATGGAAATAGAGGACATGAAGAAGATAGCGGCGGGTAAGGCATTTTTCATGCAGAGCAAGCATGTTAATGTAAATTACCGGATACTTACCCGAATTCGGAGCTCTCCAGGGGCGTTTGCAGATCTGCCGCGTAGTGCGTCTGATGCCACCACATTCTATCTTGGCGAGGAGGGGAGCTCAACGAAGAAGGTCTTCTGGTCTCAGTACGCTGAGGCCGGCCATCCGGTGCCCCCAAGCGACCAGCTGAAGCAGCTGGTCGAACTCCTAAGGTGGTGAGGAGGCCATGAAGGGCCTCACAGATCTAGGCTGTGGCTGGGAAGGCCATGCACAGCAGCTACTTTGGCCTAGTCTGGCGGCTAGTGGATGCATGCCCCAGGCTGGATGTGATCAAGCGATCCGCCTGCATAGAAGGCGCTCGTCGGGCCCTTGCCCGCATAAAGGTGCAATGGGGCAAGCTGGATGCGGAGAAGCTTCTCACGGATCTGCCGCCGCCGGGCAAGGAGCACCGTACGCTGGAGCGATACTATAAAGTTGTCCTGAAGGGAGCCCGCGATATTGCGGATGAGTGCCCCCTTAATGTAATCCTTGAGTGAACTCACTGTGTGTTTATCCTGTGCGCTGAAAACTTCGTTATATGCGCCATGAGCAACGCTTTGTTGAATTTAAAATATTACCTTCTGTGCGGCCGTTTGTAAAATCTGAGAGATGGCAAGTCGTTGGCTTCAGCCCCCAAGCCACGAGTGCTGGGGTGTTCGGTGATAAACTTGAGCACTCTTGTTCCCATTATTGGGTCCATCTAGGAGGCGCTCAACCACGACGAACAAGGCGACCGGACTTATAATGCTTGAACACTCTCACTTAGCCATAGAATTCTATAATTTTAAATTTGGTGAAGCCCCGGTATTCGGAAGGCGAATCCGGGGCGCTATTCACGCCTTCGTCGGACATCATCCGGAACTTCGCTCGAAGCGGCATGAGCCTTTAAGGACCCGAAAGAACCTCTCGAACAGCGACTAGTCTCTCGCCCTATCATGTCAGTCAGTTTTAGCTTTCTCCACTGAGGCGTTAACCCGGATCAACCGGGGCGCAATTGCAGTGGTTCTCCCAGTGCTACCTTAGCCGACGGAACGGGACGTAAGGTACCAAAACATAGGAGCCGGCAAACCCAACTATTGACCCAAGACATGATTCGAGCTGATTCATATAATGCTATAAGTTCGGGTGCCGCACTTGTGAAAGTGTTAGGACTTAATCACACCATAACATGGGGAGCGAAGCCCTGGTGTATTCGGCCGTACCAAAGTATCTGGTGCAAGATGTCATATAATGAACATATGTAAAGATAACGCATAATTGCAAAAAAGTAATGTACTTGCAAGAAGGAAATGATCGTTATTTATGAAAGAAGGTCCGCTAATAGAGCGGACTGATACAAATAGTCTTGATAAGCAAGGGATTCGGACTAAATTAACATGTCCCCTCGAGGATAAGCTGCAGAGTTCGTGTATGTAATCGAATTTAATGCTCATGAACGGAGACCACACGAGTGTTAAATGCAGCCTTCTTTAATCCCTCGATTGTTGCATCGTGAGTTAGGCAAGTTCACCGTCGGACAGGGCTTCAGTTTAGTGGAGTCCTGTATAAAAAAAGGAAAAGATAAGAAGTAAAACCAAGGGGCGCTAGCACGAGCCCTGGTGTGGTCGAGCCGCACTTTTTAATCCTTGTGGTTAAGCCCTCCCTAGCCCATGGTATCTCCAAAGCGTAATGATGTCTGCGAGTGTTACTCTAGTGACCATGCGCTGGCGGGGTTAGGGCCGCATTACTCTGCGTGCTCGATCGTGCGGTGGTCTTGGTTGTTGTTGCTCGGTAGCGTTTTAATGTGTCCGGCTTTTTAGCTGCGGACTAGAGAATTGCCGTGAAGGCTGCTCAGTATTCGCCGCGAGAGCATTGTATGTTCCTCCGTTCGGAGGGCGTTCCGTATTCCCATTGACCGTAATGACTCCGCGAGGGCCTGGCATCTTGAGCTTTAGGTATGCATAATGCGGCACCGCGTTGAACTTTGCAAACGCGGTTCGTCCGAGCAGGGCATGATAGTCGCTATGGAACGGGACTATATCGAAGATTGACTCTTCGCTTCGGAAATTATCCGGGGATCCGAAGACCACTTCCAGTGTGACGGAGCCCGTACAGTTGGCTTCCACTCCTGGGATGACACCTTTAAAGGTTGTCTTGGTCGGTTTGATCCTGGATGGGTCTATGCCCATTTTGCGCACTGTGTCCTGGTAGAGCAGGTTCAGGCTGCTGCCGCCATCCATCAGGACTCTTGTGAGGTGAAATCCATCGACGATTGGGCCTAGGACCAATGCGGCGAATCCGCCATGGCGTATGCTGGTCGGATGGTCCTCGTCGATCAAAAGTGATCGGACAGGAGGACCATGGATTGAACTTCGGGGCGACTGGCTCCATCGCATAGACGTCCCGTAGTGCGCGCTTCCTCTCCCTCTTGGTTATATGGGTTGCGTAGATCATATTCACTTCCGCACTTGTGGAAACCCTTCATCCTCTCTTGTTACGGCGGCGGGTCTCCTCCTCGTCGTCGCTATTTAGCCCCTTGTCATTGTGTTCGCAATTAACTTGCCGGCCTGCTTAAACACCCAACAATCTCTATTGGTGTGATTAGCTGGCTTTTGAAGTGCCATGTATCGGCATGGCGGTCGAGTATTCTGTCCAGATTGGGCGGGCCGGAGTTGTTCTTTTAAATGGCTTCTTCCGTTGACGGGTTTGGAGCCTCGGAATCCGGCATTGACTGCCGTATCCTCTTTGTCGCCGCCGTTAATCTGGCGTTTGTTTTGATTCGGCGTGACCTGCCATGATTGTCCTTGGTGTCCGGACTGCCGAATTTTTGCGGAGATTGTTGCTGCGGGCTAGCCAGCTATCCTCTCCAGCATAAGCGGTCATTAACGATGTGAGGGCTGCCATGGATTTCGGCTTCTCCTGCCCAGTGCGGGCTAGCCATTCGTCCGGATGTTATGTTTGAAGGCTGCAAGGGCCTCCGCATCCGGACGGTCGGCGATTTGGTTTTCTTCGTCAAGAACCGTGTCGAAATTGTGCGGCGATTAAATCGGCTGCTGAATAATGTGGCTTAGGTCATCGGCGTCTGGTGGTCGCACGTATGTACCTTGGAAGTTATCAAGGAACGCGGCCTCCAGGTCTTCCCAACACCCAATCGACTCTGCGGGCAGGCTGTTAAGCCAATGCCGCGCCGGTCCTTTAAGTTTGAGTGGGAGATATTTGATGGCGTGGAGATCGTCGCCGCGGGCCATATGGATGTGGAGAAGATAATCTTCGATCCACACCGCGGGGTCTGTTGTACCATCGTAAGATTCGATATTCACGGGTTTGAACCCTTCGGGGATCTGATGATCCATTACTTCATCAGTGAAGCATAACGGGTGTCTGGCGCCCTGTATTGAGCAATATCGCGGCGCAGCTCGGCGGGCGCTTGTCTGCTGTGTTTGGCCCGGCGGTGTTATGTCCGTGCGACGGTATTCGTGTCGTGGGTCGTAGGGCGCCCATGTGATCCATAGATGGGTCTGGATTGCCTTGCTTTGTCCTCCAAGATGTCTCGCAAGTCCGGCGTGTTTCCTTTTGGCTTCGTACTCTTGGATTGATGTCGGGTTACAGTCTTGGCTGGAGGCCTGGATGCCTCTCTGTCACGACCACGGGGTGGTCGGTCAGCCATGTCGTGCGCTGGTGATAAAGGTATGTATGCTTCCTCCTCTAATCGGGGTAGCAGCTTGCGTCTTGGGTAACTTTTGGAGGGGAGTTCGAATTTATACTCTTCGGCCGCGAGGACCTCGGTCCATCGATCGGCTAGCAGATCTTGATCAGCCTGAAGCTGTTGCTGATTTTTCTTTAGGCTATTTGCCGTGGCTATGAGCCTACGCCTGAAGCGCTCTTGTTCGACGGGATCCTCGGGTATGACGAATTCATCATCGTTGAGGCTCGCTTCGTCTTCGGAGGGAGGCATATATTTATCGTCCTCAACCCCTTAAATGCGCCGCATGTCGTGAGGGCTTGCTTCAAGCGTCCTCTGCGCTGAGTCTTGCAGGAGGGGATCGTCTTCGGCACTCTCCGGAGTGTTGTTGTCTCCCGTGCCGGATTCTCCATTCTTGTTGTGGCGGGATTTAGAGCGGCGCCGCTGACGCCGGCGTTTAGGCTGCTTCTTCAAAGAATCTTCCTCCGCTGCTTTTTCGCCATCCCCTTCTTTTGGGGTATCCACCATGTAGACGTCGTATGACGAGGTGGCCTTCCAGTGTCCCATGGGCGCTGGGTCCTGATCGTCTCCGGCATCATCGTCCATAGCGTCGATGTCCTCGGAGTCGTAGTCTAGCATGTCGGTTAGATCCTCGACAGTGGCTATAAAGTGGGTGGTGGGTGGGCTCTGAATTTCTTCGTCACCCGAACTCCAACCGTCCCGCCATAGTCCGGCCAGATTCTCTGATAGCGAGATGCTTGAGAGAATTCAGGATATCGCCAAAAGCGAGTGTTGAAAGATGTCGCGGTGAATTCCATAACCGGCGCCCAATCCGGTCTAATTGGCAGGGGCGCGGGAGGCTCGGAGTCCGGCGAGGAATCCGGCGTCTCGGGATCACGAGTTTCGCAGGGGACGAGATTGGTATTCGGCTCCACCGCCGTAGATGTTGAAGCCCCCAGGGCGGTGTCTATCCACCGGCCCTTGTCATGGGCGATCGGCTCTGGGCTAATGGCCGGAGCGGATTCGATCACGACCTCCAAAGCACTGTCCGTGGCGAGCTAGATCATGCCCATCGACCACAGTCTTGGCGCGCTGCTTGGCGTGGCTCGAGTCCGTCGAAGATCAAGTCTCCGCGGTCATCGGCCGTGAAGTTCAAGCTTCGAATCGACCGGCGGCCAGGGCGTAGCTTCGATCTTCTCGGATGGCCAAGAGAATTGGCCCGCAGATCTGAGCCGCCGAATCGAAGATTTGTCCGGGAGAAAAGTCTCACCACGGACAGCGTTGATGGTTGAAGACGCCATCGAGCCTATCGGTGGCGACACGAGGAACTCTCAATGAAAGCACCAATGTCGGTGTCAAAACCGGCGGATCTCGGTAGGGGTCCCGAACTGTGCGTCTAGGCGGATGGTAACAGGAGACGAGGACACAATGTTTTTACCTGTGTTCAGGCCCTCTCGATGGAGGTAAAACCCTCGTCTGCTTGATTAATATTGATGATATGGGTAGTACAAGAGTAGATCTACCACGAGATCAAGGAGGCTAAACCCTAGAAGCTAGCCTATGGTATGATTGTTGAGATGTAATGTTGTGTCCTCACGGACTAAGGCCCTCCGGTTTATATAGACACCGGAGAGGCTAGGGTTACACAGAGTCGGTTACAATGGTAGGAGATCTACATATCCGTATCGCCAAGCTTGCCTTCCACGCCAAGGAAAGTACCTTCCGACACGAGCCGAGTCTTCAATCTTCTATCTTCGTGATGCAGGAGTCCGGCGGATATTGATAGTCCGGCTGTCCGGACACCCCTAGTCGAGACTCCTCGGTACTAACTGGTCTCTTCGCTGCTTATCGAGATGGGGGAAGCAGCCACCGCCGCTCTGCCACACCATGATCCGAGTTGGATGCTTCCGAGTTCTTCAGTATCATACTTGGGACTTCAGTATCATCCATGACGCAGGTATATAAAACAAGAGATCTACCCTTCACCCATCTCATTATGATATCTGTTGTTTGCTACATCACTCATTGTCCCAAACTGCAGAGGCTGCCTGACAGTTTTATGAACATGCTGGGTGAAGATCCGCCAAATAATGTGAAGCTGCGACAGGCGGCAGCGGGTTTCGCAGAGCGATGGGATGTGGAGTTGGTGATCAAGGAGGGCCACATGTACTTGTATCATGGGTGGGAGAAGTTCTACCGTGCCTACGACCTGCGGCTGGGGTACTTCCTTCTCTTCAGGTACGACGACGACGCCACCATGCTCATCGTGAAGGTGTTCAACATGACTATGTGTCGCATGCGCTACACTGACGATGATGATGCTATTACGTTCTGCCTCTTCTTATTCCTCTACATTTGGCTTTGTCTCACATCGATTATTAACGGTCATTGTTGCATTTGGACAGGTAATGGGAGCAGCAGCAGCGACACTGGCTATAGCCAAAGCAGCAGCGACTATGGTTGTAGCAAAAGCAACACCGATTCAGGCTTTAGCGAAAGCAGCGGCGATTCTGGCAGCAGCATAGACAACAAGAAGGATGATCCGGACTGGAGTGCGGGAGAAGAGGAGCAGAGTGGGGATGAGGAGCTGCGGGATGACGATGGGCATCAGGCTGAGGATGACCTAGCGCTGGTGGTGGCTGACCAAGGGCAAGAGATGGTGGTGGCTGACCATGGGCAAGAGATGGTGGTGGCTAACCATGGGCAAGAGATGGAGGTGGCTGAGGATGACCTAGCGATGGTCGTGCCCGTCCTGCCTGAAGGTGGCCTCGCGATGGTGGTGGTGCCTGACAATGACCATGCACCGATGGTGGCGCCGGCGATCCCACAGCTGGGCGACATGACCACGCCAATTGTGGTAGAAGACTACATCACACTGCCTCCACCGCCTCGCCGCTCTTGGCGCATCAGGCTGAGGAAGGAGAAGGAGAAGAACAATGAGAACTGAACTATGTCAAGTATGTCAGATCTCCAAAATGATATATATATATATATATATGTATATATATATATACTTAGTTACCTATGTTATCTCTAATATGCTTAGTTTCCTATAGGTTAGCTTCATTTTACCTAAGTTGGCTCCAATATGCTAACTTAGAGCTTATATGATTAGTTTCCTATAGGTTAGCTCCAAAATAACTTATGTTAGCACAAAATGATCAAGTTTACATAATAAGCTTATAGTCTTCTTCTTATTCTTCTTCTTTTCCAAAATGACATAGGTTAGCTTCATTTTACCTAAGTTGGCTCTAATATGCTAACTTAGAGCTTATATGCTTAGTTTCCTATAGGTTAGCTCCAAAATAACTTATGTTAGCACAAAATGATCAAGTTTACATAATAAGCTTATAGTCTTCTTCTTATTCTTCTTCTTTTCCAAAATGACATAGGTTAGCTTCATTTTACCTAAGTTGGCTCTAATATGCTAACTTAGAGCTTATATGCTTAGTTTCCTATAGGTTAGCTCCAAAATAACTTACGTTAGCACAAAATGATCAAGTTTACATAATAAGCTTATAGTCTTCTTCTTATTCTTCTTCTTTTGCAAAATGACATAGGTTAGCTTCATTTTACCTAAGTTGGCTCTAATATGCTAACTTAGAGCTTATATGCTTAGTTTCCTATAGGTTAGCTCCAAAATTACTTACGTTAGCACAAAATGATCAAGTTTACATAATAAGCTTATAGTCTTCTTCTTATTCTTCTTCTTTTCCAAAATGACATAGGTTAGCTTCATTTTACCTAAGTTGGCTCTAATATGCTAACTTAGAGCTTATATGCTTAGTTTCCTATAGGTTAGCTCCAAAATTACTTATGTTAGCACAAAATGATCAAGTTTACATAATAAGCTTATAGTCTTCTTCTTATTCTTCATCTTTTCCAAAATGACATAGGTTAGCTTCATTTGACCTAAGTTGGCTCTAATATGCTAACTTAGAGAGCTTATATGCTTAGTTTCCTATAGGTTAGCTCCAAAATTACTTATGTTAGCACAAAATGATCAAGTTTACATAATAAGCTTATAGTCTTCTTCTTATTCTTCGTATTCTTCTTCTAGTGTTCTTCTTCTTCTAGTATTCTTCTAGTCTTCTTCTTCTTCTTCTTCTTCTTCTAACTTCTTGTTTATCATTTTGCAGATTTGATTTAATTCACGGAAGCTTGCATGGATGGAGTGCTTCTTTTCTATTTGTGTTTTTATTTTGTATCAATGTGAAACTTTTGTGAATTGATGGATAACGGTGTTGGATGAACAATGTGAAACTTTTGTAATATGTAACGATGGAACTATGTGTTGGCTATGTATGTATATATGATGAAACTTGTGTGTTGGATATGATTGTTATATGGATGCTTGTTGTATATATATGTGTTGGATATCTCATATGTGAAATAGTGACCTGAGATTAAGAAAAAAAATTAAAAAAATGTTACTAATGGCGCACTACCATGTGGTGCGCCATTAGTATAGCAGACACTAGTGGCGCACTGTGGGCAATACTAATGGCGCAGTGCGTGGGCGCCATTAGTACACCAGATACTAATGGCGCACCAGTGGTGCGCCATTAGTAAAAAATACTAGTGGCGTGATACTAATGGCGCACCAGTAGTGCGCCATTAGTAGGCAAAACTGGTGCGCCATTAGTAGGCCTTTTCCTAGTAGTGTTAAATTCATCAAACACCATGTCACAAGTTTCTACAACACATCCATTGGATTTGTTATAGACTCTATAGGCGTGAGAGTTTGATCCATAGCCAACAAATATACCCTCAATTGTTTTGGATTGAAATTTTCCTAACCGTTCTCTTTTGTTGAGGATGAAACATTTGCACCCAAATACACGAAAGTACTTGACATTTGGCTTGTTCCCAGTTAGAAGCTCATATGGAGTCTTTTCCAATATAGTGCGGAGGAAGAGCCGGTTTGATGCATGGCATGCGGTGTTGACAGCTTCGGCCCAAAAACTATGTGGTGACTTGTATTCATCCAGCATGGACCTTGCCATCTCTACAAGTGTACGGTTCTTCCTTTCGGCTACACCATTTTGCTGAGTGTATGGAGCTGAATATTGATGCTCAATCCCTTCATCACTAAGGAATTCTTCCAAGGTATAGTTCTTGAACTCAGAGCCATTGTCACTTCTTATTGCCAGGATTTCTTTGTCAAACTTGCGTTGAGCTTGCTTGGCAAAATCAATGAAGGTGATCTTGGTTTCATCCTTGGACTTGAGGAAGAACACCCATGTATATCTTGAGTAATCATCAACAATGACAAGCCCATACTTTTTCCCACCAAGACTATCCCATGAAGGAGGCCCAAAAAGATCCACATGAAGGAGCTCCAGTGGCCTTGAAGTAGATACTATGTTCTTGGGTGGGTGCTTTGATTGATGTTGCTTCCCAGCTATGCATGCACTACACACACGATCTTTCTCAAAAGAGACATTGGTTAGTCCAAGGATGTGATTCCCTTTTAAGAGATCTTGAAGATTTCTCATGCCGACATGGGCTAACCGGCGATGCCATAGCCACCCCTTGTCAGTCTTGGCCATTAGACAAGTTGCATGGAATGTGCTCTCTTTCGAGAAATCAACCGTGTAAAGGTTGCCATCCAACTCTCCAACAAAGGCCACTTGAGTATCTCTTAAAGACTTTCACATCCGTTAGTCCAAAGAGTGTATCATAACCAACAGAAGTCAATTGGCGAACAGAAAGCAAGTGGTATTTAAGGGATTGAACAAGCATGACATTTGCAAGCGACATGTCATTTGTGATAGCCACCTTGCCCAACCCAGTACATGAAAGACCACATCACCACTCTTGTTGACTAACCTCAAAGTGTTTTGAGAGTCTTGAGCAACTCCGGTAACGCCACTAACATCATCCGGAACGGATTCTTCTTGAGCAACCATTGCTTTTCCATCTCTCTTCTTGAGCTTGGAGTTCAAAGGATTTGGCAACTTCTTCTTGGGAAAGGTCTTGGGAACCCTTGGTTTATCTTCTCTCTTCTCATAAGGGCACTCGTTGGAGAAGTGATTGGTTTCTTCACAGTTGTAGCATTTTCTTACTTTCTTCTTTTGAAATCTTCCCTTGAATTTTCCCGCGCTAAACTTCTTGACAAAAAGAGTCATGTCTTCATATGAAGGGCCCTCGTTGGATTCAATCTCATCACCATCTTCATCATCATCATCATCTTCTTCTTCTTCACTTTGTTCATCTTCACATACATGCTTGGCCTTCAATGCAAGATTGATCTTTGATGATGGGGAACCATGCATGGCAAGATGTTTTGTGGCATTAGCCTTTGACTCTTCAAATAGTTGAAGGGTGGATACGATGTCATCTGTAGTCATTTCCTTGAAGGTATGATGGTGTCTTATGTGCCACACCATTTGATGGTGATACGGAGCAAGAGCATGAAGTAACTTATCCACAAGGAACCTCTTAGTCATGTTGAATCCATCTTGTGTCTTGTCACACTCACATGACTCAATATCGGCAGTGAGAGTCATGAGACGCTCATGGAGTTGATTGGGGGTTTCACCTTTCTCCATACAAAAGTTTTGCAATTGCCCTCTGGCAATTTCATATTGAGCACTCCGGAGGGTAGAAGTGCCAGTCTTGGATCGTATAACACTTTCCCATAGTTCCTTGGCACTTGTGATGTGTATGAACGGTCTCCTTTGCTTTTCATCCATACCTCTCCTTATACACATGATTGCAGTGTCATTGAGGTTCTTGTCATATATTTCTCTTGGTGTGGGGTTCTTTGGATCAACCACATGATAGCCATACTCCAAGATCTCCAGCATCTCATCGTTTCCATGTCGAAGATGATCCTGCATAGCAACTCTCCACAAAGCAAAATCGGAAGTGGCACTAAGTAAAGGAGGTTTGCCTTGAGGTTTATATCTTGGTTTCTCAACCTGAGGTCTTGCATAAAGCCAAGGAACACTGGCGTGTTCATTGCTAGGAGGTTGTTGACCAAGTGATGGAGTAGGCACAGTTGGCCTCGAAGCAGCACCACCCGAGAGTGGTGCAAGCACCGTGGACAACGTGGCTAATCTCATTTGGACCAAGGCCTCAAGAGAAGCATCATGCTCCTCTTTTTGCTTAGCAAGGGGCCGTTCTAGATCCTTCAACGTAAAGGACTTGACTTCAGAGGAAGCCTCGCCTTTATCCTTAGGATCTACAACCAGGGGAGTCCCATCCGGGTTCATCTCGCTCTAGGGCGGTTTTAAGCCACAAGAATAGAGCACGAGGCTCTAATACCAATTGAAAGGATCGAGATGGACCTAGAGGGGGGTGAATAGGTACAATTACAAATTTTAATTATTACTTAGCAATTTTAGGCAATAATGCGGAATATGAAGATGAGCCCTAACAATTGCAAGTGAGTACTAAGTACTAAGCAAGTAACACAAACACGTAAGTAGGCAAGCACAATATGATGTACGTCAGTGCAAAGAGACAAGTAACCACAAGTAGAGAGTTAGGGTTAGGAATAACCGCAACTCCGAGAGACGAGGATGTATGCCGATGTTCACTTCCTTGGACGGAAGCTACGTCACCGTTAGAGAGGTGGATGTTACCACGAAGGCACACCAACGCCACGAAGGCTCACCCTATTCTCCCTTTGAGACAACACCATGAAGGCGTTTCTCAACCACTAGTGGTAGACCTTGGGGTGGTCTCCAAACCCTCACAAACTTTTCCAGGGGTAATCACAAAGGTCGATTCCTCTCCGAAAGACTCCTACCACCTAGGAGTCTCCAACCTCCAAGAGTAACAAGATCGATGGGGAAAAGCTCAAGACTTGCTCTAATCACGAATTCCTTGGGAGCAAAGAAGGGGGAGAAGTGGATCTATCACTTGATCGGACAACTTCTCTCCAAAGCTCTCAAATCCCTTGGGGATCTAAGATTTGGTGTGTAGGAATGAGAGAGAGAGTGAGAAGTGTTCTAGGGTTTGTTCAAAGTGAATGGTCAACCACTCTCGTGGGGAAGAAAGGCTATATATATAGTGTGAGCTCAAATATGGTCGTTGTAGTGCAAGTGAACGGGCAGGCCGGACATCCGGGCTAGAGGCCGGACATCCGGCCTGGCAAGCCACTTGGAGAACAGGCGGAACAGTAGGAACGGAGGAGCCGGACATCCGGGGTCAAGCCCGACATCCGGTAAAAAAAAGCCGGACATCCGGAAGATAGCGGACATCCGGAGAGCCCACAGCGTTCTGAGAACCATATCAGTTTTTGGGCGATAAGGGGCGGACATCCGGAATAGGGCCGGACATTCGGCAAGACAGAAGGCCGAAATCCGCGAACACCAACATCCGTGAAAAATGGACAACCTACGGAAAAGGAAAAAGCAAGGGCCAGATATCCGGGGCATGAGCCGGACATCCGGGGGAGGGGGCGGCCCGGACATCCGGCACGAGGCCCGGACATCCGGCACTCCCAGAGACAGAATGGTTCAAAGTCAAGAATGGATAAAAAGAACTATGGAAAGGAGTATTTTGACTAGAGCAAGTCTGTTACGAACCCAATCGATCCCCTCTTAATAGTGCAGGATCCTATACTCAAGGAAACAAAATGAAACATCATTTTAACACTTCATCCTTGAGAGAACCCACTTCGTATGCTCTTGATCCACACACAATTTGACGAACCGGGGACCAACACCTGAGATTCACTTGACTGCCATTGTTAGTCCCCTACATGTAGATTGTCATAAACATCAAAACATAATGTAAGGGCATGATTGCACTTTCAGTGGTTGGTTTCACCAATAAATATTGATTAGAGTAGTTTAAGCTTTTGAAGAACCGGGAGACATTTCTAGATCCAGGCATAAAGTTGGGTGGGTAAACATGCTCACTTTATTGCTCAATAGAAGTTTTAACAGGAACTACATTAGGGTCATGTGGGCTCAAGAACCAGACATGACGCCCGTGTGAAAGAGAAAGGGCATGTTTAGCCAAAGAGTGCGCCTCTACATTAGATAGGCGACCTTTGTGAACCCACGAACAATAGTTGAATGCCATAATACGGTGTTGTATCTCCTTGGTGATGGTGGTGTTGTTTCCATTCGAGCCTTTACTGAAATTTGTGGCTAGCTTGATATGAGTCAGACTGAGGTCCGCTGCTAGTGCCAAACCTTCATGGCACACTATAGGTTCGAGTATTTTTGGATCTGTTAGGCCCTCTATAATAACCGCAGAGGAGCCCATATGTTCACTTGACTCATTTTGACAGACAACAATAAATAAATATTTGCACCATTCCTGGAAACTACACCATCCACATTGACTTTAGAGAATCCGGGTGAGGCGAGATCCATCTAGGAGCAGTAGAAGCTGAGGTTGGATTGACAGTATGTTGCACGTACCATGGTTTATTGATCATCTCCAGCTTCTCAACAAACCTTTTGATAAACAAGTGTGTAGCAAGCATGCTTTGGTGTTCTCCTTCATGTATAAGCTTGCTCCTCGCTAACCATATAGCCCACAAGGACACAACTAGTTTACTGAGTTGAGCATGTGATAAAGATTCAAATTAAAAAGAGCCAATTCCTTCCAATGGGTTTGGCAGTGGATAGAAGATGATGCAACATATCGTCCTCAGCAAGAGACCAAACGCACCAAGCATGTGTACATTGTACCAAAGAACGAAGGCATGAAAATTCTGCTCCACAAATCTGACAACTGCATGATGTTGACATATTTCTATGGTTCAGTAAATCTGTTGTTGGCAAAGACTATTGGGCAAGGTGCCAAAGAAACACCTTTGATATTTGTAGGTACATCAACGTGTGTCGCTTATCAGGGTCAAGTGATTTTCATTTGGCTATAGGATCAAAAGATCCACCGTGCCCTTCGAGCCAAGCTTCTCTCTATAGCTTTGTTGTGACAAGTATCCTATGAGCGGGCCAAACATCAAAAAAATCTTTCTTTTCACGGCCCCATGCCCAGGAATCATCTAGCTTCATAGAACTTAGAGGAATATTGAGGATAGCATCAAGATCAATAGGCAGGAAAGTTTTTGTGATCTTACTCTTATTCCATGCAGCCGTGCTTTCAGAAAATGTGAACAATGTTGAATTTTTTAATTTGTGAACATTTTTTGAAAATTCAAACATATTTTGAGAAACACGAACAAAATTAGAATTGTAAACTTTTCCTGAAAATACGAAAGTTTTTAAAATTTATGAAGATTTTTAGTTTAGAAAGCGAAATAAAAAGTACAAAACAGAAAATAAATCTGGAAAGCCCGCTAAAGTAAAAATAACATAAAAATGAAATAAAAACCAGTTCCAGATTGTTCTCCTGCAGTAAGCGAAAATGGGCAAGCCTATCCGGAACGCTCGCCTTGGTCACAGTGTGCCTGGCCTCAGAAAACCCGATTTCCTGCAATTTGCGACAAGTTGTCACAGTTTCGCAGAAGCGAGCGAGCGAGCGTACGGGGCTGGGCCGACCCGTCTAGCGTTTTGGGAACCTTCTAGCCGGTCTTTTTCAGTTTTGGAAACCTTCCTGAAGAAATATCCTACTTGACACTCTTTGCGTCAAACTGCCGGCGCTTCGCACAGGCGAGCGACCGAGCAGCGACGCAATAGGCCGGCCCACTTGTGCTTACACGTACAACAGCCAACTAGCCAGCCGGTTTTTCTATATTTTGTTTTGTTTTTCTTTGTCGGTTTCTTTTTCTTCTTTATTTTTTCTTTTCTTTTTTTTTCTGTTTCTTTTTTCGTTTTCAAGGTTATTGTATCTTTCCTTAACTAAGTTTCTTTTCGAAAATTGTTCTGAATTTTCGAAAAATGTACTTGCTTTTAACTATCATTCGAATTTTCAAAAAAATTGTCCATTTTAAAAAAAATGTACATAAATTCATCAAATGCTTGGGATTTTCAAAAAATAATCTTTCTTTCCGAAAAATGTTCTTTTTATTTTGTAAGAATGCTGGGATTTTCAAAAAATAATCTATTTCTCAAAATTTGCACAACTCTTCAAAAAATGTTCGGGTGTTAAATTCTTTTACCAGTTTTTTACTTTTCCTTTTTTTCTTTTTCGGTTACTTTTCAAGTTTGTTTGTCAACATATCTGCGGATTTAAAAAAATGTTTTGCATTTTTCGAAAAAATTTAGGCAGTTTTGATTTGTTTTTTTTTAAATTACTGTTCATGTTTTCAAATTATGTTCTGGATCCAAAAAATATTCGCGTTAGAGAAAATGTTAATATTTCCAAATTCCGTTTCGGAATTGCAGAAAATGTTCCCGTTTCAAAGAGAATATTTGTTTTTTCAAAATGGTTCTGGTTTTCAAATTTTGTTCGTTATTTTGAAAAAATATTCCAATATTTTTGTTCGTGTTTCAAATTCTATTTTGGTCTTTCAAAAAAATTTCGTGTTCCAAGAACTGTTCATGTTTAAAAATTATGTTTTTGTAATTTCTCAAAATGTTCCTATTTTCTATTTATTTCGAAATTTCAAAAATGTTCACATTGTACAGATCTTGTTCATTGTTTCAGAAAATGTTGGAAATTAAAATATGTTCGAAATTCACACACCAAAAAGTCTTTTGTTTCAAAAATGTTCCCATTTTCAAAATTTGTTGAAAAATTCAGAAAATGTTCACTTGTTTAAATTTTGTTCAAAAATTCAAAAATGGTTGGTAATTTCAAAAAAAACTGTTTAGAAAGTTTGTTCACAAATCCCAAAAAGTTCAGGAATTAAAAAATGCATCTTGTTTTCCAAATTTGGTAATAAATTCGAAAAATATTTTTGTTTTCAAAATTTGTTCACATATTCAATAAATATTCACACGTTTAATTTTATTCCAACGACTAAAAAATATTTTCGTAATTTCAAAAATTTATCCTGTTTTCCAAATTTGTTCACATATTTATAAATTGCGAAATCTTTTGAAATTTGTTCAAAAATCGAAAAATTATTCATGTTTATGAAAATTATTTCACAAATTTAAAATATGATCGAGTTTTAGAAAATTAGTTTGTAATTTGTAAAATGATCACTTTTAAAATTTGATATTTGTTTCAGAAAATATTTTGAGTTTACAATAAGTAGTTTATAATTTCGAAAAATGTGCTCGTATTCAGTTTTTGTTCGTATATGCTATTAAATTCTTTTGAGGTACCCAAATAATGTTTTATTTCGAATAGAATTTCCTTTTAAGAAATCACGTTAGTTATTTTAAAAAAAGTTTTAATCTGCCCCGTATTATAGTTCATATATACCCGAGCTGCCATTTTACACACAAAACCTTAGTTTCGATCCCTCGTCCACTAGTTTTTTGGTATTTTTCGAATTTGTTTTATTTTTTGCCGCTTAATGTAGTTTCTATAATATTCGCTCTACAAATCTTTCACAAATTGCTCGCTAGGCGGAGTGGCTACCACTATGCGTGTATCAGTATAGGTTACGGGTGCGATTCCATCTCTAACGCGCTCTTATTTCCATCCTTTCTTTTTTCGCGAAGGACAGCGAACGGGCCGGCCCATGTAAACCTCCTTCTGTGCGCAACAGCGACTGCTTGCCGCAAGCAGCGGCGTATAGGAGCTCCCCTGAACCCGCTTTCCTTTTTTAGTTTCTTACGTTTTTCTCTTTTCTTCGTTTTTATTTTCTTTTTCTGTTTACTTTTTTCTTATCTTGCCATTTTTCTTCCACATTTCATTTTCTCGTTTTCAAAATTATTTTCTGTTTTTCACCAAATGTCCAGGAATAAGAAATGTTTGAACTTTCTAAATTTTGTTCACATTTTTGGAAAAATAATTGGTTTTCAGACAAAAATAGAATTTCTAAAATGGTTTGTTTCCGTTCAAAAATTCAAAAAAGTTAAGAATTCCAATCAAATTTTGCATTTCTAAAATTTGTTCACAAACTAAAGAGTTCAAGGATTTCCAAATTTTATTCCCATTTTTCAAAATTTGTTCACATATTCATAAAAAGTTCATCTTAAAAATTTGTTCATAAAGTATTAAATGTTCTCATTTTTTAATTTTATTCACAAATTAAAAAGTTCCCGTTTTCCAAATTTGTTCACAATTTCAAGAAAAAGTACATTTTAGAAATTTGTGCACAAGTTCAAAACATTATTCATGTTTTCAAATTGTTCGCAATTCACCAAAATGTTGGGGGAAATTTTGATGTTTACAAAAAAAAAGTTTAGAACTTCATGAACTGGTTTTTAAGTTTTGTCGCTACTCTTAGTTTCTTTGAGTTCACGTTGTAATTCTTTCGCTTGGGAGAGCCAGTCGCGGTGGCTAGCATGGGGTGTGCATCTACAGCAGGTAGTGGGTTTGGGATGATACAAATTTAGCATTTTTTCAAATGCAAGTTTAGCATTTTAATTACATGGTCAACACTTTTCCTATACAGATTTAACATTTTTCAAATGCTTAATTAATATTTTTCTTATACTTGTTTAGATTTTTTTAATGATTACCATATTTTAAATACGTGGTCAACTTTTTCCATGCATATTTTATATTTTTAGTATGCATGGTCAACATTTTTCAGTACACATTTAACACTTTTCAAATGCATAAGCATGAAAAAAATGAGACGGTTGGCTGTAGTGCACTCGGCCAGCCGTACGCTCACGCGACATCAATGTGCTTCAGCGAGTCGGAAGGCTGGCTCGCTTTAAGCGAGGTATAGCAGCACCCGTGCAATAGTGCCTGTTGTAGCCCAAGCAGAAACGAAAATGGGTTTGTTGTACCCCCTCAATTAGTTTTTCTTTTTGAGTAATCTCGCAACTTTATTGATTCAAAAAGATGTTCATAGGTACAAGATTTGGGTCACTAGGGGTACCCAACCAAATATGTCTACCTATGGCTAAATTACAGCAAATTTGACGAGATTGTGAGCCTTAAAATTGAAAATTCTACGCTCATGCACAAAGATATAGGAAGTAAAACTGGAACTACGAGCTAAAAATTCATGTATGGTGGCCGCATTTAGACCTCCTGTTCACCCTTCATGTCATTAACTACTCCTTGACATTCATCGAGTCTGAGATGTTCTGGGTAGCAAGATCTTCAGCCAAAGCGAGCGCTTCCCTGCAAACAAAAGTCTCCAAAATCATTGGGTCCGTCACACCCTGATAAACAACTACCGAAGATCGATTCGTATTTATGGGGAAGTGGAAGCCATGATGAACAGGCACTATTGCATCTAGGAGTGGAAGTCGACTGCAAGTGGGGTATTCACTGTCAAATCTTTTTACTTGGATTTAATCAATTCTGGCTCAATCCCAAGATCGATTCATATTTGGAAAGTCAAGGTTCCCTTGTGAATTAAAATTTTTATGTGGTTTGTCCTCAAGCAAGTGATCCTTACCAAGGACAATTTGCTTAGGCGAAGATGGGTAGAAAGTGCACGGTGTTGTTTTTGTGATCGAGAAACGATACAACACCTTTTCATTGACTGCCCCCTCGCGAAGTTGCTTTGGCCTACCGTTCTTACAGCCTTCAATATTACTCCTCCAGATAGCAGTGAAACGTTATTTGGGATGTGGTTAACTGGAGTAGACTTAGCTGTTGCGGCACAGATTCGGATAGTAGTATGTGCTTTATTGTGGGCTATATGGAACTGCAGGAATGACATGATCTTTAACGGGCAAAATATTTTAAATTTCTTACAGGTTATATTCAGAGCTATAGCATGGATCCGTACGTGGTCCTTACTCACTCATACGGACTCCAGGGAGTCTTTGGTTACTGGGTGCAATATCTTCAACTGGTTTAGATGACGACCCATTAATATGATAGGTGTTTAGTCATCATATCATGTTTTTATGCCGGTTGTGGCTTTTTGTGTTCCGATGTTCTGTTTTATTTTGCTCCGGTTGTGAGCTGTTTTGATTACAGACTATGTACTTATTTCGTATTTTTAATAATATGGTCGTATCCATTTTTCGGATGCAGGGGCTGGGATGATCCTCCTTCAAAGAAAACAACTACCGAGGAGCCTAGAAAACAGTCCTGTTCTAACACGACCTGCTGCTCTATTCTAACACGACCTGCTGCTCTGTTTACAATGGTATACGACTCGTGTTCCAACACGACATGCTGCTCTGTTTACACGTTCAGATAACCGCTAAAATTGCCTACAATGCTATACAACTCATGTCCTAACACGACCTGCTACTCTGTTTAATCGCCTAGAAAACAGTCAACCTGTTAGAAGCATCCTAATCTCATTCATGGCTTCAGCTCAGGAGGCCGATAGCGCTATTGGTCTCACAGCACCTTGTATGCGATGGAACGCAGTCTTGATCCTCTCTTTCAACGCAACATTTTCGCACTCAAGGTCACAGCTCCTCCCATCCAAGTGCACGACATCTCCATCCAAAGTTAGGACAAGCTTCCCTTCCTCCGTGACTTTAACGTCACCGAAGAGCCACACCATGAGAGCAACTACCTCTCTGTTCCGACTTACTGGCTAGCTAATTCCCAATGCCTACAATTCCAAAAAAACCAATTGACGCCCTACTCCTGACACCAAATCCATACATCCAACTCAGCGCACACCTTCTAAAACTTGCTCTAGCTATATTTGTTCTAGCGATCCTTTTACACCGCACATAGAAAAGGGGATGTCTGTGTACAAGATAGTGTGGATGTGCCTGCTATATATTGAAGCTCAATACAAGGACATGTAACTCTATGTTAATGATAGTGTAAGGTGTGGTAGGTGGTATTTAAATCAATGCACTGCATTTTCAGAGCTACAGTTTTCTAAAAAAATATATTATGTGTATTCAAGGTTCTCCAAATAACAGTTTTCTATCAAAAAAATGGAATAAATGCTATGAACACAATTTAATAGCCCTATGTTGGTTAATATGAATATCTCAAACCCATCAAATATTACAAGGAAGCGTCAAAATTCTATATAATTGTACAATTGAACCTTGCTAATTGTTTTTTTTTTCATTCAGACGTGTCATCTCCTACTATAACATTGGCATCCAGGCACGTGATCTCTTACTACATATTTTCCTAAGTCTGGAGAGCCCTAGAGCATGACAATTGACTTTTTCACTTATAGAATAGATATTTACAATTTGGAAGGTTCAGTTCCTTCAGTTTGTTAAAGCAACTCATACAAGCGTTATGCCGCCTCCCAAAAAGCTAGGCTTCCTCTGCCTCCCGCCGGCGCAGCCGGCGATCCGCTTCGTCTCTGGTGGCCTTAGGGCCATGGGGACGGAGTTGATCCTGGTCCTAGCTTATGGGAGGGCTCTGTTTTTAGATTTTTCTTCGAGTTTTGTTAGGGTTTGTGTTCTGCTCAGGAAGGCGAGACGGTGGCGGCTGCCTGAAGATGGAATAAAGGTCTCCTGCCTAGTCCCCGTTCTGGTGGTGCATCTAGCATTGTTGGTGGGCGCGTGAAGGTGTGTCTCCGGCGGGTCTGTCTTTGGTGGATTTGCTCGGATCTGGTTGCCGTTCGTCTATATTCGTATGTCTTCATGTTAGATCCTTTTGATTTACACTACTCTTCATCGGCGGCGGTTGTTGTTCTGGTGCGTTCGTCCTATGGGGCCTTAGCACGACGACTTCTCGACTGTCTACTACAACATGTTTTGCCCAGCTCTAGCGAGGGAGGAGCGATGGCAGCAGCGCGCCTTCGGCTCGCATTAGTGCTTGTTATCGTCGCTAGGTGGTTTACGGATCTGGATGTAATCTTTATTATTTATAGTGTTCGTTGTAGTACCATGATTGAAGATGAATAGTAGGAAGTTTTTCCCGCAAAAAAAGTAGATATTTACAAGCACACACTGCATGCCATCATTTTTTATGCAAGTGTTCAACTGTTATTATATCACTTTTAATCGATTATCCATATGCATTTTTTATGCAAATATTGCTTCAACTTTGATCGAATGCAAACATGAGAAAATTTAAGTATCATTTTCCAATCTCTTGCAAAAAGAAGGATGCGTTCAGTACAAACCACACTTTCAATGATTCGTTACTGGTTTATGTTTCAACACATTGTGTTAAAATATTTGTTGGGGGGACAGTCATATCAGGTACTCATGTATGTCCAGCTGTCCTTTGTAGACAAAAGCTCCACGGTGGTATTATGTAACTTCCGAAGAAATGTTGTCGGCGGGAGAGTGGATGTGTTTTACGTGGAGAACGGTCACCTCATTTTTCTTTCCCGATGCATCGATGCTTGTGTGATTTTTTTCAAAACTATGACATATTTTATAGCAAATTCGGAAACTATAGCATGCTGTGGAGAAAAATCAAAACTAGCACCCTGTCGGCCGGGTGTTGGCCGAAAATGGTGTTTTCGGCCACCTGTTGGCCGAAATAGAGTTTTCGGCCTTGGCCGAAAAGGTGCGGATCTGGCCGAAAAGGGTGTTTTCGGCCACCCCTTGGCCGAAATAGACTTTTTGGTCAAGTGTAGGCCGAAAAGTCCTTTTTGGTCTAGTGTGGGCCGAAAAGTCCCTTGGGCCCACCTTTTCCCGTTAACGGTTAGCCGTAGTTGCATGGCTCCACTCTTCGGCTTACATTAGGCCGAAATGTATTTTCCCGCCACCCGTTTCCCGCCAACCCTTTCCCGCCAATCCTTTCCCGCCATACCATAGTCGTTCTTTCCCGCCATTTTCTCCTCTCTACCTATAAAACCCCCTTCAAGCGGAGGTGGATAAGCATTCCAGTGAAGTGTAGTCGGGATGTCCCATTATCCTTTCGATCGTAGTTTTCACCCTGGGATAAGCAGGACTCTTCTGAGGCTAGCTACCGATTTCAGGATGGACAATAGGATAGTTTCATGCGATGAACTCACCAGTAGTGACACCATAATGAATGAGTTGGCTCACGAATTACGTAGGTCTAGGTGGCCTGAAAAGGACCTATGAGGAGGTACGTAAAGAACTTCTTAGGTTGCATGAAAGGTGGAAGAAGGTAGTGGAGTTGAAGAGTGAAACTTTCAGAAGGACTGCAACAAAGAATCCATTTTTATGGACTGAGGAGAGCGAGGACGAAGATGATATCTTCATGTCGCCGCTTCCAGGTTCTGCATCGTTGAAGGGCAAGAGTTCTGCATCCTCGAAAGGCAAGAGTTCTGCATCGACGGAGGGCAAGAGGACCGCATCGTCGAAGGGAAAGAGGGCTGCATCAACGGAGGATGACGATGATGACTTCATGTAGTATGTATGATGTATTACACTTCTACCTTTAATTCTTGCATTATTAGATTGTACTGTATTATTGTAGGGCATTATGTTCAGCCGCACCGTTTTATTCAGATGTACTTGTATCTTAATTATTGGTTGTAGTCTCTTTGAAAATGTAACTGGAATAACAACGCAAATGAATAGTAATATGTCTCTCGCATACATAAAACAATATAAGTCTCCTGATCAGATAGAAGCAAGTGCGATAGTAACACATACATGAACATGAAGCATGTCTCATACATAAATACTGACTCACAGCTGCGAATAGTCTGAAAGTAACATAGATAATGACTCATACATAGATAACCATATCACTGCGGGGGACGACGACGAGTCTGGGTCTTCCTTGGGCGAGGACCGGAAGGCGATAAGCGTTGAGGCGGTGGACGAGGCTCGCAATAACCACGACCATGGTTAACCTCGTCTGTCACGGTCTGTGTCTCCTGCGTCGGTGGTGGTGGTGGAGTGTGAAACACTGTGTGCGAGAAGTCATAAATGTTTGCAGCTTGGTCATCATCCTCGCTGTCGCCCTCTAAGTACGAAGCACCACCACTAAGCATCGGTGAATGCACTGAATGCATGAACGGTTGCGAATGGTTGCCACCTGCGGTAAAGTAAAACATGTAAAATTGATACAAAGGCATGAACGAAGCACCACCACTAAGCATCAGTGACTGCTGAGAATGCAGGAACGATTACTACAATGTTGAAAAGAATGTAGTGAGTAGTGTTACCTAGTTCCATCTGCTGATGCCAGTAAGCGCTCCCTAGCTGTGAAGGAGGTGGTTGATGCCAGGAAGAGCTTCTTGGCTATGAAGGAGGTGGCTGATGCCAGGAAGAGCTCCCTGGCTGTGAAGGATGAGGTTCTGCACGGTGCACAAAGGGTCATGGTTCTGAATGGTGCACAGAGGGTCGTGGTTCTGAATGTTGTACAGAGGGACGTGGCGGACGATGTGTTGGAGGAGGAAGTGCAACATCCGAAGACCGTCTACACGTAACAACTCCGTAATCCCGCGTAGCTTGTCATCAAGACGCCTCAACCATGAGACGCCCTCTCGCGGTGGGATAGTTTCTCCCTCTGAAAGTGTTGCATTAAGGCGGAAACCTCCGCGATGAGTGCTGCTAATTTAACCTTATCTTCTTCCATTTTCTTCCTCGCACGGACCTGCTTCTCAGTAAACTCATCTAGTTTTGACCAAATAAATCCGTATTTGTGTTGCTGGCTCTGCTTGCATAATTGTTTGAACAAGTTCATCAACCGCTTGTTCTTGAACTGTGAGAAAAGATTAGCCCCAAGATGGCGCATGCACCACCGGCTCTGTAAGTCCCTCCAAGGTGTTGGTTCGTCAACTGTTGGATTACGTAGTGTCTTCACAGCCTTCAATATACCAGCATGTCTGTCATGAATGACACTGGTCGGTCCTTCATGATGGCAATTTTCACTTGCCGGAAGAACCATAACCAGCTGGGACAGTTCTCACCCTCCACAAATGCCATGGCAAATGGGATGATTTGATTGTTCCCGTCCACACCAATAGCAGTCAGGATTTGCCCTCTATACTGACCGGTCAGGAATGTACCATCCACAAACATAACAGGAGGACAATGCTGGAAAGCTTCGATGCACATAGCGAAAGAGAAGAACTCTCGTTTCAACACCTTGAAATCTGGTATACTCAGCAACCTCATGTGTTGTACGTTCACATAAGTGCCGGGATTCCTCTCCTTCAGTATGCCAAGGAGACGGACAACATTATCATATGAGTCGAAGAACGCCCCAAACCTTTCCTCCATAGCCTTCTGCTTAGCCCTCCAATCCTTCCCATAAGGAATGACATAATTCCATCTGACCTTCACTGCTGTCTGGATGTGTTTTGCTTCCGTATCTTTCTTCTCTATTATCTCAGTATACATGAGTTGCGCAATGAGAGTTGAAGTCAGGTTCGGATGCTTCACCAGCAGGTTCTTCCTCACACAATTATGTGGGACGACATTGGTGACAACCCAGTGGATGTCATACTTCGGCACGTGCCCGTGCACCTTCCCAGGACAACCTATTTCAACAAATTTCACGGTATAGTTTGTTGGACTTGATATGTGTGTCCGAAAAACCCTCTGCATAGACATAGCCCACTTTATCACTGCATACTTCAATTTTTTTCTTTGTATCAAACATAGTCTCTATCTGTACTTGGTTCAGATTATACTACCATGGAGTCTCATGGCTATCGTTGACCGTAAGGCCGGTGGATATGTCCTGATCCCATGCAGAAGGAATCGGTACCTCCACTTCATCCTAAGAATTTTCAGAATCCAGTTCCTCCACCAATCCATCCTCGTCCTCTTCCTTCATCACCCTCTGCATTTCATCCCCTTCCTCATCCCCATCAGCAAAATCAGAACCAGCTAATATTATCAACTGGCTACTTTGCCCAGTATCAGGACCACAAACATTGTGTGGCACGTAGTCCGACTCTTTCTCGGGTTGGCTAGCATCCACATCTTGTGGTTGTGACCCGGATAAAACAATCTCGTTAGCCACTTCACTGCCTTGGCCAGGTTCATACCCCATGTGGAGTTGTACGGTATTCTCCTCCTTCGGCACAGGTTGCACAAGTGCATATGGGTGGATTCTTTGGTCTCAGCAACGTCTTAACAGGGACAACCAATGTTGGCTCCTATCTATCGGCATCAACTCCCACTTGACATTTTTATAGGATTTGGTTCACAATGCATGAATACTGACGGAACATACTTCAGGATCCATCCCGAAACTAGTTGTCAACCAGTACTTCAACTGTCTAATGTCCAGTCTGTCCGGGTCTGCTAGTGTCATGACGCCATTTTTAAACTCGCTAAGATCAACCCCCAACTCATTATATCGAACATTACCAGCGCTGTAGTAAACAGTCAGATTTACTGATTCAGACATTTTCACCTGTAAGACACTCGTTAATCACAACGAACACTAATATTACCCGCTACACGAACTATGCGCTAAAATGCCTCCACAAATATATTAACACTAAAATTTGCAATATGACTTATATACACTAATTAAACTACACAATTTAGATAAAATCAATTTGTGACGACATGGTTATACCTTCGAAGCGTGTGTCCCTAGCTTCTTGCTCCTCTCTTCGACTCAGCGGCACCGGCCACCTCGTGGAGTACTTACACCACCGGACAACGACACCGCCGCCCCCTCGACGACCGGAGGTTCAACTCCGGTCACCCCCCCCAAGCCGCACCTCCTCCTCCACAGCTGCTGCTCCTCCTCACCACCACCTACTGCCCAACCCCAGGTCCTCCTCCCCACCATGGCTCCTCCTCCCCACCATGGCTACTCCTCCCCAAACGCATCAAAAACTATCCCATAACAAGAAAAAACACCGTAGGCCGTCGGGGATTGCTACGATCTGTCGATTATGTGGCTTGGATGTGAAAATGGGTGGCAAATGGAGGAGATCAGCGTGGGGTGGCGACCTACAGAGAAGAACGAGAGAGAGAAAGGAGAGAAAGAAGAACAGAGGCGAGAGGAAGAAGAAGAGTGCGGCTGGCTTATCCAGCCTTTTCGGTCGATGGGTGGCCGAAGACCACTTCGGCCTCCGCGTGGCCAAAAACGCCCATTTCGGTCGACTGGTGGCCGAAGCTACTATTTTCGGTCGGGCCACCACCGACGCCATGTCTTCGGCCCAGAAGAGCCCGTCTTCGGTCAACCGTTGGCCGACGACCCCTTTTCGGCCAAATGGTGGCCAAAAACTCCCTTTTCGGCCCATGCGAGGCCGACAGGGTCATACTTTTGATATTTTTTTTGCATTGTGTCATATAGTTTCCGAATGTGCTTCAAAAAACGTGATCGTTTTGAAAAAAAAATCTGCTTGTGTGACGTTGGTGACCATGAGCGTCGGTTGTCCAAGCTCACCGGAAAGCACGAACAAGTTCGTGCCGAGAAGCATGGACAAGTCAATGCCCTGCGGTTTCTATATTACAATTTTCTAAATAAATATTATGCGTATTCAAGGTTTTCCAAATAAAAGTTTTCTATCAAATAATGGAATATGTTGTGGACACAATTTAAGAGCCATGCATAGGTTCATGTGAATATCTCACTCACATCAAATATTACAATGAAGCATCAAAATTCTATATGATTGTACAATTGAACCTTACTGATAGTTTTTTGTTATTTTTTCATTCAGACGTTTTATCTCCTACTAACTCTTTGGCATCCAGGCACACGATATACTTTTTGCGAGTACGCAAGCTTGTGTGTCATTTCATTGATAGATAGAAGAGTACAACATAGAGATTACACAAGCCCACATGACCACAAGCATGGGCCTAGGGTTTAGGGCTCTTACTACATATTTTCTTGAGTCTGCGAGCCATGCGCCAACATCACCAAGCAGGCCCTAGCGGATGACATTTCCACTTATAAAATAGATATTTACAAGCGCACAGGAAAATTTGATCAATTTTTATGCAAGCCAACTGTCATATCAGTTTTTATCAATTGTCTAAAGGCCTTTCTTGGTTTTTATGCAAATGTTGCTTCAATTTTGACCAAATTCGGGCACGAGCAAAGTTAAGTATCATTTTCCAGTCTGTTGCAAACCACACTTTTAACGGCATGTGTAGATCCTGACATAATTCAGTACAAACCACATTTTCAAGGATTCATGGTTGGTTTATATTTCAACACGTTGTGTTAAAATATTTGTTCGGGGGTACAGTCATATCAGCTACTCATGTGTATCCATCCCAGGTGTCCTTTTCAGAGAAAAGCTCCGCACCAGTATCTTGTAACTTCGGAAGAAATGTTGTGGAGGGGAAAGTGGATGTGTTTTCCGTGGAGACGAAGTCTATCGGTCACCTCATTTTTCTCTATCCGGCTTTGATGCTTGTGTGGACATCCGTGAGCCTGAGCTTGGGCTGGCCAAGCTCAGCGAGAAGCATGGACAAGTTCATGCATGTGGGCTGTGGCGCTTGCAGCTCCGAAAGAGAGGTCTAATCGTGAGGGTTGGAAGGTTTTTAGGGCGCCGGTTTGGGCAATGTGCCTTTCCCGTACTATGATTTTTCATTTTGTCATTGATTTATGATGTGCTTAAAGTAGCCTTTTTTGTGGCCATGGAGGTTGTGGAGGCATAGGGAATCGACAGGGAGCAAGGTGGACTCGTTACTACTGGGTGCACGAAACTTGCAACTACAGGATGCAGCTGGACCTGGAACTCGCTTGGGCATTGACTGATAATGTTCAGGTTACTTTCCTTAAGCTTTGTTTTGCATTATGCTGGGTGTGTTCTGCTGGAGAAGGTCTTACGTGAGCTGGGTATTACTCTTTCCTAGAGTTTTCACTTGAGCTATTATGTACTCCCTCCGTTTCAAATTACTCGTCGTGGTTTTAGTTCAAATTTGAATTAGACAAACATGGGAATAAGGACGAACACCCACGCCAGCCTCTAGCCTGACAGACCAACACTTGAATTGGACAAAGAAAACAAAATATACCGAGAAAAAGAATCCACCTTTCTTTATTCTTTTTCACAAACAGTACACCAGCATCTTACCCTATACGTGCAATGTTACACAAAGCGTTTTGTTAGTTAGGAGCAATTGTCACTTTACTATATACAGTATGAAATTGACTCTTGAAGCATCATCCTGGTGCTGCACTTTTTACAACTTTTTTTGTCCAATGCGCATCTCCATCACTACTTTTGACAAATATTCCAGAACAAACGCGGCATATGGTCCTACTACCATTACCACGATTTTGTTTTAAAAAATGCGAAGCAAAGTAAAACAGGATATTATTTTTTTTGTAAGTGCAATATATTAAATGGAAAACAAGAGAAAGTTTAAAAAAATGCGAAGCAAAGTAAAACAGGATTTTGTTTTGTAAGTGCAATATATTAAATGGAAAAAAAGAGAAAAATGTCTGAGCCCAGGTTCGAACTGGGGACCTTTAGTGTGTGAGACTAACGTGATAACCAACTACACCACCCAGACTTCTTTGGGCAAACCTTTCACGGTTTATTATTTAAACGTTGCCGTCGACGATTTTTCTGACAGCGAATATGGTGTTGTGAAATTACGGAACACAATTCCCGTGTGGCCTTTCCTATGGTGAAAGTATTTTTCAAGAAGGGAATCTCTGCTCGGCAAATCGGGGCAATCACTGTGCATACACCATCTAGAGGCGTTGTGCGATTTGAAGAGGTTTCCTAGTAGGATCACACGGCATTTCGCGGAAGAGCTCGTGGTTCTAAGTTTAACTCTAGCAGGCCCCTTAAATCAGACTGGAGGCGGAGGTGTGGCAGGTACTCTTAGAGGACGTCTCCACAGTGGTAATTTCTCTGCCACATAGAAGTTTTTTTTTTTTTTTGAAGGTCTGCCACATAGAAGTTCAAGAATAGTGGATCAAAATAAAGAACTAAAGCATAACAGGGTTAGTATTTCAGAAGCTAACACACTACGAAAAATACAGTAGGCTTTTAACTGAACAATAGGCAAACAGGACTGTCAAGTCTAAACCACATCAGCTTGATTGTTTTCTAAAATGGCATAACAAGAATCTTTTTGGTGTGCCATCCGTACATACAATTGTAAATTTTCAAGTAATGGCAGAGAGGATGCTTATCCTGAAAATACATAGCAATAAGTAATGATTTTGCTTGACATAAAAACACAATACTATGCTCCTCATCTTATCTAGACAACTTTGTGTGATCATCACTTATCTATAGTTCACTTGGTCGTTAAGCAGAAGTGATCGTTGCCCCGGGCAGCGCCATGAATATGAGGAAGATGAAATGAACACGGGACTATGTGGTGATGAAATGAGAGGCGCCATTTACTGAATTTAACGTGGATACGACACATCCACTTAGTAAACTAAATCACATCATGTGATGAATATTAATAGTAAGATAATTTCCTCCCCTGTTAATGTGGATAACTTTGAAAAAAAAATGTTGGTTCTTCCCTTGCCAACAACCAGGATGACCGCAAAAGTATCCATAAAAATCAAATTTCACATAAAGTTTCACTTCATCACTTAACAAAGTGAATGACGTTGAAAGCAGCAGCATGACCAAGACCACCCAAAATTGTAGTAACTCTCAAACTATTTTTCTGCGCAGAGAAAATGAAGTAATCGAGAACAGATCTGGCTTCACTAAATGCTCTTCACCTTCTTTCTCAAGTACACCTTCCGTAAAGAAATATAAGAGCGTTTAGATCACTAATGCTCTTATATTCCTTTACAGAGGGATAACACCAATACCAGAAACTGATGAGATGAGCAGACACACGCAAAGACAAAAGGAGAAGCTCAGCTCAGCTGCACTGCAACTTCAGCTCAGCTCAAAGTTACTGCAAGTGAGAGGACTGTTCAGATAACCACTAGAAATTGCCTACAATGCTATACAACTCATGTTCTAAATCTAACACGACCTGCTGCCCTGTTTAACCACCTAGGAAACAGTCACCATGTTAAAAGCATCCTACATCATGGCTTCACCTCAGGAGGCCGACAGCGGGATTGGTCTCATGTACACCGCCGAAGAGTGGGCCGCTCGCGAGCACAAGTACGGTGGCGGATCATCGTCCGTCGGCAGCGGCGGAAAGGGCAAGTCACCAGGCAAGTCGTCGGCCAAGGGCGGCGGCGGTGGCGGGAAGCCGGCGTCCGGCAACAGCGGCGCGGGCGGCGGCAAGAAGAAGGGCAAATGCCATTATTGCGGCAAGGTCGGACACTGGAAAAAGGACTGTTGGTCATGGCTGGAGAAGCAAAAGGAACAAGGGAAGAAAGAGCAGGCTAACCTTGTCCGTGATGGTAATGACGAGCATGATCAAGGGTTGTACATGGCAGTGGTCACGGAGGTTAGTTCACCACAGATTGTTGCACCGCAGGCTGTCTTCTTGAATGAAGAGAAAGTGATCCCCGTTCCCTCGCCTGATGGTTTGTGGTACTATGACACTGGTGCCTCTAGTCACATGACAGGGGAGAGAAACATGTTTGCCACGCTGGATGAGGGTGTACATGGCATGGTGAAGTTCGACGACGGCTCACTGGTGGCCATCAAGGGCCGGGGCGCCATTGTGTTCCGTTGTCAGAATGGTGATCAACGCGCACTCTCTAAAGTTTACTTCATCCTCAGCCTCCGCAGCAACATTATATCAGTGAGACAGCTCGACGAAGGTGGTTGTAAGGTCGGGATTGAAGATGGGACAATGACCATCCACGACCCAGGCCGACGCGTGCTAGCTCGAGTCAAACGCACGGCGAACGGGCTGTACACAGGAGTGCTCTCCATTGATGCACCAACTTGTCTTCTCACCAAGTCTGAAGATGTCACTTGGCGCTGGCATGCGAGGATGGGACATTTGCACTTCAGAGCCCTGCGAGCTATGTCTTCGAAGCAAATGGTTCGTGGGATGCCGGTCATTGACCGCGTCGAGGAGTATTGTGATGGTTGTGCATTGGGCAAGCAAGCAGCACCGGGCACCTTTTCCTCAAGTTGCTGCACACAGAGCTGAGAAGGGGCTTGAATTGGTGCATACAGACTTGTGTGGGCCGATCACACCCACCACACCTGGAGGCAGCAGATATTTCTTGCTTATAATGGATGATTATAGTCGCTACATGTGGTTGGAGCTGCTCAAATCGAAGGATGAGGCTCATCAGCGGTTCAAGAAAGTTCAGGCCATGTCCGAGTCTGAAGGAAGGTGCAAGCTTCGCGCGTTTCGGTCAGACCGAGGCGGCGAATTTAACTCATTGGAGTTCAAGGAGTACTGTGATGGACTAGGCATCAAGCACTACACAACTGCACCCTACTCTCCTCAGCAAAACGGAGTGGTGGAGCGCCGAAACCAAACCGTCGTCGAGATGGCGCGATGTCTCCTCAAGAGCATGGCGGTGCCGTTGTTCTTCTGGGCGGAAGCGGTGAAGACAGCGGTGTACCTCCTTAATAGGGCGCCCACGCGCAGGCTGGACGGAGTGACACCGTATGAGGCGTGGCACGGTCGCAAGCCGAGTGTGCAGCATTTGCGCACGTTCGGGTGTGTGGCACACGTCAAGAAGCTTGGCCCCGGAATCACCAAGCTCTCTGATCGCTCAACCATGATGATTTTCGTTGGATACGAGGAAGGATCCAAGTGCTACCGTGTGTATGATCCGGCCAGCAAAAAGGTACATGTAACTCGTGATGTTTTGTTTGAGGAAAACAGGCCGTGGAGTTGGGACAGCCAGAGCATGGTCACCGCGCCCACCCCGGCAACATTCTCTGTTGTCTACACCGTCAAGCCTGGCGTGCACGAGCTGGACACCGGCGGCTCATCAGTGTCCACACCGAGCAATACAACGGGCTCACCCTCTACATCATCATTGGAGATGCACTGGGCCACGCCGCCCACGCATGATGACGGGCACGATGTTGACTCCGGACCTATACGGTACCGGCGCCTATCGTGCATCTTCGACAAGACTGAAGATGAGGCCATGCAAGAAGAGCTCGAGCTCTGCCTCCTCACGGCGGAGGAGCCGCGTGACATCACTGAGGCACTGAATGACGGCGCCTGGAAGGCGGCGATGGACAGCGAGATGGTGTCCATTGGTGAGAATAACACCTGGGAACTCGCCCACTTGCCGGCAGGCCACAAAGCCATCGGTTTGAAGTGGGTGTACCGCGTCAAGCGCGACCTGGACAGCAAGATCGTCAAGTACAAGGCACGCCTAGTGGCGAAAGGCTATGTGCAGCGAGAAGGCGTGGACTTCGAGGAAGTTTTCGCGCCGGTGGCACGCATGGAGACTGTGCGGCTGCTTCTTGCGCTCGCTGCGCACTCCGGCTGGGAGGTGCACCACATGGATGTAAAATCCGCTTTTCTCAATGGTGACCTCGCCGAGGAAGTGTACGTGGCGCAGCCACCGGGGTACGTCGCTGCCGGCAAGGAGCAGCAGGTCCTGCGACTTCGGAAGGCACTCTACGGGCTGCGGCAAGCTCCGAGGGCCTGGTACGCAAAGCTAGAGGAGACCATGAGCATGCTGGGGTTCACTCGCGGTCCACTGGAGCACGCCGTGTACCGTCGCGGCAATGCTCACTCGTTCCTGCTAGTGGGCGTGTACGTCGACGACCTCATCATCACGGGCACTGATCAAGCATCCATCATTAAGTTCAAGGGTCAGATGCAAGAGCTCTTCCAAATGAGTGATCTTGGCCTTCTAAGTTACTACTTGAGCATTGAGGTAATCCAATCTAAAGATTCAATTACACTGTGTCAAAAGAGTTATGCAGAGAAGGTACTGCAAGTGGCCAGGATGACCGGGTGCAACGGCTGCCAAACTGCCATGGAGTGCCGGCTCAAGCTCAGGAAAGATGATGAGGCAAAGTCCATTGATCCCTCGATGTATCGTAGTGTTATTGGCAGCTTGAGATACTTGGTACACACAAGGCCGGACATAGCACATGCAGTTGGGATAGTGAGCAGATTCATGGAGAAGCCGATGACTACCCACTGGATGGCTGTCAAGCAAATCCTTCGGTATGTAAAGAGCACTCTGAAATATGGTTGCTGCTACCGGCGTGGTACTGGGAAGGCCGCACTACTTGGGTACAGCGACAGTGATCACGCTGGAGACGTCGGAGACCGCAAGAGCACCTCTGGGCAGGTCTTCTTCCTCGGCGAGAACCCTGTCTCATGGAACTCCCAGAAGCAGAAAATCGTTGCGATCAGTTCTTGCGAGGCTGAATATGTAGCAGCAGCGGCGGCCACCTGTCAAGGCCTCTGGATGAGCCGTCTTCTTGCAGAAATGAGAGGGGAAGAGGCCAGCGCGTTCAAACTCCTAGTCGACAACAAGTCAGCCATTGCTTTGGCGAAGAATCCAATTCATCACGACCAAAGTAAGCACATTGACATTAAGTTTCACTTTATTCGTGATTGTGTGGAGACTGGACAGGTGGACATTGACCATGTTAGCAATGACGATCAGCGCTGATGCACTGACCAAAGCACTGGGACGTGTGCGGTTCATTGAGCTGCGACAAAGACTTGGCATCAGGGAAGTAGCTGGCGGACGTTGAGCTTAGGAGGGAGAAATGTTAGCCCACATAAGCTCAAGTCCACGCAGCTAGACTAGGAAGTTTTTCTTTTCCGTTTTGAATAATTGGCAGCAGGGTCGGATGTGACCCATGCATGCACGTAGATCGTGGAGTCCCGCCTAGAGCGCACTCTCGTTTCCTTTTCTGTTACTCCTCCTTGTCATTGGGCTCTAGCTATGGACGTGATCGCGCTGCGCGGATCATGGCGGCCAGACCGGGAGGGTAGCGTAGCTCGTTTTGTATTCAGATAAAAGGAAAGAGAAAAACGGAAAAACGCTGCGACACTTAGGCAGCACAAAACTCTCTCGTAAGACTGCTCGTTCATCTTCCTCTCGTCCGATCTCTCTCTCTATCTCGCTGGTCCGGCGACGACAAAGCGCGCTTGTACTTTAACATCCTCAGTCACATGAGCTTGCATGGAGAAGTCTGGCGTTCGGCGACTCAACGCTTGCTGCACCAGGAGCGCGTCTGTTTCCACCGTGAGCCGCAACACTCCTAGCTCCGCCGCTACCTCCAGCGCTCGCTCAGCTGCATGCAGCTCCATGTCGAAAGCCGAGGCCACGTGATCGACCCGTCCTGCCCGCGCCACCACCACATGCCCCATAGAATCACGGACGATGATGCCCCATGCGCCATGCTGGCTGCCCGGAATATATGCGCTAACAACATTGAACTTCAGTTCATCCGGAGGCGGTGGGGACCAGCCCTGGGAAGTGAAAGTGCGTTATATCAACTAGAGGGGGGGTGAATATGCGATTTTTATGAATTCTTCACTGAGGAATTTGCCGGTGAGGAAATTCCTTAGCGAAGAACTACTTGCAGCGGAATAAGTACTCAGAAGTAAGCATAACAGAATACAAGCATGGTCATCATGATGAAATGAAGACAAGCACTGAGTACAGAAAGCGTAATCACAGGATAACACAAGATGAAGACAAACAGACTGAAGAAATTGAACTGAGGAAATTGAGAAAGTCTTCAGTCGAAGTCTTCAAACACAGATATGAACAAACACTCAACACAGTAATGAGGAAATAAAAGGGTTGAGGAAATAGAACCAGTTAGGTTGGTGAAGACAATGATTTGGTAGACCAGTTCCAACTGTTGTCTCAGTTGTACGTCTGGTTGGAGCGGCTGAGTATTTAAACTCGAGGACACACAGTCCGGACACCCGATCGGCCGAAAGCACGCAGCTCAGGACACCCAGTCCTCACCGTATTCTCCTTGAACTAAGGTCACACAGACCTCGTCCAATCACTCGTGGTAAGTCTTCAGGTGACTTCCAAACCTTCACAGACTTGGTCACTCGGCGATCCACAATTCCTCTTGGATGCTCTAGACCATGACGCCTAACCGTCTGGAAGAAGCACAGTCTTCAAAGGTAACAAGCGTCGGATCCACTCAGGATCAATCTCTTTAGTGATGCTCAATCACTTCGGGTTTGTAGGGGTTTGGTTTTGGGTTTTCCTCACTCGATGATTTTCGCTCAAAGTCCTCGGAGGATGGGTTGCTCTCAAATGACAAGTGTCAAGTTCTCTCGGAGCAGCCAACCAGCTAGTGGTTGTAGGGGGGCTATTTATAGCCTAGGGAGCAGCCCGACATGATAAGACATAAATGCCCTTCAATGATATGACCGTTAGGTGGATACGATATTTTGGGACAGCTGGCGCGCAACACAGCAACGGTCGGATATTAGACTCTCAAATTCCTCAGGGCTATCATGTTCCTCACTGTGTAGGCAATTCGCACTGGCGAATTCCTAACTCCTCAGTTAGAACAAATTCCTCAGTGACCAGAAGAACTTCGTCTCTGTTACTGAATAAATTGACTGAGCTGTATGAGATTTCCAAAGGCTTCACTCGAAGGGATTGGTAGGTGTAGGATTTTGAGTTGAGCATCACATGGAAATTTTTCCTTAGTATTTCCTCGACACCCTTTAACAGTACGCTGTTTCCTATGACTCAAGAAATAGAAAATGAAACTACGAAAACAAAAGTCTTCACGCTTCATGTTCCTCAAATGAATACCAAGTCTTCAAGGTCACAATTTCTTTACTTTCAAAGTCTTCAGAAAGTCTTCAGAATATCAAAGTCTTCAGTCAAAGAACTTCATTTTTAGGGGTCGACTTTCTCTGTAAATTCAAACTCCTCATAGACTTATAGACCTGTGTACACTCACAAACGCATTAGTCCCTTAACCTATAAGTCCTCAATACACCAAAATCACTAAGGGGCACTAGATGCACTTACAATCCCCCCCTTTTTGGTGATTGATGATAACATAGGTTAAGTTTTCAACAGGGATAAACATATGAAGTGTAAATACTGATATTGAGGAATTTGATTGCAAGATATAGAAGAACTCCCCTTGAAGGTGCGCATAGTGAGGAATTTGCTTTTGAGGCAATGCACATTTGAAGAGTTGAATCATGGAGATCTCCCCCTATATCTTGTAATTCATACATACATTTGATATATAATATGAAGAATTTGAAATGCATGATGAAATATGGTGCCTGATGAAATTCAGCATGCGTGCAATATCATTAATGAGGAATAAGCATGCCGAATAAAGCATCAAAAGTATCAGAGCATAGTGCAACAAAAGTATCAGCGCACCATCGGGTTTAAGATTACAACTCGATCCAAATAAAAGTTTCAGAAGAACGAGAGTTGTAACTTAAAAACGCCCTTAATATAGACCCGCTTGAAGACTAACTCAGTTTTCTCCCCCTTTGTCATCAAATGACCAAAAGGATTGAAACTGAGGACTAACGCCCCTGAAGAATTTCAAGTTGATGGAGGAGCGCCAGCGTTGTCGGGGTTGTTTGTTGTAGCAGGGCCTGCCGCAGTGTCGTCCAAATATTCATTCTCATCAGTGTCACGCGATGAAGAATAAGAGCTGGCCACCAGTGGAGGAACTTTGACCCTCTTGAGTTTCTTCGGAGGAGGTGCAGACCAGTCAAATTCTTCCTTGAGACCCATAGTCTCCAGTTCTTCAGCGCTATAGACATGAGTGAGGATAGCCCAGGTGCAGTTGAAGGTTTCATGAAGGTAGTATTGGTTCTTCTTCACTGCATTGTGTGTTGAGGTCATATTGTGAAGAAGTGCACCAAACTGACGCTTTACCAATTTGTGATTGCGATCAACCTTCTGATGAAGACTGAGGAGTAACTCACGGTCAGTCATCACCCTGGGTGCTATGGCTTGAGGATTTTGCTTGGCTGGGGTGTTTGCGGCAGAGTCATGTGTGGCAGAGTCGTCATTGGTAGAGTAAGATGCAGCCTTGCGAAATTGACCATCCAATGGACGAATGCCTTCATCGATCACAGCAGCGGCCTTGCCTTTATCATCAGCTGATGAAAATGTCCGTTTGAGGACTTCAATGGGAGGCAAGTAGCTGCAGTGGTTCAGAGTGTCAGCTTTGTAATTCAGTGAAGACCTTGCCCTGATGAATCTCATAATCCAAGGCGCATAAGGCTTCAGCTCGAATGGTGACATAGCAATATTGCCCAGAGTCCTCATGAAGAAATCATGGAAATTGACGGGAACACCATGAATGATGTTGAAAAGCATATTCTTCATGATGCCAACGACTTCTTCATCATTTGAGTCGTGGCCTTTGATAGGACTCATTGTCTTCATCAGAATGCGATAGACAATCCTAGGCACATACAGTAATTCCTTGACGAGGAATTTGGTTCGAGGGGCCTGCCCTGGCTTCAAAGGCTTCATGAGCACTTGCATATAGTGATTTGTCAGTTCAGGGTCACTGTAGATGCAACGTGCACTGTCATGGGAAGGATTGAGAGGAAGGACACGAAGCAATTCAGTTGCCGGTGCCTTGTAGTGAGTGTTTTCAGTCATCCAGTCCAACACCCATGAGTTGACATCTTCAGCGTCTCCAGTGATATGCAGTGTTGCGTAGAACTGAAGAATGAGTTCTTCATTCCAATCGCAAATGTCAATGCAGAAATTCAGTAATCCTGCATCATGAAGAACACTGAGGACTGGCTCGAAGCAAGGCAGAGATTCCATGTCCACGTGAGGAATATGTGCATGACCGAAGATTTTGTCTTTGTCAAACAGCACTGAGGAATAGAAGTTGGCTTGACTAGCAGTCCGGAAACGCCTCTTCCTTATGCGAGCAGAGTCATAGGGGTTGTAGTCAGTGAAGAATACATGCTCGGCAAAGAAATCTTCAGCCTTGAACTTCTGTTTGCTTGAGAACGGATTCTTTGGCTTTGGCGGAGGGGTGTCGATGAGTTGCATCACCACCTCGGAATCGCGAGCTCAGTTCTTCAGTGAGGAATTTCTGGTTCCTCTTCGTGTGCAACTCGAGGATCAGCAGCAGAGGTTCTTCAAACTAGCAGCTGGAATGTCTTCATGCACAGAGGGAGTGGGTTGAGTTTCTTGAGCCCATTTGAACTGTTGTTGCGGGGTGAGGAATCTGTTGGATAGGTGTGAAGAGAGGAGTATTGGGATGCTGACTTTCCCAAAAATCATCATTCATCACAGGTGTGGTGCATCCTATATCCACATCTTCATCTTCAATTTCCTCAACACCGGCCTCTTCAGCTGTGAACTGAGGCATAGGTGAGGAAATGACAGGCGTTGAAGGTTTTCATCCACTTCAATTTCTTCATCAATCTGCTCTGACGAAGCAGCAGAATGATTTTCTTCATCAGATCCGCTTGGGATCTCATAGTCTTCTCCAAAAGGAACAAGGTCCTTTGATGGCATGGAGGAAATCGGAACAGCATCAATTGGATTTTCAAAGGAGCTGGTCGTGGGCTTCATTTTCTTCGCAGCCAAAGAATTTGACGCAGTTGATGCCTTCCTTTTCTTCACTGCAGCTCGCTCTGCAGCCTTGGTTTTCTTCACGTCAGAGGCTGATGGAAGAATTGGAGTTGTTGTAGGCGCAGGAGGAGCTGAGGAATCTGGTTCATTTTCTTCAAGCGCAACTGATGCAGTTGCCCTGATCTCTTCAGTTTCTTCAGGCGCACCACTAGTGGATGCCCTGACAATTTCTTCAGCGGCTGGAATTTCTTCACCAGCCCCGAACTAGCATTTTCTTCAAGAGGCTGAAAGTCATTAGCGGTCTTGGCATGTTCTTCAAAGAGGCTAAGCGAGTCTCAGAGTTGAAGATTTTCTTGTTGCGATGGGGCTGCAACATTGGTGAATTTCTTCGTCAGTTGATTTAATCTCACTTTAGCTCCTTGCCAATCAGCATAGTAGGCATCAAAGTCTTTGCTGAGGGCTTGAATTTCAGACTGAGCCTGGAGAAGTTCCTCAGGTGTCATTCTGACAACGTTATTCTTCAGGAGCTTCTCCTTTCTGTATTGAGCTTTCTTGATCTCTCTTGCCTTTTCAAACTTCCATTTCTCCTCAGTGATGAAATGGGTCAACATGTGACTTTGACCAGGAGTCAGATGAAAATCAGGCATAGGGGTGTTAGGATCCTTGTGCCAAAGGTCAATGTAGTCGAGGATCTTCCTCGGATCCAAAAGCAGTGGCACAGATGTGCCTTTAGCACTAGCGGCCTTCACTTGTCTGTCTCTGATGATTTCTGCAAGTTCATCATCAGAGGCTTCATCATCAGAAGGCATGTGAAACACGACCTGTTTCTTCTTTGGACTTGGCCGAGGACCGCGTCCGGCTGTTGCTTTAGTCTTCAACAGAGTGGGGCCTGATGAGGAAATTGGTGCAGCAGAGGAACTCGCTGAAACACCAGAGGCAATCGAGAAACCAGCAGTCCTTTGACATGTAGCCAGATGCACAGGAGCTGAGGACTTTGAAGGAGCTGCTGAGGACTTTGGTGGAGCAGTAGCAGTGTGAGGAATTTGCCGTGAGGGCATTGCTGAGGAACTTGGCCGTGAGGGCGCTGTTGGTGAAGCACTTGGCTTACGAGCAGGCTTCTTTGGCATGGATTTCCTCGGTTTGACCGAGGCCTCAGTAGCAGTAGCAGTGGCAGAATCCTCATTGAATTTCTTCACTGCCTCCTTGGCTTGTCTTGCCAATTTAGCTTGGCGCTTAGCCCATTCTTCAGGAAAGTCCTCACCACGTTTGAGGCTTGTGGGGTCAGCTACTTGGCCAGGTGCCAATGGAGCTCTTGGGCATGGAGGGTTGAGGGCGAATTTCCTCATGTACTTTGGAGTAACATATATGTACTCCCTCCATTCCCTTGCCCATCTCCGTTCAATCTTCTGAATGCGCACCTTGCGCTGATTTTTGTTTTCTTTATCAGGTGTGCAGTAGTCAGCATAAATTTCCTCAGGCATTTCAAACGCAGTCATAACCTCAGGTTTCTTTCCTCCTTTCTGCAGCTTCTTACCCTCTGCCATATTCTTCAGTTGAGGAATTTGAACAATCGAATTCTCTGAAGAAGTATGCAGTTTTTCTTTGAGGAGTGCTGCAAATGAGTTAAGTTGATGAGAACCTAGTGATTCAGCTGCAGACATGAGTACCTATGAACAGAGTATAGGTGCGAGGAATTTGGAGAGGTCATATGCGTTCTCAGAAGGTTTTTCGAAAAGAACAAGTTTTGAGGAATTTGACCAGATGAGCCTTGAGGAATTTCACTAAGCGTTCTTGTCTTAGGTTCCAGAGTTGTACAGGTCGAAGATCCACACAATTAGGGAATCTTGAAGAAAATGATTGCTTAGAGAAACAGTTCAAGATCATATGATGTGTGAGGTGTTCATATGTGTGAAGATTTGAAGAATAAACACCTTTGAAGATTTTCAGGAAAGTTTGAGAATCAAAGCGAGTAATAAAAGTAACTTTTAATTACCCGAAGTGAAGAACACGACGAACTGAGAAGAACAGATGTGAAGTCCGTCAGGTTAGATCTCCCACGCCCTAACTTGGCAGAGGAAGACAGCTACGGCGGCGGCGGAGTGAAGATTTCCGCGGCCGGCATGAGTACGACGGCGACGAGGTCGAGGCAGCGAAGCTCTTCCTCATCGGCGACGATAGAGTAGCGGCGGCGCTAGGGTTTGAGGAGCTCGAGCGGGAGAGAAGCGATCGAGCGGGGTAAATGAAGTGAGGAAGGGGAGAGGGGTATTTATAGACACGGTGAAAAACTGTTCGCCCGAAGATTTGGGACGAACGTGCCCCTGCCCTTTCTCCTTCTCACGACATGTGTCACCCACGAACTGTGTAGTTGAGATCGTGTACGGTCGTGGGTGAATAGAATAATGCATCGTGGGATGCGGAACGGTTTGTGCGGCAAAACCGAAAATTAGGATAAGATTAGTTTTAAAGTTTCGTTCGCATTTCTTCAGCTGACAGGACACAGTGAAGATTTTGAACGAGTTTCAAATAGAACGCACATGAAGAATTTGTGAATAGATTGGGTTGAGTATAGCATAGAGGGGGAAGGGTCCGATCACATTCACTTGCAGGAAAACGCAACATGAAGATTTAGCCATAAGTGAATGCTGTAGAGGACATAAACTCATATATATAAATAGCCAATGAAGAACAACGACGGAAACAGTGAAGATTTTGTGAATTTGAAGAATTTGAAAAACTGAAGAATTTCAAAAACTGAGGAAAAACTCAAATTGAAGATTGTCAAGTTTTTGTGGTGGCGTGACCCACCGTATAAGAATGATGATTTCAGACACCGCGTACAATTGTCGTAGGGTTCTGAGAATCAAATTCTTCATTAATTTCTTCACACTTAGAGTGTTATTCTTCATTGATTGAAGAAAAACGTTTCTTCATGTGTTGTACATCTAAGTCATCAATTTTGCATAAGTGTCAGGATGTGTGTCCTATTCAAAGAACATTCGAAGATTATAAGATATTTAGCTCACACCGCAACTTGCTAAATCTCTTCTCATCCAAGGGCTTAGTGAAGATATCAGCTAGCTGTTCTTCAGTCTTCACGTGCTCGATGGAGATGTCGCCCTTCAACACATGATCACGAAGAAAATGATGACGAATCTGAATGTGCTTTGTCTTCGAGTGCTGAACTGGGTTGTGAGCAATCTTGATGGCACTCTCATTGTCACAGAGGAGAGGCACATTCTTCACGTTGACGCCATAGTCCTTGAGTGTTTGCTTCATCCAAAGCAGTTGAGCACAACAAGAGCCAGCAGCAATGTATTCAGCTTCCGCAGTAGACAGTGATACGCAGTTCTGTTTCTTCGAGGACCAACAGACCAAAGATTGTCCGAGAAAATGACAAGTGCCAGAAGTTGACTTGCGGTCCACACGATCACCAAAGATAGTCGAGTCGTAATATCCAACGAGATCAAAATCAGAGCCCTTGGGGTACCATAATCCTAGTGTTGGTGTGTGAGCTAGATATCGAAGAATATGCTTCACAGCCTTATGGTGTGATTCCTTCTGCAGCTTGAAATCGGGCACACATGCAAACACTAAGCATTATATCCGCCTAGATGCACATAAGTACAATAAAGAACCAATCATGGAGCGGTATACCTTGTGATCGAAGTCAATACCATTTTCATCAGTGCATAGATGGCCATTTGTCGGCATAGAATTTTGATGCCTTTGCAATCTTGCATGCCGAATTTCCTCAGTACATCTTTGAGGTATTTCTCCTGAGATATGAATATACCATTGTGCTGTTGACGAATTTGAAGACCTAAGAAGAATTTCAACTCTCCCATCATAGACATTTGATATTCTTCACTCATCATATAGGCAAATTCATCACTATAACGTTGGTCAGTACAGCCAAAGATAATATCATCAACATATATTTGGCACACAAACAGTTCACCATCATAAGATTTAGTAAAGAGAGTAGGGTCGAGTGAACCGGGTGTGAAGCCATTCTTCACGAAGAATTCCTTCAATGTATCATACCACGCCTGAGGGGCTTGCTTGAGGCCATAGAGGGCCTTATTGAGTCTGAAGACTTTGTCAGGATTCTTTGGATCTTCAAAACCTGGGGGTTGAGCAGCATATACTTCTTCCTCAAGCTTACCATTGAGGAATGCACTTTTCACATCCATTTGATATAAGATGATATCATGATGGTTAGCATAAGCAAGTAATATGTGAATAGCCTCAAGTCTAGCAACAGGTGCAAAAGTTTCATCGAAATCAATTCCTTCAACCTGTGTGTAGCCTTGAGCTACCAGTCGTGCCTTATTCCTCACCACAAGGCCATTTTCATCTTGCTTGTTGCAGTAGATCCACTTTGTGCCAATGATATTATGCTTGCGAGGATCTGGACGTTTGACCAGTTCCAAGACATTGTTGAGCTCGAACTGATGTAGTTCTTCTTGCATAGCCTGAATCCACTCCGGCTCCAGAAATGCTTCATCTACCTTAGTGGGCTCTGTGATAGAGACAAAAGCATAGTGCCCACAAAAGTTAGATAAATGTGAAGCTTTTGAGCGTGTGAGAGGACCTGGTGCTCTAATGTCATCGATGATCTTCTCCACTTGCACTTCTTTTGCAACGCGAGGATGAGCTGGTTGTCGCCGAGGAATTTGATCAGCATTTTCTTGACACCATTTTCCTCAAGATTTTCTTCAGTGCATCAGCTCGGCGTTCTTCATGAACTGGAATGAATTCTTCAGAGATTCTTGATGAGGAATGACATCCTCAGTTGCCTTGAACTTGATAAAATCCTCAGGTGCTGGTTCATCTAACACACAAGGTAGGTGCTCTCTTTGTGAGCCATTAGTTTCATCGAACTGCACATCTACAGTGTCAACAATCTTGTGAAGAACAACGTTGAAGACTCTGTAGGTGTGCGAGTCCTTTCCGTAACCAAGCATAAAACCTTCATGTGCTTTCGGTGCAAATTTAGAATTGTGATGAGGATCTCTAATCCAACATTTAGCACCGAAGACTTTGAAATAACTCACATTGGGTTTCTTGTTAGTGAGGAGTTCATAGGCCGTCTTCTTGAAGAATTTGTGAAGATATACTCTGTTGATGATGTGGCACGCAGTATCAATTGCATCAATCCAAAAGCGATGAGGCGTTTCGTATTCATCAAGCATAGTGCGAGCCATCTCAACAAGAGTTCTGTTCTTGCGCTCCACGACGCCATTTTGCTGAGGAGTATAGGGAGCAGATAACTCATGAGTAATACCAAGTTCATCAAGATAGTCATCAAGATTGGAATTCTTGAACTTAGTTCCATTGTCACTTCTGATGTGCTTGATCTTCACAACAAAGTTGGTTGAAGCCCTCGAGGAAAATCGTTTGAAGACTTCCTGCACTTCATGTTTGTAAGTAACAATGTGTACCCATGTATATCGAGAGTAATCATCAACATTGACAAAACCATATAGAGATGCATCATTAGTGACTACTGAGTAATGATTAGGTCCGAAGAGGTCCATGTGACGCAATTCGAATGGACGAGTAGTGGTCATGATAGTCTTCGCTGGATGATTGGCCTTGGTCATTTTTCCAGCTTCACAGGCTCCACATAAGTGATCCTTGAGGAATTTGACATTCTCAATGCCAATGATGTGCTTCTTCTTTGCAAGTGTGTGCAAATTCCTCATGCCTGCGTGACCAAGTCGTCGATGCCATAGCCAGCCTTCTGAAGCTTTTGCAAGTAGACACACGGCTGGTTGTGGTCCTGCAGAGAAATCAACAATATACAAATCTCCTCTCCTAAAGCCTTCGAAGACTTTGGAATTGTTAGCTTCCATAATCACAACACAGTGATACTTGCCAAAGACAACAACCATATCAAGATCACAAAGCATTGAGACTGACATGAGGTTGTATCCTAAGGACTCAACAGGCATGACTTTGTCCATGTGTTTATCCTTAGAGATTGCAACCTTACCAAGACCCAATACCTGACTTTTGCCTTTGTCAGCAAAGATGATATGCTTCAGATGTGACGGTGATAAGGGAGCATCCATCAATAGATTCTTGTCACCAGTCATGTGATTCGTACATCCACTATCGAGGACCCACTCAGTAGCTTTGGGTTGATCATCCTGCAGATGAATTAGTGTAACTTACAATCTCATGTGCTTCATTAGTGAAGAATATGATATCAAGTTCATCAGATGAATTTCATCAATCAGTAAAAAGATATAGCAGTATGAGGACGTGTGAAATGAAGGTTCATTTCATCATGATTCGCCTGTGTCCTTTCAGGCAATTTTGTCAGGTCCCCAACAAATTCTTTAGACGTTAAAGCACGTCTGGAGACCTGACCCTGCAGAAGAGATTAGTTCTTTTTCTTCACCACCCACATCTGAAGGGGTGGCAAAGAGTTCATCACTCTGCGAGCACCATACGAGAATGGTGGCATAGAGGCCAAACCATTTTGTTTCACATAAGAGGGGTTAGAGTAAGCATATGAATAAGTAGAGAAATTCTTCGAGGACTTATGAACATAATGGTTTGAAGAATAATGCACATATTCATAGCCCTTAGCTCTACCCTGCGAAACAGAGTTGTTAGCACGATGATAATCATATGAGGACTTTGATCCTTTTGAGGAATTTGATCCACGTGAGGAATTTGGTCCGTGTGAGGACTTGGATCCATATGAAGAATTTGGTCCATATGAAGAATTTGATCTGGGGTTCCTGTTCTTCACGGGTGGTGTCATGAGGACATTCACCTGAAGACTTTCAAGGCACTTCTTGGGAACCCAGATTTTCTTCATAGGAGAACCGTTCCTGCAGTTAGTGCCAACATATCTAGCAAATACTTCACCATTCTGATTTTTGAACAGTTTATAGTTGGAGTCAAATGACTCATCAGAAGAATGAGGAGATTCACATGTAAAGCCAGATAAGTTAGATGGATCAATTGGAGGTCCCTTTGCAGCAACCCATGAGGTTTTGGGGTACTGCTCAGGCTTCCAATATGTTCCATCAGCATTGAGTTTCCTCTCAAAGGCAATACCCTCTTTCCTAGGGTTTCTGTTGAGGATCTGCTTTTTAAGCACATCACAAAGAGTCTGATGCCCTTTGAGGCTTTTGTACATGCCTGTCATGTACAATTCCTTCAGCCCTACATCGTCAGTGATACTAGAAATGTCCTCAGATGAGGAATTAGTGATAGCAGAGGCAGGTGAAGAATTTGTAATAGTTGAAGCATTTGAACATTCAGGTGAAGAATTAGCAGATTCACATTCAATACACTTTAAGCATGGAGGAACAAATTCTTCCTGAGAAGCACTGATTTGTTGAGCAAGTAATGAATCGCGCTCCTTCTGAAGATCTTCATAACTCACTCTTAGCTTCTCAAGATCTTGCTTTCTTTGAAGAAAATCATAAGAAAGTTTCTCATGATCAGATAAGAGAGTGTTATGATGACTTTGAAGGTTATCAAACCTAGATCAAGTCTCGAAGATTTTCGATCGGGGCTTTAGTGCGATCCATTTCTTCACCCAACATATCATCACTTTTGTCTAGCATGTTTTGAACTTGTTCCAAAGCCGTTTGTTGTTTAGTGGCAATGCAAACAAGTTTGGTATAACTAGATTCAATATCATCATCAGATCCATCATCATTAGATTCATCGTCACAAAACTCGGATGAGGAGCATTCGGATACCTCGTCACCCTTTGCCATGAGACATGATGCAGAAGATGATGATTCTGGCTCGAAAGTCATCGTTTTGAGAGATTCCTTGAAGTCCTCAAACCAGGGATCATGACGGGTTCGATGACCTTCATAGACATCAGAGATTCGGTCCCAGATAAGCTTCGCATTGCAAAGATGCATAATGCGCTTGAATTCATCTTTGGATAGGCAGGAACAGATGATGTCCTTCGCCATGATGTCGAGTCGAGTGAACTTGCGAATTTCATCAGCGCCTGCCTTCTTGCATAGATCGGTAAGCCCAATCTCAGTGACGGTCCACAGCTCGCTGTCCATTGCCATGAGGCGCTTCCTCATCATGGCCTTCCACTTGGGATAATCATGACCGTCAAAGATAGGGCATGTCACTTTCTTCATACATGCGGTCGACATAACTGAAACTCCAGGTGGTTAAACCAAAATCACACAGAACAAGGGAGTACCTTGCTCTGATACCAATTGAAAGTGCGTTATATCGACTAGAGGGAGGGTGAATAGGCAATTTTTATGAATTCTTCACTAAGGAATTTTCCGGTGAGGAAATTCCTTAGCGAAGAACTACTTGCAGCGGAATAAGTACTCAGAAGTAAGCATAACAGAATACAAGCATGGTCATCATGATGAAATGAAGACAAACACTGAGTACAGAAAGCGTAATCACAGGATAACACAAGATGAAGACAAACAGACTGAAGAAATTGAACTGAGGAAATTGAGAAAGTCTTAAGTCGAAGTCTTCAAACACAGATATGAACAAACACTCAACACAGTAATGAGGAAATAAAAGGGTTGAGGAAATAGAACCAGTTAGGTTGGTGAAGACAATGATTTGGTAGACCAGTTCCAACTGTTGTCTCAGTTGTACGTCTGGTTGGAGCGGCTGAGTATTTAAACTCGAGGACACACAGTCCCGGACACCCGATCGGCTGAGCACGCAGCTCAGACACCCAGTCCTCACCGTATTCTCCTTGAACTAAGGTCACATGACCTCGTCCAATCACTGTGGTAAGTCTTGAGCGACTTCCAAACCTTCACAGACTTGGTCACTCGGCGATCCACAATTCCTCTTGGATGCTCTAGACCATGACGCCTAACCGTCTGGAAGAAGCACAGTCTTCAAAGGTAACAAGCGTCGGATCCACTCAGATCAATCTCTTTAGTGATGCTAATCACTTTGGGTTTGTAGGGGTTTGGTTTTGGGTTTTCCTCACTCGATGATTTTCGCTCAAAGTCCTCGGAGGATGGGTTGCTCTCAAATGACAAGTGTCAAGTTCTCTCGAGCAGCCAACCAGCTAGTGGTTGTAGGGGGCTATTTATAGCCTAGGGAGCAGCCCGACATGATAAGACATAAATGCCCTTCAATGATATGACCGTTAGGTGGATACGATATTTTGGGACAGGTGGCGCCAAGAAGATAAAGAACGGTCGGAAATTTGACTCTCAAATTCCTCGGGGCTATCATGTTCCTCCTTTGTAGGCAATTTGCCTTTGGCGAATTCCAAACTCCTCGCTTAGAACAAATTCTCGGTGACTAGAAGAACTTCGTCTCATTCTCAAGAAATTGACTGAATCGTATGAGATTTCCAAAGGCTTCACTCGAAGGGATTGGTAGGTGTAGGATTTTGAGTTGAGCATCACATGGAAATTTTTCCTTAGTATTTCCTCGACCCCTTTAACAATGACGGTGTTTCCTATGACTCAAGAAAGAGAAAATGAAACTACGAAAACAAAAGTCTTCACGCTTCATGTTCCTCAAATGAATACCAAGTCTTCAAGGTCACACCAATTTCTTCACTTTCAAAGTCTTGAAAGTCTTGAATATCAAAGTCTTGATCGAAGAACTTCATTTTAGAGGGTCGACTTTCTCTGTAAATATCAAACTCCTCATAGACTTATAGACCTGTACACTCACAAACGCATTAGTCCCTTAACCTATAATTCTTCAATACACCAAAATCACTAAGGGGCACTAGATGCACTTACAGTAAGCCATAGTAGGCTTTGCCAATTTGCAGAAACACCCCGAGTATTCCTCCGCCGTGCATGCAGCCCTACAAATGAACTGATCGCGGTCCATGGGCTTCTCCCCTTCACTCACCTTATTCCGTTGATTCCACCACTGCCACCACATCACCATGACCTGCAGCCTCTCCTTCTCCGTGGCCCTCCAGAGCACGTCCATGGTCTCGCCTATCGCCTCGCACTCTGCCAGTTGCACTCTAATATATTTAAGCCCTAGCTTCCTCCACACCGCTTTTACCTCAGTGCACTCCACAAAGAGATGTTTCCCTGATTCATGCCGCACATTACAAATGAAGCACCGGTGGTCATCGATGCTCATTCCTCTTCTGGCTAGTATGTCCTTTGTGGCGATCGTGTTATGCATCATCCTCCATGCAAAATGCCTGATTTTCCCCGGGCACGGAAGCTTCCAAATTCTTTTCCATCTCACATCCCTGCCACCGTCAAGACCGCCAGCAGCTTGTGGCTCCCCAGCTTGCCCGGCAGCGGAGTGCTCTGAGAACACCCTGTAAGGGCATATTTATCCCTAAGTGTTTTGGTGATTGATGACAATACTCGTGCGGACTAATCGTGTGCCTTGAGTCCCTCAGATACTTCATCATTAGGCACAAGACAATTCGGTGCCCCTCGAAGACTGTTGAAGCCGGCGTTGTTCTACATTTCTCTTTGGTGGAGTTGAGTCGTAGGAGAGCCGTACTATTAAGAGGGGGTCCGCGTCGGAAAGGTACGGTGGAATCACACGTACACTTGTCCCTCCTTTCCTTGCACTTTGGAGCTAGCCGTCGTTATCTTGGTTGTGTGAAAAACTAGCGACTACTGTTGTACTTGCGGTAGTACCGCAGGTACAAGCGGTAGTACCAAGCGCGTCCGCGGTAGTACCGCCCCTTGGTGCGGTAGTACCGCGCACTCGCCTAGTGCCGCTCCGGTGCGATAGTAGGGCGGATGTAATTTTACACCCGCGCCCCACGGTAGTACTGCTCGTCCAACATGTAGTATACATGGGGCCCACGGTAGTACCGCTCCTTGGAGTAGTAGTACTGCGGGCCCTTCGCGCTTAGTACCGCAGCGTCGCGGTAGTAGGCGCGATGTAATTTTTACATCCGCGCCGACCACGGTAGTACCGCGCCGCAGCGGTAGTACCGCGTCGGGTTTTGCACCACCCTAGTTTCTGCGAAGTAGGCACGGATGTAATTTATTTCATCCGCGCCTTCCTGTGCCGTGACCCTCCCGCATTGCGGTAGTACCACAAGGGGAGCGGTAGTACTGCCATGAGCAGATAGTATTGCTCCTTCTTCAGCTTGTTCCGCCTGTCTTTGTTGCCGCACGTAGTACCGTGGTGCTCCACGGTAGTACTGCATGGGCGCATGTAGTATGCGGCCCTGGAGCGGTAGTACCGTGAGTCGCGGGCAGAACTAGTGGATAACGGTTGGATTTTTTCCACGACTATATAAGGAATGTCTTCTACCTCTAGTTGACTACCTCTTCCACCTCTAAGCTCCATTGTTGCTCCAAGCTCCATTTTTGCTCGATCTCTCTCCTTATAGCCAATCAAACTTGTTGATTTGCTCGGGATTGGGTGACACGGGCCCGATCTACACTTCCACCAAAGGATATTTGATTCCCCCCACTTATCCCTTGCGGATCTTGTTACTCTTGGGTGTTGAGCACCCTAGACGGTTGAGGTCACCTCGAAGCCATACTCCATTGTGGTGAAGCTTCGTGGTGGTGTTGTTGTTGGGAGCCTCCGATTGTTGTGGAGATTGCCCCAATCTTGCTTGTAAAGGTTCGATCGCCGCCTTCAAGGGCACCAATAGTGGAATCACGGCATCTCGCATCGTGTGAGGGCGTGAGGAGAATACTGATGGCCCTAGTGGCTTCTTGGGGAGCATTGTTCCTCCACACCGCTCTAACGGAGACGATTCCCTTAAAAGGAAGGAACTCCGTAACCCATCCTCGCTCCACCGTCTCCACTCTTGGTTATTTCGTGCCTTTACTTTCGCAAGCTTACTTATTGTTACATCTCTTGCTTGCTTGTGTGCTAGTTGTTATTGCATCATATAGGTTGCTCACTTAGTTGCATATCTAGACAACCTATTTGTTGCAAAGTTTAATTTGGTAAATAAAAGCTTAAAAATTGTTAGTTGCCTATTCACCCCCCCCCCTCTAGTCAACCGTATCAATCCTTTCAATTGGTATCAGAGCCTCGTCTCTTTATTAAGGACTTTGCCGTCCGAAGAGTATGGTTCACACCAACGATGGTGCGGAGGAACACTCCGGTGTGAATCCCATCTCATCTTCGGCCAAAGGGGGAACCTCGGTCTCTCGTGAGGAGTTCAATGTGGCTTTAGACACATTGAAAACCTCCATGATGGCCGAGGTTAAAAGCATGTTTAATGATTTCCTAGAGGACTTAAACTATCTATCATACTTATGAAAGTGGGTGATCCCACTAACAAGGTGACGGATGCTTTCTCCGACAAGGGGGAAGCTAACAATGAAAAGAGTCCTACTAGTGGTAGAAATGGCACCGGCATCTTTGCCCATGTGGAACCCCCGGTTTATGGAGGGCCTATCCCCTCCACTCATTTGAATCATGCCGGTCCACCTCCTAAATATGAGAAACATGAAGATTTTGATAATTGGGTCTATCGCTTTAAGCGTCATTTGAAACATGTGAACACTAACCTTTGCAAAGTCATTGAAGAAGGTTTTTATCCTCATGACCCAAGCAACTTCACTCCTCGAGAAGTCGTGGACAATCAATTCAATGAGAGTGCTCTCTTCATCATCCAAGATGCAATCCTTCCCAAAGATCTCCCTCACCTTCGACCCCATGTCGTGGCTAAAGAAGCATGGAAATGTGTCGAGGGTCTCTATCGTGGAAGTGCTAGCATTCAACGGTCCAACTATGAAGTGGTGCAAGATGAAGCCGATGAGTTTGCAATGAAAGAAGATGAAGAACCTCGTGAGCTCTTTCGAAGAGTGACCAAACTCGCGGTGGCACTTCGAGATCATGGAAGCAAGGACACGGATGACAATTGGATCAAGCGGAAGTTCCTCAAGGACATGATGCCCTACAACAAAGCCATGTCCTCCGTCATTCGTCAACGACCGGACTTCCACACCATGACCTCAAGTGAAGTGTTGGATGAGTTCGTGGCAATGAGCATCTTGGACAAAACCGCCGACAATGCGGTGCTCCATTCTCAAAGAATAAAGAAGCCTAACCTTGCTTTGAAGGCCAAGGTTATTGCGGAAGAAGAGGAAGAAGTAGAAGATGAGGAAAGCAACCCCGAAGACACCAAGTTTGACTACCACGAGCACATGGCCCTTGCTTCAAGACAATTTTGGAGCAAGAAGAGCTCAAGACCCAACTTCAACAAGAACAACTCAAGTGGCATCAAGGGCAAGCAACGAGTTAGAACTTGCTTCAACTGTGGCAATGTGAGCCATTTCATTGCGGATTGTCCTTACGAGAAGCGGGAGGACAATGGTGGCAAGTTCATTCGGAAAGACAAAGCCAAGTCCTTCCCCAACAAGAACAACTTCGCCAAGAAGACTCCCACGCATGGGTTGGTGGTTCAAGAAGAATACCAAGAGGATGACGATGATGATGAGAATGAAGAAGCAACGGCCATGGCATCCATTGCCATTGCTACTCCCCGGGTGTCTCTCTTCGAATCACCCAACGAAAACATCACCGCTAGATGCCTCATGGCTAAGGCTTCAAACAAGGTAACCCCCAACATCACAACCACCATCATTACTAATCCCTCCGTGGAGGATTGCATTGATGGACATGTTGACTCTAATGAGGAAGTGAATGAATTTGAGTCTTTTATGAGTAAGCTCAAGGGAAAGTCCAAGAAGCACTTTGTTGCTCTCTTGGAACAACTTGGTGAGGCCAATGACATGATCGAGGCTCACGAAGAAACCATCTCCAAGATAGAAGGTCATAGTCGTGACTATGCCGATGAGATATCGGATCTCTCTAATGCTCTTGAGGAAGAGCGTGTGCATCGTTTGACTCTTGAGGAGTCACACAATGATGACCATGCTAAGTTAAAGAAAGATCTTGATCATGCTCTTGTCATGTCTCGTGTGCTAACCTCCAAGAAGGCTAAACTTGGGGTTGATCATGCTAGACTCAGAGAGGAGTTTGAGATACTTGACAAGGCCCACAAGGTCTTGAAGGGTACTCATGCTAGCCTCAAGGAGTCTCATGCTCAACTCCAACTTAAGCTAATCAAGGAAAAGGCCACCTTTCCTCATATGGTATTAATTGATAATGCATGTGCTACTAACCCTTGTTGTGAGCATGTGCATCTTGTGGAGGAAAATGCCAAGTTGAAGGATCAACTTGAGAAGGGCCTTGTGACTTGCATTCAAGGTGAGAAAAACCTCAACGACCTTTTGAGCAATCAAAAGGAAGTTGTGGGCAAATAAGGAATTGGGTTTGCACCCAAGTCCAAGAGCAAGAAGAAGAAGAACAACAAGGCCAATCGTCCTCCTCCCCTCAAACAAACGTTCGTGAAAGAGGGAGAGGGTGCTTCTAAGAAGAAGAAGGAGAAAGTGAAGGAAGTTGATGTCCAAAAGGTCAAGAGCATTTCCTCAAACAAAGCCGGCGACTTTAACCCTTCATATGTGTTGTGCCGTGCTAGTGATGGACATGTTTATGATAAATTTGTTGGTTCTTCTTATGAGTACATTGAATGGTCTATTTGGGTTCCCAAGACCCTTGTTACTAACATCAAAGGACCCATTACTAAATGGGTACCTAAAACCAAGCATTGATCTCGTGTAGGTGTTTGCTTCCGGTGGGGATCATGGTTGCTCGATAGTGGAGCAACAAATCATATGACCGGAGCAAGGACTTGGTGGTGGACGTGCAAGAGATTCCATCTATGCCCACCAATGTCGAGTGGGGTGATGCATCACATTCTAAGGTATTGGGTCTCGGCAAGGTTGTCATTTCTCATGATCTAACGATCGAGAAAGTCATGCTTGTTGAGTCCCTTGCATTCAATTTACTTTCCGTTCGTCAACTTGCACTCATGGGCTTTGCCACATTCTTTGATATTGATACCGTGGCCCTCTTGTGGAGCAAGACTCTTAAAGTAGCCTTCGTTGGGCATGTCGAGAACGGTCTCTATGTGGTTAACTTTTCGGAGCAACCCACTAAGACCGCGACATGCCTAATGGCTAAAGTTGACGTGGGATGGCTTTGGCATCGCCGTTTAGCCCACGTCAATATGAGATCTTTGCAAAGTCTTCTCAAGGGGGACCATGTTCGTGGACTAACAAATGTTAGTTTTGCCAAAGATCGTGCTTGCAAAGCTTGTATCGAAGGAAAGCTTCATGAAAGGCTCACCCTCCCTCAACCATCATCTACTCGAAGAGACCCTTGGAGCTCCTTCACATGGATCTCTTCGGGCCTCCATCTTTTGATAGTCTTGGAGGAAGAAAGTATTGCTTGGTGATTATGGATGATTATTCAAGATACACTTGGGTATACTTCTTCAAGAGGAAGAGTGAGACCCAACAAACCGTCATCAACTTTGCAAATGAAGCTCAACGTCAACATGATGCAAAGATCTTGACAATAAGAAGCGACAACGGCATCGAGTTCAAGAACTACACCTTGGATGAGTTTCTTAGTGATGAGGGGATCAAGCATCAATATGCGGCACCTTATACCCCTCAACAAAATGGTGTTGCGGAGAGGAAGAACCGGACATTGATGGACGCGGCAAGGACCATGATGGCGGAGTTCAAGTCTCCGTACAACTTTTGGGCCGAAGCCATCAACACCGCATGTCATGCATCCAATCGGCTCTATCTTCGCAAAGGCTTGAACAAGACTCCTTATGAGATCCTCACCGGCAACAAGCCCAACCTCAAGTACTTCCGGGTGTTCGGTTGTAAGTGTTTCATTCTCAATAAAGGTGTTTGGTTGTCTAAATTTGAGGCTAGAGCTCATGAGGGCATATTTGTTGGTTATGCTACAAACTCTCATGCTTACCGTGTCCTCAACAAGTCCACCGGACTCATTGAGGAGACGTGTAACGTGGAGTTTGACGAAAATAACGGCTCCCAAGTGGAGAAAAGTGGTACTTGTGATATAGGTGATGAAATTCCTCCCCAAGCCATAAGAAGAATGGGTATTGGTCAAATCCTACCCATTGAGGAACCCCTTGTGGCCGAAGGAGAAGGACAATGCTCTACTCAAGTAGAGCCATTGAAGGAAATATGCCCTAGAGGCAATAATAAAGTTATTATTTATTTCCTTATATCATGATAAATGTTTATTATTCATGCTAGAATTGTATTAACCGGAAACATAATACATGTGTGAATATATAGACAAACAGAGTGTCACTAGTATGCCTCTACTTGACTAGCTTGTTAATCAAAGATGGTTATGTTTCCTAACCATGAACAAAGAGTTGTTATTTGATTAACAAGGTCACATCATTAGTTGAATGATCTGATTGACATGACCCATTACATTAGCTTAGCACACGATCGTTTAGTATGTTGCTACTGCTTTTATCCATGACTTGTACATGTTCCTATAACTATGAGATTATGCAACTCCGCTTACGGAGGAACACTTTGGTGCTACCAAACGTCACAACGAATCGGGTGATTATAAAGGAGTACTACAGTGTCTCCAAAGGTAGATGTTGGGTTGGCGATTTCGAGATTAGGTTTTGTCACTCCGATTGTCGGAGAGGTATCTCTGGGCCCTCTCGGTAATGCACATCACTTAAGCCTTGCAAGCATTACAACTAATGAGTTAGCTGTGAGATGATGTATTACGGAACGAGTAAAGAGACGTGCGGTAACGAGATTGAACTAGGTATTGGATACCGACGATCGAATCTCGGGCAAGTAACATACCGATGACAAAGGGAACAACGATATTGTTATGCGGTCCGACCGATAAAGATCTTCGTAGAATATGTAGGAACCAATATGGGCATCCAGGTCCCGCTGTTGGTTATTGACCGAGGGCGTTCTCGGTCATGTCTACATTGTTCTCGAACCGTAGGGTCCGCACGCTTAAGGTTTCGATGATGCTTATTATGAGTTTATGTATTTTGATGTACCAAGAAGTTCGAGTCCCGGATGTGATCACGGACATGACGAGGAGTCTCGAAATGGTCGAGACATAAATATTGATATATTGGAAGCCTATATTTGGAGTTCGAATGGTTCCGGTGAAAACGGAATTTATCGAGTACCGGAGGTTACCGAACCCCGAGAACTAAATGGGCCTTAATGGGCCTCGAGGGAGAAGAGGAGGGGCCGCCCAGGGCAGGCAGGCGCCCCCCCAGTCTGAATAGGACAAGGAGGGGGCGGCCTCTCTTCCTCTTCCTTCCCCTCCCCAATCCTACTCCAACTAGGAAGGGGGAGTCCTACTCCCTGGGAGTAGGACTCCTCCGCGCCTCCTATGGGCCGGCCGCCCTCCCCTCCCTCCTTTATATACGGGGCAGGGGGCACCCTAGAACACACAAGTTTGATCTACGGATCGCCCTTAGCCGTGTCGGTGCCCCCTCCACCATATTCCACCTCGGTCATATCGTCGCAAAGCTTAGGCGAAGCCTGCCGCGATGAACATCAAGATCGTCACCACGCCGTCGTCTTGACGGAACTCTCCCTCGACACTCGGCTGGATCGAGTACGAGGGACGCCATCGAGCTGTACGTGTGTCAAGAACTTGGGGTGCCGGAGTAACGGCGCCGGGATCGGTCGGATCGCGAGGAGAACGTCGACTACTTCCTCTACGCCAGATCGCTTCGCCGGGTCTCACGAGGGTACGTAGACAACACTCTCCCTCTCGTTGCTATACATCACCATGATCTTGCGTGTGCGTAGGAATTTTTTGAAATTACTACGTTCCCCAACAAAGGGCATCCGAGCCTAGGTTTTTATGGTTTGATGTTTTGCACGAGTAGAACACAAGTGAGTTGTGGGCGATACAAGTCATACTACCTACCAGCATGTCATACTTTGGTTCAGCGGTATTGTGAGATGAAGCGCCCGGACCGACATTACGCCAGACGCTTACGCGAGACTGGTTTCACCGCCACGAGCACTCGCTGCTTAAAGGTGACCGGCGGGTGTCTGTCTCTCTCACTTTAGTTGAACCGAGTGTGACTACGCCCGGTCCTTGAGAAGGTTAAAACGGAGTCTATTTGATGAAGTATCGTTGTGGTTTTGATGCGTAGGTGAGACTGGTTCTTGCTTAAGCCCGTAGCAGCCACGTAAAATTTGCAACAACAAAGTAGAGGACGTCTAACTTGTTTTTGCAGGGTATGTTGTGATGTGATATGGTCAAGACGTGATGCTATATTTTATTGTATGAGATGATCATGTTTTGTAACCGAAGTTATCGGCAACTGGCTGGAGCCATATGGTTGTCGCTTTATCGTATGCAATGCAATCGCCCTGTAATGCTTCACTTTATCACTAAGCGGTAGCGATAGTCATAGAAGCATAAGATTGGCGAGACGACAACGATGCTACGATGGAGATCAAGGTGTCGCGCCGGTGACGATGGTGATCATGGTGGTGCTGCGGAGATGAAGATCACGAAGCACAAGATGATGATGACCATATCATATCACTTATATTGATTGCATGTGATGTTTATCTTTTATGCATCTTATCTTGCTTTGATTGACGGTAGCATTTTAAGATGATCTCTCACTAAAAATTATCAAGAAGTGTTCTCCCTGAGTATGCACCGTTGCCAAAGTTCGTCGTGCCCAGACACCACGTGATGATCGGGTGTGATAAGCTCTACGTCCATCTACAACTGGTGCAAGCCAGTTTTTGCACACGCAGAATACTCAGGTTATACTTGACGAGACTAGCATATGCAGATATGGCCTCGGAACACGGAGACCGAAAGGTCGAGCGTGAATCATATAGTGGATATGATCAACATAAGATGTTCACCATTGAAAACTACTCCATCTCACGTGATGATCGGTTATGGTTTAGTTGATTTGGATCACGTGATCACTTAGATGACTAGAGAGATGTCTATCTAAGTGGGTGTTCTTAAGTAATATGATTAATTGAACTTAAATTTATCATGAACTTAGTCCTGGTAGTATTTTGCAAATTATGTTGTAAGATCAATAGCTTGCGTTGTTGCTTTCATATGATTATTTTGATATGTTCCTAGAGAAAATTGTGTTAAAAAAATGTTAGTAGCAATGATGCGGATTTGATCCGTGATCTGAGGTTTATCCTCATTGCTGCACAGAAGAATTATGTCCTTGATGCACCGCTAGGTGATGACCTATTGCAGGAGCGGATGCGACGTTATGAATGTTTGGCTAGCTCAATATGATGACTACTTGATAGTTTAAGTGCACCATGCTTAACGGCTTAGAATCGGGACTTCAAAGATGTTTTGAACGTCATGGACCATATGAGATGTTCCAGAGTTGAAGTTAATATTTCAAGCAAATACCCGAGTTGAGAGATATGAAGTCTCCAACAAGTTCTATAGCTAAAAGATGGAGGAGAATCGCTCAACTAGTGAGCAAGTGCTCGGTTTATGCAGGTACTACAATCGCTTGAATCAAGTGGGAGTTAATCTTCCGATAAGATAGTGATTGATGAAATTCTCTAGTCACCATCACCAAGTTAGTAGAACTTCGTGATGAACTATAGTATGCACGGGATGATGAAAATGATTCCCGAGTTTTTCATGATGATGAAATTGATGAAGCTAGAAATCAAGAAAGAACATCAAGTGTTGATGGTTAACAAGACCACTAGTTTCAAGAAAAGGGAAAAGGAATAGAAAGGAACTTCAAGAAGAACGGCAAGCAAGTTGCTGCTCAAGTGAAGAAGCCCAAGTCTGGACCTAAGCCTGAGACTAAGTGCTTCTACTGCAAAGGAACTGGTTACTGGAGGCAGAACTACCCCAAGTATTTGGCGGATAAGAAGGATGGCAAAGTAAACAAAGGTATATTTGATATACATGTTATGAATGTGTACTTTACTAGTGTTTATAGCAACCCTCGGTATTTGGTACTGGTTCGGTTGCTAAGAGTAGTAACTCAAACGGAGTTGCGTAATAAAATGAAACTAGTTAAGAGTGAAGTGACGATGTGTGTTGAAAGTAGTTTCAAGATTGATATAATCATCATCGCACACTCCCTATACTTTCGGGATTAGTGTTGAACCTAAATAAATGTTATTTGGTGTTTGCGTTGAGCATGAATATGATTTGATCATGTTTATTGCAATACGGTTATTCATTTAAGTAAGAGAATAAACTGTTATTCTTTACATGAATAAAACCTTATATGGTTACACACCCAATGAAAATGGTTCATGGGATCTCGATCGTAGTGATACACATATTCATAATATTGAAACCAAAAGATGCAAAGTTAATAATGATAGTGCAACTTATTTGTGGCAATCGCCGCTTAGGTCATATTGGTGTAAAGCGCATAAAGAAACTCCATGCTTGATGGGATTTTGGAATCACTTGATTATGAATCACTTGATGCTTGAAAACCGTGCCTTTTGGGCAAGATGACTAAAACTCCGCTCTCCGAACAATGGAACAAGCTACCGACTTATTGGAAATAATACATACCGATGTATGCGATCCAATGAGTGTTGATGCTCGTGGCAAGTATCGTTATTTTCGACCTTCACAAGATGATTTGAGCAGATATGGGTATATCTACTTGATGAAACATAAGTCCGAAATAGTTGAAATGTTCAAAGAATTTCAGAGTGAAGTGGAAAATCATCGTGACAAGAAAATAAAGTTTCGCGATCCGATCGTGGAGATGAATATTTGAGTTACGAGTTTGGTCTTCAATTAAAACAATGTGGAATAGTTTCACAAATTCATGCCACCTAGAACACCACATCATAATGGTGTGTCCGAACGTCATAACCGCACTTTATTAGATATAGTACAATCTATGATGTTTCTTACCGATTTACCAATATCGTTTTGGGATCATGCATTAGAGACAGCTGCATTCACGTTAAATAGGGCACCATCTAAATCCGTTGAGACGACACTATATGAACTGTGGTTTAGCAAGAAACCAAAGTTGTCGTTTCTTAAAGTTTGGGGCTGCGATGCTTATGTGAAAAGTTTCATCCTAATAAGCTCAAACCCAAGTCGGAGAAGTGCGTCTTCATAGAATACCCAAAGGAAATTGTTGGGTACACCTTCTATCACAGATCCTAAAGCAAGATTTTCGTTGTTGAAAATGGATCCTTTCTAGAGAAGGAGTTTCTCTCGAAAGAAGTGAGTGGGAGGAAAGTAGAACTTGATGAGGTAATTGTACCTTCTCCCTTATTGAAAGTAGTTCATCACGAAATTTGTTCCCGTGACTACTACACCAATTAGTGAGGAAGCTAATGATGATGATCATGTAACTTCGATCAAGTTACTACCGAATCTCGTGAGGTTAACCAGAGTGAGATCCGCACTGAGTGGTACGGTAATCCTGTTCGGAAGTCATGTAACTAGACCATGATGAACCTACGAACTATGAGGAAGCGATGATGAGCCCAGATTCATGAAATGGCTTGAGGCCATGAAATCTGAGATGAGATCCATGTATGAGAACAAAGTGTGGACTTTGGTGGAGTTGCCCGATGATCGGCAAGCCATAGAAAATAAATGGATCTTCAAGAGGAAGACGGACGCTGATAGTAGTGTTACTATCTACAAAGCTAGACTTGTCGAAAAAGGTTTTTGACAAAGTTCAAGATGTTGACTACAATGAGATTTTCTCAACTGTAGCGATGCTTAAGTCTGTCCGAATCATGTTAGCAATTGCCACAATTTATGAAATTTGGCAAATGGATGTAAAAACTGCATTCTGAATGGGTTTCGGAGGAAGAGTTGTATATGATGCAACCGAAGTTTTTTTCGATCCAAAGGAGCTAACAAAGTGTGCAAGCTCCAATGATCCATCTATGGACTGGTGCAAGCATCTCGAGTTGGAATATATGCTTTGATGAGTTGATCAAAGCATATAGTTTTGTACAGACTTATGGTGAAGCCTGTATTTACTAGAAAGTGAGTGGGAGCACTACAACATTTCTGATAAGTATATGTGAATGACATATTGTAGATCGGAAATAATGTAGAATTATTCTGCAAAGCATAAAGGAGTGTTTGAAAGAAGTTTTTCAAATAAAGACCTCGGTAAAGCTGCTTACATATTGAGCATCAAGATCTATAGAGATAGATCAAGATGTTTGATAAGTTTTTTTCAATGAGTACATACCTTGACAAGATTTTGAAGTAGTTCAAAATGGAACAGTCAAAGAAAGAGTTCTTGTCTGTGTTACAAGGTGTGAAATTGAGTAAGACTGAAAAACCCGACCACGGCAGAAGATAGAAAGAGAATGAAAGTCATTCCCTATGCCTTGGCCATAGGTTCTATAAAGTATGTCATGCTGTGTACCAGATCTATTGTTTACCCTGCCTTTGAGTTTGGCAAGGAGTACAATAGTGATCTAGGAGTAGATCATCGACAATGGTCAAAATTATCCTTAGTGGAATAAGGATATGTTTCTCGATTATGGAAGTGACAAAAGGTTCGTCGTAAAGGGTTACGCCGATGCAAGTTTTGACACCGATCCGATGACTCTAAGTCTCGATCTAGATACATATTGAAAGTGGGAGCAATTAGCTAGAGTAGCTTCGCGAGCATTGTAGACATAGAAAATTGCAAAATACATAACGGATCTGAATATGAAAGACCCGCTGACTAAGACTCTCTCACAAGCAAAACATGATCACACCTTAGTACTCTTTGGGTGTTAATCACATAGCGATGTGAACTAGATTATCAATCTAGTAAACCCTTTGGGTGTTGGTCACATGGCGATGTGAACTATGGGTGTTAATCACATGATGATGTGAACTATCGATGTTAATCACATGGTGATGTGATCTAGATTATTGACTCTAGTGCAAGTGGGAGATCAAGGAAATATGCCCTAGAGGCAATAATAAAGTTATTATTTATTTCCTTATATCATGATAAATGTTTATTATTCATGCTAGAATTGTATTAACCGGAAACATAATACATGTGTGAATATATAGACAAACAGAGTGTCACTAGTATGCCTCTACTTGACTAGCTTGTTAATCAAAGATGGTTATGTTTCCTAACCATGAACAAAGAGTTGTTATTTGATTAACAAGGTCACATCATTAGTTGAATGATCTGATTGCCATGACCCATTACATTAGCTTAGCACATGATCGTTTAGTATGTTGCTACTGCTTTTATCCATGACTTGTACATGTTCCTGTAACTATGAGATTATGCAACTCCCGTTTATCGGAGGAACACTTTGGGTGCTACCAAACGTCACAACGTAACTGGGTGATTATAAAGGAGTAGTACAGGTGTCTCCAAAGGTAGATGTTGGGTTGGCGTATTTCGAGATTAGGTTTTGTCACTCCGATTGTCGGAGAGGTATCTCTGGGCCCTCTCGGTAATGCACATCACTTAAGCCTTGCAAGCATTACAACTAATGAGTTAGCTGTGAGATGATGTATTACGGAACGAGTAAAGAGACTTGCCGTAACGAGATTGAACTAGGTATTGGATACCGACGATCGAATCTCGGGCAAGTAACATACCGATGACAAAGGGAACAACGATATTGTTATGCGGTCTCGACCGATAAAGATCTTCAGAGAATATGTAGGAACCAATATGGGCATCCAGGTCCCGCTGTTGGTTATTGACCGGGAATAGTTCTCGGTCATGTCTACATTGTTCTCGAACCGTAGGGTCCGCACGCTTAAGGTTTCGATGATGGTTATTATGAGTTTATGTATTTTGATGTACCAAGAAGTTCGAGTCCCGGATGTGATCACGGACATGACGAGGAGTCTCGAAATGGTCGAGACATAAAGATTGATATATTGGAAGCCTATATTTGGAGTTCGGAATGGTTCCGGTGAAAACGGAATTTATCGAGTGCCGGAGGTTACCGAACCCCCGAGAACTAAATGGGCCTTAATGGGCCTCGAGGGAGAAGAGGAGGGCCGCCAGGGCAGGCCGCGCGCCTCCCCCCCAGTCCGAATAGGACAAGGAGGCGGCGCTTTCCCTCTTCCTCTTCCCCTCCCCAATCCTACTCCAACTAGGAAGGGGGAGTCCTACTCCAACTAGTAGAGGACTCCTCCCTATAGGGGCCGCCTCCCCCCTCCCTTGGGCCGGCCGCACCCTAGAACACACAAGTTTGATCTACGGATCATTCCTTAGCCGTGTGCGGTGCCCCCCTCCACCATATTCCACCTCGGTCATATCGTCGCAAAGCTTAGGCGAAGCCTGCGCCGTAGAACATCAAGATCGCCACCACGCCGTCGTCTTGACGGAACTCTCCCTCGACACTCGGCTGGATCGAGTACGAGGGACGCCATCGACCTGTCGTGTGTCAAGAACTCGGGGTGCCGGAGTAACGGCGCCGGATCGGTCGGATCGCGAGGAGAACGTCGACTACTTCCTCTACGCCAGATCGCTTCGCGCCGGGTCTACGAGGGTACGTAGACAACACTCTCCCCTCTCGTTGCTATACATCACCATGATCTTGCATGTGCGTAGGAAAATTTTTGAAATTACTACGTTCCCCAATAGCCATCACCTCATCAAGACCCACACGCTTCCGAAGAACAAAGTGAAGGCCCTCAACCTCGTGAACAAGACCAAGGGCAAGATCTACCTCAAGACGGTGATGAACCACTAAATGATGCCCAAGGTCAAGTTCTCCCCTCGAGCGAAGTTCAAGATCAAGAGCAACCTCGAGATCAAGAACAAGCTCAAGACGGCGCCAAGATCATCAAGTCAACCCTCCTCCTTCCACACCCGAGGAGGAATTAGAGCGTCGTGCACAAGATTGCTTCCAAGCTCACCACCCAAGGCCATCTCATGGAAAATGTGGTAGGAAGCCTACGAAAGGGGTAAGCACTCGAGACAATTGGCAAACTATTGTGAACATCACGCGTTTGTCTCTTGTGTCGAACCCCAAAAGGTCTATGAGGCGCCAAGACTCGGATTGGCTCAATGCCATGCATGAAGAACTCAACAACTTCGAGTACAACAAGGTGTGGAGATTGGTGCCAAGACCATCCGGGAACCACAACGTCATTGGAACCAAGTGGATCTTCAAGAACAAGCAAGATGCTCATGGGAACATCATTCGCAACAAGGCAAGATTGGTAGCACAAGGCTACTCCCAAGTCGAGGGTATCGACTATGGTGAAACCTTTGCTCCGCTGCTCGCCTTGAATCCATTCGCTTGTTGATTGCTTATGCTTCCCATCACAACTTTAAGTTGCAACAAATGGATGTGAAAAGTGCTTTTCTTAATGGTCCCATTAATGAGTTGGTCTATGTCAAGCAACCCCCCGGGTTCGAGGATCCCTACTTTCCGGATCATGTGTATCAACTCGATAAGGCACTCTATGGCCTTAAGCAAGCCCCACGTGCTTGGTATGACCACCTTACCGAGTTGCTACAAGATCGTGGATTTGAAGTAGGGCTAATCGACCCCACTCTTTTTACTAAGAAGGTCAACGGGGAGTTGTTTGTATGCCAACTATATGTTGATGATATTATCTTTGGTTCCCCTAACAAAGCTTTCAATGAAGAATTTGCCGCTCTCATGACCTCCAAGTTTAAGATGTCTTCGATGGGAGAGTTGAAGTTCTTCCTTGGTTTCGACATCAAACAAAGAAGAGAAGGAACCTTCATCAATCAAGCCAAATACACTCAAGACATGCTTAAAAGATTCAAGCTAAGTGATGTCAAGCCGGCTACAACACCAATGCCAACCAAGTGCCAACTTGACAGCGATCCCAATGGTAAAGCGGTGGATCAAAAGGTATATCGCTCCATGATTGGCTCCTTACTTTACCTTTGTGCATCTAGACCGGATATCATGTTGAGTGTGGGGATGTGTGCATGTTTTCAAGCCGCACCAAAGGAAAGTCACTTTGTGGCGGTCAAGCGAATCTTTCGATATTTGGCTCATACCCCAAGCTTTGGCTTATGGTACCCAAGAGGAGCAAACTTCAAGCTTGAAGGTTTCACGGATTCCGATTGGGCGGGAGACAAAGTGGATAGGAAGTCCACTTACGGAGGGTGCCAATTTCTTGGTTGCTCCTTGGTAAGTTGGTCTTCCAAGAAGCAAAGTTGTGTGTCTCTCTCGTCCACCAAAGCGGAGTATGTGGCGGCCGGTAGTTGTTGTGCTCAACTCCTATGGATGAGGCAAACTTTAAAGGAGTACAGTGTCATTTGTGACAAAGTGCCTCTTTGGTGTGACAATGAAAGTGCCATCAAGATTTCTCTCAACCCGGTGCAACACTTCAAGACGAAGCACATTGAGATTCGGTATCACTTCATTCGGGATCACATTAGGCGAGGGGAGATCGAGCTCAAGTATGTCAACACTCATGATAACCTTTCAGATATTTTCACGAAGCCCTTGGATGAAGCAAGATTTCGCGAGTTAAGGCATGAGCTAAATATCATTGATTTGAGCAATGTGACTTGAACCCGTGCACCTCCCACCACACTCAACTTGTTGTCTAGTTTAGGTGTAGGCATGGACATAGGGGGAGTGTTGTTCTCTCAATGAACTCTCCCTCCCCCCATTATGCATAAATAGATCACATCTTTCACATTAGCCATTTTTTATGGTACTTGTGCTTCAAAGACGAGTTTTGGTCATGGGCCCAAGGATAATTCTTCATGGTGCCATACCATCCAACTCAAACATAGGTGGCTTGCCACCGCCTCTCTCCTCGAGAGGTTTTGTCACTTAGGGATTTCTGTTGTTCCCTTGGTATGTGTTTGTTTTGTGCAGCTTTTGGGTTGTGTCTGAAGGTTCCATGCAAAGTTTTTTCTCTTGTTTGAAACCTTCGGTGGCGTGAGCTCACGGTACTACCGCGGTAGGCCACGGTACTACCGCCGCCAACCACGGTACTACCGCTGATGAGAGCATGGTACTACCGTCCCCAAGCGGCAGTAATTTTTTTACTGCCGCCTGGTTGAGCGGTACTACCGCCTCGGCGTGGTACTTCCGCCCGGGCGGTACTACCGCGATGACCCGCGGTACTACCGCGACGGTTCGAGCGCGTGGGGATAAGGCCAGGCAGGGGGAGTTCTAACTCCCCATACCCATTCGTCCTCTTCCTCTCCACGTTGTCTCTTCCTCTCTCGTGCTCACGAACGGAGCCGGCGTTCGTCGTCGGATCTCCTCCACCAGCTGCCCTCCCGTGATTCCGTCCGGTGGGATCGTTCCCCACCACGTGCTCTTGCTATGGACCAAGGTTTTTCCCCAAATTCTTCTCCTTTTTGATTGTGTTTGGTTCTTCTAGGTTTTGGGGGAGGCTTGTATGTTCTTGAGATTCCTAGTCTAGATCTCTGCAAGAGTAGGATGAAGGAGTGTAGTATTGCATAGGATTTACACTTGTAGTGTTGTCTTGCACTAGATCTGATCACCATAGCACCGCCATGGCTTCGCGGTTCTTTTTCAGATTCAAATCCTGTTAGATCCGACGCGACGCGGTACTACCGCCTGCAGGGAGCGGTACTACCGCTCTCACGGTACTACCGCCCCTAGGGCGTGGTACTACCACGCGTCGTGCGGTACTAAAACTTTACTACTGCCCCAGCCACGGTACTACCGTGACCCCTCACGGTACTACCGCGTCTGGAGCTGTACTAAGCCTTTAGTACCGCAACCCATGGCAGATCTACCGTGGCTCACATCCATCGCATGCCAACTTTCTCATTTATCTTCTATGGGTTTCATGTGCTGTCTTATAGCCTTTGCATTGATTCTTTTCGCCTTGTTTTGGTGCTTTGCGTGTGTGTCTTAGGTGGTGGCTCTCGCCGGGCCAATCCCGTTCGTGACACTGGCTCCAAGCGTCTGCACAACCCAGGAGAAGTTCCCGAGGGGTCATCTGCATCGAAGCGGAATGTGAAGACCACCGCTAGCAAGCACAAGGAGCCCGCCAGGGGTATGGATGAGATAGGCGCTCAAGAGTATGTCCGTCTCAGGCAGCTTCACCCCTATGTGACCCCATGCTCCACTGCCAGAGGGTGTGAACTATTCTGGAACAAGACCCAAACTCAGATCTACTTGGATGTCATCAAGAACAAGCAGAATACCTATGTGGAGGTGAAGTGGATTGATATGCACCACATGAGGAAGGACAAGTTTCGTGACTACTTTGGGGAGGCTCTGGACTTGGTGGAGCAGTTTGGAATTGAGCATGTTGAAAGAACATGCGGTGCCCCCATGTTTGGTTTTGGTAATTGATGACAATCTCTATGGACTAATGGTTGCCTTGAGTTATATTTGAAGGGTTTGTCCATAGGCTTTTCTTGGAGTCCATTTGTTGGTTTCAAGGAGAGTTTGTGATGACCACGGTGCTATTAAGGAATTATCCAAAGATTGGTCATGTCAGTGTTGAGCTTATTGCAAGCATGTCTTGAAGAAAAAGATTGTGTGATCATTCATGTCTACCTTCAAGACATCATTCGAATGAAGAGAGTTGGAAAGATTCAACACACAAAGCGCACAAGATGTATCGAGGGATCAAGTGATCCCATGGTATGGTAAGCATTGTCCATTACGCTTTGTGTGCTAACCCATGGTCTTCGTGAGAGTTCTTTGTGGGGTTAGTTGCGGTGTGCAAGTTCAAGTGATGCATCACGAAGAGATCGAGTGCTTGAAGCTTGCCGTCCATTGTGGTGACAATGGACTTGTGAAGATGAGCGGAAGAGTGGCTCACTCATAGTGGAGTATGGGGGAGCAATCAACTAGTCTTCATCAAGCCAACGCAGTCAAGAAAGGTGGTCCATCTTGAGGAGGAGTAGACCGTCATCATCTAGCTCAAGTGGACTTTGTGCAAGGCAGAGGTTTGCCCTTGATAGGTTTTCTATTTTACCGGTCTCATGGTAGTTGTGGGAGACCGGGTTATAGGATCGATTGCCGTACTATCAAGGGGGGCTCTCGATGAGTTGCTTGATCGTATCATTCGTAGAGAGCTCAAACCATTGCATCCTTGCATCATCTTTATTGGTCCTTGTTTGGTTCTTCTCCTTGTGAGATTTGGAGCTTTTGGTCATTTTCATGACAAGCTCGAGTTCATCAAAAACGGAGTTTACATGCATCTTCTATGATGTTTTCGATGTTGGAGGCTCTGCCGGTTCTTCTCTGTTGGAGGTTTCTCTCCTCTCTCTTGTTAGGCATACCTCCCATGCCTCGCTATTTTGATGCTACTCGTCTTCCTCTATCCAACAAGCTTGAGTTTGCTCAATTCGGAGCTCATTTGCAGAAGTTATGGCAGTTCTGGTTTTAGTGTTTCCCTCTGTTGTCTTCTCTGCAAAATGAAGGACTCCTAGTGTTGCTGATTTGGGGCATGCGGTAGTACTGCTCTCCGGAGCGGTAGTACCGCAGGCCCTTGCGGTAGTACCGCTCTGTGGGAGCGGTAGTACCGTGGCCTCCGGCCAGGCGCAGCTGCCCTAGTGGTAGTAGGGGCGGATGTAATTTTTACATCCGCTACCTCTGTGATAGTACTGCCATGAGCGCCGTAGTACCGTGGGCTCGCCAGGCTTAGCAGCATGAGCGAAGTAGGGCGGATGTAATTTTACATCCGCGCCTCTGCGATAGTACCGCTCTTCATGTGCGGTAGTACCGCGTCGGAGTTTTGCGCAGTCCTCCTCGTGAAGTAGGTACGGAAGTAATTTTTTCGTCCGTGCCTTCTCTGCGCTTAGTGTTGCTCGCCTTACGGTAGTACAGTAGGGGCGCCAGCGTAGTACCGCTCCGGCGGTTCTATCGCTCGTTGCCTGTGCAACAGCCTTCATCTGGCCAGAGCTGCACATGCGGTAGTACCGCAACCTCGCAGCGTAGTACTGCTGCCAACCGCGGTAATACCGCAGCTCCACCTGTGGTAGTACTGCGCCGCTTGGGCTGAGTGAGGGATAACGGTTGGATTTTCTCCTCCTATAAAAGGGGTCTTCTTCCCCATTGGGACTTTATCCTTTGAGCTCGTTCTTGCCCCATTGTTGACCTTCTCCGAGCTTGCTAACTCTCAATCCCTCCATGGATTCTTGCTAGTTTTGAGGGAAAGAGAGAGGAGATCTAGATCCACGCTTCCACCAATCACTTTCTCCTCTTAGTGAGGGGAACCCCTTGGATCTAGATCTTGGAGTTCTTCGTGTTCTTCTTTCGTTCTTCCTCTCATTTTCCTCCCTAGCATTAGTTGCTTTGGTGGGATTTGGGAGAGAAGGACTTGGGCACTCCGTGTGCCCTTGCCGCTGCATTTGGTGCATAGGTTTGAGTTCTCCACACGATACGTGGAAGTTACAAGTTGAGAAGCTTATTACTCTTGGGTGCTTGGTGCCCTTGAGCTTGTTTATCTTGGGTGCTTGGGCCCCTAGTCGGTTGGTGGTGTTCGAGCTCAATCATTGTGGTGTAAAGCTTGACAGCGTCGGGTCTCCAATTAGGTTGTGGAGATCGCCTGAGCTTTTGACGGCACCGTGACCGCCCCAAGGGTTGCCAAAGTGTACGGGTTCGGTGACCGCCCCAAGGGTCGCCATTTATACGGGTTCGGTGACCGCCTCAAGGGTCCCTTAGTGGAATCACGGCATCTTGCATTGTCGAGGGCGTGAGGAGATTACTGTGGCCCTAGTGGCTTCTTGGGGAGCATTGTGCCTCCACACCGCTCTAAATGGAGATTAGCATCCGCAAGGGTGTGAACTTCGAGATACATCGTCGTCTCCGCGTGCCTCGGTTATCTCTTACCCGAGCCCTTTACTTATGCACTTTACTTTGTGATAGCCATATTGTTCTTTGTCATACATCTTGCTATCACATAGTTGTTTATCTTGCTTAGCATAAGTTGTTGGTGCACATAGGTGAGCCTAGTTGCTTTAGGTTTTGTGCTTGACAAATTAACCGTTAGGTCTATTCCGCATTTGTTCAAGCCTAAACCGTAATAATTTTAAAACGCCTATTCACCCCCCCCCCTCTAGGCGACATCCACGATCTTTCACATGTGATCTCTTTCCACCTGGATTATGACCCTGAGATCATCTGTCAGTTCTTTGCCTTAGTGTTTTTTCATACCAATGATGAAAGGAGGATGACTTGGATGACCAATGGCCGCCAGCTGTCTGCTACCTGGAAGGAGTTCATGGATTTGCTTCATGTTGCTGATGATGGACTTGACACTCCCGTTGGTGTTCGCCCTCACGGCAATGCTGACTCTGCTGACAAGGACAAGCTCACCCCGTTCATGGTTGAGGAGACGCTCGCCACTGGCAAGACAATCTTGGTTCTCAACCCCTTTCTGGATATCATGTACCGCATCTTCCGCAACTCCTTGTTCCCACGCATCGGTGACAAAGACAAGGTTCATGCCTACATGGTGGACATGATGCTTATTTGCCAGGAGGCTCGCTCATCTCAGACTCAGCCACTTGATGTCTCTCACATCATGTGGTGTGAGCTTCGGTTTGCTGTGTTCAACCGCAAGGTGCCTATTTATGGGCCCTACCTGTTTCTGCTGATTTCGAAGACTTGGGAGAAGATGTACCCTGAGGAGGAGTTCCTGGCTCCAGACTGGATTCGCCATGAGCCCATTTGTCTGAGGGTCAAACCCAACAGGGCTAACACCGCTACTCATGCTGAGGCATCTGCTGCTAGGGCTGCTGCTGTTGATGAGGATGTTGCTGGCGCTGAGGATGTTGCTGGGGGCCGTTCTGCTAGGCCCTCTTAGAGTGACTCTAGGCCATCTTGGGCCAAGAAGCTGAAGGTTAAGATGAAGTCTCTTTTCTGCATGCAAGCCAAGGGACAGTACAGGGCTCACTTGGAGTCCAAGGAGAGTCGTCGCCGGCACAACAAGGTCTTGCAGCTCTATGGCGAGGATGTGTCTGGCGGGTCTGAGGAGCACATCACTCCTGAGACCGAGTGGATGGAGAAGCAAGGATACAGGTGGACTGATTCTGAGGAGGAGGTCGAGGAGTCCATTCCAGCTGCAGAGGCGTCTGACGAAGAGGCGTGGGACAACTTCTCTGCTTGAGCCACCTCTTGTGTGTTTAGGTGTCCTCTCTGCCTTTTTGGCGTCTCGATGCCAAAGGGGGAGAGAGTGTAGGGATTTGCGAGTTTGTGTGTCGTGTGTTTGCTGCTTTCAGTTGAACTCTCTGCTGTTTTTCTCGTTTGAACCTTGGTTATCTTACCTCGTATGGTGTAAGACATATGCACTCTATCTATCCTAGCTAGCTTGTGTTATATTGTGCTACTTTCATGCTATGCTATGCTTATTATCATGTCTTGGTCTCTAAAATATAGGGGGAGTGTTGATCCTAGTTTGTGTGCCATGCAGTCCAAAGCATTCATCTAAAGTGCACACATCTAGGGGGAGCCCCGTCTATATTTTAGAGAAGTGGGGTTTGCCACTGCTCTAACAATATCTTATCTATGTGCAAATCCCGTGTTGTCATCAATATACCAAAAAGGGGGAGATTGTAAGGGCATATTTATCCCTAAGTGTTTTGGTGATTGATGACAATACTGCAAGGACTAATCGTGTGCCTTGAGTCCCTCAAATACTTCATCATTAGGCACAAGACGATTCGGTGCCCCTCGAGACTATTGAAGCCGCGTTGTTCTACGCTTCTCTTTGGTGGAGTTGAGTCGTGGGAGAGCCGTACTATTAAGAGGGGTCCGCTTAAAGGTAGGGTGGAATCACACGCACACTTGTCCCTCCTTTCCTTGCACTTTGGAGCTACCGTCGTTATCTTGGTTGTGTGAAAATCGGCGATTATCGCTGTATTTCTTGCGGTAGTACCGCAGGTACAAGCGGTAGTACTGCATGATCGTCACGGTAATACCGCCCCTTGGTGCGGTAGTACCGCGCGCACTGCCTAGTGCCGCTCGGTGCGGTAGTAGGGCGGATGTAATTTTTACATCCGCGCCCCCACGGTAGTACCGCTCGTCCAGCCGCAGTAGTATCATGGGGCCCACGGTAGTACCGCTCCTTGGAGTAGTAGTACTGTGGCCCTTCTGCCTAGTACCGCAGCGTCGCGGTAGTAGGCACGGATGTAATTTTTTACATCCGCGCCGACCACGGTAGTACCGCGCCTCGCAGGCGGTAGTACCGCGTCGGGTTTTTGCACCACCCTAGTTTCTGCGGAAGTAGGCACGGATGTAATTTATTTCATCCGCGCCCTTCCCAGGCCGTGACCCTCCTGCCTTGCGGTAGTACCGCAAGGGGGAGCGGTAGTACCACGCGAGCGGTAGTACTGCTCCTTCTTCAGGCTTGTTCCGGCCTGTGCTGTTGCCACGGTAGTACCGTGGTGCTCCACGGTAGTATCACATGGCGCCATGTAGTACTGCGTCCTTGGAGCGGTAGTACCGTGAGTCGCGGGAAGAACTAGTGGATAACGGTTGGATTTTTTCCACGACTATATAAGGGATGTCTTCTACCTCTAGTTGACTACCTCTTCCACCTCTAAGCTCCATTGTTGCTCCAAGCTCCATTTTCGCCGATCTCTCTCGTAGCCAATCAAACTTGTTGATTTGCTCGGGATTGGGTGACAAGGGCCCGATCTACACTTCCACCAAAGGATATTTGATTCCCCACTTATCCCTTGCGGATCTTGTTACTCTTGGGTGTTGAGCACCCTAGATTTTGAGGTCACCTCGAAGCCATACTCCATTGTGGTGAAGCTTCGTGGTGGTGGTGTTGTTGGGAGCCTCCGATTGTTGTGGAGATTGCCCCAATCTTGCTTGTAAAGGTTCGGTCGCCGCCTTCAAGGGCACCAATAGTGGAATCACGGCATCTCGCATCGTGTGAGGGCGTGAGGAGAATACGGTGGCCCTAGTGGCTTCTTGGGGAGCATTGTGCCTCCACACCGCTCTAACGGAGACGCATTTCCCTTAAAAGGAAGGAACTCCGTAACACATCCTCGCCTCCACCGCCTCCACTCTTGGTTATTTCGTGCCTTTACTTTCGCAAGCTTACTTATTGTTACATCTCTTGCTTGCTTGCGTGCTAGTTGTTATTGCATCATATAGGTTGCTCACTTAGTTGCATATCTAGACAACCTATTTGTTGCAAAGTTTAATTTGGTAAAGAAAAGCTTAAAAATTGTTAGTTTGAAAGTGCAACTAATCCCCGGGTGGTTTTGGTAATTAATAACAACATATATATATCATTGAACTAATTGTTTCTTGAGAATATTTCAGAAAGTTCAGTGATATGGGTATGGCAATGACTGATGATGTGGACCCCTCAAAATGCTAAGGAAAACATTGGCAAAGGCTCAAGACTCCATTTTTGGTTTAGTGATCCAAGATCACATTGAGTCTATAGGAAAGCCAATACTATTAAAAGGGGATGAGGTTATGATGATGATCTGGTTGCTCAAAGTGCTTAGTGATTTATCTCTCAAACTATCAGCAATCTTTCATTCCAACATATACTCATAAGTAATCTCGGTGATGGATTCATGTACCTAGGGTAGGGTTATAGGCCTGACCTAAACATCCTACCCAAGGGCACTCATAGAAGAGATCATCTTCCAGTCGACCAAAGAGGAATCCACTCGACTAGACTGGAAGGACTCGACCATGGAAGACTCACTCGACCATGAAGACTCACTCGACCACCGTAAGGTCAAGGCACTCTGCAAAGGCAACGGTTTGTTATTAAATAGACTTAATGATAGTTAAAGCGCTTTATGAGGGCGCTACAAGAACCCCCGGCTTAATGTACTTTAATCCCTCCATTATGTGGGCTGGCTGGGGTCCCGCGCACTCTATATAAGCCACCCCCTCCACAGATAGAAGGGTTCAGATTCTTGTAATACTCATACTCATAATCCACTCGACCGCCTCAGGCTCCGAGACGAGGGCTGTTACTTCTTCCGAGAAGGGCCCGAACTCGACATCCCTTGTCTCCACAACTGCTCCATAGCTAGAACATCGCCTCCCTTACCTACCCCTACTTCTACCGCCGACTTAGAACCACGACAGTTGGCGCCCACCTTGGGGCCGGTGTTTTAGTGATTTGTGGAGAAGTTGCAGATTTCCAGTACCTTCATCATGATGATCGCTGGAGTTTTGGGTGAGGGCACGAGATCCGCCTCGGTGCTCTCACTTTTGTCGCCGACGACCAAGATGGCTCCAGGAGGCCCCTCTTGACATCGAGGCGCTCCCCGTCCGCGGGGCGACGCACTTCCGTGCATGTGTTCGCGGCATTCTGCTGCGGCAACCGTCGACCCCGTACCGGTCGACTCTTTTATCGGCCGCCCACCCAGGCTCCCACCAGCGCAAGCTCTCTGGTCGGTCGAGGCTTCAGCGGTGGGTGAAGCACGCGGTGGCTCGCCAGACAGCCACCGCTCAGGTCGCGGCAATCGAGCCCGACGAATCCCTCTACGGCCTGTTCGATCTGTCGACTGGCTCCGTAGAGACCGCATCCGAGTGCGGTAGCAGTGATCCAGCGGCGGAGATCCTCATGGTCGACGGTCCTCGCAGTCCTCCCGGCTTCGCCCATGGCGGTGGGGCCGCCGGAGGAGGAGATCCCGTACAAGAACACGAGGAGTACCAGCCCGAGACACTCGACTCTCTGCAGAGAGAAGAGCTTCGTCGCAGGAACATGGATGCACTACATACCCTATCGCGGAGAGACCCCGAGGCTCGTGGCCTTGAGGAAGCACGCCATTAATGTGGTGAACGCGCCGCCGAGAATCTTCAACGAGCACTCGACGAAACGCAGCAGCAACGACTCAAATCCAGCCGACGCCGGCTCTTCCCACCGACTCGTATACCGCGACGCCATTCAGAATTTAGCAACTGAACTCAGATAGCAGAGTCCATCCAGCCGCCCCAATCGAAGTCGGAAGAGGCTTGCAGCAGATCGAGATTTACTCGAGCGGCAAAGCACCAAAACTCAGCCGTGTCACGCCTCGCAATGAATTCACAATCGATCCGTCGCTGCGAACACCGCCCATCGGCTCACAGCCCCAGACGCCTCCACGCGCGAGAAGGGCGCGACAACCGGCGAGAGCAGCACGGAGACCGATTCGACAGAGATGACAGGCATCGAGTGCCCCTTTCCCCTCCGAGGGAAGGGTCGTACGCCCCTCGGCGGCAAGATGACAGACGACAAGATAAAGATAGGCGAAGGGTTCCAGCCGACCCCAGAGAACCAGTGCTTTGATGCGCGATCCATTATCGTGACAAGGCCCGGTCGACCGGAACAGAGCCCATCGAGGCGGACCCGAGAGGGATGCACCCACCAGCAGTCAAGTGCATGTCTCCGGTCCAGAGTGCTTTAGCAGGGCTATCAGAGCCGCAGTGATCCCCCCAATTTCAGATTGGCAACAGGAGTCAGCAAGTTCACTGGGGAATCCAAGCCTGAAACTTGGCTCGAGGATTACCGAGTGGCTGTTCAGATTGGTGGTGGAAATGATGAGGTGGCCATGAAGCATTTGCCCCTCATGCTGGAAGGTTCTGCCAGAGCGTGGCTGAGTCAATTACCTAACAGCAGCATATATACTTGGGAAGATTTGTCACGAGTGTTCGTCAGGACTTTTGAAGGGACTTGCAAGCGACCGGCTGGTTTGACAGAGCTGCAAGTTTGTGTGCAGAAGAACAATGAAACTCTCCGAGAGTACATTCAGAGATGGATTACCTTGCACAATACTGTGGAAAATGTGTCTGACCATCAGGCGGTTTGCGCCTTCAAGGATGGCGTCAAAAACAGAGAGTTGAGTTTGAAGTTTGGTCGAACCGGGGACATGACCCTGAGTCGAATGATGGAGATTGCTAGCAAATACGCCAATGGCGAGGAAGAAGACCGACCAAGCTGCAAGTACAAGCCAAGCCACGGAGAAGGGAAATTCCAGTCGGAAGCAGAAACGGAAAGCCGAGCCAGCAGCTCCTGGAGAGGCCCTGGCCGTGACTCAGGGAAGTTCAAGGGAAAGCCCAAAGGATCCTAGAATCCGAAAAAAGTGAAAGACAAAGAAGGAAATGACGTGATGGATATGCCATGCCATATTCACACGAAGAAGGATGAAGAGGGCAACATTATTTACCCGGCACACCACTGCCAAAGGTCGACTCCCGATCCAGCAGCCAGGCAAACAGCCTAAGGACAAGGAGAAGGAGCCAGACAAGGCCGGAGACAAAGAGGACAGTGAGGAGGAATACCCGCATGTCAACTCCACTCTGATGATCTTCGCAGATGTGGAAAGTAAAAGTCGACTGAAAGTCATCAACCGAGAGGTGAATATGGTTGCCCCAGTTAAGCCAAGTTATGTGAGGTGGTCCCAGACACCCATCACATTCGACCAATCTGATCACCCGACTCACATTGCCACCCCTGGGCGGCAAGCGTTAGTGGTCGATCCGGTTGTCGAAGGCACTCGACTGACAAAAGTGCTGATGGATGGTGGTAGTGGACTGAATTTGCTATATGCGGATACATTGAAAGGGATGGGCATTCCGATGTCCCGATTGAGCGCCAAAGAATATGAGTTTCCACGAGTCATTCCAGGAAGAAGGCCAACTCACTCGCCAAATAGCCTCGGACGTGGTTTTTGGTGATTCTAAGCACTTCCGCAAAGAAAAGTCGACCTTTGAAGTTGTGGATTTTCAGAGTGCATACCATGCCATTTTGGGGAGGCTCGCCACGCATCGATTCATGGCTCGACCATGCTACGTGTACCTCAAACTGAAAATGCCGACCCAAGGGAGTGATCACCGCCACCGCGATCGGAAGAAGGCGTAAGAGTGCTTCCGTAGGGCTCAAGATTGCCGACTCCCAAGTGACAATGGTCGAATTCGACGAGTACATGCAAAACGCAGATCCGAGTGATTTGCTACGATCTAAGAGGCCAGCCACAGAGTCTCGCATTTAAATCGTCCGTGAGACAAAACCAGTTCATATTCATCCGACCGATCCCGATGCAGCCCGACCCACATATCCACAACACTCGACTCAAAATAGGAAGAAGCGCCATCCGCTTCCTCCGTGAGAATCGGGACATTTTTGCATGGAAGCCACCGACATGCCGTGTTCCTGTGGAGCCGGCCGAGCATCGCCTCGAGTCGACAAGTCAGCTAAACCAATCAAAGAGCATCTTGGCGGTCCGCCGTCCGTAAGAGAAAAGCTATTGGTGAAGAAGTGGCTCGACCGCTGACGGTAGGATTTATTCGAGATTTACCACCCGAGTGGCTCGCTAATGTTGTCATGGTCCCCAAGAAGGATAACTCACTCCGCATGTGCATTGATTTTAAGCACATTAATCGGGCCTGCCCGGCGATCATTTTTCTCTCCCCGCATCGATCAAATTGTTGACTCGACCGCGGGTGTGAGAGATTGTCTTTTAGACGATATTCGGGTATCATCGATCCGCCTCATGCGGACCCGATGAAATAAAAACAGCTTTCATCACTCCATTCGGTGCTTCGCTATATCACCATGCCATTCGCCTCAAGAATGCCGGAGCCACATTTATGCGAATGATTCGTAAGTGTCTTCACCAAATCACCGGAATGTGGAAGCGATATGGATGATATCGCCGTTAAGTCGCGAAAAGGTTCCGACCTGCTTGCCGACCTCGCCAAACATTTGCCAACCTCGTAAGGTACGATATCAAGCTCAATCCGCCAAAGTGCACATTCGAGTTCCCGTGGAAAATTACTCGGTTTTCGCTTCCGAACGAGGAATCGACGCTAACCCGAGAAGATCGGCACTATTCTCCTAATGAAACGCCTCGCGAAAGTGCACGACGCCCGTAAGCTTACCGATGCTTGGCCGCTTTAAGTCGATTCATCTCACGACTCGTGAAAAGGCATTACCTCTTTACCGATCGATGAAGAAGGTCGACAAGTTCGAGTGGACTCCGAAGTCGATGCAGCGCTTGCCGAGCTAAAGCTCGCTCTCCACCCAGCCGGTGCTTGCTGCTCCAATCAGCAAAGAGCCTCTGTTGCTTTACATTGCAGCCATCGGACAAGTTGTCGGGCTGCGGCTTACGGTCGAGCGGAAGAGGAAGGAAAGGCCTTGAAAGTTCAGCGCCGTGTATTATTTGTCTCAAGTCTTGACTCCGCCCAAGCAGAGATATCCTCATTATCGAAGCTTGTGTATGGTATATACATGACCACAAAGAAGGTTGCTCATTATTTCTCCGATCATTCTATCACGCCGTCGCGACGCCCTTTATCGTAGATCTTGCATAACAGAGACGCAACCGGTCGAGTGGCTTAAATGGGCGATTGAACTTCTTCCCTTGATATCAAATTCGAGGCAAAGAAAGCCATTAAGTCCCGTGCTATAGCTGATTTCCTTGCCGAGTGGATTGAACAACAGCAATGACGAAGTTCACTCGAGCATTGGACCATGTTCTTCGACGGCTCCAAGATGCTGAATGGTTCTCGTGTCAGGGTCGCTCTGGTTTCCCCGCAGGAGATAAGCTTAGGTATGTGCTCCAGATTCACTTTGATTCCTCCAACAATGAGGCAGAGTATGAGGCCCTTCTATATGGATTGCGCATGGCCATCTCACTCGGCGTCCGTCACTCGATGGTTTATGGCGACTCAGATCTAGTGGTCAATCGTGATGAAGGAGGGGGCGGAGAAGCCCAAATATGATCGGATATCGCAACGCAAAGGAGGAAGCCGAAAAGAAGTTTGAGGGGTTGGAACTCCATCACATCCCCCGACTAAAAAAATCAAGCAGCAGATGATCTGGCGAAGATAGGATCCAAGAGAGAAACCATTCCAAGTGGTGTGTTTTTGGAACATATACACACTCCATCAGTCAAAGAAGATCCCTTCACAGAGGAAGCTCCGCAACCCAAGAGTGCCACGGACTCGACTGAGGTTGAGGTTCCGGCAGTGGTCGACTTGGTCATGGAAGTTTTAGTTGTCACTCCCGATTGGACAATTCCGCACACATTGCGATATTCCGAGAAAGGAACTACCAGAGGATGAAGAAGAGGCTCGCAGATCGTCCGTCGATCCAAAGCCTTTACCGTTATCAATGGACAGTTATAGAGAAAGATCGACGGAGTCGGACAAAAATGCATAACGCCGTAAGAAGGTCGAAATCATACTTAATGATATCCACTGGGACCTGTGGTCACCATGCGCCCTTCTCGACCATTGTAGCCAAAGCATACCGACCTGGATTTTACCGCCTAGAGCAAATGAGATGGCAAAAGAGTTAGTGGACAAGTGCGAAGGATGCCAATTCTACTCCAATATGTCACACAAGCTCGTGTCACCTTTGAAGACCATTCCACTCGTCCGCCCTTCGCAGCAGGGGGGTTGGACATGATCGGTCCCTTGCGAACAGGTCGGAGCGGTTTCACGACGCATCGGGTAGCAATGACAAGTTCACCAAGTGGATTGAAGCTAAACCAATCAAAAACTTGACGCCAAGATCGCTGTTTCCTTCATCGAGGGCCGACGCTCGATATGGGGTCCCGCACAAGATTATCACGGACAACGGGTCGAATTTTGACTCGAAGAGTTCAAGGATTTCGCAACGCCTAAGGCACACGAAGTCGACTACGCTTCACCACCCATCCTCGCCGAATGGACAGCGTAACGAGCCAACGGATTGATCCTCAAGGGTCCAAACCCCGATCGATGCGAGATCTCAAGCATGCGGTTGGAGCTTGGGTCGACGAACTCCCTTCGTGCTTTGGGGTTTGCGAACCACGCTTAATCGGTCGACCGAAGAACCCCTTCTTCCCGGTCTATGGAGCAGAGGCAGTCCTTCCGAGTGATCTCCTTCACAATGCTCCCCGAATTGAACTATACAATGAAGCGTGTTGAGCAAGCGCGTCAGATGCAATGACCTCCGGAAGAGGAACGGAAATGGCTTTGATCCGCCGACCATTTACCAAAGAAGACTTGCGCCACCAGACGCCTTAAATGTGAGAGGTCGAGCCTTCCAGAAGGAGATCTGTCCTTCGAGTGGATCAGCAGAAGCAACATAAGCTTGCTCCCTCCCGGAAGGACCCTTCATCGTCACAAAGGTTCTCCACAATGGGGCATATCGCCTCTACAATGTCGAACACAATATAGATGAGCCCCGAGCTTGAATGCGGATCTGCTCCGCCGCTTTACACTTAAGGTTTTTTCACTCGGAAGAGTTGTAATAAAATACTCCCAGTAGCTCACGAGCTTTGAAGTAATAGTGTCATAATTCCTTCATAATTTTTGTCACTCTTTATTTTTCGTCGAATAAAATTTTCCCCGTGGGTGGCTTAGTCGCGAATCCGCTTACGCCTAAGTTTTTATAAATCCTACCGAGTGGTAAGCCATACTTCCACTCGGAGGCTTAGCTGCAGCTCTGCTCGCCTAAGATATTAAAATCCCACCGAGTGGTAAGCCGACTTCCACTCGGAGGCTTAGCTGCAGCTCGCTGCTCGCCTAAGATATTAAAATCCCACCGAGTGGTAAGCCGACTTCCACTCGGAGGCTTAGCCGCAGCTGCTGCTCGCCTAAGATATTAAAATCCCACCGAGTGGTAAGCCGACTTCCACTGGAGGCTTAGCCGCAGCTCTGCTCGCCTAAGTTATTAAAAATCCTACCGAGTGGTAAGCCAGACTTCCGCTCGGAGGCTTAGCTGCAGTCCAAGGACTCGCCTAAGTATAAAGTATACTAGCAAGGAAGACGAAGTGCTGGTCGACTGCGACCCTCTTCTCCGAGCTTCGACACAAATACAACGGAAATCCTACCAAGTGGAGAGCAAACCTCCCACTCGGGGGCTTAGCTGCAGCCCAGTGCTCGCCTAAGTTATTAAAATCCTACCGAGTGGTAAGCCAGACTTCCACTCGGAGGCTTAGCTGCAGCCCAGCGCTCGCCTAAGATAAAAGAAATCCTACCGAGTGGAGAGCAAACCTCCCACTCGGGGGCTTAGCTGCAGCCCAGTGCTCGCCTAAGGTAAAAGAAATCCTACCGAGTGGAGAGCAAACCTCCCACTCGGGAGCTTAGCTGCAGCCCAGTGCTCGCCTAAGTTATTAAAATCCTACCGAGTGGTAAGCCGACTTCCACTCGAGGCTTAGCTGCAGCCCAGCTGCGCCTAAGATAAAAGAAATCCTACCGAGTGGAGAGCAAACCTCCCACTGGGGCTTAGCTGCAGCCCAGTGCTCGCCTAAGGTAAAAGAAATCCTACCGAGTGGAGAGCAAACCTCCCACTGGGGCTTAGCTGCAGCCCTGCTCGCCTAAGATAAAGAAATCCTACCGAGTGGAGAGCAAACCTCTCACTGGGGCTTAGCTGCAGCCGGTGCTCGCCTAAGGAATAAGTCGAATGCAGTAGGCATCTCGCTGTTAACCTGCAAAGAGCAATTCAAGCCGAGAGCAATCATTTCCAAACATCCAATCTAAATTTAGGTCGACACCTAAAATAACCGAGAGTGCTCAGGCGCTAAGCCTGTTAAAGTTTTATCGGTTACAGCTTCACTCGGCATACCGAGGCAAATTTAAGGTCAAGGAAAGTTTTTTACCCCTCCTGTGGAGGGCTGGATGGAGCAACGAACTCGTCAAGATCAATCCCGTCGGCGATCCGCGTGGCGGCAGCGATGAAAGTCTCCATGAAGGTCCTGAAGTCATGCTTTTTGGTGTTGGCCACTCGGAGAGCCGCCAGCTTGTCTTCTCGGGCTTCCTTGCAATGGACTCGCGCCATTATTGTGGCAACGTCCGCACCGCACCGAGCCAAGATTTCTTCCACTCTTGCACTCGGTCGGGACGACGCTCGGCCGAGCCATCAATGACTCGAGGTCATTTTGGAGTGTCTCACCGGGCCGAAAGCGCCGAGTCGATGCGGACGAGCAACCTTCGCCTTGCGAGATAGTCCACGACAAAGAAGAACACGGATTCCAAATGGAAGATGTTCATGGCGTTTCATCGCTCACCGGGAATTGACAGGTCAAGGTTCGCTCTCCACCTGGCTGGTTTCTTCTTCAAAGTTGCGCGTAACTCGCAAAGACAAAACCCCGAATCAGGAAAACAGTCGAATGGAAACATAACGGTTGGAAGAATTGGTCGAGTGAAGAAGGTTACCTTCAAGCTTAAGGAACAATTTCTTAGCAAGACTGCCCAAGAAGCTTTCCAGCTCGTTCTTCTTTCCAGCCATTAGGAGGATCTTCTCAGTCAGATTCTTCTTGTCAGCCTTCATTCGCTCAACATCCTTGCCGGCAACGGCCGAGCAACCTTCGATTGGCGTTATCCTGCTTCGAGCTTGGCGATCGAGGCCAGCTTTGTCGTCAAGAAGCTTGATCTTCTCGCATAGCTCAAGCTCTTTCTTCCTTTGGGCCTCCTTCACCTTGTCTCAGAATCGCAGCAAAGTCAAACGTGAAGCAAATGAGGGAGAAAAGAGTCGCCGAAATCTCACCAAACATACCTTTGGTCTCCTCCTTCGCTTTCGCCGATTCTCTTGCACTAGCTTCAAGTCCAACTCGAGCTGAATATGCTTCGCTCCAGCTTCAAATAGCGTGCCGCAAGATCACAAGATTTCTACGAAGGGTCAGCTTGCAAAAGTATCGAGATAATCCACTTCGAGTGAATAAAGAAGAATGGTGCGTTTAAGACTACAATCGAATGCAAGCATTCGACCGTAGTCTCGGGATTACACCCAGTGGGTGCACTCAGCGTGCCCCCACCGATCTTACTCACACATAGTCGACCATCGACCAAAAAAAAAGAGCGAATGACCATCGATCAAACTTCTTCAGATCGTCGACCACCGACCGAATTTCAGAGATCAGTAGTCAATCGCCAAGCAATGACCACGCCTGGGGATTACACCCGGTGGGTGCACTCAGCGTGCCCCCACCGGTCTCGTAAACACGCTCATTCCATTCGGATAATGATCAACATCTACTTGGTAAGTTTAAGACCGACCGCCAGCAATGACCTTAGCCTTGGGGACCACACCCACCGGTGCACTCAGCGTGCCCCGCCAACACGGAGTTTTTACCAACACACCCAAAGTGGGTGACTGCTATGAATTCCGTAAAGAAAAGTTTTGATAGCATATCCTAACAGTAATGTGGTGGTCGATCGACCAACATTGCTCAAGGGCGTAGCCGCATCGTAAGCGGCTTGGCTCGATCCCGACGATCTTCACCGCTTCATCATGATCCCCGCTGACGGATTGCTTCCTTAGCAGATCGGCCTGTCCTCCGGACGTGGTGCGGTGAAGATCGAAGGTTGTCCAAAGACTCGACGGCGGGCGAACACTCGTCACGGCACCGCTGGCGACACGGTGTGTCGAAAGTGCCGACCTCTCCTTCCACACGACGGTCTCGGCGCCGTCGCACCTTGGGCTTCTCTGCCAATAGATGCTTTCCTGCTCCTCCTAGCCCTCGCTGGCTTCTCATCCTCATCATCGCCGTCGAAGAGTGATGATGTTATTGGTTGGAGCTTCGTAAAAGAGTTAAAGTCGAAATCTTGAGTCACGACTAAGAACAAGAATTAAGGATATAGTACCAGGATTTGAGGTGGCGGCGCCTTCCATCTCATGGTCGCCACCTTAGCTGAAGTTTCGTGGTCGCAGCACTGAAAATCCAAAGAATCAATCGACCGATTCAAGTATCAACCAGAGATAAAATTTATATAGAACAAGAAGATTTAAGCAATATGTTTACCCCGAGATGGTGGGGATGGACACTTTCATTTTGGCAGAGGCTTGGTTGTCCTCGGCGGAACTACCTTCGCCGCTTTGGCGCTTTCTCGACCGGCACCGTGAAGCGGTTCGATGGCGCTTTGGTCGATCATGAGATACCGAACTCCTTTCCGCTTTCACCGAAGGGTCGTGCGCAAGTTTTGACCGCCTTTCCGAAGCGGTGGTGCGATTTCCTCCTCTTCATCCTCGCCATCATCATCCTCGCCATCATCATCATCGCTGCCGCCGCCTCTCGCAGCGTCTCGAGTTCCACTCTTCGACTCTCGCCCACCGCTTCTCCTCCTCGCCGGAATCTGGGCGCCATGGGGCATTGAGTATAGCTCGTGAGGGCCTCGAAGTATCAAAGCGTAGTTCAACGACCAAGCTACGTACACACTCGATGCATATACAAAAGTAAAAATGTAACAAGTGTACCTTATCCGAACGCCATCACGATCAAGCGGAGAAATCCTCCGGGATCCGCGAGGATTGTCCTTGTTTCAGTGATTGAAGCCATCCATCTTTCCACTACGGCATCATCGACGCCTCCGGTGGACGCGAGTCTCGCCTTCGTGCCGCAATACAACCACATACAAGGACTCGAATCAAGGGGCTGGATTCGCCCAAGAAAAACCTCCAGAGGTCCATGCCACCACTCCGTCCCTAACCAGCTGCACCACGCGTCCATCAGCATCTTCACTTCAGCCCTCTTCAGAACAACCTTCGTGGAGGAGGGTTTATTCACTCGACTCATGGTAAATTCAGGAGGCCACCGACCGCCCGGCGCCGCCTCATTCCGCAATAGAACCAGGTCGATCGCCAACCCCCGACCGACTCGAGAAAATGCATAGCTGGGAAAGTGCTTTTGCTCCTCAACTGGACTCCTAAACTACCACACATCCGACTACTTGGGTCTTCTCGTCTCAGGGCTTGCCTTCTTCACACCGAGAGCGACATGTGAAGATGTACTTGAACAAACCCCAAAGGCGGATCGACAACCCGTGAAGTTTTCGCACATAGACACAAACGCGCAAGGTATGCGATGGAGTTTGAGTAAAATGGTGGAGCTGGGCTCAAGAAATTCAGAAAACCTCGAAAGAAGACACTCGGTGGCAACGAGAAACCTCGGTCGACATGGGTGGCCAAAAGCACGACTCACCCTCTTCGGTTGAGGCTGCCACTCGCCAGAAGTCTCGCGGCGCGGGGGAATCAATCCGTCGTCGGCCATGTCGAGGAGATCCTTCTCCTCGATCGCCGATCGATCCAGCTCCTCGACCCAGCCTTTCGCAGCTTGGATTCGACGAAGAACCACCGCGACGGTGGATCTCCCGCGCTTTCTCGCCGCCGACGCTTCTCCGCCATCGACGCTTCTTCGCGGCTTCCAACATCGTTGTTTTCTCCTTGCCCATGACGCGGCGAATGCGCAAGGGAGAGATGGCGAGGAGCAGCGGAGGTGGAGAGCGGAGACAGAGAGAGCTAAGGAGGAAGAACAAGGTATCGTGCACGAGCCTCCGGAGTTGCATTTATAGCGCCCCTTCCGAGTGGATGACAGTGGACCTAAGCAATCCAATCATATCCCGAGCAGCCGCGACCGCGGATACGTGGCGGAAAAAGCGCGCGGAGATCGAGGCGCCCTCGTAACGCCCCATCCTAGCGCCGCAGCCGTTCCGCTTAAAGGCTACCCCAAATTTCAGATCCCGCGAGATCCGCGAGCAACAGATCACCATCAAGTGCGAGATCTCCTGCGATCCGTCCGCCGAATATCAAAAGAAGTCACTCGACTAAAGAACAAGAATGGATCAAGTCGATCAAGGAAAGTTTCTTGTTATCAACGAGGAAGATCTTGATCCAAGACAACACGTAACCAAGATGCAAAAGCCATCGAGACAACGCCGACTCCTCCTTCACTCAAGCCTCAATCCATTCGGGGCTAATGATGGATTCATGTACCTAGGGTAGGGTTATAGGCCCGACCTAAACATCCTACCCAAGGGCACTCATAGAAGAGATCATCTTCCAATGACCAAAGAGGAATCCACTCGACTAGATCGAAGGACTCGACCATGGAAGACTCACTCGACCATGAAGACTCACTCGACCACCGAAGGTCAAGGCACTCAAAGGCAACGGTTTGTTATTAAATAGACTTAATGATAGTTAAAGCGCCTTATGAGGGCGCACAAGAACCCCCCGGCTTAATGTACTTTAATCCCTCCATTATGTGGGCTGGCTGGGTCCTGGCGACTCTATATAAGCCACCCTCCACGTATAGAAGGGTTCAGATTCTTGTAATACTCATACTCATAATCCACTCGACCACCTCAGGGCTCCGAGACGTAGGGCTGTTACTTCTTCCGAGAAGGGCCTGAACTCGTACATCCCTTGTCTCCACAACTGCTCCATAGCTAGAACATCGCCTCTCCCTTACCTACCCCTACTTCTACTGTCAGACTTAGAACCACGACACTCGGTCCCACCGATTCCATAAACTCAGTCACACCGAGATGAACCACCTCAGCCATATAGCCAAACCCTAGAAATTTCGGATTTTCCGATTCCAAACTCGGTCTCACCGAAACTAGTGTTGCCAACCTTCAGAACATACAGACTCAAATCGGTGTCACCGAGATGAGAAAGTCGGTCCCACCGAGAATGGCAAACCCTAGTCTTTGGAAGAATCGGACTAACCGAGATTGTATTTTCGGTCCCACTGAAAATCCCAACGCTCACAAGATTTGAACTTTCGGTCTCACCGAGTTGTCAACTTGGGTCCGACCGAGATTGGTCAAATGTGTGTAACGTTGGATTTTGTGTGGAGGCTATAAATACCCTCCACCTCCTCTTCATTCGTGGAGAGAGCCATCGAAAGAACTACCACTCCTACCTTACATTTCTAAGCGAAAAACTACCTACCCTTGTGTTGAGATCAAGTTGCTCCACTCCCACCATATGAAACTTGATTTCTAGCCTTCCCAAGTTGCTTTCCACTCAATCCTTTCTTCCACCACAGCCAAATCGGTGAGGAGAGTTGAGTGTTGGGGAGATTATCATTTGAAGCACAAGAGCAAGGAGTTCATCATCACCAACACCATCTATTACCTTTTGGAGGGTGGTGCCTCCTAGATTGGTTAGGTGTCGCTTGGGAGCCTCCGTCAAGATGTGGAGTTGAACCAAGAAGTTTGTAAGGGCAAGGAGATCGCCTACTTCGTGAAGATCTACCCCGAGTAAGGCTAGTCCTCCGTGGGCGTAAGCCATGATGGCATAGACAAGGTTGCTTCTTCGTGGACCCTTCGTGGGTGGAGCCTCCGTGGACTCTCGCAGCCGTTACCCTCCGTGGGTTGAAGTCTCCATCAACGTGATTGACGATAGCACCACCTATCGGAACCACGAGAAAAATCTCCGTGTCTCCAAATTGCGTTTGCTCTTCTCCACCTCTTCTTTACTACATGTGCAATTTACTTTCCGCTGCCATTACTCTAGAATTGCATGTGTAGGGTGATACTTGACTTGGTCATCATTGTGAACTTGCTAAAAACTTGTCCTAATCAAAAGGCTAAACTTCTAAATTGTCAAGTAGTCTAATCACCCCCCCTCTAGACATACTTCCGATCCTACAAGTGGTATCAGAGCTTTGGTCTCCATTGGATTGGTTTCATTGCATTGACTCCATAAGCTTGGTTTCACAACCTAGGAGAGTATGGCGCCTAGTGAGGGTAATTTTCAGAGAGGTCCTTACTTTGATGGTTCAAATTTTGCTAGTTGGAAGCATAAAATGAAAATGCATATTCTTGGACATAATCCTGCCGCATGGGGCATTATTTGTGTTGGCTTGCAAGGTGAGTTCTTCGAAGAAGGAAAAGTTCCGGATCGCGAAGCTACAAATGATGAGTTGCGGATGTTACGTAACAATGCTCAAGCTTGTGACATTCTCTTCAATGCTTTGTGTCCCGAGGAGTTCAACAAGATCAGCCGTCTTGAGAATGCAAAAGAGATTTGGGACACTTTGGTCGAAATGCACGAAGGTACCGAGTCCGTGAAGGAATCAAAGCTAGATGTTCTTCAAGGTCAACTTGACAAGTTCAAGATGAAGGAAGGTGAAGGAGTCGCTGAAATGTACTCTAGGCTTGCTCTCATCACCAATGAGATTGCCGGCTTAGGAAGCGAAGAAATGACCGACCGATTCATCATTAAGAAGATTCTCAGAGCTTTGGATGGAAAGTATGACACCGTGTGCACTTTGATCCAAATGATGCCAAACTACAAGAATCTCAAGCCTACCGAAGTCATTGGAAGAATTGTTGCTCATTAGATGACACTTAAAGATAAGGAAGAGCTTCACAACAAGTCAAGTGGTGCTTACAAAGCTACAGTTGAAGCTCCCACAACCTCAAGTGACAAGCTGATTTCCAATGAAGAGATAAGTCTCATGGTGAAGAACTTCAACAAATTCTACAAGAGTAGAAGCAAAGAAAGAAGCTCAAAGTCTAGATCATATGATGAAAAGAGATCTTCAAGTCGTGATCGAAACTGCTACAATTGTGGAAGACCCGGACACTACTCAAATGAGTGTTCGACTCCCCACAAGAGAAGAGAAGAATCTCCAAGAAGAAGAAGCTCAAGAGAAGAGTCACCTCGGAAAGAGAGAAGGAGTAGAGATGATCGTTATGAACGAAGATCCTCTCGGAGAAGCAAGGATTCGGAAAGGAAAGACAAGTCATCAAGGAGCTACACAAGAAGAAAACATCAAGCTCATGTTGGTGAATGGGTCTCCGGCTCCGACTCCGACAATCACTCCGAAAGAAGCTATCACTCCAACTCCGAATACAGTCAAGATGAAGGTGTTGCCGGTCTTGCTCTCGTGTCCTCCAGCTCCAACTCCTATGACTTGTTTGATTCACCAAATGAGGGAATTGGAAGATGCTTCATGGCTAAAGGCCCCAAGGTATCACACCCTGAATTCATTGACTTTGATAGTGATGAGGATGACTTGCTTGGTGAAGATGAGCTTTTACATGACAAATCTAGTGAGCTTAGTAATGATGAACATGCTAGTAGTCTTTATAGTCGAGAAGAGTCGAATGACAATGCTATGAAGGTGATTGAGCGTCTAACTAAAGAACTAAACACTCTTAAGTTAGCTCATGAAACAACTCAAGAAGATCATAGAGAGCTCCTAAGATCTCATGAGAAGCTACGCTTCGAGAAGCTCAATCTAGAGCAAGAACATGAGTTTCTAAAAGCTATCAATGACGATCTTCGAAAGAAGAGTTCTTCATATCTTGCCAAATGACTTCTCTTGTCTAATTTCTTGCCACCTATTAAAACTAAGCATGACAAGCATAAGAAAAATTCTTCGTCTAGTAGTAACAATAATCATGCTAAGTCAAATGTTGTTACCTCTAGTAGTTCTCTTGATTCCACTAACAATGTTTCAAGCCAAGTTTCACTTGAGCAAGAAAATAGTCTATTGAAAGGGATTATAGAGAAAGGTGTCTACAAGAGCCTTGCCGGAAGCAAGAACTTTGAGGAAATTGTTCGCAAACAAGGAAGACACCGGAAGAATCAAGGAATTGGTTTTGAGCGAAAGTTCAACGCCGAGGGTGTTGAATGGGAAGAAGGTCAATATCCCACTCCAAAGTTTGTTTCTCAAAAGGAGAAGTATGATCCTACTTCTTCCAAAGTGGAACAAGCTCAAGATGACCTTCCACCACAAGACCACAAGCTAAAAGGCAAGGACAAGCTTCAAGAGGAGATTGATGCATTCATTGAAGCACCCAAGGCCATGGTCAAGTGGGTTCCCAAGGAAACTTCAAGTTCTACTTCACAAGCTCAACTACTACCCCAAGGATTCCCATCAAGATGATGTGGATCCCGAAGAAGAAGAACTAGAGAGTTCTTGAGGGTGACTCCGCCAACTTACTTCACTCACATTCATTTTGGCAAGAACTTGTGCAATCAACTTCCACATCTTGCACTAGTTCATGGAGTCACAAACCCTCATGTTGGTAAGTCAAGGGACAAGGTAATTATTGCATTCGTGGACATCATCTATTGTGTACTTCAATCTATGTCCATGGATATCCTTGTTTGTTCCTTGTGGACTAACCCATGTAGGTATTGAAAGTGCCCAAATCCAAAGGATTGCTCCCAACTCTTGGTGATCTTCATCAACATTGAGCATCCACATCTTCAACATCTACATGAAGTCTTCAACAACTACCCAAGGTTAGTTTGACCCTTTAAAAGGGGTTCTCACATCAAGGGGGAGCTTTGCTCTTAAGAATTGAGCTAAAGCATCTTCAAATGATGTGAACACATTAATGCTTTATGTAAAAGTGGCTACCCCACTTGTGCTTAAACGATGAGTATGACCTATGATCAAATGTTCTCATTTGACTCCTAAGTCAATATACTCATATATAGATGACCTAGTCATCGCCAAATTGTGTGATAATAGCTAGTGTTTTGTTTGTGCATGATTGACACATGTTTCATTTGCTATCTTATTGTGTGAGCATGTTGGATGCATGATTTTATCCATTCGAGGACATCCATTTGTTGCTTTGGTCTTTTGGATTTTTTCTTTTTGACCAAATGGATGGACAAGAATGCCTAAGTTCCTCCCCTAGCTATCTATGCTTTCTTGTCTCAAATTCCATTCATGCTTATATCACAAACTTTGAACAAGACTTTTTCGGACAGACCGAGTGAGGAGCACTCGGAGCCACCGATCCGTCAAAAGCTTAAATTCCAAAACCTTCTAAGTAATTTCGGTCAAACCAATATACTCAAATCGGACGCATCAAATCACTTGGATTGATCTAGGTTTTCACCTCGGTGAAACCGAAGTTGCAGATTTCGGCGTGACTGGTGAGTAATCGCTTGCGCTAACCATCTCGGTCCCACCGAGTTTTCCAACTCGGTCCCACCGACAGCTGAAGGGTATATATACACGAGGGCAGCGTGCGTTGATTATTCCTTCAAAACGTCTCGCCCTCAAACCCTTAGCTACTGTCGCCGTGGTCTCCGGATCGTCTCCGCCATCACCTGTGCGCCCTCGTCGCGGGTCTCCATCGCCGTCAACGGTCAATCTCACCGCGCCGTTGCCGCCGTAGTGAAACTCCACCTAGTTGGGTGAGTTTCGATCTCTCTCTCGTGCTTCAACCTCTGATTCAATGCACGATAGGTTTTGCCTAGCTTCTTGCCAAGTTTGAAATCTTCCTATCCAGCAGATTAGTTCTTAGAACGAAATTCGAGTGAAAATTTTAGGGTTAGGTTTCTGCCGAACACATCTCGGTGTGACCGATTCTACATTATCGGATCGACCGATTTGGCCTCTGGCCATTGCATCGCACTTTTCGTCCAACCGAAGTTGTGCAAATCGGTAAGACCGAAATGAGGATTTAGTGAAACCCTAGTGTTCTCGGCTAGACGAAACCCATTTCGTCCAACCGAAAGTGGTGTGAATGGTTCTATTTAGACACTTCAGATTCACCGAATTTTAGACTCGGTCGACCAAATGCATTCTGTGAAAACCTAAAACTGAAGTTTGAACTCATTCCTTTTGCAAAACTTCGCAGCTTTGTGATAACTCTTCTATTCTCGCCTATACCTTATCTATTCACAAAGTTGTCACCATGTCGATGCAAGTGACAGCGAACAGTCTGAATCACCGCTTGAGATTCCAGAGGCGGCACTAGTCCCGGCCAGCAGTTTTTCCGATGATGGTGAGAGGAGCACCCCAAGTGGTTTGCCTCCTGCGCCACCAGGCCGGGAAGAAGAGAAATTGATGAGGAGGACTCGACTTTGTTGCTTGAGGAAGAGATCACATCTAAGCCAAAGAGGAAAGTGGTTGCCAAAGAGCATCAAGGGCAACAAACAAAGAAAGGCACCAAAGAAGGTGAAGAAGTCCACGATTGCAAAGAAGCGAGCATGGAAGAAGAAACCTCCAAAGAAGATAAAGAAAACTTCCAAGAGGAAGAGGATAGTTCATGATGAAGCCGATGATGATTCGATGAGGAAGCACCCCAGCCTCCTCGAAGCCTAAATTGATGGGAGATGCCATCGAGCAGGAGCACCCACTAAATCTAAGCCATCAGCTCCAAAGAAAGGCAGCCTAAGCCAAACCTCTGCCAAGCCCAAGAAAACAAAGGAGAAACATTCCCTTTCAGAGAAGAAGAAGGACAATGTGCCACCACCTGAATCGATGAAGAGGCACATGTGTTGTCAAAACTCGCATGTAAACCGCCAGTTCATAATGATGCTCATCCTCGAGCTGAAAATATGAAGGAAAGGAAGGACAAAGGTCTCGAGCTATGGAGGCAAGTTGATCCATATGCCACCAGAGAAGGACAGCTGTTGATCCAAGGTTCCACACCGAGAGCAACAAGATTTCTATGAGATGTGCTTATGGACAAGAAGCCAATTGTTGCTGACACCAGATATGTTGACTGGAAATACATCGACAGTGAAGAGCACAGAGACTACTTCCCACATGTGTATGAGAGCTTCACTGCATGTGGAGTTGCAGAGTTCGTTGGTCGGTCGATCGCTTGGAATGATGAGATGATCATGCGCTTCTATGCCACAAAGACACTTCTATCCAGATGGCAGAATTGTATGGATGACTGAAGGCCAGAGATTCTCTTCAACAGTTGAAGAGTGGGCTGCACTACTGAACGCTCCAATATCAAGGGATGATGATGTAGATGTCTATGGAATCCCCAAGAAAAATCACGAGTCTATGAGGAACATGTACAATGAGGTACCAGCCAAGGATGTTGAGATATGGAAGCTGGGATCAGTGTATCATCTTCAGGCAGGTCTCCCAACCACCAACACTATTCTGAGGCATACTTTGATGCCCAAGTCTGGAGACCATCGCATGATAAGAGGCTATTCAATCAACATGCTGCACATTCTAGATCAGAAGACACCTTTCAAGGTGATGGACCTGATAGTTGAGACTATCAAGAGGACAGCAGCAGACCAGAAGAGGTCATGTGGGTTTGCCCCGCACATTCAGATGCTCATCAATGCCAAGTTTGGCACGGGCACCTACTTGTTGGATAGACCCCACTTGCCCTCGCAGCTGAACATGAAGACAATGAAGTTGTGATGACCGAGGATGATCCCACATCTGTTGAAGGACAAGCTAAGTCTGAAGTTGCCAAACAAGCTAAAGCCGAGAAGGAAGCAAGCAGCAGCTAAGCCCAAGAGCGTTGGAGAACAACTTGAAGCTACCCAGGATTGAACTACGCCTGCCAAAGATAGTGCGCCTCGGAGAGTCTTGAGAGGATAGTTGAAGACAAGTTCCATGCTCGATGTCAAGTCGATCAAGTGCAGTCACCGTCAACAAGCTTGAGGCAGATATCGAGGAAGCCAAGAGGGAGAAGGCAGAGCTCATGAAGGAGATGCAAGATGACCTTGTCGAGGATGACTACGAGCAGCCTGCTCCAAAGGCCCACAAAGCCCAGATCACCTGCTATTCCAAAGGATGACCCTGTATATCATCAAGACCTCCTACAGCTCCATCACCTCCGCCCAAAGGTCCACTCCTCCACTCCACAGACTTCAGCCAAGCCTTTGCAGATGCAGCTATCTCCACTCCATCAACGCAGACAGAGCCGCCAAAGCAGAGTCCCTAGTGACGCTTAGCTCTATACCTTTCGAACTTTTTGGTAACTTGTTGCCAAAGGGGGAGAAATTGTATAGATCATAGGACTTCGAGAGAGAGAGTGCTTGTTTTTGCTCTTTCGTTTGCGGTTTTTCCTTGAGATACTTTTGAGTTCTTCGAGACATTTCGTGTGTTTGATACTACGTTTACTCTATCTTGATGAGTGTTTGATCATACTATGCTTAATGAGTGCTTAATGCTTATCATATTCTATTCACATCTTGTATGATCATTTACTCATGTCTTGGTGATTGGGTGCATGCTATTCATTCTTATCATTTTGTGCGCTCCACCAAGATGTATGTGACATGGAAGAGTGACCCATGATCCTAATCGATTGTGCATTTGCATTCAAACGCAAATCTTAAATAATGCACAAATTTAGGGGGAGCTCTTGCTTATCACATACTTCTCAAAGCGATTTATATTATTCATTGATTATATCATTTGTCGAAGTTTTGATCTATATGTTGTCATCAATTACCAAAAGGGGAGATTGAAAGTGCAACTAATCCCGGGTGGTTTTGGTAATTAATAACAACATATATAATATCATTGAACTAATTGTTTCTTGAGAATATTTCGAAAGTTCAAGGATATGGGTATGGCAATGACCGATGATGTGGACCCCTCAAAATGCTAAGGAAAACATTGGCAAAGGCTCAAGACTCCATTTTTGGTTTAGTGATCCAAGATCACATTGAGTCTATAGGAAAGCCAATACTATTAAAAGGGATGAGGTTATGATGATGATCCGTTGCTCAAAGTGCTTAGTGATTTATCTCTCAAACTATCGCAATCTTTCATTCCAACATATACTCATAAGTAATCTCGGTCCCACCGATTCCATAAACTCACCACACCGAGATGAACCACCTCACCATATAGCCAAACCCTAGAAATTTCGGATTTTCCGATTCCAAACTCGGTCTCACCAAACTAGTGTTGCTAACCTTCAGAACATTCAGACTCAAATCGGTGTCACCGAGATGAGAAAGTCGGTCCCACCGAGAATGGCAAACCCTAGTCTTTGGAAGAATCGGACTAACCGAGATTGTATTTTCGGTCCCACCGAAAATCCCAACGCTCACAAGATTTGAACTTTCGGTCTCACCGAGTTGTCAACTTGGGTCCGACCGAGATTGGTCAAATGTGTGTAACGGTTGGATTTTGTGTGGAGGCTATAAATACCCTCCACCTCCTCTTCATTCGTGGAGAGAGCCATCGAAAAGAACTACCACTCCTACCTTACATTTCGAGAAGAAAACTACCTACCCTTGTGTTGAGATCAAGTTGCTCCACTCCCACCATATGAAACTTGATTTCTAGCCTTCCCAAGTTGCTTTCCACTCAATCCTTTCTTCCACCACAGCCAAATCAGTGAGGAGAGTTGAGTGTTGGGGAGATTATCATTTGAAGCACAAGAGCAAGGAGTTCATCATCACCAACACCATCTATTACCTTTTGGAGGGTGGTGCCTCCTAGATTGGTTAGGTGTCGCTTGGGAGCCTCCGTCAAGATGTGGAGTTGAACCAAGAAGTTTGTAAGGGCAAGGAGATCGCCTACTTGTGAAGATCTACCCCGAGTAAGGCTAGTCCTCCGTGGGCGTAAGCCATGATGGCATAGACAAGGTTGCTTCTTCGTGGACCCTTCGTGGGTGGAGCCCTCCGTGGACTCTCGCAGCTTACCCTCCGTGGGTTGAAGTCTCCATCAACGTGGATTGACGATAGCACCACCTATCGGAACCACGAGAAAATCTCCGTGTTCCAAATTGCGTTTGCTCTTCTCCACCTCTTCTTTACTACATGTGCAATTTACTTTCCGCTGCCATTACTCTAGAATTGCATGTGTAGGGTGATACTTGACTTGGTCATCATTGTGAACTTGCTAAAAACTTGTCCTAATCAAAAGGCTAAACTTTTAAATTGTCAAGTAGTCTAATCACCCCCCCTCTAGACATACTTATTGTTACATCTCTTGCTTGCTTGCGTGCTAGTTGTTATTGCATCATATAGGTTGCTCACTTAGTTGCATATCTAGACAACCTATTTGTTGCAAAGTTTAATTTGGTAAAGAAAAGCTTAAAAATTGTTAGTTGCCTATTCACTCCCCCCCCCCCTCTAGTCAACCGTATCGATCCTTTCACACCCATTGTAGTTTGTAGGCTTGTTTAACCGAGAACACACCCTTGCTATCAAAATTCCACGCTCGGAAATCTTTGGTGTCATCCCTTAAAGGTATCCGCAGGATCAAGGGGGCATCCTCCTCCCAGAACGTGTCCCTGATGAGTTTCTCGTCCCACTTCCCAGTACACGGGTCGATGAGTTCGGACACCGTGGTTAATAAGCTGCTCCCTCGTGGTGTCACCACTTTCCTGGACCAAGCCCTAGGGATCCATGGGTCATCCCAAATCTGTATGCTCTGGCCATCTCCAACCCCCCAAATTACACCTTTTTTTATAAGCTCAATGCCATGAGTAATACTCCTCCAAGCATACCACATATTGGCGCTCGACCCCGCTTCCAGAACATCACAGTCCGGGTAGTACTTAGCCTTCTTGACTTCTGCACATAGGTTATCCGGTTGCTGTATAAGCCGCCACACCTGCCTTGCTAACATGGCCACATTGAAGTCATGTATATCTCTGAACCCTAGCCCACCTCTGCCTTTTGATCTTGTGAGTTTCTGCCAGCTCACCCAATGCATTTTATTCTCATTTTCCTGTTGGCTCCACCATATCTGTCAATCATTGTACTCAGCTCATCACAAAAGGTCTTTGTTAGGTAAAACACTGACATGGCAAATGTGGGGACTGCCTGTGCCACACCCTTGACTATGATTTCCTTGCCTTGCCGCGACAACGTCCGCTCATTCCAGCCCTGCATGTGATTCCATATGACGTCCCGCAAGTATGCAAAGGCCCGACGCTTCGATCGCCCAATGTACACCGGGAGCCCTAGGTACTTCTCATTGTACGCCTCACTTGTGATACCGAGCGTGTTCTTAACCCTCTGTTTTGATCTTGGGATTATAGTGACTTGAATAGTTGGATACCAGGAATTCTACCAAATTCAGCCTGCACGGTTTGAATGTTAGAAATGTGAAGCAAAATGCTGGAAGCTGAAACAAATATATCTATACATTAAATATACAAACCAACACAAAATCTGAAAAATAAAAAAGAAACGAAAAGCCTTAGCAATCTGTTGAATGTGAAGCAAAATCCAGTGGAAGTAAAAAAAATGACTATTGGAAATTATGCATACGCATACACAACGGAATGATAGGAAATTTACCGAAAATAAGGGAAAGGAAATAATGTTGGAAATATGCCCTAGAGGCAATAATAAAAGCATTATTATTATATTTCCTTGTTCATGATAATTGTCTTTTATTCATGCTATAACTGTATTATCCGGAAATCGTAATACACTGTGAATACATAGACCACAACATGTCCCTAGTGAGCCTCTAGTTGACTAGCTCGCTGATCAATAGATAGTCATGGTTTCCTGACTATGGACATTGGATGTCATTGATAACGGGATCACATCATTAGGAGAATGATGTGATAGACAAGACCCAATCCTAAGCATAGCACAAGATCGTGTAGTTCGTTTGCTAGAGCTTTTTCCATGTCAAGTATCTTTTCCTTTGACCATGAGATCGTGTAACTCCCGGATACCGTAAGAGTGCTTTGGGTGTACCAAACGTCCACAACGTGAATCGGGTGACTATAAAGGTGCACTACGTATCTCCGAAAGTGTCATTGGGTTGACACGGATCGAGATCGGATTTGTCACTCCGCATGACGGAGAGGTATCTCTGGGCCCACTCGGTAATGCATCATCATAATGGGCTCAAAGTGACCAAGTGTTTGGTCACGGATCATGCATTACTGATGCGAGTAAAGTGACTTCTTTGTAACGAGACCGAACGAGGTATTGGGATACCGACGATCGAGTCTCGGGCAAGTAACGTACCGATTGACAAAGGGAATTGTATACGGGGTTGATTGAATCCTCGACCTCGTGGTTCATCCGATGAAATCATTGTGGAACATGTGGGAGCCAACATGGGTATCCAGATCCCGCTGTTGGTTATTGACCGGAGGGCTGTCTTGGTCATGTCTGCATGTCTCCCGAACCCGTAGGGTCTACACACTTAAGGTTCGGTGACGCTAGTGTTGTATGGATATAAGTATGCAGCAAACCAAAGTCGTTCGGAGTCCCGGATGAGATCCCGGACGTCACGAGAGGTTCCGGAATGGTCCGGAGGTAAAGAATTATATATAGGAAGTGCTGTTTCGGCCATCGGGAAAGTTTTGGTGTCACCCGGTATTGTACCGGGACCACCGGAAGGGTCCCGGGGGTCCATCGGGTGGGGCCACCTGTCCCGGAGGGCCCCATGGGCTGAACTGGGAGGGGAACCAGCCCCTGGTTGGCTGGTGCGCCTCCCCATGGCCCCCCTGCGCCTAGGGTTGGAAACCCTAGGGGTGGGGGGCGCCCCACTTGCCTTGGGGGGCACTCCACCCCCCTTGGCTGCCGCCCCCCATGAGATCCCATCTCCCAGGGCCGGTGCCCCCCCTGGGGGCCTATATAAAGGGGGGAGGGAGGGCAGCCGCACCCTTGCATCTTGGCGCCTCCCTCTCCCCTGCTACACCTCTCCCTCTCGCAGAAGCTCGGCGAAGCCCTGCTGCGGTGACTGCTGCATCCACCACCACGTCGTCGTGCTGCTGGATCTTCATCAACCTCTCCTTCCCCCTTGCTGGATCAAGAAGGAGGAGACGTCATCCGCTCGGTACGTGTGTTGAACGCGGAGGTGCCGTCCGTTCGGCACTTAGTCATCGGTGATTTGGATCACGGCGAGTACGACTCCATCATCCACGTTCCCTCAAACGCTTCCGCACGCGATCTACAAGTGGTATGTAGATGCAATATCTCTCCCATGACTCGTTGCTTAGATGAACTCATAGATGGATCTTGGTGAAACCGTAGGAAATTTTTAAATTTTCTGCAACGTTTCCCAACAGTGGCATCATGAGCTAGGTCTATGCGTAGTTGTCTATTGCACGAGTAGAACACAATTTTGTTGTGGGCGAGATCTTGTCAACTTGCTTGCCGCTACTAGTCTTATCTTGCTTCAGCGGTATTGTGGGATGAAGCGGCCGGACCAACCTTACACGACGCTTACGTGAGACCGGTTCCACCGATCGACATGCACTAGTTGCATAAGGTGGCTGGCGGGTGTCTGCTCTCCCACTTTAGTTGGAGCGGATTCGATGAAAAGGGTCCTTATGAAGGGTAAATAGAAGTTGACAAATCACATTGTGGCTGTAACGTAGGTCAGAAAATGTTCTTGCTAGATCACCTATAGAAGCCACGTAAAAACTTGCAACAACAATTAGAGGACGTCTAACTTGTTTTTGCAGCAAGTGTCATGTGATGTGATATGGCCAAAAGTTGTGATGAATGATGAATGATATATTGTGATGTATGAGATCATGTTCTTGTAATAGGAATCACGACTTGCATGTCGATGAGTATGACAACCGGCAGGAGCCATAGGAGTTGTCTTTATTTTTTGTATGACCTGCGTGTCATTAAAGAACGCCATGTAAATTACTTTACTTTATTGCTAAACGCGTTAGCCATAGAAGTAGAAGTAGTCGTTGGCGTGACAACTTCATGAAGACACGATGATGGAGATCATGGTGTCATGCCGGTGACAAGATGATCATGGAGCCCCGAAGATGGAGATCAAAGGAGCTATCTGATATTGGCCATATCATGTCACTACTATATATAATTGCATGTGATGTTTATTATGTTTGTGCATCTTGTTTACTTAGAACGACGGTAGTAAATAAGATGATCCCTTACAACAATTTCAAGAAGTGTTCTCCCTAACTGCACACCGCTAAAGTTCGTCATTTCAAGCACCACGTGATGATCGGGTGTGATAGATTCTTACGTTCACATACAACGGGTGTAAGACAGTTTTACACATGCAAAAACACTTAGGGTTAACTTGACGAGCCTAGCATGTACAGACATGGCCTCGAAACACAGAGACCGAAAGGTCGAACACGAGTCGTGTGGAAGATATGATCAACATGGAGATGTTCACCGACGATGACTAGTCCATCTCACGTGATGATCGGACACGGCCTAGTCGACTCGGATCGTGTAACACTTAGATGACTAGAGGGATGTCTAATCTGAGTGGGAGTTCATTAAATAATTTGATTAGATGAACTTAATTATCATGAACTTAGTCTAAAAACCTTTGCAAATATGTCTTGTAGATCAAATGGCCACCGCTAATGTCACCGTGATCTTTAACGCGTTCCTAGAGAAAACCAAGCTGAAAGATGATGGCAGCAACTATACGGACTGGGTCCGGAACCTGAGGATCATCCTCATAGCTGCCAGGAAACAATATGTCCTAGAAGGACCGCTAGGTGATGCACCCGTTCCAGAGAACCAAGACATTATGAATGCTTGGCGTCTCGTCTTGATGATTACTCCCTCGTTCAAGGCGGCATGCTTTACACTTAGAACCGGGCTCCAAAAGCGTTTTGAGCAACACGGAGCATATGAGATGTTCGAGGAGCTGAAACTTGTTTTCCAAGCTCATGCCCGGTCGAGAGATATGAAGTCTCCGACAAGTTCTATAGTTGTAAGATGGAGGAAAATAGTTCACAAGGAGCACATACTCAAAATGTCTGGGTTACACAACCGCCTGTCCCAGCTGGACATTAACCTCCCGGACGAGGCGGTCATTGACAGAATCCTTCAGTCGCTCCCACCAAGATACAAGGCTTTGTGATGAACTACAATATGCAGGGGATGGTGAAGACCATTCCTGGAGTATTTTCAATGCTGAAGTCAGCAGAGGTTGAAATCAAGAAAGAACATCATGTGTTGATGGTCAATAAGACCACTAAGTTCAAGAAGGGCAAGGGCAAGAAGAACTTCAAGAAAGACAGCAAGGATGTTGCCGCGCCCGGTAAGCCAGTTGCCGGGAAGAAGTCAAAGAATGGACCCAAGCCTGAGACTGAGTACTTTTATTGCAAGGAGAAGGGTCACTAGAAGCGGAACTGCCCCCAAATACTTAGCAGATAAGAAGGCCGGCAACACTAAAGGTATATTTGATATACATGTAATTGATGTGTACCTTACCAGTACTCGTAGTAACTCCTGGGTATTTGATACCGGTGTCGTTGCTCATATTTGTAACTCACAGCAGAGCTGCGGAATAAACGGAGATCGGCGAAGGGCGAGGTGACGATGCGCGTCGGGAATGGTTCCAAGGTCGATGTGATCGCCGTCGCACGCTACCTCTACATTTACCTACGGATTAGTTTTAAACCTCAATAATTGTTATTTAGTGCCAAGTTTGAGCATGAACATTGTATCGTGATCTCGCTTATACGAGATGGCTACTCATTTAAATCCGAGAATAACGGTTGTTCTATTTATATGAGAGATATGTTTTATGGTCATGCTCCGATGGTCAATGGTTTATTCTTAATGAATCTCGTGCGTAATATTACACATATTCATAGTGTGAATACCAAAAGATGCAAAGTTGATAACGATAGTCCCACATACTTGTGGCACTGCCGCCTTGGTCACATTGGTGTCAAGCGCATGAAGAAGCTCCATGCTGATGGACTTTTAGAGTCTCTAGATTATGAATCGTTTGACACATGCGAGCCATGCCTCATGGGCAAAATGACCAAGACTCCGTTCTCCAGAACAATGGAGCGAGCAACCAACTTATTGGAAATCATACATACTGATGTGTGCGGTCCAATGAGCGTTGAGGCTCGAGGAGGATATCGTTATGTTCTCACTCTCACTGATGACTTGAGTAGATATAGGTATGTCTACTTAATGAAACACAAGTCTGAGACCTTTGAAAAGTTCAAGGAATTTTAGAGTGAGGTCGAGAATCAACGTGACCGAAAGATAAAGTTCCTACGATCAGATCGTGGGGGAGAATATTTAAGTCATGAATTTTGTACGCACTTAAGGAAATGTGGAATCGTTTCACAACTCACGCTGCCTGGAACACCTCAGCGTAACGGTGTGTCTGAACGTCGTAATCGCACTTTATTGGATATGGTGCGGTCTATGATGTCTCTTACCGATTTACCGCTATCATTTTGGGGATACGCTCTAGAGACAGCTACATTCACTTTAAAAGGGCACCGTCTAAATCCGTTGAGACGACACCGTATGAATTATGGTTTGGGAAGAAACCTAAGCTGTCGTTTCTAAAATGGGGATGCGATGCTTATGTCAAGAAACTTCAAGCTGAGAAGCTCGAACCCAAGTCGAAAAAATGCGTCTTCATAGGATACCCTAAGGAAACCATTGGGTATACTTTCTACTTAAGATCCGAAGGCAAGATCTTTGTTGCCAAGAACGGGTCCTTTCTGGAGAAAGAGTTTCTCTCAAAAGAATTAAGTGGGAGGAAAGTGGATCTTGATGAAGTACTGCCTCTTGAAACAGGAAGTAGTGCAACTCAGGAAGATGTTCGTGTGGTGCCTGCACCGACAAGAGAGGAGGTTAATGATAATGATCAAGATACTTCAGATCAAGCTCCTACTGAACTTCGAAGGTCCACAAGGACACGCCCGCACTGAGTGGTACGGCAACCTGTCTTAGAAATCATGTTGTTAGACAACGGTGAACCTTCGAACTATGAAGAAGCGATGGCGGGCCTAGATTCCAACAAATGGCTTGAAGCCATGAAATCCGAGATAGGATCCATGTATGAAAACAAAGTTTGGACTTTGACAGACTTGCCCGATGATCGGTGAGCGATAGAAAATAAATGGATCTTTAAGAAGAAGACGGACGCGGATGGTAATGTTACCATCTATAAAGCTCGACTTGTCGCTAAGGGTTATCGGCAAGTTCAAGGGGTTGACTACGATGAGACGTTCTCTCCCGTAACGAAGCTGAAGTCCGTCCGAATCATGTTAGCAATTGCCGCATACTATGATTATGAGATATGGCAAATGGACGTCAAAACGGCATTCCTTAACGGCTATCTTAAGGAAGAACTGTATATGATGCAGCGGAAGGTTTTGTCGACCACGAGAATGCTAACAAAGTATGCAAGCTCCAACGATCCATTTATGGGCTGGTGCAAGCATCTCGAGTTGGAACATTCGCTTTGATGAGATGATCAAAGCGTTTGGTTTATGCAGACTTATGGAGAAGCTGCGTTTACAAGAAAGTGAGTGGGAGCTCAGAGCATTTCTCATATTATATGTAGATGACATACTTTTGATGGGAAATGATATAGAACTTTTGGACAGCATTAAGGCCTACTTGAATAAGAGTTTTTCAATGAAGGACCTTGGAGAAGCTGCTTATATATTAGGCATCAAGATCTATAGGATAGATCGAGACGCCTCATAGGTCTTTCACAAAGCACATACCTTGATAAGATTTTGAAGAAGTTCAAAATGGATCAGTCCAAGAAGGGTTCTTGCTCAGATTGCAAGGTGTGAGATTGAGCTCGGCTCAATGCCCGACCACGGCAAAAGATAAAGAAGAGATGAGTATCATCCCTATGCTTCACCATAGGATCTATTATGTATGCCATGTTGTGTACTGCACTGATGTAAACCTTGCCGTAAGTTTGGTAGGAAGGTACCAAAGTAATCCCGCAAGGAACACCGGACAGCGGTCAAGAATATCCCAAGTATCTGAAAAGGACAAAAGACATGTTTCGCTTATGGAGGTGACGAAGAGCTCGTCAGAAGGGTTACGCCGATGCTAGCTTCGACATAGATCTGGATGACTCTAAGTCACAAACCGGATACGTGTTTATGTTGAATGGTGCAGAAGAAGGTGGTGCAACCGCAAGCGAGCGTCGTGGCGGGATCTACATGTGAAGCGGAGTACATGGCAGCCTCGGAGGCAGCGCATGAAGCAATTTGGGTGAAGGAGTTCATCACCGACCTAGGAGTCATACCCAATGCGTCGGGGCCGATCAAACTCTTCAGGACAACACCGAGCTATTGCACTTGCCAAGGAGCCTGTGTTTCACAAGAAGACCAGCACATCAAGCGCCGCTTCAACTCCATTTGTGAAAATGTTCAAGATGGAGACATAGAAATTTGCAAAGTGCACACGGATCCGAAAGTCGCAGATCCACGACTAAACCTCTCTCATGAAAGCAAAACATGATAAACACCGTAACTCTATGGGTGTGCGATTCATCACAATGTAACTAGATTATTGACTCTAGTGCAAGTGGGAGATGTTGGAAATATGCCCTAGAGGCAATAATAAAAGCATTATTATTATATTTCCTTGTTCATGATAATTGTCTTTATTCATGCTATAATCAGTATTATCCGTAAATCGTAATACACGTGTGAATACATAGACCACAACATGTCCCTAGTGAGCCTCTAGTCGACTAGCTCGTTGATCAATAGATAGTCATGGTTTCGACTATGGACATTGGATGTCATTGATAACGGGATCACATCATTAGGAGAATGATGTGATGGACAAGACTCAATCCTAAGCATAGCACGAGATCGTAGTTCGTTTGCTAGAGCTTTTTCCATGTCAAGTATCTTTTCCTTTGACCATGAGATCGTAACTCCGGATACCGTAAGAGTGCTTTGGTGTACCAAACGTCACAACGAATCGGGTGACTATATAAAGGTGCACTACGGTATCTCCGAAAGTGTCTGCGGGTTGACACGGATTGAGATCGATTTGTCACTCCGTATGACGGAGAGGTATCTCTGGGCCCACTCGGTAATGCATCATCATAATGAGCTCAAAGTGACCAAGTGTTTGGTCACAGGATCATGCATTACGGATGCGAGTAAAGTGACTTGCCGAAACGAGACCGAACGAGGTATTGGGATACCGACGATCGAGTCTCGCAAGTAACGCATCGATTGACAAAGGGAATTGTATACGGGGTTGATTGAATCCTCGACATCGTGGTTCATCCGATGAAATCATCGTGGAACATGTGGAAGCCAACATGGGTATCTAGATCCCGCTGTTGGTTATTGACCGGAGAGCTGTCTCGGTCATGTCTGCATGTCTCCCGAACCCGTAGGGTCTACACACTTAAGGTTCGGTGACGCTAGGGTTGTATGGATATAAGTATGCAGCAAACCGAAAGTTGTTCGGAGTCCCGGATGAGATCCCGGACGTCACGAGAGGTTCCGGAATGGTCCGGAGGTAAAGAATTATATATAGGAAGTGTTGTTTCGGCCATCGGGAAAGTTTCGGGGTGACCCGATATTGTATCGGGACCACCGGAAGGGTCCTGGGGGTCCACCGGGTGGGGCCACCTGTCCCGAAGGGCCCCATGGGCTGAACTGGGAGGGGAACCAGCCCCTGGTGGGCTGGTGCGCCCCCCATGGGCCCCCTGCGCCTAGGGTTGGAAACCCTAGGGTGGGGGGCGCCCCACTTGCCTTGGGGGGCACTCCACCCCCCTTGGCCGCCGCCCCCAGGAGATCCCATCTCCCAGGGCCGGCGCCCCCCTGGGGGCCTATATAAAGGGGGGAGGGAGCGCAGCCGCACCTTGCATCTTGGCGCCTCCCTCTCCCCTGCTACACCTCTCCCTCTCGCAGAAGCTCGGCGAAGCCTGCTGCGGTGATCGCCGCATCCACCACCACGCCATCGTCTTCTTTGGATCTTCATCAACCTCTGCTTCCCCCTTGCTGGATCAAGAAGGAGGAGACGTCATCCGCTCCGTACGTGTGTTGAACGCGGAGGTGCCGTCCGTTCGGCACTTGGTCATCGGTGATTTAGATCACGACGAGTACGACTCCATCATCCACATTCCCTCGAACGCTTCCGCACGCGATCTACAAGTGGTATGTAGATGCAATCTCTCTCCCATGACTCGTTGCTTAGATGAACTCATAGATGGATCTTGGTGAAACCGTAGGAAAAATTTTAATTTTCTGCAACGTTCCCCAACAAATAAATGCCCAAAACAGGAGGAAAAATGTCCAAGCCTAGGTTCAAATGTTAGAAACGTGAAGCAAAATATGCTGGAAGTTAGAACAAATATATCTATACATGTAAAATGTAGAAACCAACACAACGCTTCCAAGACGCGATCTACAAGTGGTATGTAGATGCAATCTCTCCCATGACTCGTTGCTTAGATGAACTCATAGATGGATCTTGGTGAAACCGTAGGAAAAATTTTAATTTTCTGCAACGTTCCCCAACAAATAAATGCCCAAAACAGGAGGAAAAATGTCCAAGCCTAGGTTCAAATGTTAGAAACGTGAAGCAAAATATGCTGGAAGTTAGAACAAATATATCTATACATGTAAAATGTAGAAACCAACACAACGCTTCCGCACGCGATCTACAAGTGGTATGTAGATGCAATCTCTCTCCCATGACTCGTTGCTTAGATGAACTCATAGATGGATCTTGGTGAAACCGTAGGAAAAATTTTAATTTTCTGCAACGTTCCCCAACAAATAAATGCCCAAAACAGGAGGAAAAATGTCCAAGCCTAGGTTCAAATGTTAGAAACGTGAAGCAAAATATGCTGGAAGTTAGAACAAATATATCTATACATGTAAAATGTAGAAACCAACACAACGCTTCCTCACGCGATCTACAAGTGGTATGTAGATGCAATCTCTCTCCATGACTCGTTGCTTAGATGAACTCATAGATGGATCTTGGTGAAACCGTAGGAAAAATTTTAATTTTCTGCAACGCTCCCCAACAAATAAATGCCCAAAACAGGAGGAAAATGTCCAAGCCTAGGTTCAAATGTTAGAAACGTGAAGCAAAATATGCTGGAAGTTAGAACAAATATATCTATACATGTAAAATGTAGAAACCAACACAACGCTTCCGCACGCGATCTACAAGTGGTATGTAGATGCAATCTCTCCCATGACTCGTTGCTTAGATGAACTCATAGATGGATCTTGGTGAAACCGTAGGAAAAATTTTAATTTTCTGCAACGTTCCCCAACAAATAAATGCCCAAAACAGGAGGAAAAATGTCCAAGCCTAGGTTCAAATGTTAGAAACGTGAAGCAAAATATGCTGGAAGTTAGAACAAATATATCTATACATGTAAAATGTAGAAACCAACACAAAATTTGAAAAAGAAAAAGAAAAGAGAAATGTCTGAGCCCAGGTTCGAACTGGGGACCTTTAGTGTGTGAGACTAACGTGATAACCAACTACACCACCCAGACTTCTTTGGTTGAAGCCTCTACCTCTGTCTAATTTACTGTTCTTCTGTAGAAGCCCTCAGCGCGAATTTTGGCTTCGCTCTTTGGCGACGGAATATGCCGTAGCATATTGTGGTTCTCCTTGCACCTCTTTTCTTCTGCCTATAACATAATCCAAACGGTTCACCAAACAGCAGTAGTAATTAGTAAATTTCTTCACGCAGAGCAAAGGGTCCTCATGTGAGATCACAGAGCAAGCGAACATGCTAGGAAGCAAACCGTGCATCCGGCGAGATTATTCCGAGAAACCAAGAGCGAAACTGCCCAGCCGATTTAAGAACCCTCGCTCGTGCTGCAGTGGAGCTACAATCTGCTCGGCTAAGTCAGGTGCATCTTCTAACAAGAGCGTGTGGTTTTTGTCTAAGCACCAGTTGGTTAAACAAAGGACAAATGCTTAATTATGCATCCTACTATGAAGGTGCACCTCTTTTTCACGAATACACTTGAGGGTGTACCATTGCATTGATAGTGAAGAAGAAGAAAAAAAAAATATAAGCCGTCTACGCGTCTAAACGTACATAGACTGTCGTTCAGGGGAAAGCAACACAAGCAGGGGGAGTGAGGATGCTCAGCCTCAAACTAACACACAAGATTTAGGTTACCGGAATGATGTGGGCCAATCCTTTGGCGCCGGGGCGAGCCCAAAGGCGCGCCTCGTCCTTGATGCAATGGGAGAGATTTCCCATCCGAGGAGGGCCGCATGTTGTCGAAGGCGGCGGCGTTGCGATGCTTACAAACGGAACGAGGCGACGAGAGTGATGAGGGAGTTGATGCCCTTCCGTAGACCAGCCGAGGCGGACTCAACGACGGCAATCCACTGGCCGAAGAAAGAAGCTCGGCGTGGGTGGATTGGCAAACGACACTAGAATGAAGATGCACCTAGTAGTGCTAAAGAATCGATTCATTTTATCAAGCAAGCACATTCCTAAGCAGCTTGCACTGCACGGCGTTCTCGCCCGTGCAAACAAGTCGGTGCGCATGCGGCGGTCAAACGTGGTTGGCCACCTTCATTGTTGATGAAGAAGAAGATCATATACAAACTGTACCCTACCTTGGGCATTTGCATGCTTGGAGGAAACACAGATGTGCATGGCAACCATGGTGCACACCTCCTACAAGACGTGAGAATCCCTATCTATCTACTACGTACTACACTCATCAGCGACAGATAGAAAAAAAAACAAATAGGATCCCATTCCGTGGAATTCGAATCAAACCGAACCAAACCAAATCAAATCAAATTAAATCCAGCCCCCCCATGAAAATCCCCCACGGATCGCGCGTGCATTCATTCACTCCCGCACCGCAATAAACAAGAGGCCGCGTAATCCACGGGTCGTCAAGCGCACGACGCCGAAGCGCGACGGCACGGCATCGGCACGGCACGGGACGACATTTTCAAACCGGCTCGCTCGCTCGCTCGCTGCCCTTTTTCCCTTGGGCGTCCACGGCTGGCCGGTTGGTTGGTGCACCTAGCGGGCGCACGCTCGGGCCCCGCCCCGAAATGACCCTCCTACCCTCGGCGCGCTTATCCGCTCGGCCCGCTCCCCGCCACGAGCCGCGCGGGCTCCGCCTGTAATTCCTCGCGGCATCGGAGGGCAGGAGGGTCATCTCCCGCGCGTCGCCCCCGGCTCGCACTGCCGCGTCGCGATATCTTCTTCTCTCCCTTTTTTTTCCTCCTCACCCGGCCCAGCTCGCGTCGCCCCTCGTTTCGTTCCCCCACCTCGCCCCCCAAGTTTATCGCTCCTCCTCCCCCTTCCTTCCCTCCCAAGCCTCGCCCGCCCGCCCGCCCGCCAGCGATCCCCACACGGGAGGCTCCCTCCGCCGCGGCTCCCCCGCAAATGCTGCCGCCGATCATGGTGAATTCCTCTCCCCTCCTCCCTACCTCTCCGTACCCTCGGCGTGCTCTTCCGTGATTTAGGAGTCCCGCCGTGTGTTGTTCCTCCTGCCCCGAATCGTCTGACGCGAATTGAGTTTCTAGCGGGCGGGGGATTGGGAATTTTTTTAGGGGTTTCCGGCGCGATTCCTCTCGTCCGAGGCGGGCCAGTGTGGGTTGCGTTTCGGTTTGATTATTAATTAACATCTCTGGCGCTCTTCAGATCGGTTTTGAGGCGGAGTTGGGGATTTTTTCTTGTGTGTTTCCTTCTGGTTGCAATCCTCGGGATGGCGTGCGGAATGGGAGAATGTGGCGTCCGCGCCACAACTTTTCGGTTGTGATCCCGCGGCGTTCAATCGCTGTGATCTACTCTGTGTTTGTTAGAGTTTGCCTCGTTTGGCTCCCTCCGCCTCGGCGTTCGGTTTGGGGATTTCGCTGCGATTCAACTGATTCCGCCGCAAATTGTGGAGGGGCTAATACCTCTCCCCGTCTGTATCATCCTTCCGCGGCTCTCCCTGTTTTAAATGCGTTGGTTGGCACCTAATTTGTAGCCTTCTCCTCGAATCTTCCAGAGTAGATCTCTGGCCCCCCTGCGCCAGAATGACTGTTCATGGCGCGTGGATTTGTAGTACCCTTCGCGCGGAAGTCATCTCCGCCATTATTTTGTTGATTTTGTTTTGTTTGAGTGCCTAGTTTGATTTGTTTTTCGAGGATCCGTTTCACTTTTGTCCGATAGTGTGGCCACTGTTCCATCCTTTTATTTTGCTGCGTCCGTCACGTGTTTCTTTGTTACTACTACTACTTCAGTTGGTTGGGAAATGGTTAGTCGCTTCTGTCAAGTCTGTTGGTGATTGATGATATATCTAACAGAAGAGAGAAACTCTGTTTGGCTCCAAAAAGGATAAACTGCCGCCATTAGAACGTATCTTTATTTGTGTGCTCGATTTACTTTACTTTCTTGGCTGCGTCCGTTCATAAGGGGATGCAATTTTGTCTACGGTCTTGGCAGTCAGATACTGAGGCAAAATCTCTTTTACCTATTGCAGATTTTTCGATGAACGTGCTGGGGGGATCTGAAGATGGCTTCAGCCTGTCCACACCGATGCATTGGATGATGCGTTGCTGAGATTTACTGAAGCCGCGACAAGCATGTCAGTTGTGCAAATAATGATGCATAACCATTCATGCTCTGACACCCCCGTCTGGACCTTTCTTCTTCTTATGCAACCCTGTACTAGCGAACCTACTACCGTCATGAGCTTCAAAGGTGGTGCGGGTTCCACAGTGCTCGGTTTTGTTACTGTTCAGTGATTCCTGCTGAACCTCTGTCAGTGAAGTTAACGACCATGGAAAGGTGAGCTGCAATTAAGGTTGCCCATTATAAATTTTGCGCCGCATGAACAGTTCTTGACAAGGCTTCTGAATTTTTGCAGGTATAAAGTAATAAGGGAGATTGGTGATGGGACTTGTGGAAACGTTTTTAGGGCTTACAATATAGAAACAAATGAAATTGTAAGTGCATCCTTGTCAAGGGACTCTGCTCTCTTGTAAATTCTATATCAGTCTCATTTTTCTTCTGTTTATCTGTCCTGTGACTTTTATGCTTGTAACCATCAGAGATTAGCCATTTTAATTTATTTTTTTTACTACATTCAGGTTGCTGTTAAAAAGATGAAGAGAAAGTTTTACCACTGGGAAGAGTGCATCAGTCTGCGAGAAGTAAAGGTAATATTCTTCAGTGATGGGTATATCATCGTATCTGATCAAACAACACTATTTTGCATTTTGTGTTAATGGAGAACCATCCTTGCGCAGGCCCTCCAGAAACTAAATCACCCTAACATAGTGCAATTGAAGGAGGTGACGATGGAAAATCACGAGTTGTTCTTCATTTTTGAACACATGGTATTATGTTATTCTTGGCATCGGTTTTACTGTTTAACTTATGGAAGCAAAACATTAATAGCAATTCCTACCTGCGGTTTGTTATCTTCTTTTTTATGTTTGTACCAACAGTTATGACTACCTACATGTATCTCAGGGATAATCACTAGTCTTGTAGTGTGTATTTACTTGGGTTCACATTTCTTAATTTGTCTGTGAGAAATTCATCTTACGTCGGCTGGAGCCTTTTGAGTTTTTAAACTTCCTTTCCTCTCTTGAACATCTTGTGGTACTCAAATGTAACTGATTTCTCCCTTCCAGGACTGTAATTTATACGATGTTATAAGAGAAAGGAGTGCTCCTTTCTCTGAAGAAGAGATACGGAAGTTTATGCTCCAAATACTGCAAGGCCTTGTGTACATGCATAATAATGGATATTTTCATCGTGACCTGAAACCTGGTAATTTGGTGGACTAAATTCTGTTTGAATGATGCTCCCTCTATACCAGTAAAATGACTAATCTAAGGGGAATTCTGTTCTTTCAGAAAATCTTCTGGTGACAAACGGAATTGTTAAAATTGCTGACTTTGGGTTGGCAAGAGAAGTATGCTCCAGTCCTCCTTACACAGATTATGTCTCTACCAGATGGTGAGTTTCTGTATGAAAAGGCCATGTTACTCTATTGGGTATGTGCCTAAACCTCACTTGTTATTTTCAAGGTACCGGGCTCCAGAGGTGCTGCTACAAGCTTCAGCTTACACACCTTCTATAGGTGATGATTCTGTCATTGGTTTAAGTTTATGCAATAAAAGGATTGCGTTTGTATTGTAAATTATTTTCATTTAATTTTTGCTTACTCCTTATATTTTTTTATTCGATCTTGTTTTCTAATTGTCTAACACATAGTAAATTCCATCTCACACGAGAAATAAATGGCACCTTTTCATATTTCTGCATGTGAAATCATTTGTTCGTTTAATCTTGCTGTGTCATTATAGCTTCCCCTTATGAGCCTTTATGCCTGAATGATATTGTCATTAATAAGTAAATGTGCTCTTTCACAGACATGTGGGCCATTGGTGCAATTCTGGCTGAGCTTTTTACACTGTCTCCACTTTTCCCTGGTGAAACGTATGTATTGATCTCTACTTTTCATAGCATAAATCTAGACCAGATTACTTGTATCTCTCTTTATATTACACTGACCTCTATTGCTCTACCTTTCTAATATTTTATTTTATCATAGTGAGACAGATCAGGTATACAAGATATGCGCTGTGCTTGGGACCCCAGATCACTCCCTCTGGCCAGAGGGAATGAACCTGCCTCGTTCAAGTAGCTTCCAGTTTTTCCAGGTGAAAATGAGTTCTGTCTACATTCATTGGATGAAATGCTTTTGTGGCACTAATACTTATCATCTGTTCCAAAGATTCCGCCAAGAAATCTGTGGGAGCTTATCCCTAATGCTTCCCTGGAAGCTTTAGACTTGATCAAGGTACGGCAAAGAACCACTGTCTTTTTTTTTTCTGGTTTTGGAGCAAAGTTGTCCTTTGCGCGTGTAAAATTGTAGATGCCCCAGTTGATGTCCGTTCATTCTACTTTCACCTGGCATATAAGTATCAGCACTAAGACTTCTGTCATGATGTTTCTCTGCAATCTATATTGCATTGTTACATAGATTGTGATAGCTATGAGTTTGAATGCTGTGAATAATTTTGTCCTTGATGTTATTTATGTTGTAATAATTTTCCTCATTAACCTGCTACTCTTTTCTCATCATTTTAATAGCAACTTTGCTCTTGGGATCCACGAAGAAGGCCAACTGCTGAGCAAGCACTACAACATCCATTCTTTAATGTAATAATTTCCCCATTGAGTTGTCTACGGGTACTTTGCTTTGCTTTTCTCTGTACCTTAGACTTTTGAGTGGTCTAGGTGCGCAAGTGGGTACCAAGACCTCTCCATGATGCTTCCTACTCAAAGATGAATGAGCCTAGTGAGTTATCTAATCACAATTCGTTTGCTAGGAAGGTAATACGAAAATCTAATACATTTAAGGTTTTTCTGATCGAGCTCCCACTTCCTTTTGTAGGAGCAACACCAAGGTTGGAACTGGACCTTTGGTGTTTTGGTAAAGAACCTGATGACCTTGATCTAACTCTCAGCCTAAAGCCAAGCTCTGTATCAGGTGCCAAAATATTTCATTCCTGTTGAATTCCTTGGGTTATTATCTTGTGTGTACCATTATTCGAAAACAGTAATCGGTCATATTGAACCTGCACATGAAACTTGGAAGGAATACCATAACCTGCACTCCTGTAGTGTTGCTCTTGGGTGTTAATAGTTGGAACCGTATTGTATTAGCTGGAAACAAATGTGTTATACTACTAGTCAGAAGATGATGATTACTGGCTTCAGAGTTTCTGTACAGCAAAATGGGATAAGATACTGTGCTGGACTAACTCATGTTCTGAGAGGGCAGTGAATATGTTCTGTTAATGCCTTGAGATATAAACAAATTGATGTTGAAACAGCTTAAATGCATTCATGCGACAGATTTTTCTTTTCAAAGTTAAAATAAAATAAAATACATGTGCTTAATGTGTTGTTTCCTCTGACTTATGTTCTATATTGTTTCCCTTTCTTGTAGATCTTGGTAAGCATGTTCCAGAACATAGAGAAGAGGTGAGAGTTGCTCTTTGTGACATGGGAGTTACATATTCGAGTGAAAAATCGAGTGTTTAAGCTAAACTTTTGTTGTCCTAACATGCAGGAAAATCTTCTATACCCAGGTTATGGGAATCCTCCTGTACAGCCAGGTACATGGTTTCCTCTGTAATTAAATCTTGATTTGGAACTGTTTTCTATTGCATACAAATATATGCATAGCGTACCACAACCAAGTGCATCATCTATCGAATATTTGTGAACCACTTCACACAGATACAAGTGTAAACAATATGAAGCGGAATTTCAGATTCAGTGACGAATCTGTTTGATTTCCCATTATAAGAAACGGCCAAAGTCAGATATATACACTTGACTATACTGATCAAACTTTCCTGAAATGTTTAGATGCTTTGTAATCATTGATAATGATAGAATCAATGATGGTTCCGTGTTGCTCAGAGACGTGGGTTGTTTGTTTTTGTGAAAACAGGGCTGTGGCCACTCATGTCATCATCGCATCGCCCCTTGGGGGAAGCCCCGGCCATGCCATCCTGGCAACAGGCGTACATGGTTGACAGGTAAGCAGCTCACATATCTAAATAAATCCACAAATGACTCTCCCAAAACCAGACCAGATTCCATGCCCGCTCCACTCATGATTGCTTCCGTTTTGTTTGGTGCTTTGCTCAGCCAAGCCGCCGCGCTGCCAGCTGCTGCCGGAGGAGGAGGAGGATTCCCGGGCTCTTCTCCGTTCGGGCTGTTCCCTCTGCAGCCCAACCTGATGGAGAAGCGGTCGCTGGCGCCGGCGCCCATCCGGCAGGTCAATTTCTTCTGACCGACGACTGAACAATGATGATCCCCCTGGTTTGACAAGAGCAGCAGCAGATCATCATTGTCATCATCATCCAGCGTGGGTTGGGTGCGTGGAGTTATTTTTTATACGAGTGCTAGACTCGGACAATAAGCCGCGCGGGGCGGCGAGGCGTCGACAGCAAGCAAGCAGCAGCAGACAAAAAAAAAATGTACATACATATTCGTGGTAGGTTGACAGTTCCTCATCGTGTCTGGGATTCTGTTACTCTGTACATACAAACAAACAGTTTTGTACGAACGACCGTGGTTTTTCTCGATATATATTTATAATATCGACGAGTGAGTGAGTGATGGTGATGAAGATTCAAGTCATATGGCCAGGCCTGCCACACATGTGATTCTCTGATGTCTGCATTTGGTTTCTTTATGATAGTATCCCTTGTTATCTTGTTTCTGATGGTGAAGTTTTTATGGCCTTGATGTCGTGGTCGTGGTGGCGTACGAGGAGCTGACACTGGTTGGGTTGGAATGTTGGATGCACGGAGTAAAGGCAAGGGCATTGAAGTGAAGTGACGACGTGACGACGTACACTACTACTAGCTTGATGTAGTACGAGGGGGTGTAGCCGTGCAGGGCGTGGGCGTCTGCCGGCCGGACGTGACGACGGTGGAAAGAAAGGAGAGAGCAGAGGAGTAAAGGTTGGCTCTGACACCCATGTAATGTAACCTCAAGGAGCAGGGCCGGAGGTTCTCGTCCTTGCTTTCTTTCTTGGTCCGCGCTGCTCGTGGGGTCTCCCATCACGGCTCACTGATACTGAATTAAGGGGCACGTGAGCTCAGGCTCCACTCGCCATTCTGCTCAAGCAAGCATAATAGGTCTCGCCTCGGTTTCAAAATAATACTAGTACGAAATACTGTACAGATTGCTTAAGTAGTACTCCCTCTGTAACTTAATAACACGTTTTCTGACACTTTAAAGTGTCAAAAAAAAGTCTTATATTGGGAGTAATTCTAACATAGTCCAAGAAAGAAAAGAGCTTGTTTAAAGAAGAAAGAAAGAAAGAAAGAAAGTGGAAGCAAAGCTGTTTCCTCGCTGGCCTTGTCCTGTCTGAATTGACCTGACCTGGCCAGGCCATCCAACGTTGGTCACACCGGTATGGAACATGGAAGTAAAGCTAGAGCTGCTGTCGCTACCACCATTGTCCATTGATGAGATGAGATGAGCAGGCGCACCCCTGGCGACCGAGTAACTCGGCAGTGAATGTCACTGAACTAAAAGCTGCGAATGCCACGATTCCTCCTCTGTTTTTCCCAGGCAACAACATAAGAGTTTATCTAATGCTACCTGCGTTCCTAAATATTTGTCTTATATCACATTATTGATTTCTCCTCCGGGTGCGACTATAGAATACTAATATGTTCTCCAGCAGGGAAAAAAAAAGGTAGGGAAATAGGAGTAGAACGTGAAGTTGGGTACCGGCACTGACCGTACTGCCAAGCAAACTCTCGCTCGCGGGAAAGAAACGAGATACTTACTCCTAGTCGTTGTGGCCGGTACGACGACGACCATCATCTCTTTGGTGTCTGTTGGTTATGCATCATGGACCCTACTCACTCTGGGCATGTGTTCAACGCGGCTCACTGCTACGTACGTACTACTCGATCGTGCCAATTAATCTCCACACCCATATCCCGCCCTCACGTCGCTACCACCATATCTGTTGCTGCGTTTCGTGCCGCTGCCCGTTTGGCATCTCCTTACGCGACCAAACTGTTTTCCCCTTATTTAACAGAAGAAGAAGGGGAAAAAAAATCATACAATATTCCCGAAGCAGTATATTCCGGTTAATTAGTCAATAAAAATATCCATTGTTTCATTGTATTTACATTACAGAATACATCAAAATTAAAACTGAATTAAACTACAGGATAAACAGAGTAAAATCAACTAAAGTATCCCAATAAAATGGAATTTCATCAAAATCTTTATTTTTTTTATATTATTTATTTTATTGTTTTGTATCTAGCAAAATTGTAAGGTAAAAAACATAAAGCGAAAAAAAATAGCAGACAAAGCGGAAGTGATCGGAGAATGTAGCACAGTAGTAGAAGTACACTTTATGCCTAACGAAATAAACAAAATAAAAATCTGAAATTAAGTAGGGCCGGGGCTAGGGCGCCCAACGCGTGCGAGCGAGTGGCGTCGAGTGTGAGTGAAGCTCGCTCGCTCGCTCACTCGGCGCGTCGCCAGGCGAGGCCAGCTGCCGCCGCCAGAAGCTTCCGTTTCTTGCTACTACTAAGGGCCTGTTTGGATCCAAGGGACTATTTTTAGTCTGACTAAAAATAGTCTCTTTTAGAAATTAAAGCCCAAAGACTTTTTAAAAAGAGAGCTAGAACTAGTCTTGAAGCTAAAACTTTTTAGTCACATGAAACCTACTAAAATATGTATTAGCCCTCTCTCTCCTCATTTAATTCCTCTCCTTTAGCACATGCGAGTTCTGGATTGGATGGTTTGAAGGATAGTAAATGCTCAATAACCTGATTTGGACCGCTGTCATTATGATTAGCCAAGACAACAAGCCAGCAATAAATAATCAACAGCTCTGAGGAGCCGGTGCACGCAACGCAACAGCCGAAACCGTTCCAAATAATACGAGCAGTATACATGATCAATAAACATCCATATATACTCTAATCTGATAAATAAAATAAAATAAATAAAAGGAAAACATCCATACCAAATAGTACTGCTCACGCGTTTCTCACTAAACAGACGCGTGCATGAGGAGATGTGCGCTGTGGGAGAGTATTTACGTGCTACTACTCCTAGATTTCTTTTTTCCCAGGCAACGGCCGAGTTTATCGCATTATATACTACTCCCTCCGTCGCATAATGTAAGTCGTTTTTTCACACTACACTAGTGTCTGACATCAAACATTATGGAACGGAGGGATTACCACTTTGATATGTTTTTTGGCCCACTCTTTCTGTCTAGACAAATTCAGTGCTACATACAGACCGCACCAAAAACAATGTCCCTTCTGTAAAGAAACATAAGAGCGTAAATATGGTGTCCAAATGCGAAGACTAAAAAAACACGTGCTTCACTTCAAGATATCCGGACATGCGCTACATACATGTTGGAAATTCTTTACCATACGAGATCTTGCGTGTGTAAATGTGGTGTCAGATTTTGAACATTGGTAGATAAAGGTTGCACACCGCAATTACCACGCCGTGTCGAGCAATGCCGCCCACAATAATTCGAACCTTGGCCTTTCCGGCACCAACTTTGACATCCATGTTGCAGGACAACATAGCGACCGACATGAGCTTTACGACTTTAGAATCGCTTTCATTCCCCCGCTCCACACTTCACATCTAGACATCGAGGATCCAAGCGCGAAAATGGGTTTCGGGGTCACCATGTCAGTCCATGTGCCACCACCGACGGCTGGTCTCGGGGACCATCCGATACCGCGTTCCATCTCCCGACCCCTACTAAAACCTAGGTACTTGGGCAACCCAACCCAAGCAGATGCTACTGCTTTGGGCGATCGCCCCCTCCTAAGTTGTCATGTGGTTGACACCACGTGCCAAGTGTACGCGCTATAAAACCTCTATCTGTACCGTCACAATGGATCATACTTCGAACTCTGTAGGTTGAACTATAGGCTAAGGTTACGACACTCATAATTCGGACACTTGTCCTTTGTTGCATCGGTGGATTTGATATCCACATCATGAATAAAATCAAAATTCGAAAATGAATGGTGCGGCGAAAACCCGGAGCAAGACGAGACGAAACAAAACTAATGAGGCAACAAAAACAAAAAAGAACTCACTTAAAGCACAAGGCTAATAAACTGGAATAATCCCAACACAACAACGCTCAAAGAAAACAAAACTATATGCATCCCACTTGTTTTCTTGATAATATTATTAATAATAATAAATATAAATATTAATAATGACCTTGTAGTAGGATTAATAGCAAACCACAATACCATGCCCACCATAGGTTTGTCTAGCAGGTAGGTCCCACCCCGAACCCAAACCAACCAAACCAGATGTGTACAAAGGGGGTGGGTGGGGTGTGGGGCTATATATACGGGCACTCGGTATCCTCTGTTCGGTTTCCTCCTTCTTGAGCTTGAGGATGACGTTAATGCTTGCCTCAAGTTAGAATCCCTGAATTGCTTCCCTATATGGCAATGAGGGAAGCCATCACTAAAGCACATCTTCACATGTTTATTATCCCGATGTGGACCACAAGCTTCGAATCATATAAGCTTCGAATGCCCATCTTTCAAATTTGATGACCATTGCCACTTGATGTCATCAACACCGAAACGACTCTTTCACGATCGTGCGTTGCAACGATCGATCTATTGGCGCTATTATAAAAGGGCAAAGGGCCCACCACGTGTGCGAGCACCATCAATAACTGCCCCCGTGAATTCAGCTGATGGGGCCAGCCGTGCCCTTCTATATTTTTATCCCCCCGGTGATTTCAACAGTGGGCCCGGGCGTTTAGTTCCTCTTCTTTTTTTGACAACTGCGTTTACTTTCCTGTTCACTAGACTAAAGAAGGAAAGTTTAGTTCCTGTCCGAAACCGATCATTCTAGCGCGCGCACGTGTAGGCTTCTTGAAGTATTTCTTTTGATGCAAGCACATGAGAAACATCTAACCCACAAAAACATAACGAACACATAATATGGGTTAGTTCACAAAAGCGGAATTCACAATTACTTACCATACCACTAGATCACTTGATACCATGCAGCATAATATTTGCATTTGTGTGTTAGACATCTAGATACAATCTTTGAGCTTCAACTTAGTCAACCAACATCTTTACTTCATGCTCGATATTGATTTCTTGAAAGCCACGGTGAACTCTTCATTTCACTTTATTACTTCAATACCATATCACCAAACACTCCTTCATGACCATGCCAAGTCTCACCATGAATATCGTATTAGTCATCACTTGCTCTTCTAAATGCTCCATTAGAATCACTTGAGAGGGCCAAATATTGAACCGGAAGACGGGCGGCGATGGCGTCTCCACCCTCCACCTCCACCTCCAACCTACCAACACCAACCTACCATGGCGTATGCTGATCTAGGGTTCGATGGAGGGGCTTCTCCATTAGGACTTTTCCCTCGGCCTCGTGGTTGCGGCTCAGGTGCGTCGTCGTTTTGGATCTTCGGTACACTTCTCCTCCTCAGATTCAACCAAGGAATTCTTTTTGGTTGTGAGCTTCTCTTCTGCCTCCTTCCCGCTCAATGTGGAATCGGTTGTGGTGGCTTTGCAATGTTGCATTGGTGGTTTCCCATCTGGTCTCAATGTGATTCATTTGGACGGGCGACGCTTCAGGTTTTCAGTTGCTTCTAATCGAGTTGGCCATTTCATCTATGGACTAAAAGATAGAGTTTTGCTGGATTTTGTCTGTCACTTCAGTCTATTTCGTCCTGATGCTTGTGGTACTCTGGATACATCTTTGAGTTGGCATCTTGAACAACCTATTCCTGAGGTTTTGGCCCGTTCTCCCTTGGCAATCAGATCAAAGCTACCGTTGCACACATGGGGACTATTTGTGATGATGCTTCCATGGTGGTTCTTTCAAAATTTGGGTTTCTAAATGGTTCTGGTCATATTGAAGACTGATCGGAATCCTCGTCGGCGGCTGCTTCCCGGCTAGCTCCGGTGACCAGACAAGATCCTCCTGGTAAGGTGTACTTCCCGGAATCTAGGGAGCATTTAGTACCCGCTAACCTGGCCTTTGCCAGCTTTAATTGCCCCATTAATGCTCAGGAGAAGGCTGTCCCCAATCACTCTTCATTACCGGATGTTTTGGCTCTAGGGGACTTTAATATCAATATTAATGGGCAGCTTAATGGTTCTTCTGCGGGTGCCAGCTAGCGATATGAGGGCTCTAAATTCAAATATAACTCATGAAATTGCTCCCCTGTTTGATGCTTCACCATATTTTGGATCATTATCGGGCAGGAATCGGTGGACAAGATCGCTATTTCAATTTGGAAAATTCCTTTTGTCCCGCTTCTCAGCTTTATCTATGACACATTAAATATTTGCTCCTTCTGCGGTGACAATGATCACTTGGCTGTTAATTGCCCGGGATCCTACTGCTCTGTCTATTTTGATAGGCCATGCACATGTATTTCATAAGAGCCACCCCTAGTTGAGGCATCGGCATATTATTCTTGCGGTTCTTCGGCCCATGTCTTGTTTGAATGCCCGGCTCTCTCTCGCTGCTCTGCCTGTGGTATGTTAGGTCATCTAAAAGGCCGTTGTGCCCTCCCTCATGTGACTCACACGTGTTGGCGGCCTAAGATCTCGGCCTCCTACATTTCTGCTTCCGCAGATTCTTTACCAACCTTTAATAATTCTTTTACCGACAAGGCCTTGCAAATTGATACTAGCGATTCCCAATTATGCGACCTGCCTCTTAATATTGACTCAATGCCTATTATTCACAAGAGGGATTGGTCTCTGGATGGAAAGAGGGCGAGGAGGGATTTTGATTAAACCAACTTGAGTCCGAGTTTATTTATAAATGGAATGCCTGATAAAGGCCCCCTGCTCTCCGGGCAACAGTGACCGCCCGATGCTCATCATGTGGTCTACACAGTCACATGGTGGCTGATTGCCTAAAGTTGGTGCACATTAATCGAGGGGTCTGGGTACCCAAGTCCTCCCCCACGCTGCTCCTCCGCTCCTCCGCTCCCCCACAGCCATGGCGAACTTCCCCCTCAATGTTGTCCCCTACCTCCCCCAAGGCACGACGATCGAGCTTGGGGCGCCGAATTGAAAGGTACAGGACGATATGGTGGTCAGTTCGGTGCCTCCCCTGTGCCATGACTTTCTGGCCATTGCAGAAGCAAATCGCTTCATCCCCCATCACCGCAAGGCTCAACTGCGACACACAGTGGAAGGTTCACTCCATGAGTCACAGTTCTTCCCTACTGATGTAGATGATCATCCTCTTGGCATTGCAACCTTTGGATTTGTAGATTCTCTGGTCCGTGATGCAGTAGTTGGTACAACTTTTGAACTAGATGAGTTTGAGGCTTATGAACATGCAGTTATTTGCTTTGTCCCACGTGATGCTGCTTTAAACATGAGACTCACCACTTTTGGTCCTGAGGTCTGGCTGCTTTATATTGGGTTTCCCTATGATTATCAGACACAACATTACATTCATAAATCTGAGGATAAGTTTGGTAGTCTGGTTGAGTGGAACAATCCTAGGAGTGACAGAAAGTTTGTTCTTGTCAAGGCCCGGGTCATTCATTTGTGCCTTGTTCCTAAAAGTTTTGTTATGAAACAGTTGGGCGGACCCAGGAAGAGCTGGACGGTGGCAGTGACCATACTGCGCAGTAACGACTGGAACGCCTATCTGCCTGAGGTTCCTCCGGCGGGAGAAGATCCGCCACCTGCTGACGACATTACTCATCCTCTGCATGGAGATGGACTGACTGCAGAACAAATCTATCAGCAGCAACTTCATAACTGGTTAGTTCATAATGCAGCAGGTAATGCCAACCAGGTCGATAACGACAGTGGTGAAAATGTGGTTGTTGATGAGGGGAATGATGTTGAGTTCCATCCTGAATGGGGAGTTTGGCCCCCTCCACCACTACAAGCACCACCAGCCCTCTATAACTTTCAGGAATGGTTGGCTGGAGAAGGGCTTCAGGTGAATCATGGTGTTGTGCCTCCAAACAATCTCCAAGACAGCCCTGCATCTGCCTGGAATGACTCAATCTCCATGTATGGTAGTTCTGACTCTAGTGCCACAGTTTCCGATTCATATGTGCTGGTACCTCTTACTCTCATGAATCAGTTTTGGCCTCAGGAGGCCTCTAGCTCAACAAACCAAGCTCTGATCAACACTACAATTACCCCACAGCCCACCAACACTTTGGAGATTTCCGTCATAGTGTCAGCTGTTGGTATGCACTTAGACCTGGCTTCCCAAGGCAATTTTATTCCAGCAATGATTCTGAGAGATTGTGTGCCGATGCTGCGATTTAACACTTATCTCAAAGTTGTCGTTATGCCCATACTTGCTTCATATGGCCCTTGGAGTTCAAACTATGGTTTTAGATATGAAAGTGTGGCTCTCAACTTCACAATCACTGAGAATGGTGGGGTCCTGTCTGTCACTTTCTACCACTCACACGATCACACAATATGTTGATTCGTCTATCTTGGCTGAAATTTTTCCTGCTGCAGCTACTTGGGATCTCTGTCTGAACAATGTCGAGCCCCCTAACAACACATCTGCTGTTCTGACTCCGTCCTGTGATGTGCCTCTGCTGGAGTACAATGTCGATACTGAAGCAACGCAGGAGAATCTGTCGACACTTTCCACAGCAACAACTGAAGATTCTGAGATGTAGGACCTGCCCAACACTGATGATCTGCCCACCACTGATGACACTGCTGTTGTTCTCGGACGCAAAGGGAAGGCTTTGGCGCCTGAAAGTTCCGTCTCACTCCGCCGTAGCGCTCGCTCCAACAAGTATGATGGCTTCCGCATCCATCCTATCTCTGACACTAAGATGAAGGTCTCCAAGGTCAAGCCTTGAGTTGTTCCCTCTGCTGTGAGGATCAGTGACAACGCCGAGGAACAAATCCCTCCACCAACTCCTGTCAGGGTTATTTAGCAGATTGGCACTAACATGTGTGCTATTCCAGCCGGTGAGCTCACTGACGAGGCTCTCATGGCCCCACCAGAGGAGGATCTCGCAGCCTCTCCGTAATCTTTTATCCTTTCTTATTTAAATGCCTCCGTTAGTGAACTAGAACGTCTTATGTTGGAATGTTCGTGGGTTAAATTCAGACAATAAGCAGTTAGCGCTCTCGAATGCTATCACGTCTAGTGGTTGTGATGTCGTGTGCTTGTAGGAAAAAAGACCTCTTTTGATCTACCTTTTATTAAATCTTGCCGTCTGCAACACTTTGATCAATTTGCCTCTGTTGCTTCGAGGGGGGCCTCTGGGGGGATTGCGACAATCTGGAACAACTCCATCTTCTCTTCTGTTACTTTATTCTTCGAAGATTTTGCACTTGTCACTCGATTTACATCTACGCAATCTACACAGAATTTGACCCTGGTTAATATTTATGGGCCTTGCCAAGGAGAACAATGACACAACTTCATACAATGGCTTTTGGCACTTGATATCCCTTCGCATGAGGATTGGCTCTTTGTGGGTGATTTTAATTTCATTCGAGCACCTGATAATCATAACAAACTTGGGGGCAGTGTAAATGATATGATAGCCTTTAATGATTTCATAAGGGCTCAAATTCTCATCGAATTGCCAATTAAAGGACGATCTTTCACATGGAGCAATATGCAGGTGGATCCTCTCCTCGAACAACTCAATTAGTTTTTCCCTAGCACCAACTGGACTACCTCATATCCTAAAACCATGATAAAACCCTTGGGTAAACCCGTATCTGACCATACTCCATGTGTTGTGAACATTGAGGCTACCATCCCAAGATCTAAGTTGTCCCGCTTTAAATCATACTGGATTCAGCCTCCTGGTTTCATGGAAGTCATGGCAAAGTCTTGGGCTAAACAGGTCAAGACGACAAACTCTGCTACTGCTCTCTGTCGCAAATTGAAAAACCTTCGCCGAGACCTCAAACAGTGCAGCAAAGGGATTTCCAAGCTCACAATGCCTATTTAAAACTCTAACAAAGCTCTCGGCGAACTTGATGAACTGGAGAATAAGAGAATCTAATCGATACCCGATAGCAATTTTAGAATTTTTTTGAAAGCTCACATCCTGCGGCTCTTAAAATACCAACAGATGTATTGGAAGAAACGTTGCACGGTGAGGTGGGTCAAATTTGGGGACGAGAACTCAAATTTCTTCCAAGCTCTAGCCTCAGAAAGATACATGCGAAATAGCATTGCCTCTCTCACCAGTTCCGATGGAGATACTGTGGAAGACCATGCAGGGAAAGAATCCATTATTTTTGAAACGTTTAAAGGTAGAATGGGCACTGCTACACCTCACAATATGAAATTTGATCTGTCCCATATCATTAAGAGGTGTGAGGGACTTGATGAACTTACTCTCCCCTTCACCCATGAGGAGATTGATTGGGTCATTAGAGAAATGTCGGCTGATCGGGCACCTGGGCCCGATGGTTTCACCGGGGTTTTCTTGAAACGATGCTGGCCACTACAACCTTTGCAACCAATTCCATGAGGGCAATCTTAATATGGAAAGTATTAATGATGGTTTCATTACTCTGATCCCAAAGATCAGTTCTCCTACTACAATCAATGACTTTCAGCCGATCACTTTACTCAACTATTGTCTGAAAGTTATCACAAAATTTTTGGCAAATCGTTTGCAAAAAGTTATCTTAAAAATAATCCATCGCAACCAATATGGTTTTCTCAAAGGTGGATCCATTCAAGATTGCCTTGCTTGGGCATATGAATATATGTACCAGTGCCAATCTTTAAAGAGGGAAGTTGTGCTGCTAAAGTTAGATTTTGCCAAAGCATTTGACACTATTGAACACGAGGCGATGATTGAAATTATTGCAAACATGGGTTTCAATGAAAAATGGCTGAATTGGATACGATGTATTTTCTCCTCTGGGAAATCTTTTGTCCTTCTTAATGGCACCCCTGGCCGTCAATTCCACTGTAAATGCGGAGTCAGACAAGGTGATCCGCTGTCCCCACTCATTTTTGTTCTTGCAGCGGACCTCCTCCAAGTAGCCATTAATGATGCATTTGCACGAAATGAAATTCAACTGCCGTTCCCCTCCAGCAACCAAAAAGATTATCCGGTCATCCAATACGCCAATGATACCATCCTCATTCTCCCGGCTTGCCCTCAACAAGCAATGGTCATAAAAAAAGATTTTAACTGATTATGCCACCTCCATTGGGCTGAAAATAAACTTCCACAAATCCACCATTATACCTTTCAACTGTGCTGAGGATCGATATGCTCAGTTGGCAAGCATTTTTGGCTGCGTCACTGGAAAAATGCCGTTCACATACCTAGGTTTGCCTTTGGGAACTACAAGACCCACTGTTCAAGAGCTAATGCCCCTAGTCTGCATGGTAGAAAGAAGACTATTAGCCACCCTAAATATGATCTCTTATGGTGGCAGGCTCTCTTTACTCAACTCGGTGATTACCTCCCTGGTCATCTTTGCCCTATGCACTTTGTGTTTGTGATACGTCTCCGTCGTATCTATAATTTTTGACTGTTTCATGCCAATACTACAACTTTCACATACTTTTGGCAACTTTTTATATGATTCATTGGACTAACCTATTGATCCAGTGCCCAATGCCAGTTCATGTTTTCTGCGTGTTTTTTGTATCACAGAAAATCCATATAAAACGAAGTCCAACGTGATAAAAATTTATGGAGAATTATTTTGGAATTTGTGTGATTTTTGGGAGGTGGAATCAACTCAAACGGGGGCCCACAGAGCCCACAACCAACCAGGGTGCGCCATAGGCCCCAGGTCTGCCCTGGTGTCTTGTGCCCTCCTCGAACGTCGGTTGGAGCACTTTTTCTGGCGCAAGAAAGATAATTTATGGAAAAAATCGTGTAGAAATTTCAGCGCAATCGGAGTCACGGATCTCGGGGAATTTAAGAAACCGTGAAGGTCCGGATCTGGTGAGCGCGAAACAAAAGAGAACAGAGAGGGAGATCCAATCTCGGAGCCGCCATGGAGGCCATGGACCAGAGGGGGAACTCTCCTCCCATCTAGGGGGGAGGCCAAGGAAGAATAATAAGGAGGGGGCTCTCTCCCCCTCTCTCCCGGTGGCGCCGGAACGCCGCCGAGGCAAGGATCGTGACGGCGATCTTCATCAACAATCTTGCTACCGTCAACACCAACTCTCCCCCCTCTATTCAGCGGTGTAACACCTCTTCTCTCCACAGTAATCTCTATTTAAACATGGTGCTCAAATCCATATATTATTTCCCAATGATATTTGGCTATCCTATGATGTTTGAGTAGACCCATTTTGTCCTATGGGTCAATCGTGGTCTTGGTTGGTATGATTGTATATTTTGTTTATGGTGTTGTCCTATGGTGCCCTCCGTTCTCAGGCAAACATGAGGGTCCCCGCTGTAGGGTGTTGCAATATGTTCATGGTTTGCTTATTGTCAGTGTTGCGGGGGTGATAGCAACTTAAATGCGGATAAGTGGGTTATGGCGTATGGGAGTAAAGAGGACTTGATACTTAATGCTATGGTAGGGTTTCACGACCTTAATGATCTTTAGTAGTTGCGGATGCTTGCTAGGGGTCCAATCATAAGTGCATATGATCCAAGTAGAGAAAGTATGTTAGCTCATGCCTCTCCCTCATATAAAATTGCAAGGATGATTACCGGTACTTGTTATCGATTGCCTAGAGACAAATTACTTTCTTGTTGACAAAAGCTATCCACTTTTATGACCTCGCAAATTATTCATAGTTTTATTCTCGCAAAGTACTCGTAGTTTTAATCTTGCAAAATAGTTTCATACATGTTTTGGATAAAGCAAACGTTAAGTGTGCGTAGAGTTGTATCGGTGGTCGATAGAACTTGAGGGAATATTTGTTCTGCCTTTAGCTCCTCGTTGGGTTCGACACTCTTATTTATCGAACAAGGTTACAAACGATCCCCTATACTTGTGGGTTATCAGTTTGCCAACCAAAATTAATGAACTTTTGGACAAGATCTGAAGAAGGTGCCTTTGGACCAAGAAAACTGAGCAGGGAAACAAATGTAACTCCTTGGCCTCCTAGGATTTGGTGTGCAAACCGAAAGCAAGCGGAGGCCTGGGGATTATCGATCTCAGAATTCAAGGAGATGCACTTCTACTCAAATATCTTCATTAATTCTACAATGATTGGGATGTGCCTTGGGTACAACTTATTAAGGACACATACTACAGTGAGCACATCCCACATGCAACTGATCCTTGTGGCTCGTTTTGGTGGAGGCATGTAACCAAACTCATGCCAGCATACCGCGGAACGGTGCAGGTGGCGGCTGGCAACACGGTCCTCTTCTGGAAGGATGATTGGAGTGGTAATATCTTAGCAGAAACATACCCACGTGCATTCTCATATTCTACCAATGAAGACATTTCGGTTAGAGACTTCTTGGCGAGCATGTCATTCCGAGAGGCGTTCCACCTTCCCCTCTCTCCACAAGCACATGATGAAGTGAGACAGATACGACTAGACACCACGATAATTAACCTATGAAATGCATTAACGCACAAAGATGTCTAGACATATATTTGGGGTGACAAAGAGTTTGCACTTCATAAATACTACACATTCTGCTTTCAAGACATACACGCGCATCAAGCTTTTAATTGGATCTGGAAATCTAAATCAACAATGAAGATCAAAGTTTTTGGTTGGCTACTCTTGTCAGATCGTCTCAACACAAGAAATATGCTCAAACGACGCCATTACAACATTGGAGATAATCATGATTGCATCCTCTGTGGACAAAACATAGGAGAGACATTGGAACATCTATTCTTTGAATGCAACATCAGCACACAATGTTGGTCCACGTTGGGAATTGGATGGCCGCAAGGGAGGTCAAGATTAACCAATGTCTCCATCGCCAAAGAAGCTTGGCGGAGACCACTCTTCATGGAAGTATTCCTTTTGGCAGCTTGGAGCATCTGGAAGGAGCGCAATAACAAACACTTCAGGGGGATTGTTCCTTCTCGGTTAGCATGGTTAGATAGATTCAAATCTGACTTCTCACTCCTCACCTATAGGGTCAAGGAGAAACATAAAAAATTCATCCCCTTGTTACTATCCTCTCTCCATTAGAATAGCTCTTTGAACTTTCTCCCAAAGGGAGGACGGAGATGTAATTACACCATGTAAATTTGCACCCTTATTAAATTAATTATTTCACAGTAGGGGGTTCCCCTACTGTTTACGGTCATTTTTTTATTCACTCTAGTTGCTTGCTTCAAGACACGATCAACCAAAACTCAACACATGAGCACACGATGATCTTGTCATGAAACTATATATCTTGAATTATTCTCCTTAATTATTTTCCCAAGTGTACTTGATCCTTATAAGCCTAGATATGTCAATCTTTGAGTTCCTCTAACAAACTCTGTCTTGAGCATATTTTGTTTAGATAATGAAATCAATTTTGGTGGCTTCCATGGATATATATCCAAAGACAACTAGTAACTTCACTGGACATGAGACATCGAGATCCACCCCTAGGCCTCATGGGCACGGGGGCAGGGATCCCATGCGCATGGGGTATCAGGCGGTTAACACTCGACCCCATGTGAATGAGGGTTAGGAGGCCCATGCGCATGGGGTGTCCAGAGAGATTTCTCGGTACCTCGTGGGCACGACGTCTGGATACTAGGAGGAGTTCTTCGAAGCCTTTCAAATGAACTTTTCCCAAATCAACCCAATATACTTCATGCACGCCATGGGGCATTTCTTCGTATAAAATTCAATGCACTTTATGCTCCATACCAATTTTTTATCCAATACCAAAGCTTATAACATATCTTCATATATATGGCATTTATCCTTGAATCCGTCCAACATCCTTAAGGCCCACCTATAGAAATTCATTCATATATATCCCAATGAAAACATTAGTTCATAGAGATTATCATTATTACCAAGTCGACACTAAGGGCTAATGCATTTTCATTTGGGTAGTGCAAACTTGGCCCTCCTATGTTGTCTTGTTATGCCACCATGTGCCAAGTACATAGATTCGTGGGACTTCTATCTAGAATGTCAATGCAGATCGTACTTCGAACTCTAGTAGGTGGAACTTAAACTATAGTTACAACACTCATAATTCAGATACCCGTCCTTTCCTGCACCGGTGGATTCAATAACTACATCACGAGTAAAAAAAACCCACAAACTAATGGCACAGAGAACCAAAGGAAGATGCGATGGAATGAAACTGATGATGTAGACAAAGAAACCTTAAAGCACGAACCTAACAAACTGGAATAATCCCAACACAACAACAACGAAACAAAAAAAGAGAGAATGCATCACCACTTGTTTTCTTGATAATAAACAACAATGTGGGCCCCATGGCGATGCCGGAACCGACCCTGAACCCAACCCAACCATATGTGTCGCGAAGGGGAGGTGGGGGTGGGGTTGCGAAGGGGATATATGTACGGATCCCTGGTCTCCTCTCTTCGATTTCCCCTTCTCCTTCTTCCTCCCTCCTCCTCAACCCTATTCGACTGCCCTCCATCGCTAAATATACCCCCCTCGCCAACGTGTACGGAAACACGGTACAAACACTCATAGCTTGTAAACTTTTTATCATATGGGATCATGTGTGTGTGTGTGTGTGTAAATGCAGTCTAAAAAATTGAACATTGCTAGATACATGTTGTACCCTACTATAACAACACACAACGAGTGATGTTATCCCGTAATTATTTAGAACCTTGGGCCTTTCCGGCACTAACTTTGGCATCCTTGTTGCGAGTCTGAACAAATTATCCGAATTCAATAGCATCGCAGGCTGAAAGCAACCGATATGAGGATTACAACATTACCCCTACTTTTAGTCTCTCGCTTCACTCTTCCCGTCTAAACATCGAGGATTCGAGAGCCTTGGGCGAGCCGAGCTTCAAGGTCGCCATGGCAACCCATGTGCCACCCTCGGCGGATGGTCTCGGGAACCATCCTAGGACACTTCTCGTCTCCCCACACTAAAACCGAAGTATCCGGCCCACTAAATCAAGTAGATGTTGGCCCACACGTGAGAAATTGCTTCTTCGTGCCATTCTAGTGCTTTGGGCTAAGCAATCAACCCCTCACATGTCGTCATGTTCCGCCATAACGTGCCAAGTACACACAAGTAAAAATTCTTCACGGGCCGTTAACGCGGAACATACTTTGGGCTCTGGTAGGTGGAACTATGCGCTACGGCTACAACACTCATGATTCAGATCACTATTCTTTATTGCAGTCGATTCGATATGCATGCTTTGAGTAATAAAGCGCAAAAGATCCTCAATATGATATTATCGGAAACCCATAGCAGGGCAAAACTTATGGTGCGGACAAAAGCAAAAAAAATAAGAACTCACTTAAAGCATGAGTCTAACAAACTGGAATTATCCCAGCACACCAACAATGAAACAAAACAAAAATGATTGCATCACCACTAGTTTTCTTGTAATAATATAATATAAATAAACTAAAAACAATGTAATTATATTAGTTTTTTTAGAACCATGTACTTTCTACTAGTAGTAAGAGTAAATAGCAAAGCACCACAAAGACCATGTCCACCATAGGTTTGCTCTGGCAGGTGGGCCCCACCCCACCCCGAGTCGACCCTGGACCCAACCCACACAACCCAACCATACCAGATGTGTCCCGAAGGAATGAGGGGTGGTGGGGCTATATATACCATAAACTCAGAGCAACCGACATGAGCTTTATGACATTAGGATCACTTCATTCTTCCTCTCCACTCTTCACATATGGACAACGAGTATCCAAGAGGGCAAGGTGAATATTTGCTTTAGGGTCAGCATGTTAACCGACATGCTGCCATCGACGAATGGTCTCTGAGACCATCCTATACCACGTTCCATCCCCGCTTTGTACTAAAACCTAGGTTCTTGGCCCAAAAAATGTCGTCCCACACAAGATAAGTTGCTTCTTTGGCCCATGCTAGTGCTTTACGTTGAGCAAATCGCCCCTCTTATGTTGTCATGTTCTCCACCGCATGGCACGTGCACACGCTCGTAAAAGCTCTATCTAGGCTATCAATGTGGATTGCACTTCAAAGTCTGGTAGGTTGAACTATACATTATGATTACAACAATCCTAACTCGGTCACTCGTCCTTTCTTGCACTGGAGGATTCAACAAGCACGTCCCGAGCAAAAACAAAACCCTTGAAATAATGGTTTGCGGGAACCCAAAACAAGACAAGATGAGCCGAAATTAATGATGCAGACAAAAAAGCCACTTAAAGCAGAAAATGAATACACCACTAATTTTTTCTTGATAGATAATAGTAATAAAGCATTTCTAGTAATAGGAGTAAAAGCAAACCACAAAGACCACGTACACCATAGGTTCACTCTGGCAGGTGGGCCCATGCCGGAGCGGACCTCAAACCAAACCTAACCCACCCAGATGCACCCCGAAGGGGTGGGGCGACGGGACACAAATTGGGCCCTACTATCGCTTCATGCTTCGTCACCAGGCGCCAAGTAGGCACGCTCGTAAAAAAATAAATCCTACTACATGAGTCGTCAATGCGAATCGTATTATGAAACTCTAGTAGGTGAAACTATACATCACAATCAAACATTCATAATTCGAATCCTCGTCCCTTCTTGCGCAGGTGGATTCGTCATTCATGTCGCGACTAAAAACAAAATCCGCAAACTAATGGTGCCGACAACAGGGAGCAAGACGAGATGGGACAAAACTAATGATGGGGCCGGGCGAAAAAACAATAATGAATGCATCACCATTTGTTTTCTTGATAATAATAATAACAATAAACAAAAAACAATGTAGGAGTGCATCTAGTTTTTTTAGAATCATGTACTTCTACTAGTAGTACCAGGAGCAAATAGCAAAGCACCACAAAGACTATGTCCAGTTGTCCACCATAGGGTTGCTCTGACAGGTGGGCCCCAACCACCACGAAGCCGACCCCGGACCCAACCCAACCCAACCCAAAGCAGACCAGATGTGTCCCGAAGGGGGGTGGTGGGGCTATATATACGGGCACCGGGTCTCCTCTCATCGGTTTCCACCTTCGTCTTCCTCCCCCTCGCCCCGCCCCTCCCCTCCCCACCTCAACCCTACTTCCTCCCTCCCTCCATCCAAATCCAACCCGGCACCCCCCGCACAAAAGCGGCGAAACACCCGAGCCAGCGGCGGAAAGAGAGAAAAACAACTAAAACGAAACACAGCGGGCGGCCGGGGACCGGCGGGAGATCGCCCCGGGGGATTGGCCGCGCCGATTCCCGATCGGGTGGGGGCCGATCCCCAGATCCCCGCGCGATTCCGGCGCCGGCGGCCGCGGGGATGAGTGCCCCCGCCCCATGCTCCCCCCGGCCACCGGCCCACTGAGCCCGCCGCAGCGGTAGGAGGAGAGGAGGTCTGTTTGGGGCGGCGGAGGGGGATTGAGGCGGAGGAGGGCTCTGGTCTTGGTGGTCGGCTGATCCGGCGGGCGGGGCCCCAGGCGGCCGTGCCATGTCTCGCTGCTTCCCGTTTCCGCCCCCAGGATATGTCAAGACCGCGCGCCCCGACGCCCACCTAGCCTCGCCCCTGCTCGACAAGGTGGAACAACAACACACCACCCCAATCCATCCCCTCTTGCTCCGTCCATCGCTCCATTGGTCCCGGCATCGCACGGGAGGGGGTTCTAGGACATTGTGTGCCGCCGCTATTTCATTGGTTGCAGAAATTTCTTGGGAGCCAGACCTTTCTTTAGCTCACCTATCTGTGGTCAGGACTAGTTGCTTACGGCTGTGCTATGATGAATTTTAGCAGCGTTTCGGTCCCTTGGGTTATCCCTGGGGTTTGTTCCACCACTGGCTGGTAGAAAAAAGCTAGAGAACAAAGTAGGGCTGAACCAATGGTTTCCTGAAGAGTGCTGCTTCTGGCAACTTGAACCTGATAGGGCAGGGCTCATCTCGCGGTTAGTTGCGTGCGCAAGGCGGGGGTTTCCATTGGGTTGATCAGTGGGAGAGCGGATGCGGGTTTATGTCGTTACTCATTGATTATTGTCGCTTAGGTCTTGCATGCTTTTCAGAAGTGTATTATAGGCAAAAGCAGATTTAGTTTGAGGGCGGATACGGGTTTATGTTGTTACTCATTCATTATTGTCGCTTAGATCTTGCATGCTTTTCAGAAGTGTATTATAGGCAAAAGCAGATTTAGTTCGAGGGCGGATGCCGGTTTATGTCGTTACTCATTAATTATTGTCGCTTAGGCCTTGCATGCTTTTCAGAAGTAGTGTATTATAGGCAAGAGCAGATTTAGTATGTCGCGACTCGGGAGGCTTACCAGGGCCAAAAAGTTATTTAGGTCGGCGGAAGAGAGGCAAATGTTTCTAATTTGTCGCTCTGCTGCTAAAAGCGCGGCTAAAGTTCTAGAGACATTACTGCCGCAAGTTTTTGCTGGGAGTTTCCTTTGGCCTGTCACATGACTACTTTCTGCAAATACCCTCGGTACTACAGTTAAAGTTCATGCTGTGCGCTAAACTGGTTGACCACACTTTTACAAAGAATATTATTTTTCTATGCAACTCGTATGTGTCCTGGTCCTGGTGGGAGTTACCATCAGTTTTTGGTGTAAATTGGCATAAAGTCGTCCATCCGTGCAAGTTTATGACCACACTGATGAACCAAAATTTCCTAATTGCCGGTCTCATACAAGGTGTTCTAAATAAGTGGTACCTATGCTGTCTAGGCTAATACAGGATGGTGGATTGGATCGATGTAGGATTTGTACTGTAAAGATTTAATTAGAGGTTTTTATTCATCTCAGTGCAGTTAGTTGTTGTTTATTTATGTGAAACTACAATCCAATATTGTTGTGATCGAAAGGTTGTTATTTTGCTTGTTACTCCTTCTGTTAGGAAACTGATTAGGCTTTAACGTAGATTTCTTGTTACATTTTTGATGATATCTTGTTGTTTTAGTGTAGCCCTTTTCAAGTGTGCCCCTATAACAACCATTACTATCTAGTATCTACAATAAACACTAGTATCTATTGTGGTGTGGTTCAGAACTTGGGAATACAGCATAAGTGCAAAAGAGAGCCTCTACTTTTAGAGAATGAAGCTTATGAGAAAGAGGGGAATGGGATATTGGGATGGACTGGTAATCTTGTATGATGTTTTCTTAATGTGTGCGCATCTTGCTAAATAATCGTCTTTATGTGCATCTTGCCTTTTTAGGAACAATTTGCTTGGTCTTTCACACCTGATTATGTGCTGTAGAAGCTCCAATTATGCCAATAGTTTGCTGGATTGTTCCATTCAGTTGCAATTTATCTGTGTTAAATGACCCGCTTAACAGCTCTGGTTCCATTCCACCACTATATCTATTCCTACACTTGATATAATAATTTATATATGTTGGTGTTCCTGTGATTGATAGACTGTCAAATCGAACTAAAATGACATTTCATGATTCATCTGTTTGCTTATTTCCTGTTTTCTTCTGTTCCAGGGGAAAATTATTGTGGGTTAACATGTATTCAAGTTTGTTGATAATGCATATAGAAAACATAAATACCTTGGCAGTTTAAAGGGCAATAGCATTTTCGTGGGCCTTTTGGCCTGGGCTGGCTGTAAAGCATGCCTGTCACATTGTTCTTAATATATGGATGATCATATATAGAGGCTAAGTTCATCTAGTTCTATCGTATCTTTTCCCTATACATGAAAACTGGTAGCATAGCCAAAGATTATCCACTAGGGATGCTGTATCCTATAGATATATTATCCACTGTTAGAAAGCTGAGCAGATGTATTCATTATTGTGACCTGAACTCTTCAGCAGTTTTTTCTGTCATCTTTGTATAAGAATCATATCTGGACCTCCCTTAGGTGTCTTCTGACATCATGGGATTAAATATTTTTTGGTAACTGAACTCATGCTATTCTGATATAAATATATTTTCTGCACAATCCTAATAAACTTTAAATTTCCAGTGCTAAAAAGCTCGAGAGGGGAATTAAGAATTACGCTATGCAACCCTACATTTCATAATAACTGTAACTCTATGAATGGATATGTTGATATTGTCATTTACAAACACCATAAATAAATGGTATAAGTGCTATATAACGTATCAGAGGGACGAGCGTTGACTTAATGGTCTTTGTTAGTTTTAGCTGTCATGTTGTTTATAAATCTGATTATTGTGTGTGCTCTAATGAACCTATGTGGCCAGCATTATGTTTTTGCCTGCAATCTGCGTTATCTTAATGTACCCTTTGTAGTTCCATGTTGCTCATTGTGGAAAAACTACCGAGGCTCCATTCAAATACATGGTTTCTTACAAGATCTGGTCTGACTAACTCTATTAATGACATTCGAGGGTTTCATGGTTTACTCTTTTAAAACGTGATAAGCAAAGAAAGTTTCACTAAATATGGCAGATGTTCATGAATTAACCCTGCCCTCATAGAACATGGCAATAAGTTGTCATGCTTACAAGTGTTTAAGCATGTCCTTAGAGTGCATCCTAGGGAATTTTGGCAGTGACTTGCAGCACTGCTGCTTTACTTTATTGACTACCTGAGGTGTTATGTTAGATTTGTCGAATATAGTCTCAATAAACTAGCTTATTTCTGTCCTGATATGTTGAAATGTTTGCCTAAAGTACTGGCTTATATCCAATCTTATGTAACAACCTTAACTCTCTATGCTCCATAACAAAGCTGTTCCATGGCACATGTTCAAATGTCGGGTGATTTAGACTTAGTTTGTTTCCTTACTAAATAGAGTGCATATCCTTCTAAATTTCTGACTTACTTGGTCCTTGAATGAATATGGTGCACACTTTTGTGCCAACTTGATTTCTGCAACCAATGGTCCATGTATAAAATATTTTGGTTAACTTCACCAATGTGGTTAGTGTCAAAAGCAAAAGCTTCGACAACACATAAAGTAGTACTATTACTGGGTTTGCAGCTGAACAGAATTATTCAAGTCATTAGACTTGTTAGCAAAAATAAGTATAAGCTGCAATCAGAGAAGCAGATTGTTTTCCCTGGTGTTATTCAATGGTTATGTAGTGTGAGTTCAGAAGTTTAAAAATAATATTTCAGATACAAACTCCACAAAATCGGAATACTGTATGCCATTTAGGTAGTGTAAATATTCACTGGTCATTGCAGTTTCTAATTTGTTTGTGCTAATGGCAGCTTCCCTTAATAGTTATGTGTTGTAGATGTTTATATTTGCACGACCATTCTGGTAGATCAACAAACTCATTTTTTTTCTTAGCGTTTTTTGTGACTGTTATTTGCAATATATTCATTCATAATGTTTATGCTTTAGCATTTGCTAACTATTTATGTTTACCTCTTATTTTGAAATTTATTGACTTGAAATCAACCATCTTTTTTCAGGAGAAACACAAGGAGAAGAAGCATAAGAAGGACAAGAAGGACAAAGATAAAAAAGAAAAGAAGGATAAAGAAAGTAGTAAAGATAAGCACAGAGATAAAAAAGATCGCAAAGAGAAGCACAAAGACAAGAAAAAGGACAAGAGCAAAGATAAAAGCAGGGAATCTGAAGGGGCTGACAGACATGGTGAGGCTCTCCTTGGTCAGAAGTTTGGAGAGAGCAGCAGGAAATCTGAAGAAATTAAGGATCCTATATTCAGGGAGGAACTGGTTAGAAAGACACAAGATCAGAAAGTGGTGGAGAATCGAGCTGTTAACAACTTCACTATTTCAAATGAGCGAAGTCGTGAAGGTTTTAGTGCTGCACCTGCACTGGAGAATGACAGGACCGCAGTTAACAAAATGCGTATTCACTCTATTGATGCTTCAAGGAGAAGTGAGGGCTTGGGGCAACAGACCATCACTATCAATCAACAGAAAAATGGGACATCGATTCGACGCAGCGACAACCTTAACAGTTCATCTCAAGGAGGCTCTGATGGCTTTAGTACAACACCTATGGTGGAGAAGGAAAGAGTCAAAGTCACGAGACCTCTCTCCAACTCTACTGATTCTGTGCCAAGGAAAGAAGGAACGGGGCAGCGTATCAGTAACATTAGTATACTGGTGCAGAAGAGAACTGAGAGCCCAAATAAAGAGACTGCAAAGAAAGAAATTGGCACCAACTCTCCGTTGCTCAGAAGCCCTGCTAATGCTCTGCACAAGGGAAATGGTAAGGTTGGTCGTCCGGTGGAGAGCGCACCAACATCCATGCAGAGGTTTGAGAGTCCATCAACATCTGGCGCATCAACAGGGATGGATAGAAGTCTACCTAGGTCAACTATCCCAAGCCCAAGCATTACAATCCGAAGGCCAAATGGGATGGTTAGGCCAACTGAAAGCTTGTCCATTTCCGCTAGTAAGCCCAATGCTGGAGGCGTTTCACCTGCCATGGGCAAGGAAAAGGTATCAGGTGGAAGAATGCTACACAATACTGTTTCAGCTGATCAGAAACTGGTTGGTGCTAAGCCCCCAGCTGTGGGCAAGGAAAGGGAACCAGGTGGAAGAGTGCTGCATCCTTGTGTTTCAACTGATCAGAAACAGGTTGATTCAAAAACCCCAGCTGTGGAGAAAATTGCAGTTGGAAGAGCTGAAAGGGTGGAAAAGGTCAGAGATGGGGCATCTGATGATACAAAGAAAGAGGACAAAAAACGTGAACGGCATGAGAAAAAGAAGAGGAAAGAGAAACACAGAGAGAAGAAAAAGGAAAAGGAGGCAAAGAAGGAGAAACAGGAACATAATCACAAAGAGCATGATAAGTTAAGAGAAAACAGTATAGAATATCAGATAGACAGTCTGATAGATAGTCTTGACACGAAGCCCTTAACCCCTCCCTTAGCTCCTCCAGCTGATGATGCGAAGGTTGTCCTAGCTGATGAAAACCTGAAGAAGCGAAAGAACCACGAGATGAATGGTTACCTGCAAAGTGAGTTCCTAGCTTTGCTTTTTTATTTTGCACTTACCAGTATTGCATAGTCTTGTAGAACACCATTATACCTTTTTATGGTGCTTTATGTTATAAGACTTCTGATGCTCTGTACAGACCATCATGAAATGCGGCCTACAAAGTTGCCGAGACCAGCCCCCTCCAGCAATCATGTGGAGAATGGTACAGCATCTCATGTAGCCGCGCCACCCTCTTCCATGAAGCCAGATGCCATGAAAATCGAAAAGGCTGAACGGCTCCCAAAGAAGGAAGAGAAGGTCAATGGCAACAAGGAAGCTCAGCAGCGACCTTCACTCGATTCAGGGCTTCGAGATCCTCTCCCTAATAAGAAGGAAGAGAAGGTCAATGGCAACAAGGAAGCTCAGCAGCGACCTTTGGTCGATACAGGGCTTCGAGATCCTCTCCCTAAGAAGGAAGAGAAGGTCAATGTCAACAAGGAAGCTCAGCAGCGACCTCTGGTCGTTTCAGGGCTTCGAGATCCTCTCCTCAAGAAGGAAGAGAAGGTGAATGTCAGCAAGGAGGCTCAGCAGCGACCCCAGGTCGTTTCAGGGCTTCGAGATCCTCTCCCTAAGAAGGAAGAGAAGGTGAATGTCAGCAAGGAGGCTCAGCAGCGACCTGCGGTTGTTTCAGGGCTTCGGGATCCTGGGTCATCATCTGTGAATGGCGCACCTGCTAGGAAGTCGCCTCACCCGGATTTCAAGTATCTGGGGCAGATATACAGCATCCCTGAAGCACCTCAGATCATGGAATACGATTATGGCGACCAGGACTGGCTGTTCGATCGATGTAGCACCCAGCCAGAGAAGCCCAAGATGGAGACGGAGGCGGACGGAGTGCCCCAAGTGTGGGCTGAGGCTATGAAAATCGACCCGGCCGACGTCATCGCTCTCCCATACGTCATTCCTTTCTGATACGATGCTTCCTGAACTACTGAGCGAAGATCCTGTGAAGTAACTGAGCACTCAGCACATCAAGTTTGCAACTAGTTTCTACTTTCTAGCACTGCTCTGCTACAGCTTGTGTAGCTCGGTGGCAGGAATGGGTGATTCATCCATTGGTGGGGTAGCTGTAGACCGGTGCGTGACAACTCAGCACTTGTGAGAGAGCTGGCATGGCTGGCAGGTGTGGAGTATCGATCCCGACGAGTGCTGTGCTGCCCGGAGAAGACGAGAAGAGAAGGCATTGGTGTCTGTTGGTCGTCGCCGCGACATGATCGCGGATCCTGCGGTCATGATGAGCTTAGCTATCCTTGCTGCCGCTGCACAATTTTGATCTGTATGGTGTAAAAGCATTTTTATAACCAACATGTACATTAGAGAGACAGAGGAGGAGAGTGAGGGTGAAGAGGGAGGAAGAGACTTTGAGTGAGTGAGACATTCATTTATAGTTGGATTGGTTGGTGAGACACACACATAATCTGCTGCTCCTGCTGCTGCTGCTGCTGCCTGATTTATTCTTGTTCCCAAAGTTGGCATGTTGTTTGTGTATATAACTCTCTCCTTTTTAGGTGGTTTTACGTTACAATAGATGATGATTGTGTTTTTGCTGAGGTTTTGTAACGAACGCCACTCATGTTGAATGAGGAGGTATCATCGGAAGTTAAAAAATTGGCTTCCAAACTGTTGAGAGTGGGCATGATACTTTTCTGCTTGAGTCGACTGGCTCTAGAAGAGAGTTTGGGATGCCAAAATTACAGTTGCTGTCACGTTTCTCAGGGGTGCTCGAGCCGTTGTTTTTGTTGCAATATGTAGCAAAGTTGTTGATGAATAATCTCAACGCTCTGCTATGTACTACCTCCGTTCCTAAATAATCGTCTTCCTAGAGATTTCAACAAGTGACTACATACGAAGTAAAATGAGTGCATCTACACTCTAAAATATGTCTACATACATCCGTATGTGGTAGTCCATTTGAAATCTCAAAAAGACAATTATTTAGGAACGGAGGGAGTATGTTTGAAATTTGGTGACAGGTTCTACTAAAATTCAGAAAAACTGACACTAGATGCAGAACAAGCAACGGCTAAGAAAAGCATGAGCTTGGCTAGAAATTGGAGTTTGGTCTCGCTCAGAGACAATGGTTTAGGAACGACCATTGTAGGTGTCGGCTTGGGTTTGACCCGGTCAGAGCATCTCGGGACTCGAGTAGCGCTACTTGTCAGGGCTTGGAGCCACGCCATCGGTGGACGTGAGATTGACGATGGATCCATCAAGGTCGGAGGCTGCCACGTCCACGACGCGGTTGCGATGGAAGGAGTCGCCGGTCATCCGGTCATTCAGAGAGTGTGACTTCGCCTCGTCGACGTCTACAGCGGCCTCATGCGCCCGCTGCTTCGCATGACGGGCATGTCATGCCATATTTGCCTCGGGTATGTAGCGGTTGTGCATCTTCGAACTGGCGCGCCAATGAAACAGTTGTGCATCCGCTATGGCGTTCGGTCGTCAGACGGACCGCACCGCCTTCGGCGATGCCCCTCGCGTCGGATCCATACGTCATTTGGGCGGACGCAATGGATTTTCATCAGATGGAGTCCGATAACTGTTGGTCAGACTCCTTCCGGAAGTGGCAGAGCGCAATGTAGACGGTCATCTCCTACTTAGGGCCACATGGAATGAGCTCCTGGTCCCTAGATCGAAAGGTGAAGGCCTCGGATCCGCTGCTCGTCACGCTGGAGAAGGCCAGAGATCGTCGCAAGGGAGCTTGGGTGCGGAGCGGAATGCGGCTAGGGTTGAATTTGTGGGGTCGTGTGGGCTGGATCCTATGTGGCGGGCGTGTCCGTGCGTCCCATATTCGCTCTAGATATGGGCTGGATATCGGGCTTTCCGGTTAGTCCGGCCGTTGCTGGATTTGTTGTATCTGGTTGGGTGGCAATTTTGCGTCCGGTCAGTGACCGGCCAATCCACCGGGGCGTTTGGGGTGGATAGGAGGCCCAATCCTCCGTAGGAAAAAAAATCAACCAAGAAATAGTTAGTTTTCCATTTTAAAGGGTGTTTTTTTTATTATTTCGAAACTGGTGGTGCAGCATGCCGATTTTGTTTTTTTGTTTTTTTTTAAACTGGGGAGTGCAGCATGTTGATTTTTGTTGATTTGAAACTGGACGTGCAGCATATTGATGGATTGAAGTGTAGTTGAAAACGTTGTTGCTTGTCGTCCTGCCTCCTGCGCACACGCGCAAAGGAAGAAAGGAAGGAAGGAAGGAGAAAGGAAGTGGTGGCGGTGGTTACTCACTGACTGCCATGTCACGGGTGCAGAAAATGCAGTGCAATGCAATGATTTGTACTCCCTCCGTCCGAAAAAACTTGTCATCAAAATGGACAAAAAGATGTGTATCTAGAACTAAAATACATCTAGATACATTCACTTTTATTCATTTTGATGACAAGTATTTCCGGACGGAAGGAGTAGTAGTGAGAGAGGGGTATTTGCCACGTCAGCAAAAATAGGACTGATACGGTACTGGTGACCGTATTTTAAGCTTACCTAAATACAATAGTGATGGAAGTGAACCCTAGGATCAAGTTTAGGTATCGTACATGTAATTTTCTCGTTTGTGGGCTTCACTTCATCACGTACTACATGTTGGCCAATTCGGCGGAAACGTGTGTCCCCGTTGCGGTCGTTGGCTAGCTTGCATTGCATTGCATTTGCATTTGCATGCATGGGCACTGTACTATACTGTCGGCACGTCGGCTGCCCAGCTAGCGTTGACAAAACTAGCAGCAGCAGCAGCAGCAAGATGTAGTCAAGTGAGCGGTAGTTTCCACGCCAAAAAAAGAAAAAAAAACATTTCACTTTGATCCATCTATTTCTTTTAGAAAAAGTACTACTTCCTCTGTTTCTAAGTATAAGGCCTCCTTTGGTTTGTAGGAATCTTGTAGGGATTTCATAGGATAGGATTTTCAAAGAAAAAAATTTCCTATGGAGCCCTTTGGTTTGCAGGAATGGATTCCTATTCCTATATAGGACAGGGTCCAATCCTTCACATTTCAAAGGAAAAAACCATTGGCCTAGACTCAATGAAAAAATTCCTATCCTATGCATCAAATGACATCTATTTCTTTATAGGAATTGAGATGCATGTCATCTCACTTCCTATGAAGTTCCTATTCCTACAATATCCCTATCCTATGAACCAAAAGAGGCCTAAGTCCTTTTAGAGATTCCAATATGAACTACATACGGAAGTAAAATGGATGAATCTACACTCTAAAATATGTCTGTATACATCCGTATGTAATTCATATTGAAATCTTTAAAAAGGCTACTTATATCTATGAAGGAACGGAGGGAGTAGGTAAGATCATCGATCGGTATTATCCTTTGGCCGGGGATCGGATCGGTATCGACGTGGTCACTGCAACAACCTTGAGAAGACTCTGCGCTGCACTGCTGCTTCCTTTACGACAATCCTCCTTCTGGGCATGCAGCCTCTTGCACTAGTTTCTCCTTGCTAGCTTGCTAGATGTATAATCTATAATGTATTTGGAGGGTGGGGTTGACTGCCGTGCCGGGGCCGGAGCAGAGCAAGGAAAGACGAGAGAAAGATGGGGTGGATGAATCGCTTCATTAATGTGGCTACTGCTATGCCATGACATAGCAGTATCCACATGGAAGCAGGCGTGCACGCTGCCTTAGGCAAGGTAGCGTGCACGCCTGCTTCCGGCCGACAACACCATGGCTGCACTGCATCTGCATCTGCATGCTCCTCTGCTCTGCTCAACATGCATGGCCGCCCGGCCGGGCGAACTTGGTTGGTGTCCAAGCCAAGTGATGCAGCCAGCCACGAGAGAATGTTTTGTTTCACGCATGTGCCCATGTTGAACGCCTTGCCAATTTGCACTATTTCTTTCGATACTGTTGTGCTACTACCTCATTAAGAGCTTTAATTTAATTTGATTTGATTTGATTCTCCCCGTTTTCTTCGGCTAATTATGAACGGTCTCCTTTTCCCCTGTTTTCCGTTGAGCAGCAGATGCAGATAGATACATGCAGGTGGTTGGTTGGACTTGGAGCAGACGCCGCAGTGCTCGTTAACCTCACCAAAAGCCATGCTTATGAGTATCTAATTGCTGCTGCAGATTTATAATCATGACTTCAGCTTTTCTTCATCAGAAATCATCATATAAAAAGAAAGAGTCAAAGTGGATGCCTGATCGAAGAATTTCAAAAGCAACATGCTTAGCATTTCCAGTTCGTTTCCTGCAGGGTTTTATAAGATGGTGGGTACGCGCATTATACAACCTTCAGCTAGCGAATGGCTTTACGCGCGCGTGCTTAGAGAGGCCACGATGAAGCTGCGGCACATCCTACTCATTGGCAATCCATTCCAAAACGTGTATTTTTTTGTAATCTATTTTTCTCGACAAAGTTGTTTGACAATTTTTTTTTTTTTTGCAATGTTCAGTCACAACATTGTGAATTTGTTCATTCTTGGATATAAAGGCTGAAAAGTTTCTCCTTCCTCGTAAGAAACCACAATAAAATTACCTAAAAATAATAATAACTCGAAAGTCTGTCTAGGGCACTTCTAAGCGACTCAATCAAGCATAAAAAAAGAAGAACAAAATACTTGCACGAATTTTCACGTGAAATCAATGACAAAGAACTTAGATGTGCAATACTTAGATACATCTAGACGTGCTTTAGCAAAACCGAATTCTCGAAAACATATATCCTCACAACTATTAGATACGCCTAAATCGTTGCTGCCCAAGAAGCATGACGCGACGGAGGAGCGGGAGAGATCGATGTGCTCCATGCACTAGCTGATGATGGCCCCAAATCAACCTCACGGCACTATAAACTGACCCAACTCGCCTTCGCCACGCGTTTTGCGCCATAGTTTCCTCTATTTTGAAACTAAAATTAGTATAAAGTTGAGTCCTCTATTTTGAAACAGAGGGAGTACTTTTTACGCAGCCGATGTCCATGGAAATCATTCCTGATTAATCTCCAGGCAGAGAACATGCTCCTCCTCCGGCGATCCTCCCGATCCGGCATGGCTAGGCGAACATGGTGTTGAAGGCAAATGATCCATCATGGAGAGAATGTTCCATGTTGCATGCTTTTAGTGTTTGTTGCTAAATTATCGACTGTTTAACCTCACAAAAATCCTATTATCAAATTGCTGGTGTAGATTTCATTCAGATCAGATCATGATCGAGGTTGCCTTTTTCAGAAGAAGAAAAAAAGGTCAAAAGAGGGTCCCTCAACCAAAAGCAGACATGCTTCGTATCATTCGGTTCCCAGATTTCCCCGGGATAGTACGAAGCGTTCAGGCTGCATGCAGCCAACTGTTGCACGCGTGCTTAGATATAGACGCCGCGCTGAACCTGCTGCGGCACAAGCATTTTACTTGCGCGCCATGGCACGTCCCTTCTAATTTGCAATCCATTAGAAGAAAACATATGTTTTACTCTTCTTATACGACCTTGATGACCTTCTTCATGGCAACTTTTCAAGAGAGCTCCTATTCCCGAATGATACATCTCTACATAGTGACACGCTCACTAGGGACCTGTTCGGGTTCTCTCCGCTCCACAACTGCGGATCCAGGAGCGGAGGGAGCGGCAACAAAATTTCAGGGAGTAGCTCAAACCAAGTTCCTCGTCTCCTCTACAGCGCGGAGTTGAGTTTTGAGATCGAAGAGGCTCCGAACAAGTTCTAAAAATCATTCTGTATGCATGTACTCCCTCCGTTCAAAAAAACTTGTCCCGAACTTATTCCTCAAATGGATGTATCTAGCACCAAGTTAGTACTAGATACATCCATTTAAGGGACAAACTTTTCCGGACGGAGGGAGTAGTAAAAAAGATGACAATGGCCAAGGAAGGAGGCTGCACGATCAAGACGCACAAAAAAAAAAGGAGAGGTCGATCTGCTACATCGACTAGCGAAATGATGGCGCCAAATCAAGCTCAACCAGCACCCTTTTGAAAGGAATTTTAACGCAACTGATTGATGTGCACGTCCCAGCACCGGCACCAACAGAAAAAGAAGGAAAGACCCAAGGTAAAAGCAATTAGTCCACACGACTGATTGATCTCCACGATACAATGCTACCGAAATTAACCTGATGGCTATCCCTCTCTCTGCTTTCTGTCTTTCTCTCTCACCAAACCTTGCCCTGCTTTCCTTTCCTTTGTGCTTCGCGGCTATAAGACACGCCGGGCCAAGAACGCAGCGCCATCCTGCATCTTTCTTCTTCCTCGTCCAACCCTGAACCCTTCATAGTCTTCGTATCAATCTCCAGCTACGGCTCCGATGAAGGACCGTCGTGGCGGCGCCGGCTTCCCCTTCTCCGTCGGCTGCATGTCCCAGTCCGCCGTCGCTGTCGCCGACCCGCTCGATAAGAAGGCCCCGGCGCCGGCGCCGCAGCCGCAGCAGGCCGGCAACCCCTCCTCCTCCACCACCACCACACAGGGTAAGTGACTAGTCTCGTACCATAATTCATACTACAGCAGCATCACGACTATCCCTGGCCCATTTCAGACAGAGTCTCCCGAGAGGAAGGGACCGGAGGCGAGGAGAAGGCGAAAGAGGGGATCGTCACGGCAGGGGTGCAGCGGCTGCTAAAGGGGATCAAGACCTTCTTCGCGGCGTACGACGGCGAGGAAGAAGATGAAGAGGAGGAGAGGGAGATCGTGATCGGGTACCCCACGGACGTGCAGCACGTCGGGCACATCGGCTGGGACGGCCTCAACAAGGTGGGCGGCATGGGCGTGGGCGTGGGCGTGGGCATGGTCGGCGCCTTCTCCCTGCCCGCCTCCCTCTCCCTCCGCTAGCTCGAGAAGTCGAGATCGCCATGGACCCCGGCGCCGCAACCACCACCTGCACCAACTGATCCCTAATTCTCCATTGTGCCATGCGTCATGCTCCACCTCGAGCTCGAGCAACCGCTGTTACTCTCGGTAAAAAAAAAATAGACTAGTGAATGGCGCATCTGCTAGGAAGTTGCCCCATCCGGATTGCAAGTATCTCGAGCAGACATACAGCATCCCTGAAGAACTCAGATCACTGAATTCGATCATGGTGATCAGGATTGCCTGTTGCATGATTGTAGTAGGTTGTAGTACTAGCACCCAGCCAGAGAAGCCCAAGATGGAGACAGAGGCCAACGGTCTGCCCCAAGTGTGGACTGAGGCGGTGAAGACCGATCCTGCCGTCGTCATCGCTCTGCCATATGACGTCATCGCCGGCCACACGATGCTTCCTGATGGAGCACTCGGCACATCAAGTTTGTAACTAGGTAGTTTCTAGCACTGCTTTGTGTAGTTACCTTGTGTTCGACGTACTTTTGTACTCCCTCTGTAAACTAATATAAAAGCGTTTAGATCACTAAAGTAGTGATCTAAACGCTCTTATATTAGTTTACCGAGGGAGTACGTGATTTAACAAGAGAATTCATGAAAATGAATGAATTTGCTAGGTGCATAACCTTTCTCTTTCTTGGCTAGCTTCCAGGCAAAGCGCCGACACCATAATAAACAAACAAAGGGCGGCAGCCACAAGAGTTGCGTACGGTTGCGCAAGGAAGTCTTGCGTCGAGTCGAGCTCGACTCGCTCCGCACTCAAGCTCGACTCGATGGGGGGCATTTGTTCGACATACTTTTGTACGTGATTTAACAAGAAAATTCATGAAAATGAATGAATTTGCTAGGTGCATAACCTTCTCATGGGCGTGTTCATGTGGTCTATTACGTACGTGCATGACCTTAGCGAATGTGCAAATACTAGAAACCAGTGCAAGAAACGTGCATGGCCCATGCGTTGTATGGGCACGTACACATGTACTATGAAGGAAAGACACGGACCAACGAGCATACTGACCGGGTTGTACGCGGCAAAATACTTGTATTCGGAGTAGATTGCAAGCGTATGGGTACGTATCAAATATCTGTGTACCGGCCGGCAAGGAGGCGTAGGTACCTAAATACGCGCTGGCATCCCGTGGCCAGCCGGGAGGCAGGCCCACTAGCAGCCACATCGCGCCATATACGTACCGGCTAAGAAGATAAGCACCAGGAGAAGGGATAGATGATTTGAACTATATCCCATCCACGAATATTGGAACGATGACGGCGGCTGGCAATGCCCTCGCTCCTTCCATCTGCCTATAAATACCGAGGCGCCCACGGCCCACCACATCCAGGGAAGGCACGAGGAGAGGAGACACACGGAGACCCACGCAGCTACGCCGCAAGGCTGCCGTCCATCACACGCATACACACCACGCCTCAAGGCTTTTCCATCCTCTGATCCCCATAAGCACACGGCGAGTGCATCCATCCATGGCTGCCTACAATGGTGAGAATATTTGTTGTTTATAGCATATATCTATCCTCTGCCATCTTGTTTTGCATTGCCTCGAAAACTAGATCGGTTCACACCGATCAACAGATTGGCTTGAAGAATTTGGTGGGCATACACTGTCCGTGTGAAGTCAGATTTAAGATTGGTTCGCTCCACTCATATTGTCTGGGAAAGGGCCGATCATCGACCAATTAATTTTCCAGAAATATAGATTGGTTCGCCGATCGAAACAAGTACAAACGACGAACAGGTCTCATGAAAAATGGCGAACAGCTTTTGCATCACACCCTTGGAGGAGACGGCGTGGCGGAATCGGAGCTCGCTGACGGCGCAGCCCGAGACTCGCCTTTCCCATCACGGCGTACTGGTTTTGGCATCACGCTCTTGGAGGGGACGGTGCGGTAGAGCCGGAGCTCGCTGACGGCGCAGCCCGAGACTCGCCTTTCCCATCACGGCGTACAGGTCCTTGGTGGAAACAATATCCGCAACCACATATCCAAGACCGGTTCTCCCTTCACGAGGCACGCGTCCCCGACGAACAGGTCAATGGCGTACAAATCCTTCACCGAGCCGGAGTTTGCAGTGACGCAGTACAATACCGGCCCCTCCTTTGAGAGGTGCACCCACCGTGGCGAACAGGTCCACAGCGTCGCCGGCGTACATGTCACCCCTTGGCGTAGCACCAGCCCAAGGCGACGCGGCCTCTACAACGCCACCTATCCACGGCCTCGTGGGGCGGCCTCCTTTGTCTTGGCGGACAGCCGAATACTCGGCGTCTAGCCGAGACGAGGTGCCAACCACCCCGGCCATGCCAACGTGAGCGCGTGTCAGTTTTTACACTGACGCCGGTCTCCCAAACCGTTACACCCGCAAGGCGTAGCCCCTTGAACACCCCGATAAAGCAACATGTCGTCGAGAAGTCTAAGCCGAGCGCGACCCATGTTACACCAACACCAACTACTCCAACGCCGTCAAGACCGACGAGGCACGACGGCGAGGGCGAGCGCGGCCACCGCTAAGGCCACGCTACATGCGGAGCGTGTACCGACGAGGACACGGGGTCTGCTGCCGCCCACACACACATCATCATCATCATGCATAGAGTACGCGAAGCGAAGACGACAAAGACAACCATACGGCTTGAGCGGAGGTATCCCGTGGAGTAACCCACGGGAGTAATTAACCGGGAGCCTTCCGAGTCCCCGGGAACCAGGAGACCACAATCGCTATAGTCAGGCAGGCCGCCCTAGTAGGCCACGGAGCGCATATGTAAAGGGATCTTGTAATTTTGTTTCTCCAATGAGAGATTAATAAAGTGCATGTTTCCCTATGTTTATTTGTGTACTTAGTACACTGGCACGCCCGTATTTCCCCTGGCGCGTAGAGAGATAGTAACACGATAACCATCGTTGTTTGTTATTATTTTTCGTGTCAAACACCTTGACCTTTCCTTGTGATATAACTCTCTCTCCTTTTAGTAGTTTTACAAAGATGATGGTGTTTTGCTGAGGTTTGTAACGAACGCCATTCGTGTTGAAAGAGTCGCCTGTGAGGTATGAGGTATCATCGGAAGTTAAAAGATGGCTTCCAAACTGTTGGGAACCGGCATGGTTGTTTTCTACTTGCGCCGGCTAGCTCTCTAGAGGAGGGATGCTAAAATTACTGTTTTTTCAGGTTGTAGCCCAAAACTTGTGGATAAATATTTGTTTGGGTGACAGGTTCTAGTAATATTTCAGGTTCTAGTAATAAAGGCGCGATATCATGTTCCTACGATGTGGCTTATGCAACGTCGTCTGGGTAGCACCATTGGCGGTGCAACGATGGTGGTGTATCTGCTTCTCCTTCCTTTGCAACAACTGGTGCATAGATCTATCAATCGGTGTTGCATGGGCGGCACAAACCTAATGCTGCAAAGGCGCGATATTGTGTTCCTACGATGTGGCTTATGCAACGTCGTCTGGGTAGCAGCGTCGGCGGTGCAACGATGGTGGTGTTGCGGCGATGTGCTTGTACAACGTCGGGGCTGTTGCAATGTGTTGTTCTCGGGAGCACAAGAGCATCCTTCTGCAACGACGGTCATGTTGCTGTGGTTGGAGGAGAGCAGGGCACTGCATGGTGCTCATGAGCATCGTAACTTGGAGGGTGTTGCAATGTGTGGTCCTCAGCAGCGCCGCAACATGGGGCCTGTTGCAGTGTGTGCTGCTCGAGAGCGTCGCAACATGGGGGATGTTACAATGGGTGCTGCTCGCCTGATGAGTGTTGTGATCCAACGGTTGAGGAGGCGGCAAAGTTATCAGCCAGATAACACATAGCAAGCCCCCCGCAATCCTCTGTAGGGAGAAAAAAGTCAACGTCCAAATGGTTCTTCTTCTTATAGGGCACTTTATCCGCTGGATAGGCAGTACTACTACTAAGTGCATGGTTAATAATACAACCAACAATTGACTATGAAGAGTTGCCATGTTATCTAGAGCTAACCTTGTAGTCGACATGTACAGTAGTAAGTTTTATATGTGCATTATTTTATTAGTAGGGTTGGCCCACCTTACAATCTCACAAAGCGTCTTGGGGCTCGTGCTAGTGCCGGCTACTAACCAAGAGCACACTTCTCTTCTCTCTCCTCCAACTAAACAAAAATATAATATTCTAGTCCTTATAGCCTGTTTACGTCACCTTATTGTACTTGCTCTAACTTGAGGCCTGGTCCGACGTGTCACATGGAATTATTCTTCCCAAGATGATGATGGTGGAGTGTTCTTCCATGGCGCAAAGGACAAGAAAAACGAGATATCGTCATCAAGTGCAACATATAGGTACATGTATGAATGGAAGTGTGTAGTTGCAAAGGCTGTCTGTGCTCCTCCGCACACGATCGATGACACCAACGAAGAAAGGGAGGAGGAAGGAAGTGGTGGCGGTGGTTACTCACTGACTGTCACTTCACCTGTCGGTCTAAAAATGCAGTGCAATGATCCCCCACCACAACCACCGCTTTTGAGCGAGCGAGCGTGCGTGCGTGCGTGCTGTGCAGATATACTGCCGACGTACACATCCAGCTTAATGGGTGTGCGCTCCCGTTCTAGCCAGCCATCGTGTGATGGTGCTCCTGCGACGTACTCTACTGCAATATACAAGCTCAAAATCAATCAATCAATGATCCATCCATTCATCCCGGTGGCGCGCGTGCGTCGTGTTGGTCCATCCTAGCTAGTGGCACCACCGTACGATGCTCGTACCATCCTTAATGATGCACTAATTATCATCGGTTGTGCTCTGGACGCCAGTATAGATAGGTTGATCACCCTCCACCGCCCCAACAGCCGGCTGTGCAATGCAAGTTTGTGGTTTGGCGTGGCCGGCTTCAGGGCTACTGCATTCTCATCCATCTCTGTGCCGGCCTTCAGTGTCGGCGTCGGCGCATGCAGAGAGCAACTCTACTAAAGCTGAATCCTTTCTGATTCCGTAAAGAACAGGGTAGTACTTGTAAACCATGTGCCACACCAGGTCAACTCGTGGTCGTAGGTAAGCTAGCGTAGCACTGGGACTGTCGGCTACCGCCAAATTCAAACAAACCATCGGGCATTGGTGGTGTATGATGGTTGGGGTCGTTGGTGCATGCAAACACGTCAACCGCGACCGGCCAGCTAGCGCAGCGTTGACAAAACTACTTAGTAGTGAGATGAGATCTGCCGAGCGAGTAGTGGAGTGGTTTACACGCACCAGTCAGCTACAGTAGCTGCCAAAACATTTCACTTTGACCGATCGGCAATGTTGGGATTTTCCTTCTTCTTTTTTGGGTTGGTTGAATTGACCGACGGGGTCGGGGATTGCATCGGGGTCGACGTGGTCACTGCAACAACCTTGCGAGCAGAGCAGAGTAGCAGCATACGTCACTCCCGGCCTGATGCCTTCCTGCTTGCACTAGTTTTTCCTCCTTTTCCTTGCTTGCTTCTTGGATGTACGTACGTATTTGGAGTGTGGGGTTGCAGACGACACGAGGGAAGGAGAGAGTTGAGATGGATGAATCGCTTGCACCCCACTCCAGTCCACACAGAGAGCGAGATCTCCCTCCATGTGGATACTGCTAGCCGCCATGGCCCATCTTCTTCTTCCTCTTGGATCGATTGCTTCATCCTTAATTTCTTTCCCGGAAACTGCAAAAGGAAGGTTGTTGGAGAATGGATTCCTCACTAGTATTGACCTGTCGCAGCCGACCGACCGACGGCAGGGCAGGCTCCACACTCCAAACTCCAGACGCATGCATGCGTCAGCGTCACCAAGCTTGGTCTTCAAGCCATCCCTCTCCATAAAGAACAAGAATCTTTTTATTCTCATGTTGCATACCCCGGCCCCCCCTCTTCTTCAGAGGTCAGTCTATGAATAAAAACAACCCCTTGTGCATGCACCAAAAATATGTGTTACCACAACTAACTCTTGTATTTCAGTAGTAGGTCTAATCGGACGACATATGAAGGAGACGCTGCATTTCTAGAACCCAAGCACACACACGTATGGGCCCACTCATTTTTGCAACTTATGAAAAGCTGTCCCTGTATTTTTTTTTCCTGAAAGAAAAACAAAAATAATGCATGCCTATTGCTTTTGTATTTAGAAAAACTTTCAATCTACTCCATCCGTTTCTAAATATTTGTCTTTCTAGAGATTTCAAAAAATGACTACATACGGAGCAAAATGAGTGAACCTACACTTTAAAATATGTCAATATACATCCGTATGTGGTAGTCCATTTGAAATCTCTAGAAAGACAAATATTTTGGAATGGAGGGAGGATTCATCGTCTGTCAAGGCATTACAAAGAACACTAGAAGTAAAAATACATCCAGGTCCGTAGACCACTGAGCGATGACTACAATCGCTTGAGCGAGCCGAAGGCGCACCGTCGTCATCACCCCTCCCTCACTGGAGCCAGGCAAACCTTGTTGTACTAGATAGTCGGAAAGTCGTCGTGCTAAGGCCCAATAGGACCAACGCACCAGAACAACAACCGCCACCGATGAAGAGAATCGTAGATCGAAAGGATCCAACCTGAAGATGCACGAGCACAGAGGAACGAAAACCGGATCCAAGTGGATCCACCACCAAAGACAAGCGCCGACTGAATCCCGTGAAATCCATCGGAGACACAACTCCACAAGTCCTTCGATGACACTAGACGCACCACCAGAACGGAGACTAGGTGGGGAGAATACAACCACAAGGAGCCGCCGCCGCCTTGTCTTTCCAAGTTGAACACAAACACTAAACAAACACAAACACCTAAAAACAGGGCAGAAGCCCTCCCGCCGGCAAGCCCGGAAATCCACTGTGCCTCCATTGACTTAAGGCCACAGAAGACGAGGCCGATCTGCAGCGGCGCCGACGTGAGACGCAAATTCTCTAATCGCCTCGCGAGAGACGCGAAGGGCGTAACTATTGTTGAATAGCAAACAATAGAAACTTGCCAACGTACATCATCTCACCCACGCGTATACTTTCCCCGTTCCTAAATATTTGTCTTTCTAGAGATTTCAATAAGTGACTACGTACGAAGTAAAATGAGTGAATCTACACTCTAAAATATGTCTATGTACATCCGTATGTGGTAGTCCATTTGAAATCTCTAAAAGGACAAATATTTAGGAACGGAGGAAGTAGATCATAAAATGAAATTCTACGCCTACTTTTTTTTTGAACAACAAAAGGCGCACGAAGCGCCAAATTCTTTCAGCTCAGTAGCAATGTACAGCGTGAATTACAAACTCCTGATCCTGAAAGTTGGAAAGAAGAGATACAACAGGACAGGAAGAATGCCTATGAGCTGAAGCAAAACAACAAACTTCAGGTTGAACACGTTGATGTAAAATATGTTGAGCTACATTGTGTGCTATGCCATTTATTTCTCTGGAAATATGAAAGATTTGAGGCTGCAGATTGGTAGCATGCTTGAAGAAACTAGCCAAAGGCTTTCTAATGCACCAAGGAGTGTTAGATTCAACTATCCTTCCATTAGCAGCCACCGATGATAATGAGAGGCAATCCATGAGAAATGTTGGCCGAAGAATATTGAGCTTACTAGCCACTTGAGCAGCAAAAGAGAGAGCCAGAGCTTCAGCATGTAGAGGAGAAGTAGTAGGTGGAGCAGAAGCTTGAATCTGCACATTCACTTGATCTTGAGGAAAGGAAATATAAATACCCACTCCCGTTGCAACTTCTCCTTGTGGTAAACCAGGAACTTTCCGAGATCTGAAAGCTGCATCAGAATAAATTTTTGGGCCCGAAACAAGCAAATCTGACCGGAGAGTTCGTCCCTGCATAGGAAGCTAATCAAGAGGAAGTTGTACTTGTGGCGTCACCTGCATCTGAGACAAGTGAGGTAAATCAATATAAGCATCAGAAGACAAAGCTTTAGCAGCAAGGTGCACATGATGAGGAGGAGCCTTATTCCTATGAAAGAGATAATCATTTCTAGTCTTCCAAAGACACCACAAGAAGTTTAGAATGTTTGAAATAGAACCGTATGGATGTCCCATACGAAGAAAGGCAATGAGAATGGAATGCATAGTAGCATGGCCTTGGACTAGAACATCCGACCTAATGAACCAAGGAGAAGCAAACCAAGTAGCTCGAGCAAAAGGACATAGGAAAAATAAATGGAACTCATCTTCTTGAATGCCATACCTACAACAGTTCGGAGAGATATGATTAGAGAAACGGCATGCCCGCAATCCTGTAGGTAAAGCTCTTCTAAGAAGCCTCCATGCAAAAGTTTGCACCCTAGGAAGGAGCTGCTTTTGTTTCCAGACCAGTTTGAGAAGGTCCTTGAGCTCCTGAGATAAAACAGAAGGCGCATCTCTAGGATTTGTATGAATTTCCTGCAAACAAAGTTTATAAGCAGATTTGGAAGAACAAATTCCATTAGGAGTGAGATTCCAACAGAGTATATCTTGGCCATCATCATCAATGATGTCAGTTTGAACAATGATTGAAGCCATAGGTTGCCGAAAAAGTAAATGTATTAAACCATTATTCCAAACTTTTTGCCCAGGGAGCCAAAGATCCCTAACTAAAGAAGGATAAATAAAACCTGGTTGCTGAATATTGAGATAGTCATGAATGCTAGTCCAAAGAGTGCACCAAGGAGAACTCCAGTTTGAGATATTACCTTGAGTCAATTGATAAAAAGAATGAGCTTTTAACTTAGGCATCATTTTCAGAACAGAGGTCCAAAAAGCAGATTTAGGAGAGGAAGGAATAGCTGTCCAAATAGAAGAGTCATGGAAATATTTAGCCTGAAGGACCAAATATAACTGAGAGGAAGGGGATTTAGCAATTCTCCAAACAGCCGCAAGAACAAGACTTTCATTAATCGCTTTCAAATTCCTTATACCTAGGCCCCCTTCTTCTTTAGAATTGCAAATATCTTTCCATGCTCGAAGACAAAGACTCCTGCTTGAATCATTTTCCCTGACACCTGTCCACCAAAAATTCCTAATGACAGCAGTGAGCTTAGCAAGAAACTTCTTAGTGAACAAAATGTTAGCCATATAATAAACAGGAATAGCTGAGAAAACGGAACGAATCAATTCCAACCTAGCAGCATGAGAGAGTATATTGGCTTTATAAGCAGGCAGTTTATTCTTAAACTTGTCAAGCACAAAATTATAAGGAGCACTTCTATTCTTAGCAGGAAGAATAAGCGGATGACCCAGATGGGTGAAATTACTATCCAAATTTGAAACAGGAAAAATTTGCTTAATCTCCTGAATAGTAGCTTGATTAACATGAGAACTAAAAAGAATGGCAGATTTAGCCCAGTTTGGAGTTTGACCAGAGATAGAACAGAAATGATGGATGACATGAGCCATAGAATTTGCTTCCTGCACAGTAGCTTGTCCACACACCAAGAGATCATCTGCAAACAACAGGGAATGAATAGAAGGGCAATTTGGACCAAGTGAAATTCCCTGGAGTTGATTAGCAGCAAGAGCTTCATTGAGAGCAATAGATAATTCATTAATAGCAATAACAAACAAATAAGGAGACATGGGACAGCCTTGACGGATACCTCGAGAACTTTTAAATTTATGCCAAGGTTGCCCATTAATAAGCACAGAAAAAGTAGGAGAAGAGATGCAAGCATGAATCAGATTAATGAAATGATCATGAAGCCCTTTACGAGCAAGAGCAGAGACAATGAAGCTCCATTCTAATCGATCAAAAGCTTTAGCAAGATCTATTCTACGCCTACTTATATGAATCTGTTCGGATGTACGTACTACTTAGTACTTTTGGGGGGTAAATTTCAGAAAATAAATTGCAAGTCCTCGATCGCATTTTCCATGTGAAGATTCCCTGTCCAACTCTCGCATGCGTGAAGCCAAGGCAGCCTGCACCAGTGCTTCAGCCGGCCCGACAACACCATTTGTGCACTACATCCTCTCCTCCTCTTCCTGATCAAAAGCATGCATGCCCGGCGAGCTTGGTGTCCAAGGCAAGTGATCATGCCACACAGGGAGAGAATGTTTCATGCATGTGGCCATGCTGCACGCCTTTAATATCGCCATATTGCATTCAATTCAATATTCTACTCTAGAATACTCTGTAGAATATAATTCCCCTGTTTTTTTTTTCCTGATTAAAGTAGTACTACTGCAAGTGAAGGGATTCTTCTCTCACTCGCCTTTTCCCCTCTTTTCCGTTGAGCAGCAGAGACATGCAAGTAGTAGTAGTAGTAGTAGCAGCAGCAGCACTATCAAATTGCTGGCGTAGATTTCAAATTATGAGCCCGCTTTTCATCAGAAATACAAAAAGAATCTAAAGGGGATGCCTCATTGAAGAATCTGAAAAGCAACACGCTTATCATTTCCCAGGTTTTCCAGTTTCTAGGATGCTGCGTATTCAACCTGCCTCTAACTAATGATTGGACGCGTCCTCCGGGAAACCAGGCTGAAGCTGCGGCATCAACACATCCCCTACATCGTCTTCTTTTTTAGGCGGCGAGAACACATGCGCTGCTAACTTGCAATCAATCTGAAAACGTGTTTATCATCTTATTGACGAACTTGTTTGACTTTTATTTTGTGATGTTAGTCGGAATCTCGTGAATGTGTGCATGCTCGGATGCAGAGGCTGAAAACATACTCGTTCAGCATAAAAAAAAAACCATGATTTGAACTTTTCCTAAAAAAAAACCACAATTCGAAACATATATCCCTACAGCTATTAGACACGCCAAAAAGGTACATCGGCGGGCAAAGTTGAATGGTTAACGGGTCCATTAAATCTGACGGCACAACTAGGAGGGGGGTGGATACCATACATGTTGGTCTATTTTTGTTGCATGCAGTACCTCTTCGACGGATGTAGATGCGGTGGATGCCGAGCTAGCAGCAATGGAGGAAGGCTACACCGGACGCCTCTCCCGCTGATCTTGGAGATGGACTGTGCGGAGGCCATCGCATTGGTGGATACTTTGACCCTAAATTCATCATTGTACTCGACATGCATGCATGCTATTCGTGAGCTTGTTAAGGAAAGAGACGTGTTGATTGCTATGATTAGTCGGGAAGCCAACTATGTGAGTCATGTCTTACAACATCTACAGCTGGACCTGGCAAATCCAACCCCTCAAACGTCCACGGGCGCGTCTGCATGCACTGACCGGTCAAGGCTCAAATTTCCGCATGCATGTCCGGCGAGCCTGGTGTCCAAGGCAAGCGATGGAGCCACAGAGAGAATGTTTCATGGCCATGTTGGATGCTTTTAATATTGCCAAATTGTTGCGTCTTTTCGATATTGTACTTGCAGTACTACTACTTCATTGACATCCTTTGTCTAGTTCAATTCTTCTGATGATTTTTTTTTTTTTGCGGGGGAATTCTTCTGATGATTAAAGTACATGTGAACCGTTCGGGCCCTTTTCCTTCTGATGATTAAAGCCAACCCAAGCATGCATGCTTCAATTCATCTACGAAGACTCTGTTACTCCGGGCTCCGCCATAATGCTATCGGCTAGTCCGCTCCGCGATAATTTTGGATGTGCACCCTCGATCAGATGCAGAGGCCGGAAGAGTTCCCCCTTGGAAGTGAAAATAAAACCATGACCCGGAAAAACTTACTCCCACACACACGCACGCACGCACTAATTCACATCACTGCACCCGCCCAGAAGCATGATGACACGACAAAGAGAAAAGAGGAGAGGAGAAATCGCTGTGTGCTGCATCCACTACCCAAATGATGGCGCCAAATCCTAATCACCCAGTCCCTTTTGAAAGGAATTTTAACACAATTGATGCGCACGTCCCAGCCCCGGCACCAGCAAGTAGAGAAAGGCACCCCCCCATGTAAATATCAATTAGTCCACGGAGATCATTGCTGATTCATCTCCAATTCTCCATGACACCGTACTACCAAAATTAACCTATTTGATGATGCCCTGCCTCCATCGCTCTCCCTCTGCTTCCTGTCTTTCTCTGCTTTCTGTCTCTTTCTCTCGCCAAACCTTGCGTTGCTCTCCTCCCGTGGTTATAAGACACGCCGACCCAAGAACGCAACACCATTCTGCCTGCATCGATATTCTTCCTCCTGTCTCACCTTGCACGGTACTGTCCGTCGTCGCCTCCGGATCACTCGGCTCCGATGAAGGACCGCCGCAGCGGCGCCGGCTTCCCCTTCTCCATCGGCTGCATGTCGCAGTCCGCCGTCGCCGTTGCCGACCCGCTCGACAAGAAGCCGCAGCAGCTGGCCGACAACCCCTCCTCCTCCACCAACACGGCGGCGGCCACCACACAGGGTAAGTAACTAGTCTCTGCGCATACCTAATTAATTCGTATCACGATGGATACCACAGGCAGTACATATACGTACTAACAGCAGCAACCGATCGGTTGTCCATTTTCAGAGAGAGGCGCCGGAGAAGAAAGCAGCGAGGAGAAGGCCAAGGCCGCGGCGGCATCGGGGATCGTCTCGGCGGGGGTCCAGCGGCTGCTCAAGGGGATCAAGACCTTCTTCGCGGCGTACGACGGCGAGGAAGAAGATGAAGAGGAGCGGGAGATCGTGATCGGGTACCCCACCGACGTGCAGCACGTCGGGCACATCGGCTGGGACGGCCTCAACAAGGTCGGCGGCATGGGCGTAGGCATGGTCGGCGCCTTCTCGCTGCCCTCCTCGCTCTCCCCCCGCCAGCTCCAGATCACCATGGACCCCGGCGCCGCCGCCACCACCTGCATCAACTGACCCATATATAATTCTCCATTGGCCATTGCCATGCATCATAATCAACCTCACTCAGCTCGAGAGAGCAAGACTGTGACTGAGGCCCAAGACGGTGTAGCACCCAGCCAGCCAGAGAAGTCCAAGATGGAGACGGAGGCCGGCAAACCGGACGAGTGCTGCACTGCAGGGAGCAGAAGAGAATATATTCGTGCCTGCCCATCGTCGCCGTGACACCGCCGATCCGGCAACAATGGGGTCACCAGCTATCCTTGCTGCTGCTGCACAATTATGATCTGGTTGGTGAGACGCACACGCAGAGTCTGCTGCTGCTTCTTGTTCCCAGGAGTGAGTTGGCACGTTACCTTGACCTGTGCTTGTGTATATAACTCTCCTTTTAGTCTTTACATAGATGATGAATTGATGATGATATCTGGTGCTCCGGGAGCACCTAAACTTAGGTGCTCCGGGAGCTTCTCAGCCGTTGGATCTAAAATCCAAAGGCCAAGGAGAGAGCTCGCGCATTTATTCAAAAAAACACGCCTAGAAAGTTCGTTATTGCAACCAGATCCAGCGCATCCTAGATGACCGTCAGATTTTAGATCCAACGGCTGAGGAGCTCCCGAGCACCTAAACTTAGGTGCTCCCGTAGCACCAGATATTTTTCCCTTGATGATGGTGCTTTGCTGATGTTTGTAACAAATGGTGTTCACGTCGCTGTATGGTACTCCCTCCGTTCACAAATATAAGATGTTTTGAATATTTCAATACGGACTGAAATGAGTAAACAAACTTACTGCCTTCGGTTCTTTTTTACTTCGCATATTATATTTGTGTCTAGTCAAACTTTGCAAAGTTTGACCAAATTTATACTAAAAATTAACAACATCTATAATGCTAAATATATATACTATGAAACTACATTTCATAATCAATATAACAATATTGGTTTGGCATTGCGAGTGTTGGTACTTTTTTCCTAGAAGTCGGGTCAAAGTAGAGATAGTTTGACTTTGGACAAAATTTGCAAACTAAAAAGGAATGACGGGAGTAAGTTGAGGTCTGGCAAAGTGTGGCAAGTTATGGCTTGAAAGCAAACAGCCCCTAAGGGCATCTCCAGCCGCGCCCCCAAGAAGGCCTCCCAGCGATTTTTTTCGCCACGGCCGCCAAAAAAACGGCCCATCAAGCGCTTCAGACGCCGAAAATCGCCGGCTTGGGCCGAAAATAGCGCCGGCGGACCCAGCCCAACCCGGCTATTGGGGCGCCGGGCGCCAGGCGAAGAGTTTTAGCGCGAAGAAGCCGCGGGCCAGCCAGCGTCACGACCCGCGCCTCGTCTTCCCCAACGGCCTCGGTTTCGCGGAATCAATGGCAAGGCTGCCGCCGTCAGCCTTGCCATTGATTCTTCACGGGCGGCGTCACGGGCGGCGCCGACGCCCTCCTCGCGACGCTGCACACATGGCGGCTTCCACTCCACTTCCGTGCCCACACCAGCCCGCGCCCCGCCGCCGCCGTCCCCCCCTCCTCTCCTCGCTTCTCCGCGCTGCCGCCGACGCCATGGCGTAACGCTTCGGGACGAGACGGCGGCCAACGGCTTCCGCCGCCGTTCGCTCCGCTTTTCGAGTCTCGCTCCTATTCGGCGAACATCCGGCGCCGCGGACATGCGCGCCGGCCGTCGGGATGGAGGCTCGGCCGGGGTGCCCATTCCCCGCTGCCGACGCCGCGGCGGCCGAGTATTTCGCCGACGAGGTTGAGATCGTCCGCGCGTCCCTCACCGACGCCCAACGCTCCCTCCCCCAGTACGCCGCCGACAACCACGCCGCCTGGGCAGTGTATTTTGAGCGCCGACAGCAGCAGCGTCTGGCGTCCACCAACGGCGCGCCGGTGGTCGGCGGCGGCGTAAACAGCGAGGGCGCCACCTCGGTGGGCGCCCCGCCAAGACACTCGAGGGCGTGCTCACGCACTTCGAGGGCGGCAATGACCCGCCGTTGGCATACCCTCCGACGACGCACCGGCCCGCCGGGACATGGGCGCCAAGGCGCTTCGGGTCTTCCTCCTCCTCTTCCTCCTCCCGATCCTCCTCACACTCCTCCGGAACTCCGGCCCTGCTCGCCGTCAAGGCCGAGCCTGCATCGGAGTCGCCGCTCGGTCGGCGTACTCGCAGCGCCGGCATCGTCATCCACGAGGGCGGCCGGCGCGCTTCGTCCTTGGTTCCTCCGCGCTTCGTCAAGCCGAAAACGGAGCCGGGAATGGCGCCGGTGAAGACGGAGCCAGCTCGGCGCCGGCGAAGCGAGCTCGCCGACGACGACGCCGTTCGAATGGGCGCGCCAGGACTCCATTGCGATGGAGAAGGCGCGCCGGGAGAAGGCGAAGGAGCGACGGCGGCGACGACTTCAGCGCCTTTCTTTTTTAGATTAGCTTAATAATGTAATGAAAATGGGCGAATTTGACCGAAATTCGTCATGTTCGGACGAAATTTAACTGCTCTTTGTCATATCTTCGCCGAACGCCCCCCCTCCTTTTTTTTTACACTCGCCTGTAGGCGGCCCTGGGGGTCGACGGCTGGGCGACGACTCGCTCCCAGGGCCTTTTTCTTCGCCGGCTCACCCCCAGGCGGCGCTTTTAGACGCCCCCTGGAGGGCCAACGGCTGGAGATGCCCTAAGTCATTGACGCGAAGAAATATTGAGCACTGCAAACCATCCGATTGGAGATGAACGTTGACACGTCAGTTGGCCACTGAGAAACGGTAAGTGAGTGCGAGTGGAGAGTAAAAATATCTGTTTCCCAGAAATTATTCTGAGCTTGAAGTTTCAGGCCCGACACTAGGCCAGTAACACCGTGTCATGCGTAGAGTAGAGGTGCAATTTAGAAGAAGAAACAGTCATGCTTCAAATAGTTTTTTATTTATTTACGGACAATTTATGTGCCACATAGTAGTACTTGAAAAGAAAAATCATGTGGATATAAAGGGAAATCGTTGTTGCTGCTGCTGCTGACGTACACATCAAGCTTAATGGTGTGTGCCCTCTTGTCAACCATCGTGCTCCTGCAGCTGCAAACGTACGTAGTGTTATACAAGCGCGAGATGAATGAGCCTGGTGGCGCGCGTGCGTGATGGTGGACCACGGCCCACGGGGCACCACCATGCCATCCATAATATAATGATGCACTAATGATCATCGATGGTGCTGGCGTTGGATAGATTCATAGATAGATAGATACTCCACTCCACAAAATCAAAGACTCTACTAGATAGATAGATAGGTTTATCATACTCCACTCCACCACAAAATCACCGGCTTCAGTTGAGTTGAGGGCTCATGCTCAGTTGCTCCTGCTACATCTACTAGTCGAGTGCACGTGCGTTGCCACGGAACAGACATATAACTTTTTCTCTATGTGAGCACACCGAACCACTTCTTATTTCTGCAAATGTGATGAATCTATCGTCACGTCCCTCGAGTTGCGCACTGGCCCTTCCCCTTTAGAGCATCTACGGCCGCGGTCACCAAATTATGCCCCATATATGCCCGCGGACACGCCCTGAAGGTGACCGCGAAGACCTCATTTCTCATGTTCCACAGCTGCATCCATCATATGTCCTAACCCCAAATTCATACAATACAGTGTGTTTGAGGCTGGTTTGCGGTGCCCGGCTGTAGATGCTCTTACATACTATGTACGCTTGCTTTCTTCTTCCTTACATGCTATCGCCAATGCCTGTTTTATCATGCCGACCTCCCTCCGACATCATCTCCTCTTGTCAGCGTTGCTTACCACCATCCACCCGTTATCGTCTCCTTCTATAGAAGGTTAGTGTTGTGGAGCCTCCACCTGTATGAATTGAACACCATATGGCATGTCACATCGATGCTCACACCCATCAATTAGGTCATAAAGAGTACGGGTAGGGCTAGCTATATATATCCATGTGTTGTTATGGATCAATAATTTAGATTTTCTCGACATATGGAATAATTACCTTTGCACTTCAAGCCACAGCCTTTGTTTCATCATGACACTCACTGATATTTGCAATGAAATTAAATTAAATCATAGACCTCACACTCCCGACATTCTGTTTCAACTACTTCCTTTCTCGAACAACCGTCATGCTCGTCAGTGTTAATGAAGCATGACCGAGTCCATGGTGACATTCCCCTCCCCCACAAGAATACAAATTGTTGTCTACCTCATTTGGATTGCCTTTAGCTTTGTCATCACTTTGTACACAAATAGAAGACTCAAAGAACAATGTCTTAACAGAATTATATAGTGTTCCCTAGTTAGCATACCCAATTATAACGAGACACGTCTACTGGAGAAGTACAACAAGCTCAAGGATGAAACCACCGAGTCCATGGAGAAGTACAACAAGCTCAAGGATGAAACCACCGATTTGTTTTGGTCATATATTCCTAGATGGCAGTGTCCCTGCTGTTAGTTAACTATATGCAGAAAGCAAGGGAAATTACAGTGTTAGTTAACTACGCAAAACCATAATTATGAGCTGGAAGAACTCAGTCCATACTATTTTGCAAGAGATATTACTTTTCTTCTAAGGAACTTATTTGCTTCACACAACATATCTTCTTGCAAAGTTATTCACTGTGTTGTCGAGAACAGTAAAAAACTTTATTAATACAATTTAAGATCAAAATTATTTTGTTAAAGACATACCTATCTCTAGAGAAAAGTGAGCTGATCAAGCATATGCTATGTGTGCATGACCGAAACTGATTCACATTTTTTGTGTTCCAACATATGCTAGCTAGCATAATAACCTGAAAAAAATATGCAGGCTGTGACAAAGGCAAAATATTTCTAGTTTCTAGGGCATGTGATGTATTGCATTATGAAACTAAAAGTCTTAATCTATCATTTTCAATTCCTAGAACAATGATGAGGAATCAAATAGCCCCAATTGCTAACTTCATATAGTTCAAAAAATAAATTGTGCAAAGCAACTCACTGATCTGAACAGGGCAGAGGCATGCTTAATTTTAATTAAATGAAGCAAGTCAGATACTTGTGATCTACCTACAATACTGACCAAAAGGCACTACCAAACCCTACATTTAGTAGCTTAATATTACCCACGATCACCTAACAAAGTAGAAATCAACCAGAAACACCCAAAGCTACACAACAACATAAAAGGATATGTAACAATATGTAGCTTTTCTAGATAATGAAAGAGATAGTGCTCCTAGCCTCTCCATCGCGATCATATGAAAACTAAGAAATTACCCTTACAGATCTTATGTGCCTCAAAGATGAATCAGGTTGCTTTTAAAGCTCCTCCGGCTCTTTGTGTCTGTGATGCCGAGTGATCGAAGACCATCACCAAGCAAACTTCTGCAATTGTCCTTGAGTTAGAAGATTTGTAAGTACCGTGTATAAGTTAATACATATTCAAACTAAGGTACTTTTTTTTCTCAAATATTTTGAAGAAACAGTATAGTTCCCCTTTTCCTTCACAAAAATTAAGGCAAGGCAACAATATAAAGAACCACCAGTATATCTATCAGTTGGATGTGGATTTTGTCCTGTCCTGAAATAAATATTATGTGAAGATAAAGTGGAAACATTAGAAGATAAGAATACTGGATTAACAACATAGGACGACCACAAACTCCAAATTTATTTTCCATTTCCTCATCATATTGTGATGGTTTCAATGATTTTGCTAGATCATAATGTTTATACTTTATTTCAAACATAATTATCAATTTACCAGTACCAAAGTTAAGACCCGACAAGTGAGAAAACAAGGTTTGCTAAACAATATCTGAATTTCTTAAGCAGAAAATAGGAAGAGAAAGAAGCTAATATATAACTTACAAGTAAAGGTGGAATAAAAGGGAAAGGACTGGTGCGCTCGCTGGTCGCCAGAGGTGCGGTACCACGGAGCAGCCGAGGTGGACGAGCTCACGGTGGTGATTCCCGGCGGCGGGCGGCATGAGTGCTCCGTTTGCAGCATATACACACGAAGGTGAAAAGGAGAGAAGTTGAAGGAAACATCCGGTGATTTGAGGATCTGTTGATCTGGGAAACTAATCAGGACTTGCTTTTTTAACGTAGTCAAAGTCCAGAACAGATTACAAGTAGTCAATTTCCAGAGCTTGTTTACTTGGGTGTGCGGCAGTAAAGGTTACGGGGAGAAGATGAGGTGGATCGAGGACAGGGAGATCTCGTACATGGGCCGTCATTCATCGATGCCATAGACGCGCCGCTCGCCCTCCTCGCAGGAACGGCAGCGATAGAGGCCTACGAGACACAGAGCGATGTAATTGGGGAAGGGGGAGGGAGGTGGGACAACGTGGGTACGTGGGCTGTTTTATTTTCTTTTTGTTTTTTTTTCTTTCAAGCGATGAGGCCCTTTTTTCACGTACGCGCAGAAGGGGATCGAACGAGGCGATGGGGAGCGAACAGAGGTTGAACCATCACGACGTTCAATTCTGCTTTAATAGTAGAGACATGCCGGCAATGGCAATCGGCGTCGGCGCACGCAGAGTGAGATGCAGCGACCAACTATATATGCTTCACCTCATCACATACATCACATGTTGCTCAATCCGGAAAAAACACATGCACCATGTTGCATGCATGCATGCGTTGACATAAGTAGCAGCAGTAAGAATAAGATGTGGTCAGTGAGTCGCAGTTTACACGCATGCATGCATGCATCACTCAGCTGCTGCCGCCGGTACATTTCACTTTGATCGATCGATGGGTATCTCCGTTGGCCGGCGATCGATCGGGGTCGACGTGCTCACTGCAACCACTTTGATCGGGGTCCGGGGCCAGGGCCGGTCGGCCGGAGCAGGGGAAGAGGAGAGAAAGATGGGGTGGATGAATCGCTTGCACCCCACTCTACCCACACATCCATCCATGTGGATACTGCTCTGCTGCTATGCTAATGCCATGGCCCCTTCCCTTCCTCTACGATTGTTTGATTGATTGGCTCTTTCTTTTCGGGGAAACTGCACGTAAAGCAAGCGGTTGTTGGCTTGTTGCAGATTATTCATTCTCTCTCGACGACCGCCGACGCCTTTCTCGCCACCCTGGATTGTATTGCATGCATGGCCATCTCTCCTGGAAACCAATCATGTTGTTTTTGGAACTTACAATGAATTATTCTCAACTTGTAAGATTTTTGTGTGAGTATAATTTTTTTTCTTGCTGAATTTCACAGTGTATAATTTCTAGGGCCTAAATAGAATTTTCCGTGTGAAGATTCCCTGTCCAATTCTCGCATGCGTGAAGCCAAGGCACAGCGCGCACCACTGCTTCAGCCGGCCGACAACACCATTTGTGCACTGCATCCTCTCCTCCTCTTCCTGATCAAAAGCATGCATGCCCGGCGAGCTTGGTGTCCAAGGCAAGTGATCGAGCAAGCCACACCGAGAGAGAATGTTTCATGCATGTGGCCATGTTGCACCTCTTTTATACTGCCATATTGCACCACTTCTTTCCATATTCTACTCTGTTTTATATTTAACTAGCACATATGCCCGTGCGTTGCAACGGGAGAAGTAATTGACATGTCCATAAAAACGTATATCAATGGACACAACAACATCCGGATGGTGCCACCTCACGACAGCATGGATACGCACGCCGAGGTTGAAATCCACTTCCTCCTTTGTTGTGGTTATGTCACGAAAGTCTTAAAAATAATTATTAACGCATGATTGATCGACTTCGGAAGGATTAAGTTCAAAATCTTAGAAAACAAAATAATAATAATGAGGCAAATTTGACCTACACTACCACAAATTCAACATGAGTCAAATGAACCACATATTGTAAAAAATTAGGCTAGCTATGCAGCTACACTGGAGAAACAACCATCGTAAAACCAGAGACTCGTCCATGAAGCATGATGAATGTGCTCTCTGTTTGCAGAAGCTGTACTAAATTATGAGGCAGGACTTTCAACACCTGGGTGCCCCTACACCCTCAACAAACAGTAAATTCAAAATAAATTGAAAAAATCTGAAACTTTGAGAGATCAAACATGATCAAACATTCTATGTTTTTTGCAAAGTTTCGGCTACAAAAAACATACAAGGAGCTCTCGCCTAAAAAATCACAGTTCAAAGTTTATGTGCCAGAAAAAGTGTGCCAACCAGCTCTTGTAAGATGAAGACCGGCTCTATTCCTGCATAACAATTTTAGTGATTTTTGCTTGCTGCTTCTTTCCCTGACAGTCATCCATCATTATATTATAATGGATAGTTTCCTTGGTCTTAATGTAAAGACAGTAAAAAAGAATAATTCTACGTGCACACCAGGGTGCATATTTTAGTACCTTTTTTTTTCATTGCGATCAATCTTATATGTTTGCATCATTGATATCAAAATTATATCTTCTTTGCACCACGAAGTCATTAGTTTAAAGTGCAAAACTGATGGATAGAACTGGACGTACAATGGCGTACCTCGGATGGAGCACGTACGTACGGTGTTTCGGAAACTCGGCGGAACAGCGAGATTGGAAAGTTCAGGCGCGGATGCAACCGATACCTCACAACGAGCTTGTCGGAGTTGATTGCGGTCATCTATTATCCCATGCCTCGATCTTCTTGAATCATCATAGCTACGTATTCTCCCATTACATGCAAATCACGGGAGAAAACAATCAATGATTTAATTAGCATGGCACGGAGAGAGTCAGATCGACCCAATCTATCGCCGCATGCATGTGTCGGCGAAGATAAATCCAGGTAACTCGGCCGCATACATGTGTCAATCAATGATATAACTCGGCCGCAGCGGAATCCATCTGCTCAAAAGCATAGTTGTCGCTGCTGGTCGTCCCATGGTCGTCCCGTGCACTCCGCCGGTCGCCCCTTCCGGCCTCCAGGATCACAACTCTATAAGAAATCGGGATTATTTCCAGAGGGCTCTCAGTTTGTCCATCTCTCTTGTATGAGGAGACGATAGATACCGGCGTAGACCCACACCGTGCACCAGGAGAGAATACGGAAGATCACAGAGCCATGGATGTCGACGGGAGGCGGCAAGTCGGACGCACGACTCAAACGATGAGGAGAACTACAGGCCGACAATCTGTCGTCGCAGCGCCGCGATACGATCTAATTTGGGGTTTCCATCGAGGGACTGGACTCCTTTCAATAGGTGCCTTCAGCTTGTGGAACAGGTAATGAGTGCACGTCGGGAACCACAGACGCTTGCTTGATCAGGGTTCGTGTCGGAGTAAGAGTTCCTCGCGATGGTAGGAGGACGGGATCAAAGCCTGCATAGGTAGTATTTCTTTTCCATCGCCTGGGACTAAATTTTCTTAGCGGACGAACGACGGATAGAAATTCCATGCAAATGGTACCACCTCGGATAGCGAAAATAATATAGGTGAAAAAAAACTGAAAGCGTAAATTCACGGGAAGAAAGCGTATTGTGACGGTGAACCCGGAGACCCAATCCGTGCTTTATTATTAGGGAGAGATTAACCTGTTCTTCCTGATTAAAGTAGAGTAAATTTGAAGGGATTCCTCTGTCAATCCCCTTTCCCCCTGTTTTTCGTTGAGCGGCAGAGACATGCAGGTGGTTGGGTTGGACTTGTTGACCTCGCCAGAATCCATCCTTACAATCTACTAATTGCTGGCGTAGATTTCAGATTATGAGTTCAGCTTTTCATCAGAAATACTGTATAGAAAGAATCTAAAGTTGATGCCTGATTGAGGAATCTCAAAAGCAACACGCTTATCATTTCTCTTCTGTTCCCAGGTTTTTCTAGGATGCTGCGTACGGATTATATATTAAACCTATATAACTAACTAATGGTTGTACGCGTCCTTAGAGAAGCCACGCTGAAGCTGTGGTACATCCAGTTTCAGACATGATGTACACATGCCCTGCTAATTGCCAATACATCCGAAAACAAGTATTTTCATTTATTTTTCTTGATGAAATTCGCTTGACAATCTTTTTTTTGTGACGATAGCCAGTCAGAACCTTGTGGTCACCTTCAAATGTGCGCATTCTCGGATGCAGAGGCCCAAAAAGTATCTCTTTCGAATTTCCCTCTCATAGACTATTTTCGAATTTAGATAATAATTGAAATCCTCACAGCTATTAGACATGCCTAAATCATTCCTACCCTAAAGCATGATGCGACAAAACAGCACAACGGATCGCTATGCTAACTCCGCCCCTTCACCACCCACGAGTGTTGTCCACCGCGCAGGCACAACCGCCACACCTTCCAGGGCCGCCGCCCGAGCCCACGGTCCTCCGCGTGAGGGCAGAGCGACAAGATCCTCACCCGCACTGTCACTAGTGCCTGCGCGGGCATGCCGACCATCTCGGGTGGCGGCGAGGAAGGAGAGGATGGAGATGTGACGGCAGAAGGGGAAACCCTTATTTGCCTGACAGGACGGCGCAAGGGACGACTGTTTTTCTTTTCTTCTAGAGCAACATTTTAACGCAGCCGAAAAAACTATTATTCCACGAATCGAAGACCGTTGCTCTTTAATCTCCACGGAGAGCAAGTTGCCCTGGATGCATGCTCCTCCTATCCTCCGGATCCCACAGGCCGAGCTTGGTGTTGAATGCAAGTGATCTGCCACAGAGAGAATGTTTCATCTTTCATGTGGCCATGTTTCACGCTTTCAATATTACCAAATTGCATTGCTTTTCGATATTGTACTAGTACTACATCATTAGCAGACTTGGACTAATTTAATTTTCCTGTTTTCTTCTGATGATTAAAGTACGTGTGAAAAAAGATCTGTCTCGCGCTATCTCCCCCTGTTTTTTTTTTTTTTGAGACACGGGTGGTTGGTTGTGTTGGAGCAGCAGAGGACCACTGTTTATAACCTCATCAAAATCCTATTATCAAACTGCTGGTGTAGATTTCATTCAGATCAGATCAGATCATGCTCGAGGTTGCCCTTTTCATTTTGCACAAGCAAAAATAAGGTCAAAAGGGGGGCCCTCAAGAATCTCAAAAGCAGGCAGGCCTATTTCCCTTTTCCATTCATTGAGTTTTCTGAATTATTCAACTTGCACGCAGCTAATGGTTGTACGTACATGTCACACTGGACCTGGCGCACAAACATTTTACTCGCGCGCCATGACATGTGCAGACTCTGTTTCTGCAAGTTTGGTTTTCAATAATGAAAATCAGAAGGGGAAAGCCCTTTTTTGATTAAAAAAAAATGACATGTCCAGAGCCTGCCCTGTTATCTGCAAAATCCGGCCTATTTGGTTTACGGGGATTTTGTAGTAATTTTGAAGGATAAAAATTTTGTAGGAAAAAAAATCTTTAAGAACTTTTGGTTTGTAGAAATGAATTCTGTATGATCGGAACCAATCCTTCACATTTCAATGAAAGAAAAACATTAGTCTAGACCCAATGAAAAAGTTCCTATTCTATGAATGAAATATGAACCAAAGAAGCCTTCATATGAAACATACTTGTTTCAGTTTTTCAATGAAGACTCTCTGCGGTAACTTTTTAGCCGCGTGCATCCTCGGGTGCAGAGACCACCGGGAGAGTTCAACCATAGTCTCAAGTCATATGGTCGCACTTTTACAAATATAAACTATATACAAACTGAAATGAGTGAACAAACATACTACCTTCGGAAATTTTTACTCTGCGTATTTGATTTGTGACTAAATTTATATTAAAAATTACCAACATCTACAATACCAAATATAAATACTATGAAACCACATTTCATAATGAATCTAACAATATTGATTTGACATTGTGGATGTTGTTACTTTTTTTCTTCTAGAAGTTAGGTCAAAGTATAGATAGTTTGACTTCGGATAAAACTTATATGCAAACTAAAAAGGACCCGAGGGAGTAAGCTAAGGTCTTGCAAAGTGTGGCAAGTTGTGGCTTGAAACCAAACAGCCCCTAAGTCACCGATGTGAAGAAGTATCGAGCACTGCAAACCGTCCAATTGGAGATGAACATTGAGACGGTAGTTAGCCACTGAGAAATGGTAAGTGAGTGCGAGTGAAGAGTAAAAATGTTTGTTTCATAGGAATTATTCAGAGGTTGAATTTCGGGCCTGACATTAGGTCAGTAACACCGTCGGATGCATAGTGGTGCAATTGTGAGGGGAAAAAAGTCATCCTTCAAATAGTTTTTGTATATACGGACAATTTATGCACCACATAGTAGTACTATGTAACTTGAGGCCTTGGCCGCCATGTCTCATGAATTTTGATACTAGCCTCGGCTCAGATGTGGATTACCGATGCTAGAATGTTCTTCCTTTCCCTTTGTTCAACCCCACAAGCCACAATGTAACACTTTCCTCGCGCAAGGGACGAGAGAAACCTTGGCAGCATATATGTGGATGTTTTTGCAAAAGAAAAAAGACCATATATGTGGATGGATCATGGATGGAAGTGGAAGTGTGTACTTGAAAAGGGTCATGTGGCTTGTGTACATGTCTGCGCAAAGGAAGATTTAGTTATAGATACATCTCTTTTTGTTTATTTTGATGACAAGTATATTCGGACGGAGGGAGTAGGAAGAAAGGAAGTGGTGGCGGTGGTTACCCACTGACTGTCATGTCGCCGGTGCAATGCAACGATGGTGCTCGTGTGGTACGTGTTGATCCCCCACCACAACCACCGCTGCAGCGTGCATGCGTGCATTGCTGCTGCTGCTGACGTACACATCAAGCTTAAATGGGGGTGTGTGCCCTCTTCTCAACCATCGTGCTGCTGCAACGTACGTAGTGTTACAAGTACAAGCGCAAGATGAACCTGGAGCTGGGCACGGTGGCGCGCGTGCGTGATGGTGGACCACGGGGCACCACCATCCTTCCATAATGATGCACTAATGATCATGGATGTTGCTGGCGTTGGATAGATAAGTTTATCATACTCCACTCCAGCACAAAATCAAAGACTCTACTAGTGCACTAGTGCAAGTTTGTGGGGTGTGGCGTTGACGGCCGGCTTCAGTTCAGTTCTGGGCTCATGCTCAGTTGCTCCTACTACATCTACTATATGCCTGCAATGGCAATCAGCGTCGGCGCATGCAGAGTGAGATGCACCAACCAACTCTGCTTCACCTGCTAACATACATCACATGTTGCTCAATCCGGCAAAACACGTGCACCATGTTGCATGCATGCGTTGACAATAGCAGCCCTAAGAATAAGATCTGGTCAGTTTTTTTTTTTCAAGACCAACCCAGGCTAGACTAGCCTGTTGGCTATGGAAGAAAACTCCGTGAGCACCAAACGCTCAAGCCGAGACTTGACCCCTTGTAGGGTGGCTCCGAACTCCCGCACCTTGCCAACCGAGCAACGCCCAGCTCTCAAGATTTACACGCATGCATGCATCAGTCATCTGCTGCGCCGGTATATTTCACTTTGATCGGTCGGCCTCGGAGGGGGTGTAAGTGGTGAGATCGATCGATCGATCGGTATCTCCATTGGCCGGCGATTGATCGGGGTCGACGTGCTCACTGCAACTACTTTGATACTGGCGGCACTAGTTTTTCCTTTCTTTTCCTTGCTTGCTTCTTAGGGCATCTCCAGCCGTTGAGCCCCCCAGGAGGCATTTTTTTTCGCTTCTTGGGGGGCTGCCGGCGACAACTTTGGCGTGGGGGCAAGAATTTTTCCACTCGTTCCGCCCCCAGGAGGCGAGAAGCGGGGGCCGACGAGGAGGGAGGAGAAGGACCGGCGTGCACCTCCCCTGCATGGCCGTCACGCGCGCCCTTGGCCTGGTGTTGCTGTCTGAGGCGGTGGAGGGCCGTGCTGGCGAGCGGGAGGAGGCGGCGGCAGGGACGGGAGCACCTCGACGAGCGTCGCCATGAGGATGGAGCCCATGGTTCGGGGCGCGGGCGGAGGCGCGGCGAGGCGTACCGGAGCGCGGGGCTGGGAAGGAGGAGGGGTCGGAGGAGAGGAGGGCGGCGGGGTCGGGGCCTCGTCGGCTTAGAGGGAGCTGCAGCTGGTGCACTTTGAGGGAGAGAGAGGAGGAAGCACGTGGGTGGGCCAGCGAGGAAAAGTCAGGGGACAGGAGGGAGACGTTGGCAGGTGGGGCCAGCGCCTAAAACGGCGAAATTAGGCCTCCCAGGAGCCCCCCGGTGCGCTAGGTGTCACATGCGAGTGCCTGCGCTGTTTTTTCCTGTTCCCGGCAAAAAACGAGCACTTGGGGGCGTGAGTGGGGCGTTTTTTACCCGCCGGCGCTAGAAAAGTGGCTTGGGGAGGCTTCTTGGGGGCCCTAGTGGAGATGCCCTTAGATGAACGTATTTGGAGTGTAGGGTTGCCTGCTGGGGCGGGGCCGGAGCAGGAGCAGGCGAAGACGAGAGAAAGATGGGATGGATGAATCGCTTGCACCCCACTCGAGTATTTAACCAAAAACTACCACAATTCACGGAACCGTGACGAAAAACTACCACTTTACGATTTTGTGCTAAAAACTAACATTTTTTCATTAATCCTTGACTAAAAACTACCATGTCTGAAAAGTGTCTGTTTTGGCTCTTTTAAACGCGTTTCTGACTAGTTGGGCCCACACATAAGCGGGCTAAAAAAGCAATCGGGTCCCTAGTTTTCTTCCAAAAAGCAATCTAGTCCTGTAGCCAGTCGATCAGAGACGAGGACCGGGGCAGAATCGCACCTTGTAGCCCTGGCCGGGGCGGAGCAGGACCCAGCGGTCGTGCGGCGCCGCCGCGAGGCCAAGGCCGGGGCCCTCCTCGCCGCCGTTGATGGCGCCCTCCTCCTCGACCCCCATTCCCCAGCCCTGGCGGAATCAAGATCGCTGCGCGGGTCGGGCGGAAGGACGGAATGGAGGAAGCTTCGGTGCCCCTGCGCACGTCGGTGGCCGGCGGATTGACTTGGGCGGTGGCGGCTTGCCTTGCGGATGAGGTGCGGGAAGGAGAGGATGCACTTCGCGCTCCAGAGCGGGTCGTTGAGGTCGGCGCCGTGGGCTTCGAGCTCTGGGCCAGCCCGCCGTCCAGCACCAGCCTCCCGCCGCCGGCCTCCACCCACCGCCGCACCGCCGCGCCCGCGGCCCCCTCCTTCGCGCCGTTGCCGCCTCCACTCTTCACCACCATCCTCCTCCTCCTGCCGCTGCCGCTGCTACAGGACTGGATGTGCTCGCCGTGCTGTGCCTCGAAGGAAGGACTGGATTGCTTTTTTAAAAGAAAAACAGGGACCTGATTGCTTTTTTAGCCCACTTATGTGTGGGCCAACTCTGTCAGAAACGCGCTTAAAAGAGCCAAATTGGGCTCTTTTCAGACCTGGTAGTTTTTTGCCAGGGTTTAGAAAAAAAATGGTAGTTTTTCGCACAAAATCGTAAAGTGGTAGTTTTTTGTCACGGTTCCGTGAATTGTGGTAGTTTTTGGTTAAATACTCCACCCCACTCCACCCACAGATCGATGGATGTGGATACTGCTCCGCTGCTATGCTAATGCTATGGCCCCTTCCCTTCCTCTACGATTGTTTGATTGATTGGCTCGTTCTTTCTTTTCCTGGAAACTGCAAATAAAGGAAACGGTTGTTGGCTTCTTGCAGATATATTATTCATTCTCTCTCGACGACGACCGCCGACGCCTTTCTCACCACCCTGGATTGCATTGCATGCATGTATCTCCAAATTTGGTCTTCAACCCATCTCTCTCTCTTGCTCTGAAACCAGTCATGTTGTTTCTGGAACTTACAACGAATTATTCTCAACTTACAAGATTTTTGCGTGGCTAGAAACTTTTTCATGGCTAAACAGAATGTTCCGTGTGAAGGTTCCCTGTCCAATTCTCGCATGCGTGAAGCCAAGGCAGCGCGCACGACCGGCAGGCCGACAAGACCATTTTTGCACTGCATCCTCTTCTCCTCCGGCGAGCTTGGCTGGTGTCCAAGCCAAGTGATCGAGCCGCACGGAGAGAATAAGAATGTTTCATGCATGTGGCCATGTTGCACGCCTTTAATATTAACTGCCATATTGCACTATTTCTTTCCATATTCTACTCTGTTGAATATAATTCCCCTGTTTTTTTCCCTGATTAAAGTAGTACCACATGTGAAGGGATTCCTGCTTTTCCCCCCTGTTTTCCGTTGAGCAGCAGAGACATGCAGGCAGTAGTAGTAGCAGTATCAAATTGCTGGCGTAGATTTCAGATTATGAGTTCGGCTTTTCAGACCGGAATACAAAAAGAATCTAAAGTGGAGGCCTGATCGAAGAAAGAATCTGAAATGCAACACGCTTATCATTTTCATTTCGTTCCCAGGTTTTCCTGGGATGCTACGCACGAATTATTCAGCCTGCAGCTAGCTAACGGCTGCACGCGTCCTTACAGAAGCCACGCGGAAGCTGTGGCACATAAGGCAGGATGAACACATGCCCTGCCAATCCATCCGAACACGAGTTTTTTCATTTTATTTTTCTCGATGAAATTTTCTTGACAATCTTTTTGTGACGGTAGTCAGTCGGAACCTAGTGGTCACCTTTAAATGTGTGCATTCAGGGATGCAGCGGCCCAAAAAGTATCTTTTTTGAATTTCCCTCTCGATGCGCAAAAACAATCCCTCTCGGGTTTTTCTTCGGATTTACCTGAAAACAATAATTCAAAAACATATATCCTCACAGCTATTAGACACGCCTAAATTGTTCCTGCCCAAAAGCATGACACAACGGAACAACGGGAGAGATCAATGTGCTCCATCTGCTAACCGATATGGCGCCAAATCAAGCTCACGACACTCCTTGTAAGTCTGCCCCAGCTCGCCATCACCAAGCATTTGTTTTAGAAAGAAGGCTCGAGAGCAATCCGGTTTTGAATTAACAAAGTCATCACCTGGCCATGAATCAGAGCGTCTACAACCGAAGGCCCCCATATCCTTCTCAAACGTCCGGACGGCCTGCCTGGTCACTACCCGGAAAGCAAATTGCCACCCAACCGGACCGTGCATAGCCAGTCCAAACGTCTGGCCTGATCGGGATCTCTAATATCCAACCCATACGTGGGCTCTTGGGAGATGATGGAGGGCTTCCACTTTCCCTTTGTCAAGGAGGGGATCCTCAGGCCTGATCGGGATCTCTAATATCCAACCCATACGTGGGCTCTTGGGAGATGATGGAGGGCTTCCACTTTCCCTTTGTCAAGGAGGGGATCCTCAGCTTCAGCTACGTTGCGGTGCCCTCGCCAGTGTTGACCGCCTTGCCTCCATTTTGCATCTTGCGCTCCCTAGCCATGGCTTTGGTGGTGGTGCAGCGCTACGATGCGCGAAGAATAATGTTTGGTGGCGGTGGACGGCTATGGAGCACTTGAGCGTTTGGAGGTTTAGGCGTGAGGAAGAATATGACTGCGAGGGGACTAACCGTAAAGCCCCCCGGTATGGCCTCTTCCTTTTTATAGGAGGGTGTAAATGTGCAATGGCAGCAAGTGAATGCCGTCAGGCGGCAACAAATCCCTTCGTTTTTCCAATCTTAAGCGATGATTATGCACAAGAATCGAGGCGCACGACCCTCTCATTGGGATGTGACCTTGGTGGGCCCCTAACCCACTCCCAAGACGTCATGTTGACCATCAGGTCAAAGACGCCACGTGGCTGTGGGCCCGTGGATGAGACCGGTCCGCTTTTCGTAACTGCACCAAACAACCTTCATGATGGAGTGCGGGAGTTCTTCCCACCAAACTGACCAGCTACACGGGAAGCAATTCGACATGCATCTCGTACTCCTTCAACATTTTCGAAATAGAGGTGCTCTACATCACCACGGGTGCAGTCCGGCGTTGGAGCTCGGATGCGTGAAGGCACTATTCGGAAGACACTTCATTGAACCTGTTTCAAGACTGGCGACCGAAGGTGACGTGCATCATGGAGGGCTCGAGGTGGAGCCGTGCTTTAAGACCGGTTCTGGGCTACTGACGGTGTCTCGGCTAAGGGGCCTATCACCACGACTACTCACAGACCAATACACTGGGCTGAGGACCCGCTTTGTTGGGCCCTTTTCATCATTTTGCACAAGCAAAAATAAGGTCAAAAGGGGGGGCATCAAGAATCTCAAAAGCAGGCAGGCTTATTTCCCTTTTTCCATTCATCGGTTTTTCTGAATTATTCAACCTGCACGCGGCTAATGGTTGTACGTAAGCAGCACGCTGGACCTACCGCACAAACATTTTACTTGCGCGCCATGACACGTCCAGAGCATGCCCTGTTATCTGTCCGACCTATTCGGTTTACAGGAATTTTGTAGTAATTCTGAAGGATGCAAATTTTGTAGGAAAAAATCTTCTAGAACCTTTGATTTGTAGAAATGAATTTCGTATGATAGGATCCAATCCTTCACATTTCAATTTTTTTAAACTTGGACCCAATGAAAAAATTCATATCCTATGAATCAAATGACATCCTTTTTCTATAGGATCTCACTTTCTTTGATTATATTTCTATCCTACGAACCAAAGGAGGCCTTACCCGCAAAAAGAAAAAAAAACAAAGGAGGCCTTAGAGGAACTTTATAGGAATATTAAAGGATAGGAATTTTGTAAAAATAATAATCTTTGAAGCTCTTTGGTTTGTAGGAATGGATTCCTAATCTTATGCAGAATAGGAACGAATCCTCCACATTTCAAAGGAAATATATATATTAACCAAGACTCAATCGAAAAATTCTTATCCTATGTACATTAATTAACATCTTTTCCTTGCAAAAATTGAGATACATGTCATCTCATTTCGTATGATTTTTCTATTTATACGATAATCCTATCATATGAACCAAATGAGGCCTTCATCTGAAACATATGTGTTTCAATTTTTTAATGAAGACTCTGGTGGTCGGGGCTCTGCGATACTTTTTAGCCATGTGCATCCTCGGGCACAGAGATCGGGGGAGTTGAACGATAATCTCAAGTCACGTGGTCGTACTTCCACAATTTTTCTCTTTTTGCCAAAGCACGCACTACATTTTTTTTACAGCACCTCGTCAAGAGGGTAGGGTGCTCGTGTGGTTTCATAATAAAAAATGAACTTGGTCCAGTTTATATGAGAAACTAGGTCAAAAACGACACTTCCACAACGAATTGACACACCCCCCTAATTCTGTAATTCACATCACTGTGCCCGCCCAAAAGGATGACACGAAAAAGAGGGAGGAGGAGGAGAGACATCTCTTTGTGTGCGTGCTGCATCCACTAGCGAAATGATGGCGCCAAATCAAGCTCACCCGGCACCCTTTTGAAAGGAATTTTAACGCAACTGATAGATGTGCACGTCCCAGCCCCAGCACCAGCAGGCAGCAACAAGAGAAAGGAAACCACGCGAGAGAATAACAATTAGTCCACGGAGATCGTTCTTGATTGATCTCGATTATACCATGCTACCAAAATTAACCTCCATGATGATGCCCTGTCTCCGTCTCCCTCTCTCTCTGCTTTCTGTCTTTCTCTCTCACCAAACTCTTTCCCTGCTTTCCTCTGCTCCCCGTAAGTTCAACATATTGGTTGAATTGTATTCTTGGAAATTTGAATTACTCATAAGTTCAACTTTGCAAGCGTACAATTCAACCAATATGTTTTATTTATTGTTTTCATTCTTGCATCTACAAACGAAAATAATGTAACTCGTTGTGCACTGATAATATATGAATCGGTAAATCACAAGGGAATATATCTTGTCGTCGATCATATTTGCTTTTATTGTTTGGAGTTCTTACGATTTTCCTTTTTTTCAAGGGAGTTCTGATGATTTATTATTCAACTTTACATAATCAACTAGCATTTCAAGTGGAATGCTTCATTTTGGCAAGAATTTTTACCGTTGGACATTTTGAGTTGCTGAGCATGTTAGTTTTATGTATATTACCGTTTGGTATCCATCATGTATGGCGTATACGGTGGACACCGGAAGGTTTTTGTTCTGGGTCCGCCCCTGGCAGCAGAGCAGTATCCACATGGATGGATGTGTGGGTAGAGTGGGGTGCAAGCGATTCATCCATCCCATCTTTCCTACCCTCGTCTTCCTCTGCTCTGCTCCGGCCCCGGCCCCGGCCCCGGCAGGCAACCCTACACTCCAAATACATACATCTAAGAAGCAAGCAAAGCAAGGGAAAGGAAGAAAAACTAGTGCAAGAGGGAGGTATCAGGCCCTAAGCCGGAGGTTCGTCGTAAAGGAAGCAGCACTGCGGTGTGATGCTGCTGGTACTCTGTTGGCGACTACAAGTGTGCCAGAGACATGCAGGTGGTTGGGTTAGAGCAGACGCAGACTTGTTGACCTGGCCAGAATCCATGCTTACCAGTATCTAATTGCTGGCGTAAATTTCAGATTATGAGTTCAACTTTTCATCAGAAATACTGTATAAAAAGAATCTAAAGTGAAGGCCTCATCCAAGAAAGAATCTCAAAAGCAACACGCTTATCATTTCTGTTCTGTTCCCAGGTTTTTCTGGGATGCTACGTACGGATTATTCAGCCTGCAGCTAGCTAACGATTGTACGCGTCCTTGGAGAACCCACGCGGAAGCTGCAGCACATCCAGGCATGATGAACACATGCCTTGCTAATTGCCAATCCATCCGAAAACGAGTATTCTTATTTGTTTTTCTTGATGAAATTCGCTTGGCAATAGTCAGTCCAGACCTTGTGGTCACCTTCAAATGTGTGCATTCTCGGATGCAGAGGCCCAAAAAGTATCTCTTTTAAATTTCCACCTTCATGCGCAAAAAAAAAAAAACCCTCTCGCTTTTTTCTTCGAATTTACTAAAAATAGTAATTCGAAAGCATACATCCTCACAACTATTACACACGCCTAAATCGTTCCTGCCCAAAAGCATGACATGGCAGAAGAGCGGGAGAGATCGCTGTGCTCCATCCGCTAACAGATGATGGCGTCAAATCAAGCTCACGACACTCCCTGTAACCCCCCCACCAGACTGACCAGTTGCGCGGGAAGCAGTTCCGGCATGCAGCTCGGCTATACTCCATCAACATTTTTGGGATCGAGGTGCTCTAAATCACCATGGATGCAGTCCGGTGTTGGAGCTCGGATGCGTGAAGTCACTGTTCAAAAGACACTTCGTTGGACCTGTTTCAAGATCGGCGATCAAGACAACATGCAACACGGATGGCTCAAGGTGCAACCATGCTTGAAGACCGGATCAGGGACTACTAATGTTGTCCCGGCTATGGGCCTCTCAACACGACTAGTCTTGACTTGGTGCGTCAGGCCGAGGACCCCCTTTGTCGGTTTCGTCCTGGGCCACATAGGACGGCCCATGACGGATAACGGAAGATTCCAAACTACTTGACATATAATACAAAAAGCGAGATTCGTAGAGGATTCTACCTCCTCATACATAACCGACTAGGATCCATGTAAGCTAGGGTCCCGATATGCTATATAAACCAGGGTTCGGGCTCATAGATAGACAACTTATAATCTCTTCGTACTTTGTGCACACCAATGCAATAAAACACAAGCAGGGCGTAGGGTATTTTCTCCCTGGAGAGCCCAACCTCGAGCAAAACTCTCGCCTCTGTTACCATTGTGCCAAGTAGCCTAACTTAGGATACCATACCGAGTGATCTGGGGATTTAGCTCCAACAAAGCCCGCTAGTAGCCAAGACCGCGGAAGAGGGACAATAGAGGAGTACCTCCAAATACAACGAAGAGGAGGAGCTCCGTGCTATGACCGACTTGTATTGATGACTCATCGCCCACGCGGTCGAAGCGCACCTGTGTTCTGCACGGGCTTGCCGAATCGTCTCAGATAAACCTAGTCTCCGACAAGATGACACGAGGGCAAACCTTTTTTTTCGAGAGCAACTTTTGCAGCTTAAAAGCGATTAGTCCATGAATTGAAGACCGTTCGTGTTTAATCTCCTCCTCCTATCCTCCGGATCCTGCATGGCCGGCCGAGCTTGGTGTTGAATGCAAGTGATCTTCCACAGAGAATGTTTCATGTGGCCATGTTTCACGCTTTTAATATTGCCAAATTGCATTGCTTTTCGATATTGTACTACTACATCATCATTTCTGATGATTAAAGACGTGTCAAAAAGGATCCCTCTCAGTCCATTTCCCCCTGTTTTTCGTTGAGACTTGAGACACAGGTGGTTGGTTGGGTTGGAGCAGCAGAGAGGCCGACTGTTTAACCTCACCAAAATCCTATTATCAAATTACTAGTGTAGATTTCATTCAGATCATGATCGAGGTTGCCCTTTTCATTTTGCACAGGCACAAATAAGGTCGAAAGGGGGGCCCTCAAGAATCTCAAAAGCAGGCAGGCTTATTTCCCTTTTCCATCCATTGATTTTTTTTCTGAATTATTCAACCTGCACGCGGCTCATGGTTGTACGTCCGCGTCACGCTGGACCTGCCGCACAAACATTTTACTCGCGTACCATGACACGCCCGCTCTTGGGAGATGATGGAGGGCTTCCACTTTCCCTTTGTCAAGGAGGGATCCTCGGCCTGATCGGGATCTCTAATATCCAACCCATACGTGGGCTCTTGGGAGATGATGGAGGGCTTCCACTTTCCCTTTGTCAAGGAGGGATCCTCGGCTTCAGCTACGCTATGCGGTGCCCTCGCCAGTGTTGACCGCCTTGCCTCCATTTTGCATCTTGCGCTCCCTAGCCATGGCTTTGGTGGTGGTGCAGCGCCACGATCTTGCCAAGAATAATGTTTGGTGGCGGTGGACGGCTATGGAGCACTTGAGCGCTTGGAGGTTTAGGCGTGAGGAAGAATATGACCGCGAGGGGACTAACCGTAAGCCCCCCGGTATGGCCTCTTCCTTTTTATAGGAGGGTGTAAATGTGCAATGGCAGCAAGTGAATGCCGTCAGGCGGCAACAAATCCCTTCGTTTTTCCAATCTTAAGCGATGATTATGCACAAGAATCGAGGCGCACGACCCCTCTCATTGGGATGTGACCTTGGTGGGCCCCTAACCCACTCCCGCACGTCATGTTGACCATCAGGTCAAAGACGCCACGTGGCCAGGTGGGCCCGTGGATGAGACCGGTCTGGCTTTTCAGAACCAGACCAAACAACCTTCATGATGGAGTGCGGGAGTTCTTCCCACCAAACTGACCAGCTACACGGGAAGCAATTCGACATGCATCTCGTACTCCTTCAACATTTTCGAAATAGAGGTGCTCTACATCACCACGGGTGCAGTCCGGCGTTGGAGCTCGGATGCGTGAAGGCACTATTCGGAAGACACTTCATTGAACCTGTTTCAAGACTGGCGACCAAGGTGACGTGCATCATGGAGGGCTCGAGGTGGAGCCGTGCTTTAAGACCGTTCTCACTCTCGACGGTGTCTCGCTAAGGGCCTATCACCACGACTACTCACAGACCAATACACTGGGCTGAGGACCCGCTTTGTTGGGCCCTTTTCATCATTTTGCACAAGCAAAATAAGGTCAAAGGGGGGCATCAAGAATCTCAAAAGCAGGCAGGCTTATTTCCCTTTTTCCATTCATCGGTTTTTCTGAATTATTCAACCTGCACGCGGCTAATGGTTGTACGTAAGCAGCACGCTGGACCTACCGCACAAACATTTTACTTGCGCGCCATGACACGTCCAGAGCATGCCCTGTTATCTGTCCGACCTATTCGGTTTACAGGAATTTTGTAGTAATTCTGAAGGATGCAAATTTTGTAGGAAAAAATCTTCTAGAACCTTTGATTTGTAGAAATGAATTTCGTATGATAGGATCCAATCCTTCACATTTCAATTTTTTTAAACTTGGACCCAATGAAAAAATTCATATCCTATGAATCAAATGACATCCTTTTTCTATAGGATCTCACTTTCTTTGATTATATTTCTATCCTACTGAACCAAAGGAGGCCTTACCCAAAAAAAAAAAAAAAACAAAGGAGGCCTTAGAGGAACTTTATAGGAATATTAAAGGATAGGAATTTTGTAAAATAATAATCTTTGAAGCTCTTTGGTTTGTAGGAATGGATTCCTAATCTTATGCAGAATAGGAACGAATCCTCCACATTTCAAAGGAAATATATATATTAACCAAGACTCAATCGAAAAATTCTTATCCTATGTACATTAATTAACATCTTTTCCTTGCAAAATTGAGATACATGTCATCTCATTTCGTATGATTTTTCTATTTATACGATAATCCTATCATATGAACCAAATGAGGCCTTCATCTGAAACATATGTGTTTCAATTTTTAATGAAGACTCGGTGGTCGGGCTCTGCGATACTTTTTAGCCATGTGCATCCTCGGGCACAGAGATCGGGGGAGTTGAACGATAATCTCAAGTCACGTGGTCGTACTTCCACAATTTTTCTCTTTTTGCCAAAGCACGCACTACATTTTTTTTACAGCACCTCGTCAAGAGGGTAGGGTGCTCGTGTGGTTTCATAATAAAAAATGAACTTGGTCCAGTTTATATGAGAAACTAGGTCAAAAACGACACTTCCACAACGAATTGACACACCCCCCTAATTCTGTAATTCACATCACTGTGCCCGCCCAAAAGGATGACACGAAAAAGAGGGAGGAGGAGGAGAGACATCTCTTTGTGTGCGTGCTGCATCCACTAGCGAAATGATGGCGCCAAATCAAGCTCACCCGGCACCCTTTTGAAAGGAATTTTAACGCAACTGATAGATGTGCACGTCCCAGCCCCAGCACCAGCAGGCAGCAACAAGAGAAAGGAAACCACGCGAGAGAATAACAATTAGTCCACGGAGATCGTTCTTGATTGATCTCGATTATACCATGCTACCAAAATTAACCTCCATGATGATGCCCTGTCTCCGTCTCCTCTCTCTCTGCTTTCTGTCTTTCTCTCTCACCAAACTCTTTCCCTGCTTTCCTCTGCTCCTCGTAAGTTCAACATATTGGTTGAATTGTATTCTTGGAAATTTGAATTACTCATAAGTTCAACTTTGCAAGCGTACAATTCAACCAATATGTTTTATTTATTGTTTTCATTCTTGCATCTACAAACGAAAATAATGTAACTCGTTGTGCACTGATAATATATGAATCGGTAAATCACAAGGGAATATATCTTGTCGTCGATCATATTTGCTTTTATGTTTGGAGTTCTTACGATTTTCCTTTTTTCAAGGGAGTTCTGATGATTTATTATTCAACTTTACATAATCAACTAGCATTTCAAGTGGAATGCTTCATTTTGGCAAGAATTTTTACCTTTGGACATTTTGAGTTGCTGAGCATGTTAGTTTTATGTATATTACCGTTTGGTATCCATCATGTATGGCGTATACGGTGGACACCGGAAGGTTTTTGTTCTGGGTCCGCCCCTGGCAGCAGAGCAGTATCCACATGGATGGATGTGTGGGTAGAGTGGGGTGCAAGCGATTCATCCATCCCATCTTTCCTACCCTCGTCTTCCTCTGCTCTGCTCCGGCCCCGGCCCCGGCCCCGGCAGGCAACCCTACACTCCAAATACATACATCTAAGAAGCAAGCAAAGCAAGGGAAAGGAAGAAAAACTAGTGCAAGAGGGAGGTATCAGGCCCTAAGCCGGAGGTTCGTCGTAAAGGAAGCAGCACTGCGGTGTGATGCTGCTGGTACTCTGTTGGCGACTACAAGTGTGCCAGAGACATGCAGGTGGTTGGGTTAGAGCAGACGCAGACTTGTTGACCTGGCCAGAATCCATGCTTACCAGTATCTAATTGCTGGCGTAAATTTCAGATTATGAGTTCAACTTTTCATCAGAAATACTGTATAAAAAGAATCTAAAGTGAAGGCCTCATCCAAGAAAGAATCTCAAAAGCAACACGCTTATCATTTCTGTTCTGTTCCCAGGTTTTTCTGGGATGCTACGTACGGATTATTCAGCCTGCAGCTAGCTAACGATTGTACGCGTCCTTGGAGAACCCACGCGGAAGCTGCAGCACATCCAGGCATGATGAACACATGCCTTGCTAATTGCCAATCCATCCGAAAACGAGTATTCTTATTTGTTTTTCTTGATGAAATTCGCTTGGCAATAGTCAGTCCAGACCTTGTGGTCACCTTCAAATGTGTGCATTCTCGGATGCAGAGGCCCAAAAAGTATCTCTTTTAAATTTCCACCTTCATGCGCAAAAAAAACCCTCTCGCTTTTTTCTTCGAATTTACTAAAATAGTAATTCGAAAGCATACATCCTCACAACTATTACACACGCCTAAATCGTTCCTGCCCAAAAGCATGACATGGCAGAAGAGCGGGAGAGATCGCTGTGCTCCATCCGCTAACAGATGATGGCGTCAAATCAAGCTCACGACACTCCCTGTAACCCCCCCACCAGAATGACCAGTTGCGCGGGAAGCAGTTCCGGCATGCAGCTCGGCTATACTCCATCAACATTTTTGGGATCGAGGTGCTCTAAATCACCATGGATGCAGTCCGGTGTTGGAGCTCGGATGCGTGAAGTCACTGTTCAAAAGACACTTCGTTGGACCTGTTTCAAGACTGGCGACCGAAGACAACATGCAACACGGATGGCTCAAGGTGCAACCATGCTTGAAGACCGGATCAGGGACTACTAATGTTGTCCCGGCTATGGGCCTCTCAACACGACTAGTCTTGACTTGGTGCGTCAGGCCGAGGACCCCCTTTGTCGGTTTCGTCCTGGGCCACATAGGACGGCCCATGACGGATAACGGAAGATTCCAAACTACTTGACATATAATACAAAAAGCGAGATTCGTAGAGGATTCTACCTCCTCATACATAACCGACTAGGATCCATGTAAGCTAGGGTCCCGATATGCTATATAAACCAGGGTTCGGGCTCATAGATAGACAACTTATAATCTCTTCGTACTTTGTGCACACCCGAATGCAATAAAACACAAGCAGGACGTAGGGTATTTTCTCCCCTGGAGAGCCCAACCCTGAGCAAAACTCTCGTCTCTGTTACCATTGTGCCAAGTAGCCTAACTTAGGATACCATACCGAGTGATCTGCGGGATTTAGCTCCAACAAAGCCCGCTAGTAGCCAAGACCGGCGGAAGAGGGACAATAGAGGAGTACCTCCAAATACAACGAAGAGGAGGAGCTCCGTGCTATGACTGACTTGTACTGATGACTCACTGCCCACGCGGTCGAGCGCACCCGGTGCCTGCACGGGCTTGCCGACCGTCTCAGATAAACCTAGTCTCCCGACAAGATGACACGAGGGGCAAACCTTTTTTTTTCGAGAGCAACTTTTTGCAGCTTAAAAAGCGATTAGTCCATGAATTGAAGACCGTTCGTGTTTAATCTCCTCCTCCTATCCTCCGGATCCCGCATGGCCGGCCGAGCTTGGTGTTGAATGCAAGTGATCTTCCACAGAGAATGTTTCATGTGGCCATGTTTCACGCTTTTAATATTGCCAAATTGCATTGCTTTTCGATATTGTACTACTACATCATCATTTCTGATGATTAAAGACGTGTCAAAAAGGATCCCTCTCAGTCCATTTCCCCCTGTTTTTCGTTGAGACTTGAGACACAGGTGGTTGGTTGGGTTGGAGCAGCAGAGAGGCCGACTGTTTAACCTCACCAAAATCCTATTATCAAATTACTAGTGTAGATTTCATTCAGATCATGATCGAGGTTGCCCTTTTCATTTTGCACAGGCACAAATAAGGTCGAAAGGGGGGCCCTCAAGAATCTCAAAAGCAGGCAGGCTTATTTCCCTTTTCCATCCATTGATTTTTTTTCTGAATTATTCAACCTGCACGCGGCTCATGGTTGTACGTCCGCGTCACGCTGGACCTGCCGCACAAACATTTTACTCGCGTACCATGACACGCCCGGAGCATTGCCCTGTTATCTGAAAAATCCGGCCCATTTGGTTTACGGGAATTTTGTAGTAGTAATTTAGACGGATAAAGATTTTGTAGGAAAAAATCTTTTAAAACTTTTGGTTTGTACAGATGAATTTCGTACGATAGAAACCAATCCTTCTTTCAAAGAAGGAAAAATTTAGCCTAGACCGAATGAAAAAGTTCCTATCATATGAATGAAATGACATCCCTTTCTCTATAGAACTAAGACACCTATTCTTATGATATTTCTATCCTATGAACCGAAGAAGCCTTCACATGAAACATACACGTTCCAGTTTCTTAATGAAGGCTATGCGATAAGTTTTTAGCCGTGTGCATCCGCGGGTGCAGAGACCGGGAGAGTTCAACCATAATCTCAAGTCACGTGGTCGCACTTCCAAAAACATTCTCTTTTTTGCGAAAACGCACCCACCATTTTTTTAGGGGACCTCGTCAAGAGGGTAGGGTGCTCATGCGATTTCATAATAAAATTTAAACTTGGTCCAATTTATACGAGAAACTGGGTCAAAAACCACACTTCCACAACGAATTGACGCACCCCCTAATTCTGTAGTTCACATCACCGCACCCGCCCAAAAGGGTGACACAAAAAGGAGGCCGGAGGAGAGATATCTCTTTGTGTGCGTGCTGCATCCACTAGCGAAATGATGGCGCCAAATCCAAATCATCCACCCCTTTTGAAAGGAATTTTAACGCAACTGATAGATGTGCACGTCCCAGCCCCAGCACCAGCAGGCAGCAACAAGAAAAAAGAAACCCCCATGGAAAAAGCAATTAGTCCACGAAGATCGTTCCTGATTGATCTCCATGATACCATACTACCAAAATTAACCTCCATGATGATGCATGTCTCCCTCTTCCTCTCTCTCTGCTTTCTGTCTTTCTCTCTCACCAAACCTACCTTGCCCTGCTTTCCTCTGCTCCCCGTGCACTGCCTATAAGACACGCCGAGCCAAGAACGCAACGCCATTCTGCCTGCATCTTTCTTTCTCCTCGTCTCATCCTCTGTACCCTCCGTTGTCCCAGTGTCAATCGTCTCCGGCTCCGATGAAGGATCGACGCGGCGGCGCCGGATTCCCCTTCTCCATCGGCTGCATGTCGCAGTCCGCCGTGGCCATCGCCGACCCGCTCGACAAGAAGCCGCCAGCAACAGCGCCTCAGCCACGGCAGCAGGCCGACACCCCCTCCTCCTCCACCACCACCACGGCAGCCACCGCACAGGGTATGTTCTTCCTCATCACAATTCATATGAGGATCCATGCCACAGGTACTGCACATACTAACAGCAAGCACAACATCCATTTCAGAGAGAGGCGCCGGAGAAGAAAGCAGCGAGGACAAGGCAAGAACCGCGGCGGCGGCGGCGTCAGGGGTTGTCACGGCGGGGGTGCAGCGGCTGCTCAGGGGCATCAAGACCTTCTTCGCGGCGTACGACGGCGAGGAAGAGGAGGACGACGAGGAGCGGGAGATCGTGATCGGGTACCCCACCGACGTGCAGCACGTCGGGCACATCGGCTGGGACGGCATCAACAAGGTGGGCGGCATGGGCGTGGGCGTGGGCATGGCCGGCGCCTTCTCCCTGCCATCCTCCCTCTCCCTCCGCCAGCTCGAGATCGCCATGGACCCCGGGGCCGCCGCCACCACCTGCATCAACTGACCAATCTCTGCTGCCATTGTCATACTCCTCGAGCTCGAGAAACCACCATCACTAGTGCTAGTAAAAAAAAGTTTGATCTCATCTTTCAGTTCTTCCACGTGCTTGCTGATGATTGATAATTACCTTGTCATTTGGTAAAATTTCTTTTTTAACTTTGGACGACATAAGAAGCATATGCATAGGTTTGTGTATACTATGTGGAGTGGAGACTGGAGTTGTGTACATACTCAGTAGATTGTGGGAGCTTCAGCTTGTTTCAACATCTCTACTGGCCATGGGGCCCCTCTCTTCTACTCTACTTTTCCATTGAAGTTGCTCTTAAACCAGATGGTAAAATCTTGTCAGGAGTGATGATGATTAATTGCTGCTGCTGCTGCTGCTGGTACAATAATAGTCGTGCAAATCATTCAAGTCTTCATGTTTGTTGGACTACATGCATGCCGCCATGCGTGCACGCATCTAGTACTGCTACCAGTACTGCATGATGGTTAAGGCCAATTAACTCGTTTGTTCATCATAGACCTAGCAAAGCTAGATGCCTACATGGTACGTACATGCAGTACTGCCAATGGGACACTTGTCTCAAGGAAATGAAAAATAATCTTTTGCAGACCGTGAGTGCAAAATCATGATCAAATCTGCTTTCAACTTAGACAAGGAACAAAAAATTCAGACAAAGTCAAACGTCGACCGGATGAAAATTCAGATAATTCAACAGTAAGCAGTATAAAGTTAAGAGTGTTCACATGGAAGGCAGTCCTACAAAAATACAAATTAAAACTACTTTTGATAGTGTAATTCACACACTAGTCACTGTATGTGAATCAGTGGCCACTGAGCCGAGCTGATGCGCTCCTTAACCAGTCAATATCACCAACCACTGATTAACAATGTTGACACTGCGTCTTTGTAATAAGAAACAGTGATGTGCCACTACTACTACTGTTGGAACGTGACTCCCTACTTAGCTTCTTTATTATCATGGTGGGCACTTAATCCCACTTCAAGTTCAAGACAAATTAGCAGCATGCATGCCTCAGTCTGAATCAGAGCACACGCAACGGGGAACAGACCTTTGATGTGATGTTTCGTTGCTAACAGTTTTATTAATTGCGATTAGTACGTACTACTAGTTATGCAGTACGGCAATTAACTGGATTCGAGCGACAGTTTGATTGATCAGCTAGCCATTGTGACTCCTTAACATGAACAGTAAAACATGTTTTTTTTTATACAAATATATACTCCCATTTGTGGGAGGTGTTCACATGATCTGTGGCTTATTCATGGCCTAGAATAGATAAACATGCCAGACCCGCCTGTCATGATGGTGGACATCATAACAGGGTTTGATTAGTGGGAAGGATCAGCCCAGATTTTGTTTTATTTATGTGCTTAATTAACTGGGAAGGGAACAAGCAGCACAGTGGGGGCATTGTGTTAGCTCCCAGGTCCTTGTTGTTTAAGGTGAGCTTTGTTTCTGGCAGAAAGCCAGCCCGTGACAAACCTAACTGCACCATCATTATCAATTTATCATCATCACATTACTTTCCTGGTTGGTGATTGCAAGGTATGAGTTGATTAGTCCCTTAATCTAATTCTTTCAACCAAAATCTACTGCTTTGGTCACTGTTTCGAGCCCCACGTTTTGGTGGAGGCCTTAGTTTGGAAGTATTGTCAGTATAGCCTCTTCTTCTTGCACAAATAAAGAAATGGTGGTTACATTAGCAATGATGCATTAGATGATAAAATCTTTTGGCACACGTTGAGTGGAATATTTAATGAATTCTTGAGTTGATGTGGGACTTACAGGAGCAGCTAGAGTACCTGCTTGGGCAACCTTGCAACATACTTCTGGGAAACCTTGAAAAGTTGTACAAACTGCAGCGGATGGTCGAGCTCGGAGTCACAGCCGATTCAGATTGGGCGCGCCGTTCTGCAGAGAACCAAAGTGGGGAAGCTGGAAAAGAAAGGGAAACACAGGAACTGTTACTTGGTGGCTAATTTGCCTCTTCTCTTGAAGAGAGCTATGGACAAAAGCAGCATATCATTACATTCCAAGGCACTTCACAGGAAAAGGTTGCCACTTCAATGGTTTATGCTTCATACTCACAGGAGGCCACATGCCATAGACCCTACTTATATTTTGGCATCCTCTTGTAGCTTGACAGCTAGCTCTTTCTTCACGAGATGTATTCTCAATGTCTGGCCAAGCAGGCAGGCAGTTGTTCCGTTAGACAAGTTTTGTCCATATCTGTCAGAAAAGAAGCCACTGCTTGGGCTGATGCGTGCTTATTGTCCCTCATACTATACAGAAGCATCATGATTCATGAGTCCGTGAACTATCGAAATATCTCTGCAACATAGTTATCTTGAATTAGCAGAATAATCATCACAAGTTGCATACCATGATTGAGTTGAGTTCACCATCAGCTGCTCCACTGATTGTCAGGCCCCGGTCTCTGACGTTTATTAAGTACGACAGCGAATCCTGAGTTACGACCTCACCGGGTATCAGCACAGGGATACCTGGTGGATACGGGCAGATAAGCTCACCACAAATCTCCCCAAGGCTGTCCTCAATGCACACTCTCCTTTTCTTTGTGAAGAAGGCCTCTCTTGGAGTCAGCTTGACAGAGAACTTATCCAATGGACTACGAACATAGTTATGCTTACTAAACCTCGATTCGTTTGCAGATATGTATTTATCTGAGAGATGCTTTGCACACTGTACAAGCTTTTGAACATCTTGCCTTCTGGTCCCTAAGTTGACTGCAAACGTCACCGCCTGTGTTCCGACAAGCTCAGATACAATTTGATGCTCTTCCAAAATGTCATCTGTCTCGTATCCAGATAAATGTAGATCTGAAGCACTTAGTGTGACACGTAAAGGATCAATGGCAGGGAAGTCAGAAGCAAAGCATGACAAGTCCAGCACAGATAACCCTGGGATTACCATCAGCTGATCTTTTGTTTCTAAAGCCATAGCCACAGGTTCATCAAAAGATTTCGAGTTCTGGCTCAACTGAGCTCTTGCAGCATCTAAAGACGACAGTAGTAGGTAACTCGGGCTTGAGCTCTGGAGCAACTGGAGGCATCGGCTCACTTTATCTGCATCAATCAGACCTCCAGCCATGTGAAGCATCGAGGACTGTGTAAGAGAGCTCAGAACCTTGTGCGTGGATTGCACAGCTAAATCAGCACCTTGCTCAATCGCCGTGCTTGGAAAACTGTGATGGAACCTGAAGTGTGCACCATGAGCCTCATCAACTATAACCGGAATGTGTAAGGGATGGCAAACATCGACGATATGTTGCACATCGCTGCATATGCCATGGTAGGTCGGTGAAGTAACAAGAACAGCACCTACTTTCTTGTCATCCTTCTCAAGCTCCTTCAGTGCTTTATCCACCTGTGACGGCGTAACACCACCAGCAATGTCCCATGCAGAATTGTACTCTGGTACTATATACTTAGGCACAGCGCCGGACAGAACCAGGGCAGAGATCACTGAAATGTGACAGTTCCGAGGTATAATGATGTAGTCACCGGGGGAGCAGGTGGCCATCACCGCGGCCTGGATTCCGCAGGTACTTCCGTTGACCAGGAACCACGTCTTAGATGACCCAAACAGTTCAGCTGCCCTGTTCTGAGCATCCAAGATCACACCCTTGGGGTAGAAGAGGTCGTCGAGCTCAGGTAGCTCGGGCAAGTCGTGCGAAAACGTCTCCGCACCAATAAGGTTCGACAACAATGACGGAGCAGCTTTCCCTCGGTTGTGTCCAGGAAAGTGAAAGCAGGACACGTCTTGGGCTGCAGTTGATTTCAGTGCCTGAAGCAGAGGGGCAGTACCACCTTGGACAGCTGCTGAAGGTTGAGCAAGCGTAGTTTCAGTTTCAGATATTCTTGGTATGCTCCGTGAAGTGTCACACCGTGCTATGGCATGTCGCCTGGGTGATTCCTGCAAGACTAAAGAAACTTTGGGTTGGCACATGCGATAGAAGAAGGTGGAGATGAACATAGTAGGCTGAATCCATTAGCATGGTCGATCAAAGATTGCAAAGCAGATACTGTATGTATGCTGTAATCATGACCAATGTGGGACAACGCAAAGTTGAAAGCATCTTCAGTTAAGCAGTGTTCAGAAGCAAGTAATGACGCATTAATTCATCAGCTGGAACACACTATAACAGAGCTCACCGGCTCTCGCGCTGTCATGCGCCTGCCCGGTTCTGCCCATAGCGGCACTCAGAAGCGCCGGCGGCCACCTTTCTGTATCCCATCATCGCCCGTCGCGCCTCCACGCTCCACCCATCCCCTAGCCACGTGAGAACATCGCGCCCCCTTGTGCACTTACAGTAGCAGCACGTCGTCGCCGACTGCACCGGTGGAGTGTCGTGCCAGAGCAGCCATCCGCCCCGGCCGGCGTTTGCGGCTGCACTGCTTTCTTTCTTTGTTTTTTGGGGGAAGCCCGCACTATTTTCTGGTAGATGTAGCAGAGAGGCGGAGGTTGGTGTGGGGGTGCGCGGATGCGGCAAATGCCACAAGAGAAGGGGACGAGCAATTCGACGAACAGGTTGCGGGCACTAGAGTAGAAGGCACTGAGACAATAACCAGAACCAGAGTGGAGCGAAGAAGGCGGGCGGGAGGTGCAGGTGAGGAGTTTACCGTCCGTGGAGAGGCAGCCGCGCGCGGGGAGCGGAGGGCCGGAGGAGGCGCCATGCTTCTGCTGGGAGGAAGAAGCAGCATGGTCGTCTGCGCGTGGTCGAAGCAGAGTGACGGGCGGAAAGGAGGAGTGTAATCTGATCTGGTGTGTATATGGGCCTCCATGGACAAGCCAGCCTTTGGGCCGTCACACCGCTGGGCCAGACTACAAGGTAACTCACTCAAAAAGAAAAACAAGAGCACTCGAAGAGAAAAGACTCGAAGAGAAAAGGTCCCCCCCCTCAAAAAAAAAAAAACTCGAAGAGAAAAGACTCGTTGGTGAAATTTTCAAAAAAATTCAAAAAAAAATCCAAGTTTATTCATGGATATACCATGTGACACATGTGGTAAGCAATCCAAACTCTTAAAAAAATTATTCACGGATATCTAATTTGCCCTTGTCATCTAGTAGCGCTCTCAGTTTCACTAACGGCCCCCACCGCTAGAGTCCACGTATCAATCTTCCCGGCCTTTCGAGAATTCTCACCGGCAGCGATGTAGCCGACGGCAGGGTGATCCAAGGGCACGACGTGTTCAGGAAGACGTCGCGGACCCAGGAGAGGTGGAGGTAGTCGTCTGTGTTGGCGGAATCGACAAAGGCGTTGGAACGTACAGCAACGCTGTGTGAATTGGCACAGACAAAACTGAAATTAATGGCAGAGTTAGCTTTAGGGAATCTAGGAGGGGCCAGGAATATAAGAAATCAAGAGGCAAGATGTCAGCTGTGGAGAGTTACGGCGATGGCCGAGGTAGAGTTCTATTGCCCAAGACAAGCTCGGAGATGAGGATTTGGTGGCACAAGCACACGATTGAGGGAGATAAGCGAGTGGGGCGAGGTCGAACGGGCTCAGGGATCACAATGAACTGAGCGCACGACGGACTCAAGCTGCACTGGCGAAGCTACATGGCAATCTTTGGGGGGAGTTGTCACTTTTGCAAGCTAAGCCCCACGTAAAAAAATTTAATGGCTTTAACAAACACTGGGGGCGTCCCCCACCCCACTCTGAGTTGTACTAAGCTCTGCCACTGTCGAGGAGGGTAATGCAGAGCGAGGGATGGCCGCTCACCGCTGGGACAGACTAGAAGGTAACTCTCTCAAAAGGAAAAACAAGAGCACTCGAAGAGAAAAGACTCATTGATGGAAAATTCTTTTTTTTTTCAAGTTTATTCATGGATGCCTAATTTTCCCTAGTCATCTAGCACTCTTAGTTTCACTAACGGCCTTCACCACTAGAGTCCATGTATTAATCTACCCGACCATTCGAGAATTCTCCCCGAGGGTGATGTAGTCAACGACAAGGTGATCTAAGGGCGCTGACTTGTTCAAGAAGACGTTGCGGAGCCAGGAGAGGTGGAAGTAATCGTCAACGTTGGCGGAATCGACAAAGGTGTTGGAACCGTATGACTGCGCTATGGGAATTGGCCCAACTCGAAGGCTCGCACAACCAAAACTAAAATTAACGATAGAGTTAGCTTTAGGGGATCTAGAGGGCCCAAGAATATAAGAAAAATTGAGAGGTAGGATGCCATCTTAGGAGAGTTACGGTGATGGCCGAGGCTGAGTTCCATGGCCCAAGGCAAGCTCAGAGATGAGGACTTGGTGGCACAAGCACACGATTGAGGGAGATATGTGAATGGGTGAGGTATGGGTGAGGTCGAACGGGTTCGGGGGTGGCCTATTTATAGGATGCAATGGGTTCACAATGAACTGAGCGCACGACGCACTCAAGGTCTTTGGGGGCACCCCGAGTTGTACTAAGCTTTGTCACTGTTGAGGAGGGTAATGCAGAGTGGGGGATGGTCGCACATGGGAGCGGGTGATTTGGGGGGAATATTTTTGAAGCCATAGGAGCGAGCCAAAGGGGATGGATGGAGGGGGCCATGCGCTACAGCGTCTGACGAAGATGGGGAACTAGCAAGCCAGGGAGGGGTGAGTTTTTTTTCTTATTTGTTTTTATGTATTTGGGGGGGGGGGGGGGTTAGTTTTTAAGTTATATTTTCTACTTTATTTTTAAATACATCTCGACTTTTTTAGTACACATGCTACATTTTTGTATACACGGGAAATACTTTTTGTGATACATGTTGAATTTTTTTAATACATGACGAACATTACTTCTAATACACGTTTAATGTTTTTTGAATACATGTTAAACATTGTCCAATACATATTGATATTTTTTTGAATGGTAAGAAATATTTATTAAATTATATGAATATACGCTTACATTGTATAAACATTTTGAAAAATGTCAGGATTTTTTGAATGATACAAAACATGTTTAAAAAAAATTATGCAACCATTTTTTTGCCTTGTATAAACATTTTTTAAAAATCCCATGAACATTTTGTTTGTATATGTGACCATTTTTTTTGCATGGTACAAATATTGTTTGAAGCCATGCGGACATTTTATATATGAGGTGAATGTTTTAAAAATGTAAAACAATTATTTATATTGATTTTTTGAAATATAAAAAATGTGAAAAATGATTAAAAAAGTAACAAAACTAACAAACTGCTCTCACGTTGGTTGCAATTAGTGGGCCAGCCCGAGACAATGTCACTAGTGGTGAGGGCTCCTGCGCCTCGCGAGTAGGCTAGACACAGACACCCTGGAGACATTGAATCAACCACAACATGCGAGGGATGGTCGGCAGGGTCCAACTCGTATGGTGGCGCCACCAATTGGATATGCCAAAGTCCATTGTAGATGCGGGCCTTGCTTGATCAAGCATCGGGGGCTCTGCGACAACGGTTTGCTTGGATTCAAATGAAAATTATCTGGGCCCGTCTGCATTGGTGGTCCATGGTGGTTGAGATGTGGTTACTCTCAAAATAATTTCTTGCAGGGAAGCACTATCTTTGGCCGAGGATCATTTTCTCCATGACATTGTGATCGCCACGGATTCAAAGCAAGTTGCAAGCGACATCTAGAAGGGAAGCATCAGGTTGCATAGTCAAATTATTGCTGAAATCAAATTTTAATTGTGATTTTCTTTTTGAGGGTCCTGCATCTAATATTGAAGCCCATTCGCTTGCCAAATTTTCTCATTCTTTAGGACAGGGGCGCCACATTGGACCCCATGATCCTATTTGCATTCCAAACATTGTGAACATTGAGTAATAAAGAATTGAGATTTCTCAAAAGAAAAAGCTTTCTTGATTTTTTCTCAAATACAAAAATTGATCTGGAATTTTAAAAAATGTTCTCGAATATTTAAAATATTGTCCAATAAAAAATTCTTGAAGTTTAAAAATGTAAAAACATGTTATCACATTCAAAATAATTATGCTGTTTAATAATATTGAGAAAAAATTTTAGCAACAAAAGGAAAACAAAAAATTTTGAAAATGAAAAGAGGAAAAAGGAAAGAGAAACAGAAGCAGAAAAAAGAGCCAAAAAGTTATCACCGAGGTCGTACCTCCGGTTCTGCAGATTATGCCTGAGTTGCACGAGCTTTGTTGGGAATCATCTATAGTGTTACCAATGGAGCTGAGCGCATTGGAGTCGTTGGCGGTGGCCATGACACCCTCACTTCCACCGTCAGAGTCCTGCCAGCCGCCCGCCTTTGCGGACTGTGGAGTCTTGGTTGGTTCTGTCACTGCCTCATCTATGGCCATTGGGCATGTGGCGTCTTTGAGTGGCGAGGTTGATGAGACAGGTGTGTTGGCGCCTAACCCCGAGGCTCTATCATGTGAGCAAATGGAGACGCTGAGTCCATCGTGTCGATGGTACCGTGGATCGATGATGTTGAGGTGGTTGGTATGTTGGCGCCTGATCCTTCGGAGCGCAACCAGCCGCTCGTCTCTGTGGAGCATGGAGGTTCCGATGAGCCGCTCGTCTCTGTGGAGCATGGAGGTTCCGATGTTGTAGTCACCCACTCGCACGTGACCGTTGGGCAGGTTTCTGTGCGTGACAAGGTCAATGACATTCTCTTCGATTTAGAGCTTCACAGCTTGCTCAAACGCTTGGAGAGGATGAGCCCGGATCCGCAAGGCGATTGTGGAGGAGGCTCTCGAGCAAAGGAAAGAAGAGCGAGGCCACAGAAAGGCGCCCGCAATGCTTGATGGATGATTATCACCACTTGGGTTGTCCTTATGGTCCGCTTGTCTTCGTGGACTTGGTGGTGCCTGTGGTCTTGGCCGAGTTACCCTCGCTAGGGTGTCTTTGCGATGTAGCAGCGTGGGGTTGGTGGACGTTAGGTGTTGGGTTTGGTTGTCGCGCGATCTTGTGCTCGTGGAGTTGCATGCTCGTGAGTAGTTCACGTGTGGTTGGTCTGTATTGGTTTTCGCCCGGTTTTCCATTAATTAACTGGGCAATTCTCTTCTGCTTAATTAATCGATGAGGCAAATCCGTTTCGAAAAAAAAACATTGTGAACATTGAGTAATAAAGAATTGAGATTTCTCAAAAGAAAAAGCTTTCTTGATTTTTTTCTCAAATACAAAAATTGATCTGGAACTTTAAAAAATGTTCTCGAATATTTAAAATATTGTCCAATAAAAAATTCTTGAAGTTTAAAAATGTAAAAACATGTTATCACATTCAAAATAATTATGCTGTTTAATAATATTGAGAAAAAAATTTAGCAACAAAAGGAAAACAAAAAATTTTGAAAATGAAAAGAGGAAAAAGGAAAGAGAAACAGAAACAGAAAAAAGAGCCAAAAAGTAAAAAAAAAGTTAGAGAAAAACAGTGGAATTTCATCAAAAATAAAATTTTATTTGGCTAATTCATATGAATTTTCAAAAATCCGCCATTTTGGAGGCCTTTGATTTTACTGTACCATACGAAATCCAAAATCTTGCTCGAGATTGATGTACACCGGGATTTCCAAGTCGATACAACGGTGAGAAACATATATAAGTTGTTGAAAAAAGTTTCCTTTTGGTTTTTGCTTGGCACCTGAACTTAGAACCACCAGAAAAATATGTTGTTTGATCTACAATCCTATTCGCTCCAGAACCGACAGAACCATACCTTGATTTCGTATGTTGCAATGTGCATACTCCCTCCGTACCAAAATACTTGACCTCCATTTGTTTAAAAAAGGATGTTCCTATATACTAAAACATGTCTAGATACATCTATATTTTGACAAATGGAAAGCATGCATTGTGGAACAGAGGGTGTAGGTGTTTGTGTGTACGCAGTACACCGGTCAGTTGTTGTCACCTGAACTTAGAAACCACCAGCTCCTTCAAAATCCCTCCTACTTCAGAAACCTCTTCAAATTGCGCGGCGCAATGCTGCAAGGAACATTCTTGTGAGAAGGTGCATGCCTCCCAACTTGGCGAGCAGAGTATGGGCAGGAGTTTTGTTCCGTAATTTCACAACAGCACGTTTTGTGTCAGAAAAAAAATCCATGTCTAATTAGTCTCTACCAAACTACGCATGCCCCGTATAAATAATGAACTGACAAGCCTTGGGCAGAAACGTCTGGGTGGTGTAGTTGGTTATCACGTTAGTCTCACACACTAAAGGTCCCCAGTTCGAACCTGGGCTCAGACATCTTTTTTTGTTTTGAATTTGCTCTTACAGAAATCCTATCTATTTTAACTTGTACCAAACTTAGCTTAACTTTTTAAACAAAATTGTGGTAATACTAACATTCTGCGTTTGTTCCAGACAAAAAAGTGGTCAAATAAAATAACTCATAATACATAACTGTTTCGTAAATAAAACACAACAAAACTTGTAAAACTTTGCTTGCAACCGTAGTCGTTCACCGAGGTAAACTATTTATTTTGTAAACCTCTTCTAACATTAAAATAAATATGGGGAGCATAAATTATTACCTGCTATACACAATATGATGAGAGATAAACTTGGCCACCAATCCTTGCAAGTGAGATTTATATTTATTTATGCTGGGCCCCACCTCTCGACGGATCCGCACCTTCGCACTGATCCCCCGTGGCGCCACTTCTGGGTCGCCGGAGGCACGGCTCTGCGAGGAGCGGTGGAAAGGGGACCGTGGCCACCATTTAAATTGTGAGCTCTCAATTTTCTTTTTCTTTTGAGTGGCAATCCAGGCAGTGTAATGTTAGATTCTCCAATGGTCTTGTAGTTTGATAACTAACACTTTCTTCATGAGATGTATCCTCAATGTTCGGCCAAATAATAATTCACTCACAAGTCTGAGGAAAGTACTAACTCGCTAGCCGCTGCTATGTACTCCCTCTGTCCCGTAATTCACAATATGAGACGGATGGAGTACCCAGGTAGAATCATGTCAACACTGAATTCTGCCGAGCTTCTTTATCATCATAGGCATTTAACCCCACTTCAAGTTCCGGACAGATTAGCAGCCCTGAATCAGACCCAGAGGGTCTGAATCAGAGCTTAAGCAACAGGAAACGGATTTTTGATGTGATTCTTCATTGCTAACAGTTTCATTAATTGGGATTCGTATGTACTACTCCCCCCATTCCAAATACTTGTCGTTTGAACTAAAACCTGTGTACCAAAATTGAGTGGATTACACTGACAGTTTGGTTGATCAGCTATCCAGTGTGACTCCTTCAGGATATGAACAGTAAAACCACGCTTTATCTCTTATTATCATCATTATGAGAGAAAACAGGCATGCTTAAAAATAATATAAATACAAGTGTTCCAATGCACCCATTTGTAGGAGGTGTTCACATGATCTGTGGCTTATTCATGGCCTAGAATAGTTAAACATGACCCGACCCCATCTGTCATGATGGTGGCATGCTTGTTTATCATAACAGGGTTGGATTAGTGCCAAGGATCAGCCCAAATTTTGTTTTATTTATGTGCTTAATTAACTAGGAAGGAAACAAGCAGCACAGTGGGGGCAACAGAGTGTTAGCTCCCAGGTCCTTGTTAGGATGAGCTTTGTTTCTGGCAGAAAGCCAGCCCGTGACAAACCTAACTGCATCATCATTATCATCAACATCACAGTAATGAGTGAGTTGGTGATTGCATTGTATGAGTTGAGTAGTCCCTAAATCTAATTCTTGCAACCGAAATCTACTGCTTTGGTCACTGTTTCCAGCTCCATGTTTTGGTGGAGAACTTAGTTTGGAAGTATTGTCAATATAGCCTCTTCTTCTTGCAGAAATAATAAAATGGTGGTTGCATTTGCAATGATGCATTAGATGATAAAATCTTTTGGTTCACGTTCAGTGGAATATTTAATGAGTTCTTGAGTTGATGTGGGACTTACAGAAGCAGCTAGAGTACCTGCTTAGACAACCTTGCAACGTGCTTCAGGAAAACCACAAAGGTGTACAAACTGCAGCCGAGTCACAGTCGATTCAGATCGAGCGAGCTGTTCTCAGGAGAACCAAAGGGGGGAAGCTGGAAAAGAAAGGAACACACAGGAACTGTTACTTACTGGCTAATTAACTTGTTTTCTTGAAGGGAACTGTGGACAAAAGCAGCATATCATTACATTCACAGGAAAGGTTGCCACTTCACTGGTTTACGCTTCGAACTAACAGGAGGCCACATGCCATAGACCCTACTTAAATTTGGCATCCTCTCGTGGCTTGACAGCTAACTCTTTCTTCACGAGATGTATTCTCAATGTCTGGTCAAGCAGTTAGTTGTTCTGTTAGGCAACTTTTGTGCATATGTCGGAAAATAAGCATCCTGATTATCGAAGCATCCTGATTCATGAGTCCGTAAACCATCGAAATATCTCTGCCACACATATATTGGCATAGCAGAATAATCATCACAAGTTGCATACCATGATCGAATTGAGTTCACCATCAGCTGCTCCACTGATTGCCATGCCTTGGTCTCTGACATTTATTAGGTAAGACAAGGAATCCTGTGTTACTACCTCACCGGGGATCAGCACAGGGAGACCTGGTGCATACGGGCAGATAAGCTCACCTCAAATCTCGCCAAGGCTATCCTCAATGCACACTCTCCTTTTCTTTGTAAAGAAGGCCTCTCTTGGAGTCAGCTTGACAGAGAACTTATCTAATGGGCTACGGACGTAATTATGCTTTCTCAATCTGGATTCTTTTGAAGAGAAGTAGTTTTCTGACGGATGCTTTGCAAACTGTACAAGCTTTTCAACATCTTGCCTTCTGGTCCCCAAGTTGATTGCAATCGTCACTGCCACCAACAAACTCAGATACAACTTGATGCTCTTCAGCAAAAATGTCATCTGCTTCGTATCCAGATAAATGTAGACCTGAAGCACTTAGTGTGATACGCAAAGGATCAATGGCAGGGAAGTCGGAAGCAAAGCATGACAAGTCCAGGACAGATAACCCTGGGATTACCAGCAGCTGATCTTTTGTTTCTAAAGCCATAGCCACCGAGTCATCAAAATATTTTCCATTCTCACTCAACTGAGCTCTTGCAGCATCTAAAGACGACAATAGCAGGTAACTCGGGCTTGAGCTCTGGAGCAACTGGAGGCAGTGGCTCACTTTATCTGCATCAACGAGACCTTCAGCCATATAACCTGAAGTGCGCATCATGAGCCTCGTCAAGTCAACTATAACCGGAATGTGTAAGGCAGTGGCTCACTTTATCCATCTTTGTAACTGGATGTTGCTGTGATAATATATGTTCAGGCCGGCGTAAGCCCGCCGTTGACGCGTCAAAAAAAAAAAAAAAAAAAAAATAAGGGATGGCAAACATCGACGATACCTTGCACATAGCTGCATATGCCGTGGTAGGTCGGTGAAGTAACAAGAACAACACCTAGTTTCTTCCCATCCTTCTGGAGTTCCTTCAGTGGCGGCGTAACACCACCAGCAATGTCCCACATAGAACTGTACTCGGGTACTATATACTTGGGCACATCACCGGACAGAATCAGGGCAGAGATCACTGAAATGTGACAGTTTCGAGGCACAACGATGTAGTCACCGGGGCAGCAGTTGCCCACCACGGCTGCCTGGATTCCACAGGTACTCCCGTTAACTAGGAACCACATCTTAGATGATCCAAGCAGTTGAGCTGCCCGGTTCTGAGCATCCAAAATCACGCCCTTAGGGTAGAAGAGGTCATCCAACTCAGGTAGCTCGGGCAAGTCATGCAAAAACGCCCCCGCGCCAATAAGGTTCGACAACGAAGACAGAACAACTTTCCCTTGGTTGTATCCAGGGAAGTGAAAGCAAGACACGTCTACGGCTGCAGTTGATTCCAGTGCCTGAACCAGGGGGGCAAAACCATATTGGGAAGCTCCTGAAGGTTCAGGAAGTGTAGCCTCAGTTTCAGACATTCTTGGCTTGTTCCATGAAGTGTCACAATGTGCTATGACATGTCGGCTGGGTGATTCCTGCGAAACTAAAGAAACTTTGGATTGGCACATGGGATGGAAGAAGGTGGAGATGAACATACACTTGACCAGTTAGCATGATCGATCAAAGATTGCAAAGTAGGTAATCTATGTTGTAATCACGAACAATGTCGGACAACGCAAACTAGAAAGCATCTTCAGTTAATCAGTGTCCGAAAAAAAAGTAACACATCCATCAGTAGGAGCACACTAGAACAGAGCCGACCAGCTCCCACGCGGTCATGCTCAAGCGGTGCGGGCTTGCGGCCACCCTTCGCCTCCCATCCCCGTTCATCGCGCCTCGAAGGCCTGCCCTCTCCCAAGCCCCGTAAGCGCATCGAGCCCCTCGTGCCCCACTGTGGCAGCACGTCGTCGCCGGCTGCACCGGCCACCGGTGGAGCGTCGTGCCGGAGCAGCCGTCCGCTAGCGCGTCCCGTAGTTCATGGATGCACTGTTCCCTGATAGATGTAGTGCCTGGCGGATGCAGTGAATGTCACGAGGAAAAACTAGTGTTGTGTTGGCCAGCCGGACTATAGCAAGCAATTCGACGAACAGGTTGTGTGCACTGGAGTAGAAGGCGATGAGACTAACACCATTGCGGATCGAGGAAGGCAAGGAGGAGGTGCAGGAGAGGAGGTTACTGTGCGTAGAGAGCGAGGCGCAGGCGGTGAGCAGAGGACGGGAGGAGGGGTGGTGTGCTGCTGCTGCTGGGAGGAAGAAGCATGGCGCCATGGCCGACTGTCTAGTCGTGGTCGAACTCGAAGCAGAGTGATGTGCAGAGGGGGAGGAGGGTAATCTGATGTAGTGTATACGGGCCGTCCCACTTACGGCCCAAATTTGAGTTGGTTTTGCCGCACGGATAAGAAGCGGACGCGCCGTCCTTGTTCTCTTCATGGCCTGCCTCCCCTCCTCACTCGTTTCCCACTTCTCGCTGCCCTAGCCGCCGCCGTCCATTCCCGGTCGTACGACACCGCCCAGACACGGCCGCCGCATCCAACAACTTCCCCACCATGGATTTTTCTAGCTGGCTTTGAAAGAACAATAGACAGTTACACCTCTTACATATAAAACAATTAAGACAAAATGTTCGCGAACTTAAAAAATGTTTTCAGGTATTATTGTTTTCTTGAAAAATATGTTCTTAAATTATAAAATGTTCTGGAGTACATATGTGCTCATTTAAAAAACAAATCTCACAATTTGAAAGATGTTCTCTAATTACAAATATTCTAGAATACAATAAAATGCTCTCCAAATCAAGTAATTAAATGCATTTAATTAACAATCATTGAATTAAAAGTGCACAATTTTTTTAGAATTTGAGAACCTTTTTTTGAAAATAAAAGGAAACAAAAAAGTAAGAAAATGGGAAAATAAGAAGAAAAAGGTAAACATGGGTAGAGAAAAGAAAGAGAAAGTAAGAAAACTCTAGAGGGTTACTAAAACATGGAAAATTTACAGTCAAAATCTTCCCGCTAACTAGCTAAACGGGCCGATCAAATTAGTCGCTCGCCTAACGAAACCTGTGTGATTGGTAGATATTTTTGTTGCGATAAGCGGCAAATAGGATTTGCCCCCCTTGAGATAATCATGTCGCGGCCAAAATTAGCTTGACGTGTAGAAAATTTTAGAACAACCCACGAGCGAACCAAGCCCACCCATAACTCTCTATGTACTCGCAAAAGAAAGATGTACAAAAAGCAGAAACATTCCCCAAAACGCCGACCCTTGTATTCTTGTCTTAGTTATGTGGAAATAACTAACTAGAGGTTATCCTTTACAAAGGTTATCTCCAACAGTTTTGGTTGATGACATGTGATGCAACCCATTGTCGTTAACCGAGAGATTTTGTGGATTTTTGCCATGGATCACGATGAGAGGTTGATGAACATGTTTATTTTTCTGCAAGATATAAATTTCAAACTAGAATATCTTGTGATCTGAGCGTTCAAATGATGAACCGTTATGTTCCCTGCGCCGATATCTTCAAAACAAGGTACCATGGTAATAGATTTCGATGACTTTCTTTTTCCCAAATCAACTTGTATTTCGGACGGTAGTAAACATGTTCTTCCTGTCTTCTTGTGCAGCCGTGCAACCTGACTCCTCAGTGTAATGTATAGTTACTACAAATGTGGAGTGCAATCCCGTGTGTAACATATTTGTACTCTCCGCTGTAGTAACTACTCCCTCCTTCCGAAAATACTTGTCATCAAAATGGATAAAAATAAATGTATCTAAAACTAATATACATCTAGATACATTCCCTTCTATTCATTTTGATGACAAGTATTTCCGGACGGAGGGAGTATGTATAAACTTGACCCGCAAAAAAAAAACTATGTATAAACTTGAGATTGTCGAAAAAATAGATTTCAATGACTTTCTTTTTCCCGAGTCAACTTGTATTCCGGACGGTAGTAAACATGTTCTTCCTGTCTTCCTGTGCGGCCGTGCAACCTGACTCCTCAGTGTAGTGCATTTGTACTCCCAATGTGGAGTGTAATCCCGTGTGTAACGTATTTGCACTCTCCGTTGTACTTCCAATGTGGAGTAGTAACTATGTATAAACTTGACAGTGCCAAAAAAAAAAATCCCAAGAGAAAAGGAGAAACTGAAAGAAAAAACTAGTGAAAGCCCGAACGAGAAAAACAGGAAATGAAAAACAAAAAAAAAAAAGATAAACAAAAGATAACACCCTAAAGGTTGCCACGTGTCGCGAACTAACCTATGGTTGAGATGGTTAGGTGGACAGTGGTATCCTAACCCACCAGGGTTCAAATCCTGATGCTCGCATTATTCTTGGATTTATTTCAGGATTTTCGGCGATGCGCTTTCAGTGGGAGTAGACGTTCCCGTCGACGACGAGGCGCCTACGGTGCTTGTGTGCCAGTAGGATCCCAAGCCCACACTTGTGCATGCCCCCTGCGGGATTACAGTTGGACTTTATCTAAATTCGAACGGATTTGAACTAAAAATTCAAATTTATTTGGTTAATTCATCTGATTTTTTTTAAATCAGCCATTTTTAAGGCCTCTGGTTTATCCTTCTTTTTTTGAACTAAACACAAAATCTCACACGAGATTGATGCTCAGCGAAATCTCCAAGTCGAATAGTCGATACAAGGTGAGAAAAATGTATAAGTTGGTGAAAGAAATTTCTTTTTGGTTGATGTTGGCACGGCAATGCAAGGAATGCCAAAGTTGAGAAAGTCTTTTTTTTGCGGTTGAAAGTTGAGAAAGTCATCACACAGACTTCTCTTTTATGCTCACATTCTATTAGCACCAAGCTCTGAATTCGTGAAACTATATTTACCGAAAAAGGCTTTCGCCCCACTTTATATTATAAAGCAAACCATCCAAGCCAACATCCAACAAGGTACAAACACACACGCACATTCATAAGTCTCAGACAAGCACAAGTACATCAAAGGGTTACTGCTGAGGGCATAGCTCAACAAGCCCTGAAAACAGAAAACACAACACACTCATGCCCAGCAGCCCGAGCACTAATCGGGCTCCGGAGGAGAGGGCGGCAGCGGGGGTGCCATGCGGACAGCCATCGAGCGAAGGTCGGCGAGGATGGTGTTGATGACGTCCCGGTCCTGGGAACGGCTAAGCGGCCGCCATAGCTGCAAGAAACCACACATTTTGAAGACAACATCAATCGCACGTCGAAGAGGCACTTTCTGAATGACAAGCTTATTGCGGATGGTCGAAAGCGTCCAGGCGAGAACCCTGACGCACAACCAACGAATGTGGCGGTAGCGAGGGGTGGAGGCGTCAATCTCAGCAAGTAAGTCAGGGAAGTTGGTATTTAGAGCATCTCCAACGGGCGCGGCAAAAGCGCGCCAGCGTAAAGTTAGTTATAGCGCCGCGGCTGGTTTCAAGGCCCAGCCGTGGCGGAACTTACCCCCGCCGCGGAGAAAGCGGCACGCGGCGCGCAGAGATTTACGCCGCTTAGCCGCGCCTATAAAATCCCACGCTCGCCACACGCACAGAACACAGCCACGCGCCCTCCCCTCGCCACCTCGCCGCTTCACCACTTTCCCCGCCACCACCGCGCCACCATGCCGCCGCGCCGCCGGGGTTCTTCGGGCTACCGCGGCGTCCGCGAGCGCCCCAACGGCTGGTACTCCGCCGAGATCCAGTCCGGCGACGTCCGGCTCGGCCTCGGGTCGTTCCGGAGCGCACACGAGGCGGCCCGTGCGTACGACGTGGCTGCGTGGCACTTGGAGAGGCCCCGGTCGCAGATGAACTTCCGGGACGTCTTCACGCGCGAGCAGGCGCAGCGCGTCGCCCCTCCGCCTCGTCTCATCACCCACATGGACCGTGCCGAGCACACTCGGCGGCTGTCGTGGTTCTAAGTCTGACTGTAGAATGGGGGGTAGGTATGGAGAGGCAAGATCCTAGCTATGGAGTAGTTGTATACGCAAGGGATTTACGAGTTCAGGCCCTTCTCGGAGGAAGTAATAGCCCTACGTGTCGGAGCTCGGAGGCGGTCGACTAGATTATATGCATATGAGTTACAGGGGTGTGAACCCTTTACACTGAGGAGGGGGGTGGCTTATATAGAGTTCGCCAGACCCCTCCGGCCCTCAGTTATGCAGGGTTTAAAGTACATTAAGACAGGGGGTTACTGGTAACGCCCACATAAAGTGCCATGAAGACTATTAAAGCTACTTATGACAGGCCGTTGCGTGCTGAGTGACTTTAGGTCTCCTGGTTGTCGAGTGGTTAGCTTCATGGTCGAGTGGCTATCTTCATCGTCGAGTGTCCTTGAGTTCGTCGAGTGGAGTCCCTCTTGGTTGACTGGAAGGTAGCTTCTTCTAAGGATGTCCTTGGGTAGGGTATCCTAGATAGGTTCATGACCCTACCCTAGGTACATGACTTCATCATTAGCCCCCGAATGGATCGAGGTTTGAGTGAGGAAGGAGTTGATAATTTTTTCCGACCTATTTCACGTGTTCTGAGTATGTCATATTCTGGATCAATGACTTTTTTAGCGATGGCATCAACTTTTCTTTCAGTCGCCTCGATCCATTCTTTTCCTCTGTTGAGTGAACTTTTGAACCTGGTGAACTTCCGAGCGACGGATCGCAGGAAATCTACCGTCTGACAGGTTAATCTGCTGTTAGCGGATTTCGCGGGATCCAAATTTTGGGAAGCGCGTGAAGCGGGGCAGACCGCGGTACTCGGACGAGATAAGGTGTAGATGCCTCGATTTCCGCGCCACCTTTTTCGCCACGTATCGTGTGCGCGCGACTGTTTCGGGATTTGACAGGTCCGCCCGGGCCTACTTGTCAGCCACTCGGAAGCGTCCCTATATAATGCGCCGGGCGAGGGTTTTTGAACAGTGCCTCCCCATTCCCCTTTCCGCCTTCTTCATCCCCGCCTACCGCGCCCACCTTTGCCTTCGCCCATCCACTCCTCGCGCGCTTCGCCGGCGACGATGGTGAAGGAGAAGACGGCGGCGTTGGAGCGAGCGAAGAAGGCGATGGCGATGGCGAAAGCGAAGGGGAGAGCTACCAGCCGGGGTGGATCTTCGTCGAGGTCTCGCCTGCCGCAAGGTTGGGTCCAAGGGGACTGGATCCGCTCGACCATCACCCAGGCGAATCTCAACGACCTGGACAATGAGGGGTTAATCCCTCACGGGTCAGCAAGGCTTCCGGGGACCGAGTGGCAACCGCAGCAACTGGAGGGTGAGTGCGTTCTCCTTGCCACTCATGTAGATCGTGGATTCTCTTTGCCGCCAAGTCTTTTCTTCCGGGGGTTTCTGAACTTCTTTGGGGCGCAACTCCACCATTTTACTCCTAATTCCATCGCCTACCTCGCCGCCTTTGTGTCTCTGTGTGAAAACTTCCTGGGTTGTCGACCGCATTGGGGTCTCTTTAAGCACATATTCACTTGTCGCTCTCAGACGGTGAAAAAGGCGAGCCCGGATGACGATAGGACTAAGGTAATCCAGATGTGCGGGGGTCTTGGAATCCAAATGAGGAGTAAGAGCGCTTTTCCGGCCATGACCCTTCCCGAGTCGGTTAGAGGGTGGCAATCGACCGTTCTATCGCTAAGACGAAGTCGACGCCGGGGCCGACCGGGTCTCCCTCCGCTCTCCATGGACCGAGTGATCAAGCCGTCTTCTCTGAAGGTGCTTCCGGAGGAGAAGGCTCAGGTAAAAATGTTGGTGGAGCGAGTAGTCCAGCTCATTCGGGACGGAGTGACTGGCATGGACCTTCTGGAGGTTTTCCTTCGATGGCGCATTCAACCGCTCCAATACCGAGGCCACCCGATGTGGCTGTACTGCGGCACCGAAGACACCACTCGGGTCCATCCAGAGGCGGTCGACGACACCACGCTGGAGAGGTGGATGGCTGCCATCACAGGGAATAAGGATAACCCTCGAGGGGCTAGGAGGATTCCACCACTCGACCATACCTACACACTGGACACGGTATGACCACTTATCCTTGGTTGTAATCTTGCTTTATTCATTCTGCTTCACTGCAAATTGGTCGATTGAACTTTGTCTTGTTTCGTTGTCTGTCAGGCCACCACTGAGTTGTATTCGATGCCCAATGGAGCGGAAGCGCCGACTGAGGAGGAGGAAGGAAGTGGGGGCGAAAGCCAGGAGGAGTGGGATTCGGATGCTGATGACGATGATGAAGACGGTGACTCTAATGAGGAGGAGGAGGAGGAGGAGGAGGAGGAGGAAGTTGCACCTCCTCGTTCAGAAAGACGCTCGAAGCTTGTTCATGATCCTGCAGCCGAGCGTGGCAAGGGGGTTGCGTCCGTCGCGCAGTCGACTAAGCGTCCTCGGACGACTTCTCCGACGCCGACTGAAAAAGCTCCGAAGCAATCTCGAGTGGCGCTGTCGAAGCCAGCGAAGGTCTTGCCGAAGATGAAGATGGTGATCCCCACTATCTCAGGGTAATAGTGTAGTTCGAGTTTCCTCGTTTCACATGAATTTATTCTTGGCCAATTCGTGAGCTGACCGATTGACTTCTGGAGCTGTAGTGCTGCTACTTCTGATACCTCGGCCAGGGCTGAGGATCACGAGATGGAAGATGCTGTCACTTCAAGACCGACTTTTGTAGTTATGTCTTCAGTCGGTTGGCTCTTTGTCTTTAATTTTGACTCTTTTCTGCAGCTCCATCTAACGTCGTTATTGACCTTCCCGGCGACGATGACGAGGAACCACTGAGGCAGAGGAGGAACAAGAAAGCGTCTGCTAGCAAGGAGACTCAGGACGTGCCAGCTCCCGAGACGTTGGTCGTAGAAGGGGACAACGTCACTCGGCCTACCGTATCTTTTGCAGTGCCGTTGACGAGTGCTCGCCCTCCGTCGTCGAGTGCTGCTCAGCCTTCACTTTTCTCGACTCACCACGTCCCAAAAGACCAAGCCAGTGCTGCTAAAGAAGCAATACGCCAGGCAGGGATCATGATGGAGCAAGTGAAGGCAATCCGAGATGCCAGTCAGGCGGCTTATGACGCCAGTTCAGCTCTTCAGAGCAATGTTCAGGTCAGTCGACCACCGCCTGTTCTGTTAGGATATGATATCTTAAAATCTTTCTTTCTAAAAATTTCAGTATTCGTCGTACACCCACTGGGTGTGTTGATTGATATTCCGGATTAGTGGGGGCACGCTGAGTGCACCCACTGGGTGTAGTCCCCAAGGCTATGGTCGACTGCTGGCAGTCGACCATAGTCTTTATGTCTTCAGTTTTTCCTTTATTCGATCAGGTCGAATGGATTGAGAAATCGGTGGGGGCACGCTGAGTGCACCCACTGGGTGTAATCCCGAGATCGTGGTCGATCACGGCAATGACGACAATCAAGATAACCTCTTTTTTTTTGCTACTTGTTGGTCGACTGATCGACTCTAACTGGTAGAACTAGTGGGGGCACGCTGAGTGCACCCACTGGGTGTAGTCCCCGAGACTATAGTCGAATGTTTATATTCGGCTGTAGTCTTAGAAATGATATGATTTTTCCTTAGTCACTCGGAAGTGAACTGTCTTTGACATTTGTCAATTGGTTCTTCGCAGAAATCTTGCGAGCTTGCGGCTCGTTACACTGAGTTGGAGAAAAAGCAAATCCAGCTTGAGCTTGATCTGAAGCAGGTCCAGGAGAACTTCACGAAGTCAAAGGAGGAAGCAAAAGGTATGTTTGGTGAGAACCTCTACGTCTGCTTTTGGCCTCTTGTCCGTTTTAAATTCTGATCTTGCTGTGACTTTGCAGACAAACTGAGGGATGCTCTGAAGAAGAAAGACCTTGACTTGGCTGAGATGTAGAAAGCGGCTTTAGAGAAGACCAAGCTCGCAGATGAGAAGCTGACTTCGATCACCAAGCTTGAAGAGGAAAATACCAATCTGAAAGCTGCTCTTGATGTGACCAACAAGGAGGTTAGTCGACTGAAGAGTGACAAGGTTTCCTTGAGTCACAAGGCCAGTGAGTTGGTGGGAAAGAAGAATGATCTAGAGGCTTATCTGGGAGGACTCGCCAAAAAGCTATTCCTCATGCTTGAAGGTAATGTTTTGGTATCGAACATGCATTTTAACTATGATCTCTCCATCCGACCGTTGTTTTGACTCTGGGGCTGTGTTTGCAGAGTTCTGCCAGAACTTTGAAGAGGAAACTGGTCGACTGGGAACAAACCTGGATCCCATCAACTCTCCTGTGAAGGACGAAGTCGCCATGAATGTGTTTCGACTCGAATCTCGCGTTGCTGCCATAGTGGATTATCTTGCAAGGCTGAAGGTCGCAACTTCCCGCATCGACACCACGCTCTGGCCAACAGAGATGCTTCAGAATGACCTCGAGTCTCTGATGACTCGACTAAACGAGGTTCCAAGTCGAGTGCAAGAATGGAAGAAGTCTTCTGCCAGATGCGGCGTGGATGTTGCTCTATCTCTGGTCCGTGTTCACTGCAAGGAGGCGCGAGAGGACAAGCTGGCATCCCTTAAGGTGGCTAATACCAAGAAGTATGATTTCCGATCTTTCATGGAGACCTTCATCGCCGCTGCCACTCGGATTGCAGACGGAATCAACCTGGATGAATTTGTTGCGCCTTCCAGCCCTCCGCAGGAGGGGTAAAAAACTTCTATGCTTGATACTTTAAATTTGCCTCGGTATACTGAGTGAATTTTGTAACCGATAAACCTTAACGGGCTTAGCGCCTGAGCACTTTCGGTTCCGTTGGATGTTATCTGAACTTGGATTCGACGTTGAATATGTTTGCATTTGGTTTGAGGTGTCTTTTGCAGGCTAGGGCGAAACGTTTGTTGCAATCGACTTGTTCTTTAACACACTTAGGTGAGCACTGGGCTGCATCTAAGCCTCCGAGTGGGGGGTCTACACTTCACTCGGTAGGATTTTCAAAAACATAGGCGAGCACTGGGCTGCAGCTAAGCCCCCGAGTGGGAGGTTTGCTCTCCACTCGGTAGGATTTTCAAAAACTTAGGCGAGCCCTGGGCTGCAGCTAAGCCCCCGAGTGGGAGGTTTGCTCTCCGCCGGTAGGATTTTCAAAACTTAGGCGAGCACTGGGCTGCAGCTAAGCCCCCGAGTGGGAGGTTTGCTCTCCACTCGGTAGGATTTTCAAAAACTTAGGCGAGCCCTGGGCTGCAGCTAAGCCCCCGAGTGGGAGGTTTGCTCTCCGCTCGGTAGGATTTTCAAAAACTTAGGCGAGCACTGGGCTGCAGCTAAGCCCCTGAGTGGGAGGTTTGCTCTCCACTCGGTAGGATTTTCAAAAACTTAGGCGAGCACTGGCTGCAGCTAAGTCCCCATTGGGAGGTCTGCTCTCTACTCAAGAGGATTTTCAAAAACTTAGGCGCAGCACTGGCTGCAGCTAAGCCCCGAGTGGGAGGTTTGCTCTCCACTCGTAGGATTTTCAAAAACATAGGCGAGCACTGGCTGCAGCTAAGCCCCGAGTGGGAGGTCCGCCTCCACTCGTAGGATTTTCAAGGCGCACTGGAGAGGGAAGTAACAATGACCTGTACTCGTCCTCCTTGCAGAGCGTGACGTTGTATTTGTGGCGAGCTCGAAGGAGAGGGTAGCAATGACCTGCACCTCGTCCTCCTTGCAGAGCGCGCGTTGTATTTGTGGCGTAGCTCGGAAGGAGAGGGTAGCAGTCGACCTGCACCTCGTCCTCCTTGCAGAGCGCACGTTGTATTTGTGGCGTAGCTCAGAAGGAGAGGGTAGCAGTCGACCTGCACCTCGTCCTCCTTGCAGAGCGCATGTTGTATTTGTACTTAGGCGAGTGTAATGCTGTTGCTAAGCCTTCGAGTGGAAGGCTGGTGAGGGAGTCCTGGATTAGGGGGTGTCCGGATAGCCGGACTACCATCATTGGCCGGACTATCATCGGCCTGACTATCATCATCGGCCGGACTCCAAGACTATGAAGATACAAGATTGAAGACTTCGTCCCGTGTCCGGATGGGACTTTCCTTGCCGTGGAAGGCAAGCTTGGCGATACGGATATGTAGATCTCCTACCATTGTAACCGACTCTATGTAACCCTAGCCCTCTCCGGTGTCTATATAAACCGGATGGCTTTAGTCCGTAGGACAACAACCATTACAATCATACCATAGGCTAGCTTCTAGGGTTTAGCCTCCTTGATCTCGTGGTAGATCCACTCTTGTAAACATCCACAATATCAATATCAATCAAGCAGGACGTAGGGTTTTACCTCCATCAAGAGGGCCCGAACCTGGGTAAAACATTGTGTCCCTTGTCTCCTGTTACCATCCGCCTAGACGCATAGTTCGGGACCCCCTACCCGAGATCCACCGGTTTTGACACCGACAGCTGGCTTACCACTCGGTAGGATTTTGTTTGACTTAGGTGAGTACTTGGACTGCAGCTAAGCCTCCGAGTGGAAGGCTGGCTTACCACTCGGTAGGATTTTGTTTGACTTAGGCGAGTACTTGGACTGCAGCTAAGCCTCCGAGTGGAAGGCTGGCTTACCACTCGGTAGGATTTTGTTTAACTTAGGCGAGTACTCGGACTGCAGCTAAGCCTCCGAGTGGAAGGCTGGCTTACCACTCGGTAGGATTTTGTTTAACTTAGGCGAAACAGATTTCGCAGCTAAGCCCTCGAGTGGGAGGCTGGCTTACCACTTGGTAGGATTTTGTTTAACTTAGGCGAAACGGATTTCGCAGCTAAGCCCTCGAGTGGGAGGCTGGCTCACCACTCGGTTAGGATTTTTTTTACAGACTTAGGCGAATCGGATTCGCAGCCAAGACACCCACTGGGGGATTGCTTTATGTGGACAAAAGTAATGACAATCACTGGAAAAATTATAAAGCTCTTGTCTTTGATAAATAAGCTACAAAAGTACTTTTATTACGATCCATCCAAGTGAATACTTAAGTATAAAAGGGGAGGAGAAGCTCCGCGTTCCAAGCTCGGGGCTCGTCGATCTGATGCTCGACGTTGTAAAGATGGTATGCTCCATTGTGGAGAACTTTGGTGACGATGAAGGGGCCTTCCCAAGAAGGAGCAAGCTTGTGTGGTTTCTGCTGATCCACTCGGAGAACCAGATCTCCTTCCTGGAAGGCTCGACTCCTTACGTTTTTGGCGTGGAAGCAACGCAGGTCTTGTTGGTAAATGGTCGATCGGATCAAAGCCATCTCCCTTTCTTCCTCCAGAAGGTCGACCGCGTCCTGCCGGGCTTGTTCTGCTTCAGACTCGGTGTAAAGTTCGACTCGAGGAGCGTTGTGAAGTTGGTCGCTTGGCAAGACCGCTTCAGCTCCGTAGACCAAGAAGAACAGAGTTCTCCCAGTCGACCGGTTAGGCGTGGTCCTTAACCCCCAAAGCACAGACGGAAGCTCGTCGACCCATGCACCAGCCGCATGCTTGAGATCACGCATCAATCGGGGTTTCAACCCTTTGAGAATCAAGCCGTTGGCTCGTTCTGCCTGTCCATTCGACTGAGGATGGGCGACTGAAGCATAGTCGACTTGTGTGCCTTGAGATGTGCAGAAAGCTTTGAATTCTTCGGAATCGAAATTTGACCCGTTGTCAGTGATGATGCTGTGCGGGACTCCATATCTGAATATCAATTCTCCAATGAAGCTGACAGTAGTACCGGCATCAAGGTTCTTGATGGGTTTGGCCTCAATCCACTTGGTGAACTTGTCGACTGCTACCAGCACATGGGTGAAACCGCTTCTGCCTGTTCTCAAAGGGCCAACCATATCCAACCCCCATACTGCGAAGGGCCAGACGAGTGGTATGGTCTTTAAAGCCGAGGCGGGCTTGTGTGACATATTGGAGACATCCCTCACACTTGTCGACTATCTCCTTTGCCATTTCATTCGCTCCCGGCCAGTAAAATCTGTCTCGGTATGCTTTGGTCACGATGGTCCGAGAGGACGCATGATGACCACAGGTCCCCGAGTGGATGTCGTCAAGGATTATTCGACCTTCTTCTAGCGTTATGCATTTCTGACCAACTCCAGTCGCGCTTTCTCTGTACAGTTGTCCCCTTATCACGGTAAAGGCTTTGGATCGGCGGACGATCTGTCGAGCTTCTTCTTCGTCCTCTGGGAGCTCTTTCCTTAAGATATACGCGATATACGGTACTGTCCAATCAGGAGTGATCACCAATGCTTCCATGATCAAGTCGACCACCGCTGGAATTTCAACTTCAGTCGGATCCGTGTCACTCTTAGGCTGCGGAGCTTCTTCGGTAAAAGGATCTTCTGTGACTGATGGAGTATGGATATGCTCCAAGAACACATCACTGGGAATGGCTTCTCTCTTAGACCCTATCTTCGCCAAATCATCAGCCGCTTGATTTTTCAGTCGGGTATATGGTGGAGCTCTAACCCTTCGAATTTGTTTTCAAGCTTCCTCACTGCATTGCAGTATCCAGTCATGGCTGGGCTTCTAACGTCCCACTCCTTCATCACCTGATTGACCACCAAATCTGAGTCGCCATAAACCATGAGGCGACGGACGCCGAGTGAAATGGCCATGCGCAACCCATACAAAAATGCTTCATATTCTGCTTCATTATTAGAGGAATCAAAGTGGATCTGGAGCACATATTTGAGCTTATCTCCTCGGGGGGAAACCAAAACCACCCCAACACCGGAACCATTTAACATCTTAGAGCCATCAAAGAACATGGTCCAATGCTCCGAGTGAACTTGAGTCGGCCGCTGTTGTTCAATCCACTCGGCAAGGAAATCTGCTATAGCCTAGGACTTAATGGCTTTCTTTGCCTCAAATTTGATATCAAGGGGAAGGAGTTCAATCACCCATTTAGCCACTCGACCAGTTGCATCTCTCACAGTGTAATCTCGACAAAGCAGCGTCACGACGATCGTAATGTCATGATCAGAGAAATAATGAGCAACCTTCTTCATGGTCATGTAGATCCCATATACGAGCTTCTGATAATGAGGATATCTTTACTTCGATGGAGTCAAAACTTCAGAGAGATAATACATCGGGCGCTGAACTTTGAAGGTTTTCCTTCTTCTTCCCGCCGACCGTAGTATCTTTATCGACGACCTGTCCTGTGGCTGCAATCTAAAGCAACAGAGGCTCTTTGCTGATTGGAGCAGCAAGCACCGGCTGGGTGGAGAGCAGAGCTTTTAGCTCGGCAAACGCTGCATCACTTCGAGTCCACTCGAACTTGTCCGCCTTCTTCATCGACCGGTAAAGAGGTAATGCTTTTCACCGAGGCGAGAGATGAATCGACTTAACGCGCCAAGCATCCAAGAAGCTCGACATCGTGCACACGCGCAGGGCGTTTCATTCGAGTATGGTGCCAACTTTTTCGGTTAGCATCGATTCCTCGTTCAAACGAGAAACCGAGTAACTTTCCGCCAGTAATTCAATATGCACTTTGATGGATTAAGCTTGATATCACACCTCCTGAGATTGGCAAATGTTTCAGCGAGGTCAGTCAACAGGTCGGAACCCTTTCGTGACTTGACCATGATATCATCCATGTACGCTTCCACATTCCGACTGATTTGGGTGAGTAAACACTTTTGAATCATCCTCATGAACGTGGCTCCAGCATTCTTGAGACCGAATGGCATGGTGATATAGCAGAAGGACCCGAATGGAGTGATGAAAGCTGTTTTGATCTCGTCAGGTCCATACAGACAGATCTGATGATACTCGGAATAGGCGTCTAAAAAAGACAATCTCTCGCATCCCGCAGTCGAGTCGACAATTTGGTCGATGCGAGGGAGAGGAAAATGATCTTTCGGGCAGGCCCGATTGATATGTTTGAAATCAATGCATATGTGAAGTGAGTTGTCCTTCTTGGGGACCATGACGACATTGGCGAGCCACTTGGAGTGATATATCTCTCGGATAAACTCTGCTGCAAGGAGTCGAGCCACCTCCTCGCCAATGGCTTTTTTCTTCTGAATGGCGGACCGTCGAAGATGCTCTTTGATAGGTTTTGCTTTTGAGTCGACTCTAAGGCGATGCTAAGCCAGCCCCCTGGGAACACCCGGCATGTCAGTTGGCTTCCATGCAAAGATGTCCCAGTTCTCACGGAGGAACTGGATGAGCGCTTCTTCCTATTTAGAGTCGAGTGTTGTGGAAATATGGGTCGGAGCTGCGTTGGGGTCAGTCGGGTGAATATGAATGGGCTTCGTCTCCCCAGACGACTGGAACGCTGACTCTGTGGCGGGCTTCTTGGCCCGCAACAAATCACTCGGATCTGCATTTTTCTTGTATCCCTCCAGCTCTACCACTGTTATCTGGGCATCCGCAATCTTCGGGCCTTTCTGGAAACACTCTTCTGCCTTCTTCCGGTTGCCAGTGATTGTGATCACACCTTTGGGGCCAGGCATCTTTAATTTGAGGTACACATAACATGGTCGAGCCATGAACCGGGCATAGGCTGGTCTCCCCAAAATAGCGTAGTAAGCGCTCTGGAAATCCACGACTTCAAATGTCAGCTTCTCTTTGCGGAAATGCTTCGAGTCGCCGAACACTACATCTAGAGCTATTTGGTCGAATGACTCAGCCTTCTTTCTAGGAATGACTCCGTGAAAACTCATGTTGCTGGAGCTGAGCCTGGACATCGGAATGCCCATTCCCTTTAGCGTCTCTGCATACAGTATATTCAACCCACTGCCGCCATCCATCAGTACCTTAGTCAGTCGAGTGCCTTCTACGACTGGGTCGACCACCAAAGCTTGCCTCCCAGGGGTGGCTATGTGAGTCGGGTGATCGGACTGGTCGAACATAATGGGAGTTTGTGACCATCTCAGATAGCTTGGTGTCGCCGGGGCGACCATATTTACCTCACGGTTGATAACTTTCAATCGACTTTTGCTCTCTACATCAGCAAAAATCATCAGGGTGGAATTGACATGAGGATACCCTCCATCACTGTCCTCCTTGTCCTCGGCCTTGTCTGACTCCTTTTCTTTGTCCTTGGGCTGTTTTCCTTGAAACTGCTGGATTAAGAGCCGACACTGGCGAGTGGTATGTTTCGGGTAGATGAAGTTACCCTCTTCGTCTTTCTTCGTGTGGATGTGACACGGCAGATCCATCACGTCATTTCCTTCCTTATCTTTTACCTTCTTGGGGTTCCAAGATCCTTTGGGCCTCCCTTTGAATTTGCCCCGAGTCATGGCCAGAGCCTCCCCAGGAGCAGCTGGCTCGGCCTTCCGCTTCTGCTTCCGATTGGAGTTTCCTTTTGCCGACTGGCTCGGCTTATACTTGCCACTCCGGAGCCTGTCCTCTTCTTCACCGTTAGCGTATTTGGTGGCAATCTCCATCATTCGACTCAGGGTCATATCCCCGGTTCGACCAAACTTCAGGCTCAACTCTCTGTTCTTGACACCATCCTTGAAGGCACAGACCGCTCGATGGTCAGACACATTCTCCACGGTATGATGCAAAGTGATCCATCTCTGGATATAATCTCTCAGTGTTTCATTCGACTTTTGTACGCAGACTTGCAGCTCTGTCAACCCGGCCGGTCGCTTGCAAGTTCCCTCGAACGTCCTGACGAACACTCGGGAAAGATCTTCCCAAGTGTAAATGCTGCTAGGAGCTAACTGATTCAACCACGCCCTGGCTGAACCCTCCAACATGAGTGGTAAATGCTTCATGGCCACCTCATCATTATCGCCGCCAATCTGTACCGCCACTCGGTAGTCTTCAAGCCAGGTTTCAGGCTTGGACTCACCGGTGAACTTACATACCCCAGTCGCCAACCTGAAGTTGGGGGGAATCACTGCGGCTCTGATGGCTCTGCTAAAGCATTCTGGACCTGAAACATAGACTCGGCTACTAGTGGGCGCATCTCGGTCATGGCCACCTCGATGAGCTCTGTTCCGATCGACCAAACCTTGCACGATGATGGATCTCGCGTCAAAGCTTGGTTCCCTGGGGTCGACCGGAGCTCTCCGCCCAACACTGAGCTGGCGCCTGTCATCTTGCTGCCGATGGGCGTTATACCCACCTCTCGGGGGAGGAGTGGGCACTCGACGCCTATAATCACGATCAAATCGGTCATCATACTGGTCCCTCCGGCCTTCACGTCCCTCGCGCCTCGGAGGCGATCTTGGGCTATGAGCCGACTGAACTGTATTCGCAGCGACGGATCGACTGTGAATCCTGTTGCGCGATTGTGACACAGCTGAATTCTGATCTCCTGCTGCTCGGAGCAAATCCCTGATCTGCATCAAGCCTCTGCCAGCCTCCGACTGAGAGGGCTGAATTGACTCCGCTATACGGGCTACAGCTGCTAAATTCTGAATCGGGGTTCGATATACCTGAGTCGGTTGCGGAAAGAGCTGACGTCGACTGGAGTCGGGTACTCGTTGCCGCGCACGCTCGTTGAGTGCTCGCTGGAGGTTCTCCAGTCGAGTGCGTTCAGCCAAGTTGGCCAAACGCGCCTCTTCCAAGGCACGAGCCTCGGGAGTTTCTCCCGCGATAGGAGTATGCAGGCATCCATGTTCCGGCGGCGAAGATCTTCTCTTTGCTGAGAACTGAGTGGCTCGGGTTGATATTCCTCGTGGGCTTGAGCGGGGTCGCCTCCATCGTCCATCCCGTCGATGCGGGGGAAGCCGGGAGGGCTACGAGGCCCATTGACCATTAGGACCTCCGCCGCTGGATCACTGCGGTCACACTCGGATGCAGTCTCTACGGAGCCAATCAACAGATCGAACAGGCCGTAGAGAGATTCGTCGAGCTCAATTGCCGCCACTTGGGTGGTGGCCGATTGGCGAGCTACTGCGTGTCTCACCCACCGCTGAAGCCTCGACCGACCGGAGCGCTTGCGCTGGCGGGAGACAGGGAGGGAGAACGGCACAGGAGTCGACCGGTACGGAGTCGACGGCTGCTGCAGCAGGACGCCACGAAAACACGCCTGAAAATGTGTCGCACCGCGGACGGGGAGCGCGTCGATGTCGAGTGGTGCCTCCTGGAGCCAAGCGGAGTCGTCGGCGATGAAAGCAAGCGCACCGAGACGGATCTCACGGCCCTCGACCAGAATTCCGCCAGAAACCATGATGAAGGCAATCGGGCAAATTGCAACTTCTCCAAAAAGTCGCTAAGACACCGGCCCCATGGTGGGCGCCAACTGTCGTGGTTCTAAGTCTGACAGTAGAATGAGGGTAGGTATGGAGAGGCAAGATCCTAGCTATGGAGTAGTTGTATACGCAAGGGATTTACGAGTTCAGGCCCTTCTCGGAGGAAGTAACAGCCCTACGTCTCGGAGCCCGGAGGCGGTCGACTGGATTATGTGCGTATGAGTTACAGGGGTGCGAACCCTTTGCACTGAGGAGGGGGTGGCTTATATAGAGTTCGCCAGACCCCTCCGGCCCTCAGTTATGCAGGGTTTAAAGTACATTAAGACAGGGGGTTACTGGTAACGCCCACATAAAGTGCCATGAAGACTATTAAAGCTACTTATGACAGGCCGCTATGCGTTGAGTGACTTTAGGTCTCCTGGTTGTCGAGTGGTTAGCTTCATGGTCGAGTGGCTATCTTCATCGTCGAGTGTCCTTGAGTTCGTCGAGTGGAGTCCCTCTTGGTCGACTGGAAGGTAGCTTCTTCTAAGGATGTCCTTGGGTAGGGTATCTAGATAGGTTCATGACCCTACCCTAGGTACATGACTTCATCAGCGGCAGCGCCGCCTCCTCATCGCCGAGGAGGATGAGCGGGCCATGGCGGAGTGGCGCCGTCGCCACCTGGAGGACGTCGCCGACGAGCGTGCTTACTGGGCGGAGAGGACGGCAAGGCGCCGGGCGGACCGGCGTCGGCGGAAGGCATTGGCGATAGCGCAGTGCAATATCGTTGAAGCAGGTGGGAGGTCGATCTTCACGTCAGACGATGAACGTTGGGAGGACATATGGCTCGATACCTCGGACAACACCGACGAGGATGATGATGGTGATGATGGTAGCGACTTGGAGTAGTTTCTATCTACTATGCCGTAGTAGTTTCTATCTAGTTGCACCGTAGTTCTATCTATCTATGCTTTCAAACTATCTATCTAATTGCACCGATGTAAAATACCTTTGTATCGTTTTTTATCTATGCAATATAATTAAAAAAAGGAAATGTTAACGCCCACACGTGTGGGCGTTGACCATCTCGACCACACGCATCCATCACCGTCCAGTACTATATGCACGAATCTTGCCAGACTGATTTTCTGTGCCACGTAGGACAAGGCGTGTGTGTGGTGTGTGACATAGTTCGCCCACACATCCGTTTTACCACACGAAGGGGCCGGTGTGTGGGCGTTTAGCAGTTCGCGCCACACGCCACTTTGCACGCACACACAAGGGCTAGTGTGTGGGCATTTGCCATCTCGCCCACACGCCCATCTCCTCTCCCACACCCAAGCTGCTAGTTTGCCATGTGTTTTTGCAGCGCACATGGCAACTGCCCCTAGTGTGGTTTATAAGCAGGTGGCAACTCTCTTTTTTTACCCGAGTTGACATGAGTTTTTGCAGGGTACACGGCAACTGCCTAGTGTGCACGTAAGCAGATGGCAACTCTCTTTTACCGAGTTGCCAGGTGTTTTTGCATGGTACATGGCAACTGCCCTAACGTGCATGTAAGCAGATGGCAACTCTTCCTTTTTACATGGCAACTACCCTAGCATGCTTTTGAGCACATGGCAACTCTCTCAACTGACTAGTGTTAGTATGTGGCAACTCCTAAAGTTATGAAATCATGGCAACTACATTAGATCAGACCATACATGGCAACTGCAGTTGAGCAACCATGGCAACTGCAGTTGTCCGACATGGCAACCGTAGTTCAGCGACATGGCAACTGCAGATAAACGAACATGGACGAGGGTCTGGACCATGGCAACTGCGGGCGCACGGTGGGCGTCACGCGTCGAGTGCGGGACCAGGAGGATACGAGGCCTGACATACGGGCGTGTAGGCGTTATCAACTTCGCCCACACGCACGTGTGTGAGAGGGTTCGGGAGGGAAAAAAGATGTGTGTGGGCATTAGTTGTTTTGCCCACACGTAGGTGTGTGGGCTGGTTGCTGTCCATGCCACACGAAGCGTGTGGCACAACTACCCGATACACCACATGTGTGACAGTTATCGGGACCCTTAAAAAAATATCGTAGAATGAGCGCGCGCTGTATTTTAGCGCGCCTGCTGCGCCGCGCCAAATCAGGCGATGGGCGCGCGGCAAAGCAATTTTTAGCGCGGGGCGCGTTCGACGGCTGTTGGATATGCTCTTACACCACTGTCCACCAACCCTCTAGCGGAAACAGGACCAAAGGAATTGTGGGTTGTGAAGCAAGAGAAGAAGATGTGGTTAGCATCCTCAACCATGCCACACAAGGGACAAATTCCATCTCCTGGTCCATTCCGTTTGACCCGCGTCCTCTGAAACTAAATTTCGAAGCACACATGCATGTATAGAGTTATTATAATTAATTACATCCAGAAGACTTGGGCGTCAAAATTTTCATTGTATCTGGACACGTAGTAAGAGCGAGCGCGCCGGCGAGCCTTGGCCACGGGCTCGCCGCCCTCGTCACGCTCGACACAAAAGAAGGTCAGCCGGAGAAGACAGCCGCAGCACTTCTTTTCGTCTCCCCCCTCGTGTCTCAGCAGGCGCTCCATGAGACAGTACTCACTCCGGCCTTCGTGGGACGCCATGGGCACGAGCTTGGCATCGAGGTGGTTCCATCCAGCTTCGGTGTCCTCGTCGAGACAGAACAGCTTCTCCCTGCCGACCTTCCACTCCGAGGGGGCGGAAGCGACATTGCCGAGGCAGAGGTATCCGTCGACGTCCGTGCGTCTCCAATGGCCGTAACGGCGGTCGTTGACGGCGTGGAGCCCAAGCCACGCATCTAGGTCACCGTCGTAGTGGGCATGGCCGACGACGGGCAGCTGCCAGTCGCCGCGCTCTGTCCACTCGTGCCTCGTCGTGCTGAAAGAGAAGGTCATGTTCGCGTTGCGATCGGAAACCAAGATCTCGTAGTCATGCGGCGCCGCTCCTGGCTGCGCGTGCACTGCATGCGCCGTGATGTTCTCGGCGTGGAAGGGGAGCATCAGAAGATTCTCGTTCCAGCTCCAACACCACCGCGATGACGAAGGGGACAATGGCCGCCAACCCCAGAACTCGTCGCCGGCGCCGCCGCTGCCGTCCCCGCCATCATTGGTCAAGCAGTGCAAGCCCGAGGCACAGCCGCCTACATACTTGTAATACCTCTCCGATCCATTGGACTCGAACATGTACAACCTGCTCCCGACGGCAATGGCTGCCTCGTAGCCACCGGCGAGGAGGAGGGTTTTGGGGAGCTGAGGCGAGACGACCTGCACGGCCGTCTTGGTGTCGTAGATGAGGACGCCGCCGACTTCGTCATCTAATTTCCCCCACGGGTCTATGGTGGGGCTGGTACATATGGCAACGAGGCTGCTGCCGATGGCGGCGAACTGCGCGCGGTCACCGATGGTGGGAAGCCCCACGCGGAGGACCGGGGGCTCCGGGAGGCGCCGCGTGCGGCCGTCCAGACCGTCGTCGTTGGTGAGGTCCAGCTTGTGGATGCCGTAGCCGTCTTCGTGGTCGTCCAGCACCAGGTATAGATGCCGCTTCGTCGTGACCGCCGCCGCCCGATGTTGTCGGTCGGTCTCGGCGTGTGAATCGCCGTCGGAGTTGGAGGTGTATCCCCGTGAAGAACCGATCAGGATTTTGCCACCAGGAACTGCTGTCGGGTGGCTCGCATGGCGGTGGGCTGCCCGGAGACCGGAGAGGAGAGGGTGCGACCGGCTGAGGAGCGATCGCCACGCCAACATTGCGGCGACTGCCAGAGCCTAGGGTTTCGGAATACCCACCTACGATCGGTGAAGGGTAATTATTTGCATGCCCCTGATAATACAGCTCGACCATTGATCTCGATCTGCGGCCGCCGCGCAGCTCAGCAGGATCATACGATGGAAACCTTGCGTGCATGGGTACTCGTTCGTGTTGGATTTCTCATCTCTCGCCCCAATATTCATGTACCGCCACTTGACAAATAATCCCTCTGTAAATTAGTATAAAAACTTTTTAGATGAGGGAGTACTTTTTTTTTGAGCATCAGTACAGACACAAGCGCTCATATACACGCGCATACACTCATCCCTATGAACGTACACACGCACACCCTACCCCTATGAGCACCTCCGAGAGACTGAGCCCGCATATCATCTTGAGATTTACGAAGTCACAGTAGGCGCTTCGTCGTCGACGGGAACGTCTCCTCCCACTGAAAGCGCATCGCCGGAAATCCTGAAATAAATTCAGAAATAATGCGAGCACCAGAATTTGAACCTTGGTGGGTTGAGGATACCACTCGTTAAAAATTATAAAATGTTCTCCCTTCAACTGGTTTAGTATAATTTTGTAGGGAGTAACTTTTTTCTGAATCGCAACGTGCTATAATGTTTGTTCACTCATTTCACTCTGTATGTAGTTCACACGGTGCAACCTGTCAAAAAAAAAAACTGCTCAGTGCAGTTCGAAAAGGCACATATTACACGATTTCCCACAAGGGATGGATTTCGTACAGATCAGACAAGGCAGTAAATTCAGTGCCGACAAGTTTGTTTGCCGGGAGAAACCTAGCTAGATTCTTTCTCTAATCTTGGTTAAGCAATCTGTACAACTGTGGGTGGTACTCCCTCCGTTCCGAATTACTTGTCTTAGATTTGTCTAGATACGGATGTATCTAGCACTAAAATGAGTCTAGATACATCCGTATCTAGACAAATCCAAGACAAGTAATTTAGAACGGAGGGAGTACAATACAACATGATGATATGGAACATAATCCACTACATCTACCCAGGTGTCAGCGCACCAACAGCCACGACAGACGAAGGCTTCACACCGAGGCGCGTAAACAGCCGGCCCAAGAGGATCGCGCAGCCCAACAGAAGATCCGCTGGGCCAGAATGGGCACGTTGAGCCCGCTCGCCTTCGGCTCGCTACTTAACCCCGATGGAGACGAGGGGAATCGGCATCCAGTTGGATCAGGAACGAACAGCGGCCTCCTCCTCCCTCTCCTCACCTACCTATCTTCCCCTTCCTCAAGACAGAGACTCGATTGTAATTTGAATTTCGGCCTGTAATCGTGAGCTACGAGTAGATCGACCTGGTACCTAACATCATGGTATCAGAGACCAACACCACCCTCTTCGCCGCGTCGATCTGGAAACCCGTCGGCGCATCCAAGCGCGGCAAGCCTTCGTCGCCGCCATGGATCCAGCACTCAAGGAGTATCTCGACAAGCTCCATCAGGACGCCAAGGCCGACTCCGCCCACGTCCTCAAGCAGCTGCATGCGCAGTCCTCGCAGATCAACGATCTCCTTCACTGGAAGCCAGATCTAGAGGCGCATTTCGCGAAGTTGGAGTCCACAGTCGCGGCGCTGCGAGCGACCGCACCGCCGAGTGGAGCGGCGACCCCTCAACATCTTCCTCCCCTGCTTCCAGCGCGGGGAGACCTCCACGGGCCCGATGGCCGCGGTGACGTCGACCACACCGGAGGGGGCTCGTCAGTGACCCGCGAGTCGCTGGCGGCACCTCCGGTCACGGGTACGCCCTCTCTTCCGATCGTGCCGGCTCCTGTTCCTCCCCTGTCCTCTTCCATCCTGACCAACTTGGGCCAACCACCATCCATGAATTTCCCCATGTTCACCGGTGAAAATCCACAACTCTGGGAAACTCTATGCGAGCAATACTTCCAGATGTTCACGATCCCCGACACCTATCGCGTTCCCATGGCCACCCTAAATATCTCTGGTCCCGTGGGCATCTGGCTACAATCCGTCCAGAAAAAGCTAACCGGACTGGATTGGGAGTCCTTCACCACCCTCCTCTGCACCCGATTTGGTCGCGACAAACACCAAATGCTCATTCGCCAATTCTACGCGGTCAAACAAACTACCACAGTAGCAGATTTTATCGAACGTTTCGAAACTCTGATGAATCATCTTATATCTTATTCAGAGTCCACTCACCCGTATTTTTTCCTGACTCATTTTGTGGAGGGACTGCGACCGGATATCCGTGCGGTGGTGCTCGTGCAACGCCCACCGGACCTGGACATGGCGTGCTCGCTGGCCCTACTTCAGGAGGAAGTGGCCGACGGCAATCACTCGTTCGGGCGCCTCTCCAATGCTTCCCGAGGCCACGGTCACGCCGGGCGATCGACACCGCCATCCTTCTTCAGTCGCCCGGCTACGCCAACCATGATCTGTGAAGATCGCCGCGGAACTGACGCAGCTCGCGCGACACCTGAAGCCAGCAAGGTCGCCGCTCTTCGTGCATTTCGCCGCGCGAAGGGGCTCTGTTTCAAGTGTGGCGAACGGTGGGGGAAGGACCATACCTTCCCGCCCACGGTGCAAATGCACATCGTGGAAGAGTTGCTCGCCATGTTTCCCCAAGAAGATGTGCAATCTGAATCGCCACCAGCCTCACCAATATCTGACGAGGAGAACCTCTGCACTCTGTCCCGTCAGGCTGAAGATGGCTCGTCAGACCCAGGGGTACTATAGCTGCACGCCTGGCTGCAAGGACACGAGATCCTGCTGCTCGTCGACTACGGTAGCTCTACATCCTTCGTCGACAGCTCTCTAGTAGCAAAACTCACTGGAGCCAAGCCACTGCCGCGCCCATGCCGCGTCTGTGTCGCCAATGGCAACACCATCCCCTGTACCACCTACATTCCAGAGTGTCAGTGGACAACCCAAGGGCATGATTTCAAAACAGATTTCAAGATCCTCAAACTGGGCTCGTATGATGCAATTCTCGGGATGGATTGGTTAAGGCAGCACAGTCCCATGAACATCGACTGGATCGAGAAATTCTTAACAGTTACAACCCCAGCCGGCCAACTAACGCTATCTGCTACTGCTTCAGACCAAACCCAATGCTCTATGATCTCCGCACCAGAGCTCCTCAAGGCTTGCAAGCAAGGATCGGTAGCACACATTGTCCACCTCAGCACTCTCGACAGCTCCAACACTACTGATTCTCCTATTCCTGTGGAGATCTTGCGCTTGCTGGAACAGTTCATAGATGTTTTTGAGGACCCGCGGACCTTGCTACCTCGCCGCGATTGCGACCATCGCATTCCTCTGATGGCCGGTGCGCAGCCTGTCAACTCCAGACCATACAGATACAAACCTGAATTGAAGACAGAAATCGAACATCAGATTCAGGAAATGCTCGATGCAGGAATCATCCAGAAAAGTTCCAGCCCCTTCTCATCCCCAGCACTGTTAATCAAGAAGAAGGATGCTACATGGCGCTTGTGCGTTGATTACCGTCGCCTCAACTCAATGACCGTGGTTGCCAAGTTCCCAGTACCAATCATAGATGAGCTCCTTGATGAACTGGCCGGTGCAAAGTGGTTCTCGAAGCTCGACTTACGCGCTGGATTTCATCAGATAAGGATGGCGGAAGGCGAAGAGTACAAGACGGCCTTCCAAACACACTCAGGGCATTGGGAATACCGTGTCATGCCTTTCGGAGTAGCGGGAGGCCCGGCCACTTTCAACGGGGGCATGCACACCACCCTGCGCCCAGTCATGCGCAAATGTGTCGTCTCATTCTTCGACGACATCCTCATCTTCAGCAAAACCCTGTTAGAACATATCCAACACATCACGCGCGTGCTTCAGCTGCTCAGAGACGACCACTGGCAAGTCAAGCAATCCAAATGCTCCTTCGCGCAGCGCCATATCGCTTACCCGGGGCATGTGATCGATGAACGTGGCGTCTCCACAAATCCCAGCAAGGTCTTGACGATCAAGCAGTGGCCTGTTCCTCAGTGTGCCAAGGATGTGCGTAGTTTCCTCGGCCTCGCTGGATATTATCGGAAGTTTGTGCAACACTTTGGGATCATTGCAAGACCCCTGTTCACCCTACTCAAGAAAAACCACCAGTTTGTTTGGACAAGTTACACACAACAAGCGTTCGACACTCTGAAACTGAAGCTCACAACAGCACCTGTGCTGCAACTTCCTGATTTCAGCAAGAAGTTCGTGATCGACACCGATGCTTGCGCTTACGGTTGGTGCTGTCCTTCAGCAAGATGGGCACCCGATCGCCTACATGAGCAAGCCGCTCGGCCCCAAGAACCCTGGCCTTTCCACATATGAGAAAGAATGCATGGCCATTCTCATGGCCGTCGAGCAATGGCGCCCTTACCTGCACAACGATGAATTCATCATCCGTACAGATCAAAGAAGCCTTCTGCACCTCGATGATCAACACCTGTCCACCCCGTGGCAACAGAAGGCGTTCACCAAACTGCTCGGGATGCGCTATAAATCTGCTACCGCTCTGGATCTTCTAACACTGCTGCAGACGCGCTCTCGCGCCGTTCCCCTGATGAGCTCGTTGCGGCAGTGTCTGTCTGCACCCCGGCTTGGCTGGATGACATCGTGGCAAGCTACAGCACAAATCCACAAGTCCAGAAGATCTTGGAAGACTTGTCCAAATGCCTGGACCCCAAAGGACGTTTCTCCACGCGCGATGGCCTGCTCTACTTCCGCGATCGGCTATGGCTGGGCGGCTCTCCTGCCTTGCAACAACCGATGCTCCGCGCATTCCACGACAGCACCATGGGTGGCCACTCCGGCGTGCCAGTCACTTATCGCCTTCTGCGTCGTCTGTTTGCCTGGCCCAAGATGAAAGAACACACTCGTCAGTACGTCCAGTCCTGCTCAGTCTGCCAGTAAGCAAAACCAGAGCGCGTTCACTACCGAGGACTTCTCGAACCTCTGCCGGTGCCAGACCACGCCTGGAAGGTGGTCACCATGGATTTCATCGACGGTCTCCCTACTTCAGGAAAGTACAACTGCATACTCGTCGTTGTCGACAAATTCACCCGCTACAGTCATTTCCTCTCTCTAAGCCATCCATTCACGGCGGCCAAGGTCGCGCACGCCTACTTGGAGAACATTTATAAACTCCATGGGCTTCTGGAGGCAATTGTGTCGGACAGAGACCCAGTTTTCACAAGCAAGTTCTGGCAAGAGTTGTTCAAGATCATCGGATCAGAGCTCAACATGAGTACGCCGTACCATCCCCAGACCGACGGGCAGTCTAAACGCGTCAACTAGTGCCTGGAGATCTACTTACGGTGCTTCACGCATGCCTGTCCAAGCAAATGGCACCAGTACCTCGCACTTGCAGAATTCTGGTACAACTCTTCCTTTCATTCTTCCTTGGGCACCTCACCTTTTGTTGCACTGTATGGGCATGAACCACGTCATTGGGGCATCGAGGCGGCCTCCACTTGCTCCATTCCCTCGCTCAAGGACTGGCTCGAGGAGCGCAAGCATATGCAACCGATGCTGGCCGAGCACCTCCACCGGGCGCGCAACATCTTGAAGGCGCAGGCCGACAAGAAGCGCACTGATCGCTCCTTCGTCGCCAGGGATGCGGTCTTCGTCAAGCTTCAACCCTACGTGCAGACGACGGTGGCGCACCACGCAAACCACAAGCTCTCCTTCCGCTACTTTGGACCCTTCAAGATTATCCGCGTCGTCAACCCCATCGCGTACGAACTGGACCTTCCTGCCAGCGCCAAGGTCCACCCCGTCTTCCACGTATCTCAACAACGACGAGCACTCTCCGACAACACGACGGTGGAAGACAAGCTGCCCACCCCTCCGGAGGAACCACTGTCGCCGGTGGCGATCATCGACACACGCTGGCGCAACACCCCCCAAGGCCGGCGTGAGCAAGTTCTCGTGCGCTGGTCCGACCCGTCCGTCCTCGACGCCACCTGGGAAGACGCCAAGTCCATGCGCGAGCGCTTCCCGACTCTGCTGGCTTGGGGGCAAGCCAGCTCTCAAGGAGGAGGGGATGTCAGCGCACCAACAACCACGACAGACGAAGGCTTCACACCGAGGCGCGTAAACAGCCGGCGCAAGAGGATCGTGCAGCCCAACAGAAGATTCGCTGGGCCAGAATGGGCCCGTTGAGCCCACTCGCCTTCGGCTCGCTACTTAACCCCGATGGAGACGAGGGGAATCGGCATCCAGTTGGATCAGGAACGAACGGCGGCCTCCTCCCCCCTCTCCTCACCTACCTATCTTCCCCTTCCTCAAGACAGAGACTCGATTGTAATTTGAATTCCGGCCTGTAATCGTGAGCTACGAGTAGATCGACCTGGTACCTAACACCAGGCCAAAATCACACAACGATCAACTGGTCGCATCATATATAGGGAACCAGCAAGAAAAGAATCTTCTGACATGCTCAACTTTTGAAGAAGGAATCATGTTAAGCTTTTATAAGTAGCCTTAGTTTCCTATCATGCTTTAGCATTGAACTTACAGTCTCTACCACCAACACAGTTTGCAAAAGAAAAAGACAAACATTAAACTATACTCCCTCCGTTTGAGCATCAACTAATTCCAGACGGAGGAAGTAGTGCAATAAAGATGTCAAAAGGTCAAGTAAGAAAAACTATACATAATGCAATCAGTCAGCATTCTAAGCAAGCTAAGAAACACGACTACTTTAGCTGACATGTTACCTCATGGAACAATCAGCCAGCATTCTAAGGAACATTCAATATTGTGCTCACAAAGGGGTGGATGGTTACCTGAAGGCAGGTGTAAGACAAACCAGTCGGGAAGTAGACATTTGCATTACCAGTACCCTGTCAACATTTTCATGTTAGTAACACTACACAACATGTGTGTGTCATTAGTAGAAAAGGGGTCTAATGTTCAGCACATTAGTACCGGTTTGCAGATAAACCGGCACTAATGTGCCGGTTCAAACGGCTAAGCGATAGTCGATCAATAGTACTGGTTCGTGGAGAACCTTTAGTACCGGTTCATGCCACGAACCGGTACTAAAGAGGCTGTGGCAGGCTGTTGTCAGGATGGGCCCCACCCAGCATGTTTAGTACCGGTTCGTGCCACAAACCGGTGCTAAAGTTATTTAGTTGTAGCGGTTTTTTAGTCCCACCTCGCTCGGCTAATAAGGTTTTTACCACCTTAAATATGTTACTTCTCAAACTATCACAACCACACTACTAGAGAAAACCCTAGTAGTAGCGCGGGTTTTGAGGCTAGCAGCAGCACGGGTGGCCGCACTACTAATAAGGCGCTACAGCTAACTCATAGTAGTAGCGCGACCCTTACCCGTGCTACTACTGTTGACGATATCAGCAGCGCTTTTTATGAACGCGCTACTATTACTTAGCTGTAGCGATTTCGCAGTCCCTCGCTACTGCTATATCTTTCATCATTTTCCCCCGTACCCCTTTCCCTTTCAGTTTCTCTTTCAGATACTAGATACTAGGTACTGCTAGTAGATATCAAATTCATAAACCATTACTGGGTAGTACTCCCTTCGTTCCAAATTACTCGTCGTGGTTTTAGTTCAAACCACGACGAGTAATTTGGAACGAAGGGAGTACTACATAACAATTTCATGCATAGTCAACATGCATCCTCAAGCAGTACAAGGTCATATCAACGGCGATCATCATATGTAGTTCTAGATGATATCGACGATGATCATCATATGTAGTTCTAGATGATATAGCCATATGCACATATGTAGTTCTAGATGATATAGCCACACACACATATGTAGTTCTAGATGATATCGAAGACAATCATCATCCTCAAGCCTGGGCGGTTGGTGTTCCTGATAGTAATTAGGATGGCCTGTCCAACACGAAGATTCTTGCCATCGAGGAATTTCTTCCACCCAACCGAGTTTAAGTGTGTGCGACCGTCCGTGTCCACGCGGTAAGTACAGGTTGTGACGGAGCCCCTTGCAGTAAGGCGTAGTCCAGCTGAGCCTTCTTCATCAGGCTCGATACCATAACTCATAGATATGCTCTTTGCCAATTCCTGAATAAGAAAAACATATCAATTAATAAATAGCCTCGCAAATAAGTACATATGGATTATCTACACTATTAGTAGTTTCCTTAGATTCTACACTAATAAGCATATGATCGAACTCTACACTAAAACATATCATCAACTAGATTCCATACAACATACCATATCATTGGACTGTACACTAAGTAATTCATCAGATAATTTGCATTTGTAAGTATAACATACCATATCATGTCGATCAACCATGGTACTTGTCAAGCGGGTCACGAATGGCACCCCAACAAAGTCAGCACGTGGCGAAATTATGTCCCACAGGTTGGACACCTCCACCTCACTCAGCCTTGTTCTTTGAGCTTCGATGGCTTCATGAAGTGGGTCATCATCATCTTCATCGACTGGGTCCTCATTGTCTTCATCATCTTCATCATCTTCGTCATCTTCATCATCTTCCACCAGGTTGAGATAAATGACAGCCAGCTTGGGTCTTTCTTCTCGGAAGGAGAAGCTGATCAACTCACCACCAATAAGACGCATGGGAGCAATGAAACGGGCCCATCCGTCTCCTCCAATCTGCGACATATTGCGTCCTTTCTCGACGTCCATAGTGTACGGCCCCCCAGGAGCCTCAAATGTCACAGTGTCTCCTGTCAGCTTGTTGAATTTCAACCTCACATTGCATGGGACGATCTGTGTAAAATAAGCAAAATGACACAATGCAGTAATGCCAACACTAAAATAAAATAGTTATTACATTTCATCTAATTTCTTACCGCCGCATGACGAAAACTCGACTGGAATTAGATGCCGAACAGCTTGCCAGTTGCAAGGCTGCTGGCGCATCTTGACTTGCACAGTCGACATAGTGGTGGTGGTGGTGGCACCATTTTTCCTAAAGATCTAGTAACATATTAGATGACAAGGTACCACCTACATTTTGCCAAAAAGTAACGTATTAAAAAAACAAAAGCAACTACATACCTATCCATGTACAAAAAAATAACAATAAAATGGCGCATACTAAATCAATTAAATGAACTAGCCTACTAAATCAACTAAATCAAAATGTTCTAAATCAACTAAATGAACTAGCCTACTAAATCAACTAAATCAAAATGTTCTAAATCAATTAAATAAACTAGCCTACTAAATCAACTAAATCAAAATGTTCTAAATCAACTAAATCAACTAGCCTACTAAATCAACTAAATCAAAATGTTCCAAATCAACTAAATCAACTAGCCTACTAAATCAACTAAATCAAAATGTTCTAAATCAACTAAATGAACTAGCGTACTAAATCAACTAAATCAAAATGTTCTAAATCAACTAAATGAACTAGCCTACTAAATCAACTAAATCAAAATGTTCTAAGTCAACTAAATCAACTAGCCTACTAAATCAACTAAATCATATCAACTAAATCAAAATGTTGCATATGAACTAGCCTACAAATCAAAATGTAGCGGGCAGGAGGGAGAAGGAGGGGCGACTCGAGGAGGGAGAAGAGAGTAGGATGGAGGAGGAAGGCAGAGCGAGGAGGGGCCGACCGGCGGCCAGTGGAGGGAGGACGAAGGAGGAAGGTGGAGCGAGGAGGGGCCGGCCAGCGGCGAGTGGAGAGGGAGGACGGAGGAGGAGGCCGGTACCGAGTCCAGCAAGGAGGAGGAGGTGACGGCGGCGCAGACGGAGGAGGGGCGACGGGGGTGGACCGGCGCGGGGTATTGAGAGGGGATCAAGTGAGTGTGTGACTGTGAGTGGATCGGATAGAGAGGATGGGGGTGGGAGATGGAATGGCTTAGCAGTAGCGCGCTATAGAGAAAGACACTACTACTAAGCTACCCAGCAATAGCGCCTTTCACAATAAAGCGCTACTGCTATGTGTCAGCATGTAAAATAGACTTTGTTCAATATATCAAAAATACATTGATTATCAACGATCTTTTTGTGTACAATCTGATTTGTCAATATGAGTCCTCACCGGTTTAGGAACAGGTGAAGACTCATATTGCAGCCACAAATTCTACACATAGAGTTCAATGAAGACCAAGTGCTTGTCAAAGTTTGAGAAGTAACATATTTAAAGTGGTAGAAACTCTCTTCACGGAGCGAGGTGGGACTAAATTTTTGTAGTAAACTTAGCAGTAGCGCTTATTGGCGAAATGCGCTGCTACTATGCTATGTAGCAGTAGCGCCCTTATTTATAACGCGTTGCTGCTATAACTAGCCTCGTGGCGGCCTCGTGGAAATTATAGCAGTAGCGTGTTTTTGAGCGGGCGCGCTACTGCTATATTTGTTTCGGCAGCGAGTTACTCTTGAGCACGCTACTGCTAATTAGCAGCAGCGCCTTATTTTAAAGCGCGCTGCTGATAAGATTCTGTGTATAGGCTTTTCCCTAGTAGTGCCACTTGGTCTTCAGTGAACTCTATGTGTAGGATCTGTGGCTGCAATAGGAGTCTTCGCCGGTTCTTAAAACAGGGTAGATTCTTATTGATAGTTTAGATTCTACATAAAAAGATCATTGACGATCAATGTATTTTTGTGTATATTTTTACATGTTTACATGGACGAAAACTTACACAAAAAGATCATCGATGATCCAGACTTTTTTTAAGTTCAGTATGCACCACTCAAAGCCACATCATAAACTTTCAACCTTTTCTGAATATCATTTGCGATTTTTCATACATTTAAAGATTTGTTTTGAGCTAAATGACCCTGAAATTGAAAACCACTACAAATGAACTCTGAAAAGGTTGGAACTTGGCATGGTATCATCATTTCACCCACATAGCGTGTGCGAAAAAGTAGAGAGAGTTACGGCAAAAACTGGATGTACCTCGTGTACAAACTCGACAATCTCTTTCGAAGTATCAGGGTTTCGGACGAAAACTCATTTGTTACACCCGCCACTTTATTTTTTAAAACTTATTACAACTCCAGACTTTTTTTGCGTTCAGTATGCACCATTCAAACCCACGTCATAAACTTTCAACCCTTTCTGACATCATTTGCAATTTTTCATGCATTTAAAGATTTGTTTTGAGCTAAATGACTCTGAAATTGAAAAACACTACAAATGAAATTTGAAAAGGTTGAAACTTGGCAGGTATCATCATTTCACCCACATAGCATGTGCGAAAAGTAGAGAGGGTTACGGTAAAAACTGGATGCACCTCATGTACAAACTGGACAATCTCTTTCGAAGTATTAGGGTTTCGGACGAAAACCCATCTGTTACACCGGCACTTTATTTTTAAAAACTTATTACAACTCCAGACTTTTTTTGCGTTCAGTATGCACCATTCAAAGCCACGTCGTAAACTTTCAACCCTTTCTGACATCATTTGCGATTTTTCATGCATTTAAAGATTTGTGTTGAGCTAAATGACTGTGAAATTGAAAAATACTACAAATGAACTCTGAAAAGGTTGAAACTTGGCATGTATCATCATTTCACCCACATAGCATGTGCGAAAAAGTAGAGAGGGTTACGGCAAAAACTGGATGCACCTCGTGTACAAACTGGACAATCTCTTTCGAAGAATCAGGGTTTCGGACGAAAACTCATTTGTTACACCGGCACTTCAATTTTTTAAACTTATTACAACTTCAGACTTTTTTTGCGTTCAGTATGCACCATTGAAAGCCACGTCATAAACTTTCAACCCTTTCTGACATCATTTACAATTTTTCATGCATTTACAGATTTGTTTTGAGCTAAATGACCCTGAAATTGAAAAGCAAATAAATAAATAAAAGAAAATAAATAAAACAACTCAGAAATAAATAAAAGAAACTCTAAATGCAGTATAAAACAACTCACAAATAAATAAAAGAAAATAAATAAAGCAGAAAAGAAAAACACTACATCAACAAAAACTTTGCGCGCTGCCTAGTGGACCTGCCTGGCCTTGGGCCTGAAAGAAGGCCCATAAGGCTGAGCAGGTCCATAGGGCAGCGCGACAAAGTTAGGCCCGAAAGCCTGCTAAAGAGAGGAGCTCGAGAGAGCTACCGCACTGGGGCTTATAAACCAGTGCGGACGCCTCTCGGCTAGCAAGGTGGGATTAAAGTTGTCGCACCGGATCTAAGCCTTTAATACCGGTTCGTGGCTCTAACCGTTACTAAAGGGTGGTCTTTAGTACTGGTTCGAGCCACGAACCGGTACTAAAGGTTGTCGCTTCCCGCCGTTTGGCCTGGCCAAATTTGACCTTTAGTACCGGTTTGTGACTCGAACCGGTACTAAAAGCCTCTCCTATATATATATCACTTACAAAATTTTAGTTAGTTTTCATCCATCTGCTTCTTCTCGTCGTCGTCGCGACCGTCCCCGTCGCCCCTTCGCCCCGTTGCCGCACCCGTCGCCCTGTCGCGCGCCCCCCCTCGCCGCGCCCGGCCGTTCCCATCATCGCCCCATCGCCGCGCGCCCGTCTCCCCGTCGCCGGCACCGTCGCGCGCCCGTCGCCGTACTTCCCCGCGCCGTCGATCGTCCCCATCGCCGCCGTAACATCATATATAACTCTTATTCTTTTTTCTGTTTTTTATTTTTTTTATACTTTTAGTTTATATAAATGCATGTTAAATTAATGTCGATTGTTAGATGATTATATAGAAATGTTAGATATTAATGTCATAGATGACTTAGATAGAAAATAATGTAGATATATTAATGTCAAATGTTAGATGAATTAGCTAGATATATAAATTTAGGTATATATATATATATGAGATTTGATGATCTAATAATTAATTAAAAGTTTACTAGAGAACTAGTTGATCTAATAATTAATTAAAAGATTTAAAAGTTTACTATATATATGAGATTTTAGTAAGAAGCTTAGAACTAGTTTATTTTTAATAAGTGCTTAGTAGTTGAATTAATAGAGCTAGTTGAATTAATAGAACTAGGTAGTTGAATTAATAGAACTGCTAGTAAGTGTTTATATCAATTAATGTTTCAACTATATATGAACATAGGAAATGTTTGACGACGAGAATGATTTCGTTATGTGCGAATACTGCAAAGACAAGCGCGACACGTGCGATTGAAATTTTCTAGTTGATGGTAGGCGTTTCAGCATCAAGCTGGATGAGACCTTCAAAGTGAATGCAGTAAGTCACAACGATAAGTCTTTTTTTTTTGTAATTAAGCATATGCTTCATTTGCTTCAACTTATATTTTTAACTTTTTTACTATTCTACTAGCATATCCCTGCCATGCAAGAATTGCTGTATTGGATAAGATAGGTTTCAGTACTATGAAAACTATGGAGGTAAAGAGAGTTTACTTGAAAACCCAGTATGGTTATACTTTCCATGCAAAATTATAAAATGCAGACACCTACACCTATTTTGAATGCAAAACTTGACAAGCACTATGCAAGGCTTATGCATTTGAGCCTAATATGGTTATCACCTTTGATATTCGTCCGGAAGATGATATGAAGGTAATATCGATATCTGGGTCGATGTGCAAACGCCTCCAGTTATACCATTATGTGAGTGTTCCTCAACCATATTTATGTCTTTGATATTGTTTATTTCAAAAATAGTTGACAACTAATTTCTATTGAAAGCTTATTTCCATTCAAGCAAACATGTTCGACGTTTGGTAGGCAAGACCTTCCACTGTGCTGGGGCTGAACTAAACTGCGAGGAGATAAGTCAATATGTTTCATGGCTTGAGGATCTTGATGCTGTCAAGAGAAATTATTTTCCTAGACTTGCAAATCTTAGTACTCAAAACGTGCGACTAATAGTGTTTGTATTGAACTACGGTCACATGTATTTAGGAAAGATGGTAAGATTTTTGCTTGCATCTTTTGCATACATTATTTTTTAAGCTAAACTTCATTGCTAAGTATGTTACTATATGATGTTCTTCAACAGGGACTCCCGATGATAGTTGTGCCTCAGTGGATCTCGACTAACGGTCGCATGTCAATTGTTAGTTTACGTCCAAGACATCCTACATTGCACATGAGTGCATTCTGGATTTCTAGAACCGAGGAATGCTTAATAGTGAAAGACTGGAGCAAAATTGTGAATGATCGCAGAGAAGTACTAGGGGGCAACAATCAGAAGCGCAACCCATGATTAGGAGACAAGTTCATCTGCATGCTTCAATATGATGAATCAGGAGAGATACAGATGTTCTATGCCATTTTACCTGAGAGAGAGCAGCATGAGTCATTAGCTAGTTCCTGCTATTAGTACTTGTCGTCTCATGTCTGTGTTTCGCCCTGAACTTAATTATTAGTGATTTGCTTTTGTGGTCTTAGTTATGAACGCTTATAATAATCTCATGACCATGTTGAACTTGATGATATCTTTGCTTTTTGTACAAGTGAATGTTTCTTTTTTAAGCTACTGTTGGTGGTGATTACATAATGATGATAAAAATAGTGGTAATGACTATATATATGAACTAGTGTTGTTGTTGGTGATGATTTGAGATGCAAGAGTTTTTATATTAATATGATGATGATGATGATGAGTTATTATATAATTTATGAAAGGGAAAATAAATGGAAATAGAAAACACAAAATTAAAGGGAAAATAAATAATAAAACCAAACCCCCCAAAACTTGTAGTACCAGTTGGTGTTACCAACTGGTACTAAAGGGCTCCCCGCCCCCGGCGCTGGCATGAGCCACGTGGTGGCCCTTTAGCGGCGATTCGTGCAGAACCGGTACTAGGGGGGGGGGACCTTTAGTCCCCACCCTTTAGTGCCGGTTACAGAACCGACACTAAAGGCCTTACGAACCGGTGCTATAGCCCGATTCTGCACTAGTGTGTGCGCGCGTGCGTGTCTATGTGTATGAGAGAGAGAGAGAGAGAGAGAGAGAGAGAGAGAGAGAGAGAGAGAGAGAGAAACCCTCCAGATCCATAGGTTATGCATAACAGGGCTAATGAGAGAGACTCCAATATATCCAAAAAATAAGAAGAAGATGAATTGCATCTCTACAGGATGCAAAGTTAAAGTGTATTAATTTCTTATGATATTATACACTAATTCAATAATATTCGATACTGACATTTTAGGTACCCGCTAATTCATTGGCGAATAGGCCTAGAAGTCCCAGATATAGAGCTGAATCTCCAGCCTTCAAGATAAGCATCATGAATTGAGGAATGAAACACAAGAGAGCAAAACATGAAACAAAACTAAACATCAACCTTATGCAGCCAAGGGATCCTTATGCATCAAAAATACCATGTAAAATATACTCACCGAGGGATAAGATTTCAGCATGGCGACAATTGCTGTGTAAACAAAGGCAAGGAAGCACGGTCGATGCTTAAAACGGATAGCCAATGGCAACACCATAAAAATGATGTTCATATTAAAGACTGTAAGAAAGAAGCTTCTGAAGAAGTCGAAGACTTCGGCAAAGAAATACCTGCATTAATTCTCAAACGAATTAGATGAGTCAAACTATACTTGGGTTCCTTCCAATTACACTTTCTTAAGACTTACCATAACACACATATATTAGGTGATAAATCCTTCACTGTAAGGCTAGAACCATATGTCCTGCAAAACCAATGCACACCAGTCAATACTAGGCATTTGGTATCAGTCAATTGCAATGCACACAAGTTGATAGTAGGCATTTGATAACAGATAAAAGCCAGTCAATTGCAACAAAAGCTGACTTTTGGAATTGTTTGGGTTACTTACCACATGTGTCACGTGGTTCGACAAAAAACAAAGTTGACATGTTGGGGAAATGGAGAAGATAGGCAATAATGCTGATCCGAGTATGCAAATATCCAAAATTAAGTTGAATTGATAAATAAGAGATGTATTCATTTCTCTTTTAAAATTCATCGAGAATGGGGAAAGTCTTAATAGAAAAATATTACACTCTTTCACATGATATTTGGAGTAAATTACATCTACGATACATAAACTTGATCCTAGGGTTCACTTCCATCACTGTATTTAGGAAAGCTTAAAATACGGTCACCGAGGTTGCCAGGGCGTGTCACTCTATGGTCACCAGTACCGTATCAGTCCTATTTTTGCTGACGTGGCATTATATCCCTCTCTCACTACTACTATTTCTATCTGTAATTCGGTCACCTTACCCGCGCCCACCGCTGCGCCACACCCCACGCTCCCACCGCTGTTGGAGCTCTTCAGTGTCAGTGTGTCACATACTAGAGCTCCTAAAGCCTCATGCGGCCCACGAACCAATTTCTGCATTGATTGGCCAGACTCTCATGCTTGGAATTCTCAACTCTCACGCCATGCCGAGCTTGAAGCGCACCATGCAGGTTACTCTCAAGCTGCTGTGGAGGTCACCATGGGTTGCCGCTTCAGCTTACTGACCCGTCGTCAGAGGAGGTCCTGGTTTGAGAAGTGCATGGTTGCGTGCGTGACCGAGCGGCACCATGTTTGCGACAACACGTCGACTTAGCCTTACACCCTGCCGTGCTCCTCAGCACCTGATCTGCCTCCATCACCTGACATGGCTGGCAACCTGCTCTCTCCTCACCTCGCCGTCCAGCCGGAGGCCCACACCGCCATACCCTCGCAGCTCTCAGGCATACACGTAGTTTGTGTACTGGTCGGGAACCCCAACCAGCAATCCATCGGCACGCCGGATGCCCTGTTGGTTGCGTCTTCGTTGAAGATGTCACATGGGACAATGGTGCAGAGACTGAAGATGCCCGGGGACTCAGAACGGAGAGCTGCGAGGACTTCAGCCAGCTCACTTACGGCATCGCCCCGCCAAAACCATGCACCCCATACCGCCGGCTGCCCGCGCATGTTCTTTTCGCCAACGCGGGGTGACGTCATCGAGCTCCATGGGGTCGGCGAGAACTACAGCCGCACCGTGAGGAAGGACAACATCGTGTGCCTCGCATTGAGCCTGGGACAAGCACGTAGAGGTCGTCGTGCATGGCGGCAACGCGAGTCGAAGAAGGCGAGCTCGTAAGGGTGTAGCGCGTCGCCGCACTGCTCAATGAAGAGTGGGGCGTTGAAGGAGAAGAGCTTGAGCAGAGCGGGACTTCCGGCCCGCTGCGTGGAGAAAGGTGGTGGGTAGTAGAGGCCGTCGACAGAAGAGTGCTCGGAGACGACGTGGTCTCTCGCCAGCTCTCCGTGGGCTCTAAGGCATGTCGGCAACTCGGCATAGACGGACGGGCAGTCAATTTCATTAGATCGGGTGCAAAAAGATTGTGTGAGAGAGATGCGCTTGGCAAGTAAGAATGTCAATGGCGCAGGACCGGTCAAAATGTGCCACATCAGCGAAATACATTGGATACGGCAGGGCTTACCGTAGAGTGACACATTTCTGCGACCTCAATGACTGTATTTTAACACTTTTGAAATACAGTGATGAAAGTAAACCCTAGAGTCAAGTTCAGGTACTGTAGATATAATTTACTCTGATATTTGGCTACAAAAGTATTAAATGGTCGAGCATCGCATCCCCAGCCCGCCGACAATGACCTGCAATCCACAACCACCACTCCATCCATCAATCGATCTCTTGGACAGCCTAGCAAAAACCTACCCGCGGAGGATCTCAGCGGCTCCAGCGGTGGAGTAGCAACGAGGCGGCCCGGCAGAAAACTGATCTCGCGGCGGAGCGGGCGGGTCGGGCGGACCATTCCATTTTCTTCTTCTTCCTTCCTCTCTTTGGCTTGCGCCTTTTGGGTACTACGTGTGTGGGTGTCCCCGGAGAAACAGAAAACCGGGGCGAGAGGATGTTTGGTTCGGCAAATAAAAATCAGTGGGCCAAGACGTGAAGCAAAGGACGTAATCAAACAGAGGTTCTGTTGTAGGGTGGAACCCTATGGGGAGATCTTTCACGAATTGGAGGGGGAATCCCCAAGAACAAGATGAAAAAAAGAGGGAAAACAAGAGGAACACTCAAAAACAAGTCAAATCACACATCCACTAGACAATCAAACACACAAGATCCACAAGGTACATGAACAACAAAGGAAAATAAGATACATGGTAGAGTTCATCCCAAATCCTATGAAGGAGATGAGGGCTTGATGATCCTATGATTGAGATCCTTCCCCAAGGAGGAGGTCTTGATGTTTGGTCACTCCAAGAGGAGGTCTTGATCTCCTAGTGGAGTGGATCCATGGAGCAAAGCTCACAAGTGTGTATCAACTACTTTGCTATCCCTAACATATGGTCTAGGCACGGAATATATATGCATGGGGACGAAGTGGATGAAGAGGAGGCCCAAACAACAATCACAACCGTCCATCCTATAGGGCCTGTGCGCACGGGGTAAGTTGGGCCCATGAGCACGGGGGTCCTGTGGGCACTGTACAGGCCCGTGCGCACGGGGTGCTCCAGCGCCAACTTCCTGAGTAGTCCATGCGCACGGGGTCGCCTGGGAGGTGCATATTTGATCTTGTTGCACTCCTTCTTCCTCCTTGTGGCCTTGTGGTCCTTCTCCAACTCCTTTGGGGTGTCCCTCACCAGCTTGTGGTCGTCGGTCTTCGTACCTAAGGACACATAGAGCACTTTGGTGAGGTAGCAAGCAAGTCCAATGGATATTCATGATGTTCTTGAAGAAGAGCGGGTTCACCTTAGTTCCAATGGCGTATGTTCGAGGTCTCGTCATATGTCCTCTTGGGGTATGAAGAGTAGTCAGAGTGTACATGGGGATGACCGTGGGATGCTCCGCGTCATCTCCCCCCCTTGGGAAAGATCCGACCTCGGATCATGATCCTCATCACCATGGAAACGGTCATCGTAGACGAACTTGTAGTTGGCCGAAGTTGAAGACATGGCGCAATGCAAGTAGTCCAAGGTGTCACCGGAGTAATAGACATGCACAAAGAGCAAACACAAGCAACACTCGGAAATACAATGGTTAGCGCACACAAAGTGTCCATCACGTAAGAATGAGTCCGTGCGACAAGATTGGTCGTGACAAAGTGCATGAAGCTTATCAAGATGATGTAGAATGAGATGCAAAGCATTCATGGGAGGACATGCAATCATTGTGCACACAAATGTGTTGTAAATATGATCAATGCAACCACGGTGCAAAATGATGTCATAGTGAGACGGTTTATCAATAGCATGAATATGGCAATGGATGCTCAACATGTGTATGCTATCATGCAATTGATGGTGGACAATATGATCATGATGTATGAATATGCCATCAAGGTAGATCACAACAAATTTGCTGAGGAGTGCACAAGCTCATATATCATAGATGACATGGAAATAGATGCAACAAGACAAGCATAATGTGAGTCAATCCATGCATAGGGTGCAAACTTGTGGTGAGTATGATATGTCCATCGAGCATGACATATATGAGCACAATCAACAAATATGGAGGTTTTGGTGTACCAAAGCTCGATGTCGAGGCGTGAGTGGAGTTTCGAAGGTGCATCCAATAAGTGCGAGCGCTCCTCAATGTGAAGGTCCATGTAGCCAATCTCAAATGTCGCTCCTCCATTCACGAGATGTACCATGTGGACAACAAGAAGGAAACAACAACGAAAGGGTGACCCATCCAATATGCATATTTGAGGATGGCTCAAAGAGAAGGAGTTCACCTCAAGAAAGTTCCCAAAGATGTTGGAGTCGTCATCATGTATGCCTTCACATAACCAATATGTCGCCTAACGGCACCGCCTTGTGAATCCTCCAAAATGAAAGAACATGATAAACACTCGGAAAAAAGAGAGGTTAGCGAAAATGCAAAACCTATCATTCAAGTGGTAAGATACCCAACAAGTGTATGCATCAAGCTCATCATAAGAAGGTACAAGGGAGCCTTTCATAGTATGGAGGCATATGATGCAAGAACAACCAAATACAAGAGGCTCAAGGAAAGAAGTATGCATCACAAGTAAGGTGTCAAAGTCTCCATGATCAATAAGCATAGTATGGTTGCACTCAATACAAGTGGATATGAAAGAGGCAACTAATGGACACAAGAGACAATGAACAAGATATATCATGTGAGAAGCATGAACATATATGTCATCAACCCAAGAAAGTGAGTAAGAGTGGAACATGGGTGATGCAACCAAGCAAGCAATCATAGCAATCAAGTCAAGCAAGCTAGTAGTGTGAAGGTGCAACATACTAGGAGGAATCATGGCAAGCATGTCATTGGTGCAAATAGTGGGCATGAATAATTCACATGTCATATCACAAGTATGAAAGCAAGATATGAGTAGAATGGCATGAATGTATTGTTGAGAAGCCATATGTAAATAGCAATGGGTCATCATGACTCTCCCAACACAAGAATCAACAATAGCATGAGGCACATGATAAACATGGCAAAAACAACAAGGATCTCCACCAAGCATGCAAATACACATAGGAATATCATAATGGTGAATTATGGGTAGATGCAAACAAGGGTCACAATTGCATGGCAAAGGCATAGAAGCAAGCATGGCATGCAAAGTGAACACGGGAAAATGAGCATAAGGTGACAAGTGGTAAATAGCCCATAGCCGTGTGAGAGCCAAGTAGAAGAGATGCGGGTAGTCCTTGCGTGAAGGGAACGGTGGTAAGGATAGTCCACGGGATCCCAAAGCATCGTTACTCTCAAGAGTTCGTTTCGTCAACTCTTGGGATTGAGAGGTTGACGAGTATACATAAGTACCTACACAAAACAAAGACAAAGGAAAAATTGTGTGTGCGTGGTAGATGTACACATCATCCACCATGATGCGCACGTGCGTGTGTTTGTTAGCACAAAATATCCAATGCTCAAATAAATGAGATGCGTGATATAGAAACATGTCGTCCATCATGAGAGGTTTGTTATTATGTATGGCATAATGGAGACTCAAAGGATGTAATGCATCATGAGAAATATCGAGAGCATTTTTATTCATGTTATGCATATGGTGCACGCAATCATGGGAATCATGCAAAGTATGAAATGCATCAAGATCTCCGAATATGTATGAGGAAACTATGGGGGTCTCCTCATGAGCAATTGTGGAAACAACACATGGAGAATATTCACAAAATCCGAAACAATGCATATTTGGAACAATGTGATCATGGCATGCATAGTAGATGAATTGCGAAAACCATGTAAAGGAAGCATAGCAATATCATCACATGAAAAACAAAAGCCAATGACCATCATCTCGTCATCTATGCCATAAGTGCAAATGGGATTTATTTTAATGGGGCATGCATAGTTACTATGTTGAGATTGAAATGATGCAATATGGGAGATCTCGCTCATAGCATATGACAAGTTCAATAGATTGTCAAACATGATGTGACCAATAGAATTTTCACATGATATCCTATGGAGCATAGCATCACAATTAGGCAACTCAACATGCTCATCATCATATTCATCATAAATAGGTAAGTCAAGGCATGACGAAGTTTCACTAGCATGAGGCATGGTAATAGGTGGGTCAACTGAAGGAAATATGCCCTAGAGGCAATAATAAAGTTATTATTTATTTCCTTATATCATGATAAAATGTTTATTATTCATGCTAGAATTGTATTAACCGGAAATATAATACTTGTGTGAATACATAGACAAACAGAGTGTCACTAGTATGCCTCTACTTGACTAGCTCGTTGATCAAAGATGGTTATGTTTCCTGACCATAGACATGTGTTGTCATTTGATTAACGGGATCACATCATTAGGAGAATGATGTGATTGACTTGGCCCATTCCATTAGCTTACCACTTGATCGTTTAAGTATTCTGCTATTGCTTTCTTCATGACTTATACATGTTCCTATGACTATGAGATTATGCAACTCCCGTTTACCGGAGGAACACTTTGTGTGCTACCAAACGTCACAACGAATCGGGTGATTATAAAGGTGCTCTCTGGTGTCTCCGAAGGTACTTGTTGGGCTGGCGTATTTCGAGATTAGGATTTGTCACTCCGATTGTCGGAGAGGTATCTCTGGGCCCTCTCGGTAATATACATCACTTAAGCCTTTCAAGCATTACAAATAATGAGTTAGTTGTGAGATGATGTATTACGGAACGAGTAAAGAGACTTGCTGGTAACGAGATTGAACTAGTATTGGATACCGACGATCGAATCTCGGGCAAGTAACATACCGATGACAAAGGAAAAACGTATGTTGTTATGCGGTCTGACCGATAAAGATCTTCGTAGAATATGTGGGAGCCAATATGAGCATCCAGGTTCTGCTATTGGTTATTGACCGGGAATAGTTCTAGGTCATGTCTACATAGTTCTCGAATCCCTAGGGTCCGCACGCTTAACGTTATGATGACAGTTTTATAACGAGTTTATAAGCTTTGATGTACCGAAGGTTGTTCGGAGTCCCGGATATGACCACGGACATGACGAGAAGTCTCGAAATGGTCGAGACATAATGATTTATATATTGGAAGCCTATATTTGGATATCGGAATCGTTCCGGGTGAAATCGGGATTTTACCGGAGTATCGGGGGGTTACCGGACCCTCCCGGGGGTTAATGGGCCTACATGGGCCCTAAGGGAGAAGAGGAGGGCCGGCCAGGGCAGGCCGCCCCCCCTAGTCTGAATAGGACAAGGAAGAGGGGGGGCGCCCCCCTTTCCTCTTTCCCCTCCCCCTTTCCTTCTCCTAAAAGGCAAGAGGGGGGAGTCCTACTCCCGATGGGAGTAGGACTCCTCCAGGCGCACCCCTAGGGGGCTGGCCGCACCTCCCCCTCCCTCCTTTATATACGGGAGCAGGGGGGCACCCCAAGACACACAAGTTGATCTTCGTGATCGTTCCTTAGCCGTGTGCGTTGCCCCCCTCCACCATATTCCACCTTCATCATATCGTTGCGGTGCTTAGGCGAAGCCCTGCGTCGGTAGAACATCATCATCGTCACCACGCCGTCGTGTTGACGGAACTCATCCCCGACACCCTGCTGGATCAGAGTGCGGGGATCATCATCGAGCTGAACATGTGCTGAACTCGGAGGTGCCGTACGTTCGGTACTTGGATCGGTCGGATCGTGAAGACGTACGACTACATCAACCGCGTTGTCATAACGCTTCCGCTTTCGGTATACAAGGGTACGTGGACAATACTCTCCCCTCTCGTTGCTATGCATCACCATGATCCTTGCGTGTGCGTAGGAATTTTTTTGAAATTACTACGTTCCCAACAGTGGCATCCGAGCCAGGTTTTATGCGTAGATGTCATATGAACGAGTAGAACACAAGCGAGTTGTGGGCGATATAGGTCATACTGCTTACCAGCATGTCATACTTTGGTTCAACGGTATTGTGAGATGAAGCAGCCCAGACCGACATTACGCGTACGCTTACGCGAGACTGGTTTCACCGTTACGAGCACTCGTGCTTAAAGGCGACTGGCGAGTGTCTGTCTCTCTCACTTTAGATGAACCGAATGTGGCTACGCCCGGTCCTTGCGAAGGTTGAAACAACACCAACTTGACAAACTATCATTGTGGCTTTGATGCGTAGGTAAGAACGGTTCTTGCTAAGCCCATAGCAGCCACGTAAAACTTGCAACAACAAAGTAGAGGACGTCTAACTTGTTTTTGCAGGGCATGTTGTGATGTGATATGGTCAAGACGTGATGCTATATTTTTTTATGAGATGATCATGTTTTGTAACCGAAGTTATCGGCAACTGGCAGGAGCCATATGGTTGTCGCTTTATTGTATGAAATGCAAAACGCCCTGTAATTGCTTTACTTTATCACTAAGCGGCAGCGATAGTCGTAGAAGCAATAGACGGCGTAAACGACAATGATGCTACGATGGAGGTCAAGGTGTCGCGCCAGTGATGATGGTGATCATGGAGGTGCTTCGGAGATGGAGATCACAAGCACAAGATGATGATGGCCATATCATATCACTTATATTGATTGCATGTGATGTTTATCCTTTATGCATCTTATCTTGCTTTGATTGACGGTAGCATTTTAAGATGATCTCTCACTAGTGTCAAGAAGTGTTCTCCATGAGTATGCACCATTGCGAAAGTTGTTCGTGCTGAGACACCACGTGATGATTGGGTGTGATAGGCTCTACGTTCAAATACAACGGGTGCAAAACAGTTGCGCATGCGGAATACTCAGGTTAAAACTTGACGAGCCTAGCATATAACATATATGGCCTCGGAACACGGAGACCGAAAGGTCGAGCGTGAATCATATAGTAGATATGATCAACATATTGATGTTCACCGTTGAAACTACTCCATCTCACGTGATGATCGGACATGGTGTAGTTGATATGGATCACGTAATCACTTAAAGGATTAGAGAGATGTCTTTCTAAGTGGGAGTTCTTAAGTAATATGATTAATTGAATATAAATTTATCATGAACTTAGTACCTGATAGTATCTTGCTTGTCTATGTTGATTGTAGATAGATGGCCCGTGCTGTTGGTCCGTTGAATTTTAATGCGTTCCTTGAGAAAGCAAAGTTGAAAGATGATGGTAGCAATTACACGGACTGGGTCCGTAACTCGAGGATTATCCTCATTGCTGCAGAGAAGAATTACGTCCTAGAAGCACCGCTGGGTGCCAGGCCTACTGCTGGAGCAACGCCAGATGTTGTGAACGTTTGGCAGAGCAAAGCTGATGACTACTCTATAGTTCAGTGTGCCATGCTTTACGGCTTAGAACCGGGTCTTCAACGACGTTTTGAACGTCATGGAGCATATGAGATGTTTCAAGAGTTGAAGTTAATATTTCAAGGAAATGCCCGGATTGAGAGATATGAAGTCTCCAATAAGTTCTACAGATGCAAGATGGAGGAGAATAGTTCTGTCAGTGAGCATATACTCAAAATGTCTGGGTATAATAATGACTTGATTCAGCTGGGAGTTAATCTTCCGGATGATAGCGTCATTGACAGAATTCTCCAATCACTGCCACCAAGCTACAAGAGCTTTGTGATGAACTATAATATGCAAGGGATGGAAAAGACTATTCCCGAGCTCTTCGTAATGCTAAAAGCTGCGGAGGTAGAAATCAAGAAGGAGCATCAAGTGTTGATGGTTAACAAGACCACTAGTTTCAAGAAAAAGGGCAAAGGGAAGAAGAAGGGAAACTTCAAGAAGAACAGCAAGCAAGTTGCTGCTCAAGAGAAGAAACCCAAGTCTGGACCTAAGCACTGAAATCGAAAGTGCTTCTCTGCAAGCAGACTGGTCCTTTGGAAGCGAACTGTCCCAAGTATTTGGCGGATAAGAAGGATGGCAAGGTGAACAAAGGTATATGTGATATACATGTTATTGATGTGTACCTTACTAATGCTCGCAGTAGCACATGGGTATTTCATACTGGTTCTATTGCTAATATTTGCAACTCGAAACAGGGACTACAGATTAAGCGAAGATTGGCTAAGGACGAGGTGACGATGCGTGTGGGAAATGGTTCGAAAGTCGATGTGATCGCGGTCGGCACGCTACCTCTACATCTACCTTCGGGATTAGTTTTAGACCTGAATAATTGTTATTTGGTGCCAGCATTGAGCATGAACATTATATATGGATCTTGTTTGATGCGAGACGGTTATTCATTTAAATCAGAGAATAATGGTTGTTCTACTTATATGATTAAATATTTTATGGTCATCCACCCTTGAAGAGTGGTTTATTTTTATTGAATCTCGATGATAGTGATACACATATTCATAATGTTGAAGCCAAAAGATGCAGAGTTGATAATGATAGTGCAACTTATTTGTGGCACTGCCGTTTGGGTCATATCGGTGTAAAGCGCATGAAGAAACTCCATACCGATGGGCTTTTGGAACCACTTGATTATGAATCACTTGGTACTTGCGAACCGTGCCTTATGGGCAAGATGACTAAAACGCCGTTCTCCGGTACAATGGAGAGAGCAACAGATTTTTTGGAAATCATACATACAGATGTATGTGGTCCAATGAATGTTAAGGCTCGTGGCGGATATCATTATTTTCTCACCTTCACAGATGAATTGAGCAGATATGGATATATCTACTTAATGAAACATAAGTCTAAAATATTTGAAAAGTTCAAAGAATTTCAGAGTGAAGTTGAAAATCATCGTAACAAGAAAATAAAGTTTCTACGATCTGATCATGGAGGAGAATATTTGAGTTACGAGTTTGGTCTACATTTGAAACAATGCGGAATAGTTTCACAACTCACGCCACCCGGAACACCACAACGTAATGGTGTGTCCGAACGTCGTAATCGTACTTTACTTGATATGGTGCGATCTATGATGTCTCTTACTGATTTACCGCTATCGTTTTGGGGTTATGCTTTAGAGACGGCCGCATTCACGTTAAATAGGGCACCATCAAAATCCGTTGAGACGACGCCTTATGAACTATGGTTTAGCAAGAAACCAAAGTTGTCGTTTCTGAAAGTTTGGGGCTGCGATGCTTATGTGAAAAAGCTTCAACCTGATAAGCTCGAACCCAAATCGGAGAAATGTGTCTTCATAGGATACCCAAAGGAGACAGTTGGGTACACCTTCTATCACAGATCCGAAGGAAAAACGTTTGTCGCTAAGTTCGGAAACTTTCTGGAGAAGGAGTTTCTCTTGAAAGAAGTGAGTGGGAGGAAAGTAGAACTTGATGAGGTAACTGTACCTGCTCCCTTATTGGAAAGTAGCTCATCACAGAAATCTGTTCCTGTGACACCTGCACCAATTAGTGAGGAAGTTAATGATGATGATCATGGAACTTCAGATCAAGTTGTTACTGAACCTCGTAGATCAACCAGAATAAAATCCGCACCAGAGTGGTAAGGTAATCCTGTTCTGGAAGTCATGTTACTAGACCATGATGAACCTACGAACTATGAAGAAGCGATGGTGAACCCATATTCTGAAAAATGGCTTGAGGCCATGAAATCTGAGATGGGATCCATGTATGAGAACAAAGTGTGGACTTTGGTTGACTTGCCCAATGATAGGCAAGCAATTGAAAATAAATGGATCTTCAAGAAGAAGACTGACGCTGACGATAATGTTACTGTCTACAAAGCTCAACTTGTCGCAAAAGGTTTCCGACAAGTTCAAGGGATTGACTACGATGAGACTTTCTCACCCGTAGCGATGCTTAAGTCTGTCCGAATCATGTTAGCGATTGCGGCATTTTATGATTCTGAAATATGGCAGATGGATGTCAAAACTGCATTCCTGAACGCGTTTTTGGAAGAAGAGTTGTATATGATGCAACCAGAAGGTTTTGTCGATCCAAAGGGAGCTAACAAAGTGTGCAAGCTCCAGCGATCCATTTATGGACTGGTGCAAGCCTCTCGGAGTTGGAATAAACGCTTTGATAGTGTGATCAAAGCATTTGGTTCTGTACAAACTTTTGGAGAAGCCTGTATTTACAAGAAAGTGAGTGGGAGCTCTGTAGCATTTCTGATATTATATGTGGATGACATATTACTGATTGGAAATGATATAGAATTTCTGGATATCATAAAGGGATACTTGAATAAGAGTTTTTCAATGAAAGACCTCGGTGAATCTGCTTACATATTGGGCATTAAGATCTATAGAGATAGATCAAGACGCTTAATTGGACTTTCACAAAGTACATACCTTGACAAAGTTTTGAAGAAGTTCAAAATGGATCAAGCAAAGAAAGGGTTCTTGCCTGTGTTACAAGGTCTGAAGTTGAGTAAGACTCAAAGCCTGACCACAGCAGGAGATAGAGAGAAGATGAAAGATGTTCCCTATGCTTCAGCCATAGGCTCTATCATGTATGCAATGCTATATACCAGACCTGATGTGTGCCTTGCTATAAGTCTAGCATGGAGGTACCAAAGTAATCCAGGAGTGGATGACTGGACAGCGGTCAAGAACATCCTGAAATACCTGAAAAGGACTAAGGATATGTTTCTCGTATATGGAGGTGACAAAGAGCCCATCGTAAATGGTTACGTTGATGCAAGCTTTGACACTGATCCGGACGATTCTAAATCGCAAACCGGATACGTGTTTACATTGAACAGTGGAGCTGTCAGTTGGTGCAGTTCTAAACAAAGCGTCGTGGCGGGATCTACGTGTGAAGCGGAGCACATAGCTGCTTCGGAAGCAGCAAATGAAGGAGTCTGGATGAAGGAGTTCATATCCGATATAGGTGTCATACCTAGTGCATCGGGTCCAATGAAAATCTTTTGTGGCAATACTGGAGCAATTGCCTTAGCGAAGGAATCCAGATTTCACAAGAGAATCAAGCACATCAAGAGACGCTTCAATTCCATTCGGGATCTAGTCCAGGTGGGAAACATAGAAATTTGCAAGATACATACGGATTTGAATGTTGCAGACCCGTTGACTAAGCCTCTTCCACGAGCAAAACATGATCAACACCAAGACTCCATGGGTGTTAGAATCATTACTGTGTAATCTAGATTGTTGACTCTAGTGCAAGTGGGAGACTGAAGGAAATATGCCCTAGAGGCAATAATAAAGTTATTATTTATTTCCTTATATCATGATAAAATGTTTATTATTCATGCTAGAATTGTATTACCGGAAACATAATACTTGTGTGAATACATAGACAAACAGAGTGTCACTAGTATGCCTCTACTTGACTAGCTCGTTGATCAAAGATGGTTATGTTTCCTGACCATAGACATGTGTTGTCATTTGATTAATGGGATCACATCATTAGGAGAATGATGTGATTGACTTGACCCATTCCGTTAGCTTAGCACTTGATCGTTTAAGTATTCTGCTATTGCTTTCTTCATGACTTATACATGTTCCTATGACTATGAGATTATGCAACTCCCGTTTACCGGAGGAACACTTTGTGTGCTACCAAACGTCACAATGTAACTGGGTGATTATAAAGGTGCTCTACAGGTGTCTCCGAAGGTACTTGTTGGGTTGGCATATTTCGAGATTAGGATTTGTCACTCCGATTGTCGGAGAGGTATCTCTGGGCCCTCTCGGTAATACACATCACTTAAGCCTTGCAAGCATTACAACTAATGAGTTAGTTGTGAGATGATGTATTACGGAACGAGTAAAGAGACTTGCCGCTAACGAGATTTAACTAGGTATTGGATACTGACGATCGAATCTCGGGCAAGTAACATACCGATGACAAAGGGAACAATGTATGTTGTTATGCGGTCTGACCGATAAAGATCTTCGTAGAATATGTGGGAGCCAATATGAGCATCCAGGTTCCTCTATTGGTTATTGACCGGGAACAGTTCTAGGTCATGTCTACATAGTTCTCGAACCCGCAGGGTCCGCACGCTTAAAGTTACGATGACAGTTTTATTATGAGTTTATAAGTTTTGATGTACCGAAGGTTGTACGGAGTCCCGGATATGATCACGGACATGACGAGAAGTCTCGAAATGGTCGAGACATAAAGATTGATATATTGGAAGCCTATATTTGGATATTGGAATCGTTCCGAGTGAAATCGGGATTTTACCGGAGTACCGGGGGGTTACCGGAACCCCCCTGGGGGTTAATGGGCCTACATGGGCCCTAAGGAAGAAGAGGAGGGCCGGCCAAGGCAGGCCGTGCGCCCCCTCCCCCCTAGTCCGAATAGGACAAGGAAGGGGGGGCGCCCCCCCTTTCCTCTTTCCTCTTCCCCCATTCCTTCTTCTACAAGGCAAGAGGGGGGAGTCCTAGAGTAGGACTCCTCCAGGCGCACCCCTAGGGGGCCGGCCGCACCTCCCCCTCCCTCCTTTATATACGGGGGTAGGGGGGCACCCCAAGACACACAAGTTGATCTTCGTGATCGTTCCTTAGCCGTGTGCGGTGCCCCCCTCCACCATATTCCACCTCGATCATATCGTTGTGGTGCTTAGGCGAAGCCCTGCGTTGGTAGAACATCATCATCGTCACCATGCCGTTGTGCTGATGGAACTCATCCCCGACACCCTGCTGGATCAGAGTCCGGGGATCGTCATCGAGCTGAACGTGTGCTGAACTCGGAGGTGCCGTACGTTCGGTACTTGGATCGGTCGGATCGTGAAGACGTACGACTACATCAACCGCGTTGTCATAATGCTTCCGCTTTCGGTCTACGAGGGTACATGGACAAACTCTCCCCTCTCGTTGCTATGCATCACCATGATCCTTGCGTGTGCGTAGGAATTTTTTTGAAGTTACTACGTTGCCCAACATCAACATCATGGGAGCAATCGATGTCAAGAGAGTCCACTAGTGGGACAAGAGAAGCACCATCACCTATGTTACCTTTGGAGCGTCGCTCATGTGTTGTAGGTGAGGTGTTGAAGATCGTCTCATTGTCATCTTCATCTTGATGGAACCATGTGGGGGATGCATCATCGTCCACTATGGCCATCATATTTTCCATTGTAGGGATGGACTCATCGAGGATAGGCATGTCGTCATGTAGGAGACCTAGCACCAAAGAAGAAAACACACTAGGAGTAGAGGTTAAGTCGTTAGAAATCATGGTGGCCTCACGTGTCGTGTCAACTACCTCACTCACTAACTGTTGTGGCTCACTCACTCCCTCAAGGACGCACTCACTCATATGGTTGGTGGAGTCACTCAAATGGTGCTCAACCTCACATAGGATGTGTGGCATGCTCTCATGTGTGGGGCTAGTGGTGGTCACACTCATCTCATAGGAAATGCTCTCAATGTCACATATGGTGGAGTCACTCATGTCACTCATGTGGTGGTGGCTCTCCTCACATGACAAATGGGGCATCTTGACATATGTGGGTGTCGGAGAGATGTAGGTGCAAATGTCTCCATGCGCGGTCTCGTAGCTTGACTCGGAGGATGAGTCCAATATGGGCACCATCTTCATGTTGTTGAAGAGGTTCGCGCTGGTCGACATTGTCGAAAGGGATGGCCCTTGCTCGACCGTCTTGTCGCCATCTTGGTGTTGGAGGCCCATATGATGTGGCACCTTGTAGCTTGTCTCCATGATCGAAGGGAGTTTTCCATGCTCGACCATCTTCCTTGGGGGCTTCCGAAGATGGAAGTGTCGCCCTCGCTTGTAGGTGGTCGCCTTGGACTTGATGAATTCGTAGTAGGCGGACACGTGGGAAGTAGGCAAAGATGCCATACGTCCAAAGGCGAAGATGCCTTGATAGCACTTGGCGAAGATTCCAAAGTGGTGGTGGTAGCCGTAGCTCCGTCTTGGTTGTGCTCTCGTCTCGCGGTCTTCTCTTTTGCTCATGAAGCTTCGACTTGGCGTGAAGTAGGGCTTGTTGGGACTTGTGCATTTGCGCTTGTGGAGCATCTTCATGATGATGGTGTCGTTGTCGCGCTTGAGCTCGAAGGCGTTCGTCATCGTCGTGCACATGATGCTTGCAGGTGACTTGCCCTTCATGACGGTGTGGATCATGAACGTGTTGGTGGTTTCCATGTAGATGTTGACTTGGATGACTTGCGCTTGCATCTTTTTTGCGCTCCGAAGACTTGTGGCTTGAATGTCGCCGCCTTGAAGATGATGAAGGGGAAGTAGACTTGAGCAAGGTCCGAATCTCCTCCATCCTTGCATCTTGCTCCTCTTTATGTGCGGCAAGATTCTTGTCGATGTAGTCCCTTCTCCTTGCTTCGGAGTGAGAATGTCGATGGAGATGTTCTCGATGCGCTCTCGCAATCTTGATTGTGTGCCTTGCATTTGTCGTTGTAGATCGAAAATGGACGCTTTGGTGATGTAGTTGTTCACGCTGTCGTTGTTGTCGTAGACCGGAGAGGAAATGCCTTGCCTATCCATCACAAGACTCGAGTAGAGGTGAGTAGGAAATGAGATAAACAATACCAAGTTACCTTTTCCCAAAGTTGAGGGTGTATCTTGTATCACTCAATGTGAAATGAAAGAATAGTGGAATTGGTACCGGACTTGCTCACTCACACCTATCAAGTAAAGCTTATGGTAGAGCTCCGTGAGGATAGTGGCACAAAAATTTGATGCAAAATGTTAGCAAGAGTCAATAATGTTGGAAAAGATTCACAAATTCGCAAGTGAAATAAGTAGACCAATAGCAAATGTGGTACACGGAAACGCACACACGGATAGATAAATGGGGTCGTGCAACCAAGGAATGAGCACAAAATGTGGAATCCACGGAAAACGCTCGTGTTGCACAACTCAAGAGAGACGCTAGCCACGATTGCTCAATAGGCGGATACGACACTTATGCACAACCTATAAGATGCAAAATGGATAAACTTCTATCCCAAGTATTCTATGTATGTATGGTTCCCGGTGTTTCTCTCAAGATGATCCAAGATGATCCGATATGAAAAACTTATGTGCAATGGGGTATGATGCTATGGCACTTGCTTACAAGCTTCTTTGCTCTCTTTCTTTTGCTTAAAAGCTTTATTTCTTTTTTTTTCTTTTTTTTCTATGGACACTTTTGCACAATGCACAAACCAAGATAGCAATTGCGTATATGCGGGAACAAACTTGTGACACGAGATATGATACCAATATATGCACCACGATGATATGGTATGTATGATATGGGAAGTATGATCACTAATGTGCACAAGTAACGTTGCCGGCAATACTCAAATGGCTAGTCTTGATAGGCAAGTAACGCAAAATGGGCTAGGGGTTATCAATGCAATTTGCAAGGGAATATACAATGGTGTCGTCGAGGTTACCGTCCTTTGCGATGATGAGTGGCGGTGTTCTTGATGTAGATACCAAGATGATGTAGACCCGTCCCTAAGTAGCCGAAACACCTTAGGAAACGGTAAAAACCGCAAACTCATAATCTCCAAAGGTAAATGTCAAATGGTGGTAGTGGAAATGGCAATGTGGATGTGGTGGTGGTTTGTGAAGAAGCAATCGTCCCTAAGTAGCCGAAACACCTTAGGAGACTCAAATCACTACTCAAACAACCACTAATGGTAAATGGAGCAAAATGGGTTAGGTTGCGGAAGTCGGTGGTGATGTAGCGGATGATATGGTGAAGGGCCTAGGCAATGATGCCAAAATGTCAAAATTTTGATGGAGTCAAATGCTATTGTGCCTATCTAGGTGGATGGGGGATGTCAATAGCTACTCAACGAGCTAAAGTACGCGAAAATCGGACTCCGGATGTGAAAGTTATGGGCAAAACGGTGAACTGCTCACGACTGACCCGGGGGGTCGTGTGCACCGGGGTTGGAGCCCGTGGGCACGGGGTCCCGTGCGTACGGTACACACACCGAGGGCACGGGGTCACCTGGGACACGCGAGTTTGGCGGATTTCTTCCAGATCTAGGCGGCACAATGATGGATTTTGTGGATGGGGTGTAGCTGGGGGTATGGGGGTGGTATGGGGTGGTGGGGCAGAGGCCGAAGCGCACTGGAAGGGCCGTGCGCACGGGGTCTACGAAGCCCGTGTGCACAGGGGCCCGTGTGCACGGGGTCCCGATGGCCCGTGTGCACGGGGTCCCGATGGCCCGTGTGCACGGGGTCCTCGAGGAGCAGACGAACAACTCCGGATCCGTGGCAAATCTCGCATATGAGGTCAAAATCGAAGGGTGGAAGGTAGGAGAAGGTGGTAGAGGGGTGGATCTACTTGCTAAACACCAAATCCATGGATCAAATCCAAGAAAATCTCATCAAACCAACAAATCACAAGAAATTTTGGGGCTATTTTGGTGGGGAATTTTCGAATTTAGGACGAAATCACACAAAACAAGGCTAGAAAACAAAGAGGGGGCTCCAATTTCGTGATCAACCATGGCTCATGATACCAAGATGTTGTAGGGTGGAACCCTATGGGGAGATCTTTCACGAATTGGAGGGGAAATCCCCAAGAACAAGATGAACAAAAGAGGGAAAACAAGAGGAACACTCAAGAACAAGTCAAATCACACATCCACTAGACAATCAAACACACAAGATCCACAAGGTACATGAACAACAAAGGGAAATAAGATACATGGTAGAGTTCATCCCAAATCCTATGAAGGAGATGAGGGCTTGATGATCCTATGATTGGGATCCTTCCCCAAGGAGGAGGTCTTGATGTTTGGTCACTCCAAGAGGAGGTCTTGATCTCCTAGTGGAGTGGATCCATGGAGCAAAGCTCACAAGTGTGTATCAACTACTTTGCTATCCCTAACATATGGTCTAGGTACGGAATATATATGCATGGGAACGAAGTGGATGAAGAGGAGGCCTAAACAACAATCACAGCCGTCCATCCTGTAGGGCCCGTGCGCACGAGGTAAGTTGGGCCCGTGCGCACGGGGGTCCCGTGGGCACGGTATAGGCCCGTGCGCACGGGGTGCTCCAGCGCCAACTTCCTGAGTAGTCCGTGCGCACGGGGTCTTCGAGGCCCGTGGGCACGGGGTCGCCTGGGAGGTGCATATTTGATCTTGTTGCACTCCTTCTTCCTCCTTGTGGCCTTGTGGTCCTTCTCCAACTCCTTTGGGGTGTCCCTCACCAGCTTGTGGTCGTCGGTCTTCGTACCTAGCACTTTGGTGAGGTAGCAAGCAAGTCCAATGGATATTCATGATGTTCTTGAAGAAGAGCGGGTTCACCTTAGTTCCAACAGCGTATGTTCGAGGTCTCGTCATATGTCCTCTTGGGGTATGGAGAGTAGTCGGAGTGTACATGGGGATGACCCTGGGATGTTCCGCATCAGGTTTCCAGTGGCAGTGTGGTCACAAACGCCTCCTTTTTGCAAGCCAGATCAAGGCGTGTCCTTATTTTTGGAAGCCTAATCAAGACCATTCTTTATTTTTGATAACCAAATCAAGGCGATTCCTTTTTTATTGGCAGCCAAATCAACACGCCTCCCTTTTCTGGAAGTAAATATTAAAAAAGTGGCGTCCTACGGTTTTTAGTGGAGTTTATTTTTTTAATTAATGGGGGGGGGGGGACGAGTGAGAGGGGGTGGTGGGTGGTTAGGCGAAAAAAACCGTGGGTATCGGCCTACCAACTGAGACTTTAGGAGTAGAAATGCATATCATTGACACTGGATTTTCCTTTCCGGTCTTAGAGCTAGATAATATATCACATAGGGGGTAATATGTCTAAGCCCTAGAGGAAACACACAATCCGCATCTCGGAAGATTAGGATGCTCATTACTGTCAATTACTGCTTTGTCCATATCCCCATTTTAGGTCGTTGGAATTTCTAGTACAACTATGAGTGACATGTTTGTTTACGCGACCTCTCATCCCATATATTGAGTTTCATTAGTTTACGTGAGGAATCTATCTTTGAGAGTTTATTATCCTTTCATTTTTAGAAATGATTTTGATTTTTGTTCACTTTTTTGTTTAGAAGCAACCATTGATTGATTTAGTTTGTTTAAATACATGTTAGTCACTAGAGATGATCATCTGTAATGGGATGTAAGCAAAGTAAGATGAGAAAATAATAAGGCACACTGATCGATTACACTACTTTAATAGCTTTGGTATTATCACGAACAAGTAAGAAATAAGATTAAGACATGATCCACAACATTGAAAATGTGAGAGCACTAAGAGCATCTCCAACAGGCACTGAACACGCTGCGCGGTAAAAACTGATTTGGCGCGCGCCCATCACCTGGTTTGGCGCGGCGTGTAGCGTTTGCTTCAGCAGCCGCGCTGAAAAGCCAATGCAGCGCGCGCTCATTCTACAATTTTTTTTAAATTGAAATTGCATAGGTAGAAAAACAATACAAAGATATTTTACATTGGTGCAACTACTACGGCATAGATAGATAGATAGTTCGACATACATAGATAGATGGATACTACTACGGCATAGATAGATAGATAAAAACTACTACGGCATACAGAGACAGAAACTACTCCAAGTCGCTACCATCACCACCATCATCATCCTCGTCGGTGTTGTCCGAGGTTGAGAGCCATATGTCGTCCCAATGTTCATCGTCCGAGGTGAAGAACGACCTCCCACCTGCTCCAACGATGTCGCATTGCTCGTTCGCTAGTGCCTTCCGCTGACGCCGGCCAGCCCACTCCGCGCGGCGCCTTGCCGTCCTCTCCGCCCAGTAGGCACGATCGGCGTCGACGTCCTCCGGGTGGCGACGGCGCCACTCCGCCATGGCTCGCTCGTCCTCCTCGGCGACGAGGAGGTGGCGCTGCCGCCGAGCGTGGTCGGCACGGTCCATGTCGGTGATGAGACGCGGCGGAGGGGCGACGCGCTGCGCCTGCTCGCGCGTGAATACGTCCCGGAAGTTCATCAGCGATCGGGGGCCTCTCCAAGCGCCTCGCCGCCGCGTCGTACGCGCGGGCCGCCTCGTGCGCGCTCCGGAACGTCCCGAGGCCGAGCCGGACGTTGCTGGCCCGTATCTCGGTGGAGTACCAGCCGTTGGGGCGCTTGTGGACGCCGCGAAAGCCCGAAGCACCCCGGCGGCGTGGCGGCATGGTGGCGCGATGGTGGCACGGAAAGTGGCGAAGCGGCGAGGCGGCGAAGCGGCGAGGCAGTGAAGTGGCGAGGTTGCGAGGAGAAGGGCGCGTGGCCGTTCTATGCGCGTGGCGAGCGCGGGACTTTATAGGCGTGCGTGAAGCGGCGCGCCAAATCTACCGCGCTGCATGATGAAGCCATGTACACTACTAGGAAAAGGCATGCTAGTGGCGCACCAGTTTTGCCTTCTAATGGCGCATGGCTGGTGCGCCACTAGACTCACGCCATTAGAATTTTTTTCTAATGGCGCACCACATGCGCGCCATTAGAATCTGGTATTCTAATGGCGCACCAGGCAGTGCGCCATTAGTACTGCCCACAGTGCGCCACTATTATCTGCTATACTTATAGCGCAGCACATGGTAGTGCGCCATTAGTAACAACTTTTTTAATTATTTTCTTCTTAATCTCAGGTCACTATTTCACATATGAGATATTCAACACACACATATATATATATATACAACAAGCATCCATATAGCAATCATATCCAACACACAAGTTTCATCATATATACATACATAGCCAACACATAGTTTCATCGTTACAAAAGTTTCACATTGTTCATCCAACACCGTTATCCATCAATTCACAAAAGTTTCACATTGATACAAAATAAAAACACAAATGGAAAAGAAGCACTCCATCCACGCAAGCTTCCGTCAATTAAATCAAATCTGCAAAATGATAAACAAGAAGTTAGAAGAAGAAAAAGAAGAAGACTAGAAGAATACTAGAAGAGGAAGAACACTAGAAGAAGAATAAGAAGAGTTTTGGAAAAGAAGAAGAATAAGAAGAAGACTATAAGCTTATTATGTAAACTTGATCATTTTGTGCTAACATAAGTTATTTTGGAGCTAACCTATAGGAAACTAAGCATATAAGGTCTAAGTTAGTATATTAGAGCCAACTTAGGTAAAATGAAGCTAACCTATGTCATTTTGGAAAAGAAGAAGATTAAGAAAAAGACTATAAGCTTATTATGTAAACTTGATCATTTTGTGCTAACATAAGTTATTTTGGAGCTAACCTATAGGAAACTAAGCATATAAGCTCTAAGTTAGTATATTAGAGCCAACTTAGGTAAAATGAAGCTAACCTATAGGAAACTAAGCATATTAGAGATAACATAGGTAACTAAGTATATATATATATATATATATATATATATATATATATATATATATATATATATATATATATATATATATATATATTAGATAGCTAACCTATAGGAGATCTGACATACCTGACAAAGTAGGCAGTTCTTCTCCTTCTTCTCCTTCATCTCCCTGATGCGCCTAGAGCGGCGAGGCGGTGGAGGCAGTGGAGGTAGTGGGATGTAGTCTTCTACCACAATTGGCGTGGTCATGTCGCCCAGCTGTGGGATCGCCGGCGCCACCACCAGTGCGTGGTCATTGTCAGGCACCACCACCATAGCGAGGCCACCTTCAGGCACGACCATCGCTAGGTCATCCTCAGCCACCTCCATCTCTTGCCCATGGTCAGCCACCACCATCTCTTGCCCATGGTCAGCCACCACCAGCGCTAGGTCATCCTCAGCCTGATGCACCAAAATCCACTTGCATTTTACAAATCTGTATACTGTCCTGCCCAGAACTTGCATGGCATTACAGTTTTGCTATTTCAGTCGTTGTTTGTTAGCATCCACATAGAGGTCTTCATACCTAATATTACAAATTGAGCTTTTGGATATATCACTTTATTGCTACCTATCTGCATTTTTCCCGATAGTTTCAATAATTTTAGATGAAAACACCAAGTTCTAAGTTATATCTTATATATGCAACTATAGTCAGACTCCAGTACTACGTATGCTGAGCCCTAGGTGTTGTTATTTCTCTAGATGTGAGCCTTTTAGTTTGTGATTTGCATTACAGATGACTTGGACATGCACTGCTGAAAGTTAAATGCACACTTTTAACTTAATTCATAATGCACATTAAAAAGAAAAGGAAATTCTTCTAACTGTATAAGAATCAAGTCATTTCATTTTTCACCAAAAACTAAATTACTTATTTGTGATGGTTGTCAGTAGGCTAAAGCAGTTCCTTATTTTTAATAAATATCGTGTCATTTGCTCAGTACTTATTCAGCGGAACTGATCATAAATGCAGTACCAAACTCACATGTGGTCATTAGCTGTGTTCCTAATTTGGAGGAGTTGACATATAAACAGTTGTTGAAAAGCATATATTTTTAAAGGATTTGGTGCAAGCATACAACAGATTATTGCTAGCTTTTGATTCAACATATCAAACATACAAGGTCAATCTAAATCAGGTCCTTGAATATCTAACACTAACAGGGGGTTCAAGATTATGGCACCTACTTTTTCCCTATAAAAGTGGACTTTTAGAATAGAAATCACCAATTAACAGAGCCCAAATTGCATTATAAGAACAATTATTCCTCGAACTCGACTGCAGTTCATTGTGGTGCTTCCCTCTTTCCTATATGACATTAACCTCCAATGGGCACACATTACTTGCATATCAACCAGAAGTGGAAAACACACTACTTACATATCAAATAGGCAGAGAAGATGTACAACTATTTTAGCCACGAGAACAGTCAAGAATCCTACCATGGTCAGGAGAGGGGCGCCGAGGCGGCGCTTGGGGGAAAGGCATCGGCTGCCTGCCGCGGCAGAGGGTCGGGCGGTGGCGTCGAACAACACAAAGACGCCGGGGAAGGGGCAGGCAAGGCCGCGTGTCACCGGAAAGCCAGGCCTACCCTAGGGTTTGCAGGTGAGGGGATGGAGGAGAAGGGAGGAATCACCTGGGGGAGGGGATGGAGGAATGGAGGAAGACGCCGGCGTTGAAGCTCCGGCAGCGGCTGGGCGTTGAAGCTCGGTGACACGCGGTGGGCTCCTCCACTCGCTTGTCTCTGCGTCTCGGCTTGGGCGGAGGGCGTCGAGGCGCGGGCGCGGGCGGAGGGGGACGGCGAGGTGGCGGCGCTCGCTCGGCGTCTCCTCCTGGCTCGAGGCTGACGGCGCTGAGGCGACGGCTGGGGCAAAGTTAGGTCAGTGGGGGATCTGGCGAGGGAGGGAGAGAGGCCAGAGGGGGAATAGGTGGAGGGAAGCTTTCTAATGGCGCACCACACGCCGGTGCGCCATAAGTACGACCAGTAGCCATATCTACTGCCCAACCCCATCTACAATAGAACCCACCCACTAGCCCGACTGGTCAGCACGCAGCACACACACCAGGAGGTCCTGGGTTCGATTCCTAGGATCCCCAATATTTTTTTATGCATTTTAAATGGTGTTTTTTATATTTATTTGTGTTTAAATATGTTCAAACTTGTTTAAATCATAACAGTAATATTTTTATGCATTTTAAATGCTGTTTTTTATATTTATTTGTGTTTAAATATGTTCAAACTTGTTTAAATTATAACAGTAATATTTTTTATAAAAATAGTAAAAAAAAATAAAAATATGTTCAAAAAGTCTTGGTCTTGGGGCGGGTGCTCGGCGGTGGAGCGGGGAGGTTGCGATGGGTGGAGCTAAGCGGGAGGTCTTGGTGCGATCGAGATGGAGGGGATCGAGATCGAGATGGAGGGGAATGGAGATCAAGTGTCCTCATGAATTCAAAAAGTGCCCATGAAATTTAAAAATATTCATGATATCAAAAGTGCCCATGAAATACAATCGAGAAATGAAGACTACGATTTAAATACAATCGGTCTTAGCTAGCTATCTGTTCACAATCTTCTTGCCCTTCTTTTTCGCAAACGGAGTTCTTCTGTGGAACGTACGTCCTTTAGGTAGGGTGGTCCTGCTTCTTCTTGTGGTGTGTGATTCTTCCGTAGTATCTGTCCTTGTCGTTACCGGTGTAGGATTCCATCGTTACCCCGGAGTTCTGATAACCATCGCTCTTCATGTCCTTGTCCTCGGTGTAGAATGTGTAGCTGTTGATATCGTGCGCCTCATAGGTCATCGAGGTTGTGCTCGGCGCCTGTGACAAGGCGAATATGAGTTGTTCTTCCGCGGAAGAATCCTCATGTAAAGGGTGCAACGAAGCTTCGCTTGAACCAACGCGTGAAACATGAGTTGTGCTCTTTGAGTATATCTCCGTCCGTCCTCTGTTGGCCTCGGTCATTGTACGTCTTATTAATAAAGGTTTTGTGCTCTACCACCCAAGGATCGACCACGTCTATGTGTTGTAGCGCGACTAGGTTTGCTCTTTCAAAGTCGGCGAGTCGACCCTCGAAGTCGACATGCATTTCACGGCGACCCTCATGGTGACCCCATCCAGCGAGCCTGCCGAGGTGCCTGTTGACGGGCAGACCAACGGGGTTCTCGATGCCTAGATAATTCGTGCAGTAGGAGATGCACTCTTTGGTCAGAAAGCCCCTGGCTATGCTTCCCTCTGGACGTGACATGTTGCGAACGTATCCTTTGATGACACCATTCATCCTTTCGAATGGCATCATGCTGTGCAGGAATGTCGGCCCGAGTTGGATGATATCCTCCACTATATGGACCAGCAGATGCACCATAACGTCGAAGAATGCAGGCGGGAAGTACATCTCAAGCTCGCATAGTATCAACACGATCTCTTCCTGTAGCCTTCTGAGTTGCCTCACGCCAATCGACTTCCGAGAGATGACGTTGAAAAAGTTGCATAGGCCAAATAGCGTTTCACGGACGTGCGCGTCCATGATCCCACGGATTGCAACTGGAAGTATCTGCGTCATCAGCATGTGACAGTCGTGAGACTTCATCCCATTGAACTTCTACTTCGCTGGGTCTAGGTATCTGCTTATCTTCCCCGCGTAACCGTAAGGAAGTTTTACTCCTAGGAGGCAGGTGAAAAACTGCTCGATCTCCTCCTGACTTAGAGTGAAGCACGCGAGAGGGTAGTCATTTCCGGTCTTCTTGGCCTTTTTGCCTTTGCGACGACTTTCCGTGTCCTGCTTCGCCTCATCATCATCATTAGCGTGAAGCTCTTGCCTGATGCCCATTGATTTCAAGTCTGCCCTTGCTTTCGGCCCATCTTTGGTCCTCTCTGGCATGTTGAGCAGGGTACCAAGCAGACTCTCGCACACGTTCTTCGTGATATGCATGACATCAAGGCTGTGAGGCACACGGTGGATCTTCCAGTACGGCAAGTCCTAGAAAACAGACCTCGTTTTCCATACCTTCAAGACGGTGCGCCATTAGTAGTTTTGCAAAAAAGTAAAAATAATAAGTATATATACTAATGGCGCATCTCCTCTGAGTCGCCATTACTAGTTTAAACTAGTAATGGCGCCTCTTGGCGATCGCGCCATTAGTAGTTTTGCAAAAAAGAATAAAACAAAATTTACGATAATGGCGCCTTTGCACTTGGTGCGCCATTAGTAGTTATAGATAGTAATGGCGCATTATGGACCAGATGCGCCATTAGTATGTATGGGAAAATGGAAAAAAATAATAATTCATACTAGTGGCGCACCCTGTTTACGGTGCGCCATTAGTGTCTTCCACACTAATGGCGTATCACAAACAGGTGCGCCATTAGTATATAGTAGTGGCGCACTGCTTCCACGGTGCGCCATTAGAATCAATCCTATCTATAGCCCTTTTCCTAGTAGTGGTACCTAGGGTAGGGTCATGGACCTATTCAAGGTACCCTCCCCAAGGACATCCCTAGAAGAAACTACCTTTCAGTCAACCTGGAAGGATTTCACTCGACGTACTCGAAGACACTCGACCATGAAGCCACTCACTCGACCGACAGGAGATCTAGAGTCACTCTGCACACAAACGGTCTGTCATTAAGTAGTCTTTATGGTCATGATAGCACTTTATATATGGCGTTACCAGTAACGGCAGACCTTAATGTACTTTAAACCCTACATAACTGAGGGCCGGAGGGGTCTGGCGAACTCTATATAAGCCACCCCCTCCTCAGTGTAAAGTGTTCGCACCCCCGTAATTCATACGCATATAATCCAGTCGACCGCCCTCAGGCTCCGAGACATAGGGTTGTTACTTCCTCCGAGAAGGGCCTGAACTCGTAAACACCTTGCGTACACAACTACTCCATAGCTAGGATCTTGCCTCTCCATTCCTAACCCCCTATTCTACTGTCAGACTTAGAACCACGACAGTTGGCGCCCACCGTGGGGCAGGTGTCTTAGCAACTTATTGGAGAAGTTGCAATTTTTTCCGATCTCCTTCATCATGGTTTCAGGCAGAGTTTTGGTCGAGGGCTGCGAGATCCGTCTCGGCGCGCTCACGTTCATCGCCGACGACTCTGCTTGGCTTCAGGAGGCTCCACTCGACATCGACGCGCTCCCAGTCCGCGGAGTGACACACTTTTGCGCGTGTTTCCGCGGCGTCCTCCTGCGGCAACCGTCGACCCAGTATCGGTCGGTCGTTGTGTCATCCTCCCTCCCTGCTTCCTGCTGGCGCAAGCGCTCCGGTCGGTCGAGGCTTCAGCGGTGGGTGAGGCACGCGGTGGCCCACCAGTCGGCCACCCCCCAAGTCACAGCAATCGAGCCCGACGAATCTCTCTACGGCCTGTTCGACTGGGTTCCGCAGAGATCGTGATCCGAAAGCGACAAAGATGATCCAGCGGCGGAGGTCCTGATGGTCAATGGACCGCGCAGTCCTCCCGGCTTCCCCCGCGCCAACGGAGGAGACGGTGGAGGCGACCCAGCGCAGGTCCACGAAGAGTATCAACCCGAGCCACTCACTTCGCTGCAAAGGGAAGATCTTCGCCGCCGGAACATGGAAGCGCTGCATACTCCTATCGTTGGAGAAACCCCCGAGGCTCGTGCCTTAGAGGACGCGCGTTTGGCCAACCTGGCTGAGCGCACTCGACTGGAGAACCTCCAGCGAGCACTCGACGAGCGTGCACGGCAACGGGTTCCGAACTCCAGTCGACGTCAGCTCTTTCCACCACCGACTCAGGTATATCGAACTCCGATTCAGAATTTAGCAGCTGCAACCCATATAGCAGAGTCAATTCAGCCTTCCCAGTCAGAGGCTGGTAGAGGCTTGATGCAGATCAGAGATTTGCTCCGAGCAGCAGGAGATCAAAATTCAGCCGTATCACAGTCGCGGAACAGGATTCACAACAGATCCGTCGGTGCAAATACAGTCCAGTCGGCCCATAGCCTGAGATCGTCCCCGAGGCGTGAGGGACGTGGGGGTCGGCGTGATCAATATGATGACCGATTCGATCGCGATGATCGGCGTCGAGTGCCCACTCCACCCCCAAGAGGTGGGTCGTACGCCCCTCGACAGCAAGATGACAGATGCCAGCACAGTGTTGGGCGAAGGGTTCCAGTCGACCCCAGAGAACCAGGCTTTGATGCGAGGTCCATCATCGTTCAAGGTTTGGTCGATCGGAACAGAGCTCACTGAGAAGGCCATGACAGAGATGTGCCCACCAGCAGCAGAGTTCACGTCTCAGGACCAGAGTGTTTTAGCAGAGCCATCAGGGCCGTAGTGATTCCTCCCAATTTCAGGTTGGCGATTGGAGTCAGTAGGTTCACCGGCGAGTCCAAGCCCAATACTTGGCTTGAGGATTACCGAGTGTCTATTTAGATTGGCAGCGGCAATGATGAGGTGGCCATGAAACACTTGCCTCTTATGTTGGAAGGCTCAGCCAGAGCATGGCTGAATCAGTTGGCACCTAGCAGCATTTACACTTGGGAAGATCTTGCCCGAGTGTTTGTTAGAACATTTGAAGGAACTTCCAAGCGACCAGCAGGGTTGACAGAGCTGCAGGTTTGTGTGCAAAAGTCAAATGAGACTCCGAGGGATTACATCCAGAGGTGGACCACGTTGCATCACACCGTGGAAAATGTATCTGATCACCAAGCAGTCTGTGCCTTCAAGGAAGGCGTCATGAACAGAGAGCTGAGTTTAAAATTCGGTCGGACCGGAGACATGACCCTGAGTCGGATGATGGAGATTGCCACCAAGTATGCCAATGGTAAATAAGAAGACCGACTCCGGAGTGGCAAGTACAAGCCAACCGCTCATGAAACCGGGGGAGGGAACTCCATTCGGAAACAGAAGCGGAAAGCTGAGCCAGCTGCTCCTGGAGAAGCCTTGGCCGTGACTCAAGGAAAGTTTAAAGGGACGCCCAAAGGGCCTTGGAACCCTAAGAAGGTGAAAGACAAGGAGGGAAATGACGTGATGGATTTGCCATGCCACATCCACACAAAGAAAGATGAGGAGGGTAACTTCATTTACCCGAAACATACCACTCGACAGTGTCGGCTCTTGATACAGCAATTCCAAGGGAAACAACCCAAAGATAAGGAAAAGGAGTCGGACAAAATTGAGGACAAGGGGGATAGTGATGAGGAATATCCCCAGGTGAATTCCACTCTAGTGATTTTTGCTGACGTTGAGAGCAAAAGTCGATTGAAAGTTATCAACCGAGAAGTGAATATGGTTGCTCCGGAGACTCCCAATTATCTGAAATGGTCTCAGACTGCCATCACCTTCGACCAGTCCGATCACCCGACACACATAGCTACCCCTGGGAGGAATGCTCTGGTGGTCGACCCAGTCGTCGAAGGCACTCGACTGACTAAAGTGTAGATGGATGGTGGCAGTAGCTTGAATATACTGTATGCAGAGACGCTGAAAGGGATGGGCATTCTGATGTCCAGACTCAGTACCAGCAACATGAGTTTCTATGGAGTCATTCCTGGCAAGAAGGCTGCGTCACTCGGCCAGATTTCTCGTGATGTGGTTTTCGGAGATTCCAAACATTTCCGCAAGGAAAAGTTGACATTTGAGGTTGTGGATTTCTAGAGTGCCTATCACGCTATTTTGGGCAGGCCAGCTTACGCACATTTTATGGCTCGATCATGTTACGTGTACCTCAAATTGAAGATGCCTGGCCCCAAAGGTGTGATCATTGTTACTGGTAATCACAAGAAGGCGGAAGAGTGCTTTCAGAAAGGCTCAAAGATTGCCGATGCTCATATGGTAGAAGAAGAGTGGCAGGAACACCAGAAAAATGCAGACCCGAGTGATTTGTTGCGAGCTAAGAAGCCTACTACAGAATCAGCGTTTCAATCGTCCGGTTAGACAAAGCCGGTTCACATCCACCCGACTGATCCCAACGCTGCTCTGACTAATATCTCCACAAACTCGACCCCAAATAGGAAGAAGCGCTCATCCAGTTCCTCCGTGAGAACTGGGACATCTTTGCATGGAAACCTTCCGACATGCTAGGTGTACCCAGGGGGCTTGCTGAGCACCGTCTACGAGTCGACTCAAAGGCAAAACCTATCAAGGAACATCTGCGGCGGTCCACCGTCCAAAAAAGGAAAGCCATTGGCGAAGAGGTGGCTCGGCTCTTAGCAGCAGAGTTTATCCGAGAAATTTACCACTCCGAGTGGTTCGCCAATGTTGTCATGGTCCCCAAGAAGGACAAGTCACATCGGATGTGCATTGACTTTAAACATATCAATGGGGCCTGCCCGAAAGATCATTTTCCTCTCCCCCGCATCGACCAAATAGTCGACTCGACTGCGGGATGTGAGCGACTGTCTTTCTTAGACGCCTATTCCGCGTACCATTAGATCCGTCTGTATGGACCCGATGAGATCAAAAAAGCTTTCATCACCCCATTCGGGTGCTTCTGTTATGTCACCATGCCATTCGGCCTCAAAAATGCCGGAGCCACGTTCATGAGGATGATTCAGAAGTGTTTGCTCACTCAAATCAGTCGGAATGTGGAAGCGTACATGGATGATATTGTGGTCAAGTCATGAAAAGGTTCCGACCTGCTGACTGACCTTGTTGAAACATTTGCCAACCTCAGGAGGTATGATATCAAGCTTAATCCATCAAAGTGCACATTCGGAGTTCCGGGCGGAAAATTACTCGGTTTTCTCGTTTCTGAACGAGGAATCGACGCAAATCTAGAGAAAGTGGGCACTATACTCTGAATGAAAAGACCTGTGCGTGTGCATGATGTTCAGAAGCTTACTGGTTGCTTGGCCGCTTTAAGTCGATTCATCTCTCGTCTCGGTGAAAAGGCATTGCTTCTTTACCGACTGATGAAGAAGTCAGACAAGTTCGAGTGGACTCCTGAAGCTGATGCAGCGTTTGCAGAGCTAAAATCCCTGCTTTCCACCCAGCCGGTGCTTGCTGCCCCAATCAGCAAAGAGACTTTGCTGCTTTACATTGCAGCCACAAGACAAATTGTCAGTACAGTACTTACGGTCGAGCGGGAACAAGAAGGAAATGCCTTCAAAGTTCAGGGCCCAGTATATTATATTTCTGAAGTTCTGGCCCCGTCAAAGCAAAGATACCCTCATTATCAGAAGCTTGTATATGGGATCTATATGACCACGAAGAAAGTTGCTCACTACTTCTCTGACCATACCATCACAGTCATCGGCGACGCCCCATTGTCAGAGATTCTGCACAACAGAGATGCAACTGGTCGAGTGTCAAAATGGGCGATTGAACTCCTTCCCCTGGATATCCGACTTGAGGCAAAGAAAGCTATCAAGTCCCAAGCAATAGCAGATTTCCTCGCCGAGTGGACTGAACAACAACTGCCGACTCAAGTTCACTCGGAGCACTGGAGCATGTTCTTTGATGGCTCTAAAATGCTGAATGGTTCTGGTGCTGGGGTAGTGTTGGTTCCCCCCCCCCCCCCGAGGAGACAAGCTCAGATATGTACTCCAGATTCACTTTGATTCCTCCAACAACGAAGAAGAATACGAAGCACTTTTGTACGGGTTGCGTATGGCCATTTCACTCGGTGTCCGTCGCCTCATGCTCTACAGCGACTCAGATTTGGTGGTTAACCAAGTGATGAAGGAGTGGGACGTCAAAAGCCCGGCTATGACTGGTTACTGCAATGTAGTAAGAAAGCCGGAGAAGAAATTCGAGGGGTTAGAGATTCATCATATACCCCGACTGAACAATCAAGCAGCCGATGATTTGGCAAAGATAGGTTCCAAGAGAGAAGCCATTCCCAGTGGTGTGTTTTTGGAACATATCCACGCGCTGTCGGTTCAAGAGGACCCTTTCACCAAAGAAGCCCCGCAGCCAAAAAGTGCCACGGATCCGACTGAAGTCGAGGTCCCAGCTGTGGTCGACCTGATCATGGAAGTTTTGGTTATCATTCCCGACTGGACAGTGCCTTACATCGCATATATCCTAAGGAAAGAGCTCCCAGAGAATGAAGAAGAGGCTCGACAGATCGTCCATCGATCCAAGGCCTTTACTGTCATGAAGGGACAGTTGTACAGAGAAAGCATGACTGGAGCCAGTCAGAAGTGCATAACGACGGAAGAGGGCCGGATAATTCTCAACGACATCCACTCGGGGACCTGTGGCCATCATGCGTCCTCTCGGACTATTGTGGCTAAAGCATATCGATCAGGTTTTTACTGGCCCAAAGCAAATGAAATGGCGAAAGAGATAGTCGACAAGTGTGAAGGATGTCAGTTCTACTCCAATATGTCGCACAAGCCCGCCTCAGCCTTGAAGACCATTCCAATCGTCTGGCCCTTTGCTGTTTGGGGGTTAGATATGGTTGGGCCACAGAGAACTGGCAGGAGCGGCTTCACCCATGTACTGGTGGCAGTCGACAAGTTCACCAAGTGGATCGAAGCCAAGCCTATTAAAAATCTTGATGCCGGCACTACCATCAGCTTCATCAGAGAATTGGTATTCAGATATGGAGTTCCGCATAGCATCATCACCGATAATGGGTCGAACTTCGATTCCGACCAATTCAAAGCCTTCTGCACTTCTCAAGGCACACGAGTCGGCTACGCTTCAGTCGCCCACCCCCAGTTGAATGGACAAGCAGAAAGAGCCAACGACCTAATTCTCAAAGGACTGAAACCCCGTTTGATGCGTGACCTCAAACACGCAGTAGGTGCATGGGTCGACGAACTCCCATCAGTTCTTTCAGGATTGAGGACTACTCCAAATCGGTCGACTGGGAGAACTTCATTCTTTCTAGTCTATGGAGCTGAAGCGGTTCTGCCGAGTGATCTGCTTCACAATGCATCACGAGTCGAGCTCTACTCTGAAGTTGAAGCAGAGCAAGCCCGGCAGGACACAGTCGACCTTATGGAAGAAGAAAGAGAGATGGCCATGATCCGATCGACCATCTATCAGCAAGACTTGCGTTGATTCTATACCAGAAATGTGAAGAGTCGGGCCTTCCAAGAAGGAGACTTGGTCCTCCGAGTGGACCAACAGAAGCCGCACAAACTTGCCCCTACTTGGGAAGGTCCTTTCATCGTCACCAAAGTTCTCCACAATGGAGCATACCGTCTTTACAATGTCGGTTGCCAGGTTGATGATCCACGAACTTGGAATGCAGACCTGCTCCGCCCCTTTTACACTTAAAGTATTCACTCGGATGAGTTGTAATAAAAGTACTCCTGTAGTTTTCTTATCAAAGACAAAAGTTTTATAATTTTCTCATTGCTTGTTGTTGCTTTTGTTTATAAGAGAAATCCCCCAGTGGGTGGCTTAGCCGCGAATCCGCCTAAGTTTGTAAAAAAAATTCTACCGAGGGACGAGCTGGCCTCTCACTCGGAGGCTTAGCTGCGAATCCGTTTCGCCTAAGTACTTGAAAATCCTATCGAGTGGAGAGCAAACCTCTCACTCGGAGGCTTAGCTGCGAATCTGTTTCACCTAAGTACTTTAAAATCCTACCAAGTGGTGAGCCAGCCTCCCACTCGGAGGCTTAGCTGCAGTCCAAGTACTCGCCTAAGTGTTTAAAATCCTACCGAGTGGTGAGCCAGCCGCCCACTCGGAGGCTTAGCTGCAGTCCAAGTACTCGCCTAAGTGTTTAAAATCCTATCGAGTGGTGAGCCAGCCTCCCACTCGGAGGCTTAGCTGCAGTCCAAGTACTCGCCTAAGTGTTTAAAATCCTACCGAGTGGTGAGCCAGCCTCCCACTCGGAGGCTTAGCTGCAGTCCAAGTACTCGCCTAAGTGTTTAAAATCCTACCGAGTGGTGAGCCAACTGAAGGAAATATGCCCTAGAGGCAATAATAAAGTTATTATTTATTTCCTCATATCATGATAAATGTTTATTATTCATGCTAGAATTGTATTAACCGGAAACATGATACATGTGTGAATACATAGACAAACATAGTGTCACTAGTATGCCTCTACTTGAACTAGCTCATTGATCAAAGATGGTTATGTTTCCTAACCATAGGCATGTGTTGTCATTTGATTAATGGGATCACATCATTAGGAGAATGATGTGATTGACTTGACCCAATCCGTTAGCTTAGCGCTTGATCGTTTAGTATGTTGCTATTGCTTTCTTTATGACTTATACAAAATTCCTTTAACTATGAGATTATGCAACTCCCGTTTACCAGAGGAACACTTTGTGTGCTAGCAAACGTCACAACGTAACTGGGTGATTATAAAGGTGCTCTACAGGTGTCTCCAAAGGTACATGTTGAGTTGGCATAATTCGAGATTAGGTTTTGTCACTCCGATTGTCGGAGAGGTATCTCTGGGCCCTCTCGGTAATACTCATCACCTAAAGCCTTGCAAGCATTGTAACTAATGAGTTAGTTATGAGTTGATGTATTCTGTAACAAGTAAAGAGACTTGCGATGCGAGATTGAACTAGGTATTGGATACCGACGATCGAATCTCGGGAAAGTAACATACCGATGACAAAGGGAACAACGTATGTTGTTATGCGGTTTGACCGATAAAGATCTTCGTAGAATATGTGGGAACCAATGTGAACATCCAGGTTCCGCTATTGGTTATTGACCGAGAATAGTTCTAGGTCATGTCTACATAGTTCTCGAACCCGTAGGGTCCGCACGCTTAACGTTACGATGACAGTTTTATTATGAGTTTATAAGTTTTGATGTACCAAAGGTTGTTCGGAGTCCCGGATGTGATCATGGACATGACGAGGAGTCTCGAAATGGTCGAGACATAAAGATTGATATATTGGATGGCTATATTCGGACACCGAAAGTGTTCCGGGTGTTTTCGGAGAAAAACCGGAGTACCGGAGGGTTACCGGAACCCTCCCGAGAAGTAATGGGCCTTGATGGGCCCTAGTGGAGAGAGAGAGAGGGGCCGGCCAGGGCAAGAGGCACGCCCCCTCCCCTTGAGTCCGAATAGGACAAGGAAGGGGGGGCGCCCCCCTTGCCTACCCCCTCTCCCACTCCTTCCTTCCCCCTCCTTCTTGGAATAGGAAAGGGAGGGGGCAAACCTACTTGGAGAAGGGTTCCCCCTCCTAGGGCGCGCCTTCCCTTAGGCCGGCCCCCTCCTCCTCTCCCCCTTTATATACGGGGGAGGGGGGCACCCCATAGACACACAAGTTGATCTACGGATCGTTCCTTAGCCGTGTGCGGTGCCCCCCTCCACCATATTCCACCTCGGTCATATCGTCGCGGAGTTTAGGCAAAGCCCTGCGCCGGTAGAACATCATGATCGTCACCACGCCATCGTGCTGACGGAACTCATCCCCGAAGCTTTGCTGGATTGGAGTCCGGGGACGTCATTGAGCTGGACGTGTGCTGAACACGGAGGTGCCGTACGTTCGGTACATGGATCTGTCGATTCGTGAAGACGTACGACTACATCAATCGTGTTGTCCTAACGCTTCCGCTTACGGTCTACGAGGGTACGTGGACGAACACTCTCCCCTCTCGTTGCTATACCATCACCATGATCTTGCGTGTGCGTAGGAATTTTTTTTGAAATTACTACGTTCCCCAACAGTGGTATCAGAGCCAGGTTTTATGCGTTGATGTTATATGCACGAGTAGAACACAAGTGAGTTGTGGGCGATACAAGTCATACTGCTTACCAGCATGTCATACTTTTGTTCAGCGGTATTGTGAGATGAAGCGGCCCGGATCGACATTACGCGTACGCTTACGCGAGACTGGTTTCACCGTTACGAGCACTCGTGCTTAAAGGTGGCTGGCGGGTGTCTGTCTCTCTCACTTCAGCTGAATCGAGTGTGGCTACGCTCGGTCCTTGCGAAGGTTAAAACAACACCAACTTGACGAACTATCGTTCTGGTTTTTATGCGTAGGTAAGAACGGTTCTTGCTAAAGCCCGTAGCAGCCACGTAAAATTTGCAACAACAAAGTAGAGGACGTCTAACTTGTTTTTGCAGGGCATATTGTGATGTGATATGGTCAAGACGTGATGCTATATTTTATTGTATGAGATGATCATGTTTTGTAACCGAAGTTATCGGCAACTGGTAGGAGCCACATGGTTGTCGCTTTATTGTATGAAATGCAACGCATACATAATTGCTTTACTTTATCACTAAGCGGTAGCGATAGTCGTAGAAGCAATAGATGGCGTAAACGACAACGATGCTGCGATGGAGATCAAGGTGTCACGCCGGTGACGATGGTGATCACGATGGTGCTTCGGAGATGGAGATCACAAGCACAAGATGATGATGGCCATATCATATCACTTATATTGATTGCATGTGATGTTTATCCTTTATGCATCTTATCTTGCTTTGATTAACGGTAGCATTTTAAGATGATCTCTCACTAAAATTATCAAGAAGTGTTCTCCACGAGTATGCACCGTTGCCAAAGTTAAATCGTGCCCGGACACCACGTGATGATCGGGTGTGATAAGCTCTACGTCCATCTACAACGGGTGCAAGCCAGTTTTGCACACGCAGAATACTCAGGTTAAACTTGACGAGCCTAGCATATGCAGATATGGCCTCGGAACACGGAGACCGAAAGGTCGAGCGTGAATCATATAGTAGATATGATCAACATAGAGATGTTCACCATTGAAAACTAATCCGTCTTACGTGATGACCGGTTATGGTTTAGTTGATTTGGATCACGTGATCACTTAGATGACTAGAGAGATGTCTGTCTAAGTGGGAGTTCTTAAGTAATATGATTAATTGAACTTAAATTTATCATGAACTTAGTACATGATAGTTGTAGATAGATGGCTCGTGCTGTTGTTCCGTTGAATTTTAATGCGTTCCTTGAGAAAGCAAAGTTGAAAGATGATGGTAGCAATTACGGACTGGGTCCGTAACGAGGATTATCCTCATTGCTGCACGTAAGAATTACGTCCCGGAAGCACCGCTGGTGCGAACTGCTGCTGCAGAGCAGCACGGATGTTATGAGCGTCTGGCGAGCAAAGCTGATGACTACTCTATAGTTCGATGTGCCATGATTTACGGCTTAGAACCGGGTCTTCAACGACGTTTTGAACGTCATGGAGCATATGAGATGTTCCAGGAGTTGAAGTTAATATTTCAAGCAAATGCCCGGATTGAGAGATATGAAGTCTCCAATAAGTTCTACAGCTGCAAGATGGAGGAGAATAGTTCTGTCAGTGAGCATATACTCAAAATGTCTGGGTATAATAATCACTTGATTCAACTAGGAGTTGATCTTTCGGATGATAGCGTCATTGACAGAATTCTCCAATCACTGCCACCAAGCTACAAGAGCTTTGTGATGAATTATAATACGCAAGGGATGAACAAAACTATTCCCGAGCTCTTCGCAATGCTAAAGGCTATGGAGGTAGAAATCAAGAAGGAGCATCAAGTGTTGATGGTCAAAGACCACTAGTTTCAAGAAAAAGGGCAAAGGGAAGAAGAAGGGGAACTTCAAGAAGAACAACAAGCAAGTTGCTGCTCAAGAGAAGAAACCCAAATCTGGACCTAAGCACAAATCGAGTGCTTCTACTGCAAGCAGACTGGTCACTGGAAGCGGAACTGCCCCAAGTATTTGGCGGATAAGAAGGATAGCAAAGTGAGCAAAGGTATATGTGATATACATGTTATTGATGTGTACCTAACTAGAGCTCGTAGTAGCACAGGGTATTTGATACTGGTTACATTGCTAATATTTGCAACTTGAAGCAGGACTACTGAATAAGCGAGCAGCGCCAGGGCGAGGTGACAATGCGCGTGGGAAAGCGGTTCCAAATTCGATGTGATCGCGATCGGCACGCTACCTCTACATCTACCTTCGGGATTAGTTTTAGACCTGAATAATTGTTATTTGGTGCCGCGTTGAGCATGAGCATTATATCTGGATCTTGTTTGATGCGAGGCGGTTATTCATTTAAATCAGAGAATAATGGTTGTTCTATTTATATGAGTAATATCTTTTATGGTCATGCACCCTTGAAGAGTGGTCTATTTTATTGAATCTCGATAGTAGTGATACACATATTCATAATGTTGAAGCCAAAAGATGCAGAGTTGATAATGATAGTGCAACTTATTTGTGGCACTGCCGTTTAGGTCATATCGGTGTAAAGCGCATGAAGAAACTCCATCTTGATGGACTTTTGGAATCACTTGATTATGAATCACTTGGTACTTATGAACCGTGCCTCATGGGCAAGATGACTAAAACACCGTTCTCCGGTACTATGGAGAGAGCAACAGATTTCTTGGAAATCATACATATAGATGTATGTGGTCCGATGAATGTTGAAGCTCGTGGCGGATATCGTTATTTTCTCACCTTCATAGATGATTTAAGCAGATATGGGTATATCTACTTAATGAAGCATAAGTCTGAAACATTTGAAAAGTTCAAAGAATTTCAGAGTGAAGTAGAAAATCATCGTAACAAGAAAATAAAGTTTCTACGATCTGATCGTGGAGGAGAATATTTGAGTTACGAGTTTGGTTTACATTTGAAACAATGCAGAATAGTTTCGCAACTCACGCCACCTGGAACACCACAAAGAAATGGTGTGTCCTACTCGGAGGCTTAGCTGCAGTCCAATTACTCACCTAAGTGTTTAAAATCCTACCGAGTGGTGAGCCAGCCTCCCACTCGGAGGCTTAGCTGCAGTCCAAGTACTCGCCTAAGTATCAAATACAATGTGCGCTCTGCAAGGATGACGAGGTGCAGGTCGACTGCTTCCTTCTCCTTCGGAGCTACACCATAAATACGAAAATCCTACCGAGTGGAGAGCAATCCTCCCACTCGGGGGCTTAGCTGCAGTCCAATACTCGCCTAAGTATTTAAAAATCCTACCGAGTGGAGAGCAATCCTCCCACTCAGGGGCTTAGCTGCAGTCCAGTACTCGCCTAAGTGTTTAAAAATCCTACCGAGTGGAGAGCAATCCTCCCACTCGGGGGCTTAGCTGCAGTCCAGTACTCGCCTAAGTGTTTAAAAATCCTACCGAGTGGAGAGCAAACCTCGCACTCGGAGGCTTAGCTGCAGCCCAGTGCTCGCCTAAGTTTGAAAAATCCTACCGAGTGGAGAGCAAACCTCCCACTCGGGGGCTTAGCTGCAGCCCAGTGCTCGCCTAAGTATCTGAAAACCCTACCGAGTGGAGAGCAAACCTCCCACTCGGGGGCTTAGCTGCAGCCCAGAGCTCGCCTAAGTTTGAAAAATCCTACCGAGTGGAGAGCGAACCTCCCACTCGGGGGCTTAGCTGCAGTCCAGTACTCGCCTAAGTTTGAAAAATCCTAACGAGTGGAGAGCAAACCTCCCACTCGGGGGCTTGGCTGCAGTCCATTCCAATTCACAAGGGCGACAAAGCGCTGGTCGACTGTTACCTTCTCCTTCGGAGCTCCGCCACAAATACAATGTGCGCTTTGTCCCGACCCGCAAGGATGGAGGTTGGTTGCAATCTGTACTTCAACCTGCAAAAGTACGTCACAGGCACTAAAATATATTCCGAGTGAAGAGCAATATTCACTCGAAGGCAAATGCAAACATATTCAACGGCAAAACCAAGTTCAGATAGCGTCCTATGGATTCGGAAGTGCTCAGGCATCAAGCCTGACAAAGTTTAACCGGTTACAAAACCACTCGGCATTCCGAGGCAAATTTAAGGCAGGGCATAAAAGTTTTTTCTCACTCCTCGGGCGGGGGACTGGAAGGCGCAACAAACTCGTCCAGGTCGATTCCATCTGCGATCCGAGTGGCAGCAGCAATGAAGGTCTCCATGAAAGATCGAAAGTCATGCTTCTTGGTATTGGCCACCTTGAGGGACTCCAGCTTGTCCTCTCGTGCATCCTTGCAGTGAACACGGACCAGAGACAGAGCGACATTAGCACCACACCTGGCAGAAGACTTCTTCCATTCTTGCACTCGACCTGGAACTTTGTTCAGTCGAGTCATCAGAGACTCGAGGTCATTCTGAAGCGTTTCCCCCGGCCAGAGTGTTGTGTCGATGCGCGACGTTGCAACCTTCAGTCGAGCAAGATAGTCCAGCACACCAGCAACACGAGACTCCAGTCGGAGCACGTTCATGGCAGTTTCGTCCTTCACAGGAGAGTTGATGGGATCCAGGCCTGTCTCCACTCAACTAGTCTCTTCCTCAAAGTTTTGGCAGAATTCTGTAAACACAACCCAAAGATAAGCCAACAGTTCTATGGTAAGTCAATAATTACAAGCCAGTCAGATATAAGGGATTACCTTCAAGCATGAGGAATAACTTCTTGGCGAGCCCCCCCCCCCCAGATAAGCCTCTAGATCGTTCTTCTTTCCCGCCAGTTCGCTAGGCTTATCGCTCAGAGCAATCTTGTCATTCTTCAGTCGACTGGCCTCCTTGTTGGCCGCGTCAAGAGCAGCTTTCAGATTAGCATTTTCCTCTTACGTTTACCGACTGAAGTCAACTTTTCTTCCGCGAGCTTGGTCTTGTCTGAAGCCGTTTTCTATGCCTCGGCAAGGTCAAGATCCTTCTTCTTCAGAGCCTCCTTCAGTTTTTCTACAAAGTGACAACGAGGTTAGAATCAAGAATGAACAAAAAAAGTAAGGTCAGTCGTCAAGATTCTCACCAAACATACCTTTTGCTTCCTCCTTCGCCTTCGTGAAGTTCTCCTGGACAAGCTTCAAGTCAAGTTCGAGCTGTATATGTTTGTTCTCCAACTCAGTATAATGAGCCACAAGCTCGCAAGATTTCTGCGAAAAGTCAGTCGACAGACATCAAAAATAGGTCACTTCCGAGTGACTAAGAGAAAAAATCATAGCATTTCTAAGACTATAGCCGAATCAAAATATTCAACAGTAGTCTCGGGGACTACACCCAGTGGGTGCACTCAGCGTGCCCCCACTGGTTCTACCAACTCGGATCGATCAGTCGACCGACAGAGACAGAAAGTTATGATCCTAAACCATAGCTAACTGCCAGCAGTCAACCACGGTGTCGTTAAAAAAATATGTTCTTCAGACCATAGTCGACTGCCAGCAGTCAACCATGGTCTCGGGGACTACACCCAGTGGGTGCACTCAGCGTGCCCCCACTGGTTCCATGATTCCATTCGACCAGACCGAGTGGAAAAAGTAAAGTGAAGAAGTTCAAAGTATAAAGACTATAGTCGACTGCCAGCAGTCCACCATAGTCTCGGGGACGACACCCAGTGGGTGCACTCAGCGTGCCCCCACCAATCCAACAATTCAGTCGACGCACCCAGTGGGTGTACATATACTAAGATCTTCAGAAAAAAGAGTTTTTAGGTACCATATCCTAACAGAACAAGCGGAGATCAACTAACCTAGACATTATTGTGAAGAGCTGAGCTTGCATCATAAGCCGCTTGACTGGCGTCTCGGATCGCCTTCACCTGCTCCATCATGACCCCTGCTTGGCGTATAGCTTCCTTAGCAGCGCCTGCTTGATCCTCTAGGACATGGTGTGTGGCGAAGAGGGAAGGCAGATTAGCACTCGACGATGAAGGGCGAGCACTCGTCAGCGGCACAGCAAAAGACACGGTAGTCCGAGTGACGTTGCCTCCCTCCGGAACCAGCGTCTCAGGTGCTGATACAACCTGAGCAGTCTTGCCAGCAGGCACCTTCTTGTCCCTCCTCTGCCTCAGTGGCTCCTCATCGTCATCGTCAGGGAGATCGATGACATGAGGTGGGGCTACAAGAAAGATTCAAAGTTAAAGATGAAGATCTAATCGACCAAAAACAAAACTACAGAGATCATACCAAGGTTGGAGGTGGCAGCATATTCCATTTCTTGATCCTCGTTCCTGGCTGAGGTCTCGGAGGTAGCAGTGCTGCAGATCCCAGAAATCAGTCGGTTAGCCAACGAATCGACCAAGAGTTTATCCATGCCAAACAAGAAAACACAAGTTCTGCTATTACCCGAAAATAGTGGGAATCACCATCCTCATCTTCGGCAGGGCCTTCGTCGGCTTTGATGACATCGCTCGAGGTTGCTTTGACGCTTTCTTAGTCGGTGTCGAAGAAGTCATCCGAGGATGTTTCGTTGACTGCCCAACGGGCGCAGTTGCTTTGCCACACTCGACTGCGGGGTCATGGGTGAGCTTGGATCGCCTTTCAGTACGGGGAGGGTCGACTTCCTCCTCCTCTTCCTCCTCCTCCTCTTCACCAGAACCGTCATCTTCTTCATCCTCCTTGCCGTCAGATTGCCACTCCTCCTGACTTTCACCTCCGCTCCCCTCCTCCTCCTCGACCTATTCTTGCGCCCCATTGGGCATCGAGTACATCTCGGTAGTGAACTGGAAGACAACAAACAAGACAAGAATCAGTCGACTGAATTCTAACAAAACAAAATGAAGGAAGCAGGGTTAGAGTCGGAGGTACAGAATTGGACCTTGTCTGGCTGGTACGATTGGTCGAGTGGAGGGATCCTCCTGGCTCCTCGGGGGTTGTCCTTGTTCCCTGTTATGGCAGTCATCCACCTCTCCAGTGTGGCATCCTCGACCTCCTCGAGGTGTACCCGAGTGGTGTCTTCAGTGCCAGAGTACATCCACACCGAATGGTCTCTATATTGGAGTGGCTGGATGCGCCGCCGAAGGAAAACCTCCAGAAGGTCCATGCCAGTCACTCCATCACGGATAAGTTGGACTACACGCTCGACCAGCACCTTAAACTGAGCCTTCTCCTCTAGGACCACCTTCAGAGAGGACGACTTGCTCACTCGATCCATGGAGAAAGGAGGGAGTCCAGTCGACTGCCCTGGCGTCGGCTGGTCTTGGCAGTAGAACCAGGTCGACTGCCACCCTCGAACCAACTCGGGAAGGACCATGGCTGGAAAGGCACTTTTACCCCTCATTTGGATCCCAAGACCCCCCACATTCGAATCACTTGGGTTCTCTCGTCACTCGGATTGGCCTTTTTCACCGTCTGAGAGCGACAGGTGAAGATGTGTTTGAAAAGGCCCCAATGCGGCCGGCAACCCAAGAAATTCTCACACAAGGACACGAAAGCAGCGAGATACACGATGGAGTTGGGTGTGAAGTGGTGGAGTTGTGCCCCAAAAAAGTTCAGAAATCCCCGAAAGAAATGGTGGGGCGGCAAAAAAAACCCGCAGTCAACGTGAGTGGCTAAGGGAACACACTCACTCTCCTGAGGCTGCGGATGCCACTCCTTCCCCGGGAGCCTCGCTGATCCATGAGGGATCAGTCCCTCATCGGCCAAGTCGTCCAGATCCTTTTGGCGGATGGTCGAGCGGATCCAGTCACCCTGGATCCAGCCCTGCGGTAGACCGGCCCGCGACGAGGCTCCGCCCCGACTGGTCGCCCTTCCCTTCGCCTTCGCCGTCGCCTTCTGCGCCCGCTCCAAAGCCGTCGTCTTCTCCTTCACCATCGTCGCCGGCGAAGCACGCACAGGGCAGCAACGCTGGGATAGAAGCGAATGCGGTAGATGAATATGAGGAAGAGGGAGAAGCAAATGAGGGCGCACTGTTCAAAACCCCCATCTGGCGCCTTATATGGGGTCGCTTCCGAGTGACTGACTGGTAGGCCCGGGTGATCCTGTCAAATCCCGCAACAGTCGCGCGTGCGATACATGGCGAAAAAGGTGGCACAAAAATCGAGGCGTCCCTGCCTTATCCCATCCGAGTACTGCGGCTTCCTCCGCCTCACGCGCTTCCCAAAATTCAGATCCCGCTAAATCCACGAACAGCAGAGCAACTTGTCAGACTGGAGATTTCCTCTGATCCGTCGCTCAGAGATCTCCAAGTATAGAAAAGTCACTCGACCAATACAAAGAATGGATCAAGGCGACTGAAAAAAAAGTTGGTGCCGTCACCCAAGGTCATTGATCCAGAACAAGATATACTCATAGCACAAAATATGGGTCGGAAGAATTCTCAACTCCTTCCTCACTCAAACCTCGATCCATTCGGGGGCTAATGATGAAGCCATGTACCTAGGGTAGGGTCATGGACCTATTCAAGGTACCCTCCCCAAGGACATCCCTAGAAGAAACTACCTTTCAGTCGACCTGGAAGGATTTCACTCGACGTACTCGAAGACACTCGACCATGAAGCCACTCACTCGACCGACAGGAGATCTAGAGTCACTCTGCATACAAACGGTCTGTCATTAAGTAGTCTTTATGGTCATGATAGCACTTTATGTATGGCTTTACCAGTAACGCCAGACCTTAATGTACTTTAAACCCTACATAACTGAGGTCCGGAGGGGTCTGGCGAACTCTATATAAGCCACCCCCCTCCTCAGTGTAAAGGGTTCGCACCCCTGTAATTTATACGCATATAATCCAGTCGACCGCCTCCGGGCTCCGAGACGTAGGGCTGTTACTCCCTCCGAGAAGGGCTTGAACTCGTAAACACCTTGCGTACACAACTACTCCATAGCTAGGATCTTGCCTCTCCATTCCTACCCCCTATTCTACTGTCAGACTTAGAACCACGACACCCCGTGCCGCTTTCTCCCCCGCGCGCGCAAACGCTTCTCGCGTGCAGTAACTTCCCGCCACCGCTGGATCGCGCGGAACCAGTCGGCGCGCGCAAAAAACAGCTTTTACCGCGCGAGCGCGCGTTTTGCCGCGCCTGTTGGAGTTGCTCTAAATATATGATCACCACAGTATGATATTCATATATTCATCTTGAGTGGACTCCTCGAAGGTGCAATTTTGATATCCTCTACCTCCTCGAGCGGGATGTGCTTGCTCCGGTCGCCGTTCAACAAACCTACCCATGGTTCCAGGTCCAACCCTCACCTCCACAACTTCCTCCTGGTAGCAACTTTACCAAGTTCCTTTAGCCTAGAGAGCCTTTCTAAGACATTCTGGTAAGCATTTAGCAGGCATTCTTCTGAGATCTTTTAATCCTCCGACCCCTTCATCTCTTGCCCATAATTCAGAAAAAAATAGAAAAAAAACAACAACCTGGATGGTTCTAAAACCGGTATGTACTTTGTCTATAGAACCTTCCCAAAACTGCTCTACTGGGCCGGCCTACTAAGGCGAGCACATAGGCGAGTTGGTGCTAAGAAAGATATAGCACTGGTGGTGGGGTGGTGTTTCGTGTCTCTAATTTTGTGCACCACCCTTTTTGGTTTGTCTTTGCATGCGTGGATTTTTTATTGGGCTTGTGTCGTTCAGTTACGAGGCCAAGCAGGTTGATCGACCGATGAGCATGAGCGAGTGCGGGATGGTGGTGAGCAACCACTTAGTGTCGCATCCTAGGAGGAATCATGCTTGGGCAAGGATCACCTCCTTCTTGGCGGAAGGAAGTAGGTTCAAGCAGCTCAGAATCACATATCATTGAAGCGTGGCGGGTAGTGAAAGGATGGAAGTGGAGGTAGGGAGAGCAAGATGTTGTGAGATCGCGCGACGAAAAAAGCACATGCGGTGGGGAGAGCCGAGAGGAAGGCATTGGCTGAGGTGTCAAGGTGTCAGCTGTGACTCATTTGGCCATGTCAAGGACCTCCTTAGCGTGGCTAGGTGACATGGTAAGGTGGATCACAATGGAGGTGATGACGGCGAAGGTGGCAGTGAGCTTGTAGGTGCAGTAGGGGCCTGTGAGTGATGGGGGATAAAGGACGCGATATGGGTTTTGGAGTTGTCATTGTTGGCGAAGGCAGCCTACAGGATGAACTCTAAGTCGCTGGCCTTGCTATCTAGGTCACAAGAGGTACAAATGAGCAAGTCGAAGCTCAAGTCTGAGCCCGACAACCCTCCACCAACCCCCATCTCGCGCGCACTACAGGACCAACATGTTGACCCATCGTGCGCTTGTGTCTGTCGATGCTGGAGAACATGAGGCACCCCCTTTGTCCTCGCGACAGACTTGTTTTACCTTGTTTGGAAATTGCTACCCTAGAAATACACGTCAAGATTCTCCCGATACTTGTTGATGAAACTCAACATGGATTGGGGGTGTTAAATTCATCATTATGGATTGCCCTGCATTGTCACAATAATTCGCTCCATCCAAGGGCTCCCCAGGAGTTACCCTATAAAAGAATAATACTCTTCGCTCTAAATATAGCAACATTCAGTTTCACCGATTAAAATAAACACTCGTATGTTCGGAGTGCCCAATAAGAATGCATGCTGTTTTGTACTGACTGCTAGCTAAACATCAATTGTTTTTTTCAGACTTGTTCACCCGACGGTCCACCTATTACCAAAATATGCCACTCATCTCTCCATACTTCCATGATCGAAGGATCTACGGTGAGAGCCCCAAGATTGATCCCGAAAGAGATAATCCAGAATAAGATAAGATTTCGGTGGTCAACATCGACCATGAATGGACAGTTCAATAATGATGCTCATTCATTGACAAAGTTTTCATTTGCCCTTGTGGCTCATGGGGCGCATATTTGACGCTCTCTTAGCAAATAACGGGTTAACACACAGAGAATTTTGTGGTGGAAGGACCCAATATGGCGTTGAGCGCTTCTCTAGCGAATTTCCTTCTATTTATTTTTTTGCTTTGGTTTTTTCAGCCATTTTTCTAAACAAACGGTTGCTGTATTTTTTAGAGATTTCAAAAATTATTTTTTATGAAAACAAATCTTCATGAATTTAAAACATACTCCTGAATACAAAAATGTCTCAATTTTTTAATAAATCCCTAAATTTGAAAGATTTTCTCAAATATTGAAAATGTTCTCTAATACAAAAATATTCTCAAATGTTAAAAATGTTCTAGAAACAGAACAAGAATTCTGGAATTTTTAACGCGATAAGCGACAAATAGGATTTGCCCCCCTTAAATTTGTGTGATTGCCCAACTATTTAACGCGATAAGCGACAAATAGGATTTGCCCCCCTTAAACTTGTCATGGCCATAAAAGTTTGGATGTACAGAAATTTTTGGACCAGGCTGGGAGCGAACTATGCCCACCTACGACTCCCTGTATAAAAAACCCCGAAACATTGCCCTTGAAATCTTGTGTAAGTTATCTTTACCTTGTATCGCCTGAAAAAAGTTCAATCAAACTTTATCCCAAGCCAGTAGAATTTCATCTAAAACTCTAAATTTTATTTGGTTATTTCATCCAAATTTTCTAAATTCATCGATTTCAGAGGCCTCTGATTTTTATTCCTTTTGGGTTTAAACCCCAAAACTTGCTAGAGACAGAGATGATTGATGCCCAACCAGCATCTCCAAATTGATACAATATCGAGAAAAAAATATAGTAACGGTAAAGTGAGGATTGAAATTCGTCACAGTACATTTTATTAGCAACAAGCTCTGAATTCATGAAAGTAAATTTGGAACCAGACTAATTTTGAATTAACTACATCCAAAATGCTTGAGCTTCAAAAAATTTTTTGTACCTAGACACGCTGTAAGAGCGAGCGCGCCGGCGAGCCGTGACCACGGGCTCACCTTCCTCGCCACGCTCCACACAAAAAGAGGTCAGCCGCAGAAGACAGGTTTCGGCGTCAACCAACTGAACCAAGCACTTGTCTTGGTCGTTCACCTTGGGTCTCAGACGCTCCATGAGACAGTACTCGCTACCGCCGCCTTCGGGAGATGACATGGGCACGAGCTTGGTGTCGATGTGGCTCCAGCCAGCCGCGGCGTCCTCCTCGAGACAGAACAGCTTCTCCCTGCCGTCCTTCCACTCTGAGGGAGCACTCAAGACATTGCCGGCGCAGAGGTAGCCATCATTGACGGCGTCGAGACCGACCCACGCGTCGAGACCATGGTCGTAGTGGGCGTGGCCGACTACGGGCATCCGCCAGTCGCCAAGGCACGTCCACTTGTGACTTGTCGTGCTGAAAGAGAAGGTCTTGCGAGTGGCCGAGCGCCAAGCAGAAACCAAGATCTCATGGTCGTGCGGGGCCGCTCCTAGCGGGGCGCGCACCGCATGCGCCAAGATGTTATCGGCGTCGAAGGGGAGCATCAGAAGATTCTCAGTGCAACTCCAACGCCACTGCGACGAAGCGGACACCGGCTGCCAATTCCAGAGATTGTCCTCGTCTCCTCCGGCTGCATGGGCGGTGAGGCAGTGCAAGCCCGATGCAAAAATGGTTTTGCCGTGGCCAACGTACTTGTAGTATCTCTCAAACCCACATGACTCGAACAAATACAGTCTGTCGCCGACTGTAATGGCTGCCGTGCAGCCGCAGCCGTCAAGGAGGCTTTTCGGGAGGTAAGGCGAGACGACCTGCGCCGCCGTCTTGGTGTCATAGATGAGGACGCCGCCGACGCTGACCTCTGGCCGTTCCACGTCTCTGGTGATGCTGGTAGATATGGCGACAATGCTGCTGCCAACCGCGGCGAACTGCACATCTTCGCGGACAGTGGGAAGCGCCACGCGGAGGACCCGAGGCTGATCGTCGTCGTTGGTGAGGTCCAGCTTGTGGATGCCGTGTCCGTCGCTGTGGTCGTCCAGAACCACGTATAGATGTCGCTTCGCAGCCGCCGCCCGATGCTGCCGGTTGGCCTCGGCGAGCAGATCGCCATTGGAGTTGGAGTTGGAGGTGTATCCTCGTGAGCTGATCAGGTCATCTCTGCCGAGAGCGGCTGTCAGCTGGCTCGCACCGTGGCTGAAAGGGCGGCGACGGGAGAGAAGGAGGTGTCGAGGCTGTCCGAGGAACGATCGCCAAGCCCACATCGTGTATCGGCGGCGGCCGGAGGTTAGGGTTGAGAAGGAAAAGACCTACCAGATCGGCGATCACTAGTAGAAAATGGATTGACCGCTCGATCCAATTATGCTACGCGACGCGCTTATTTCCGAGTATAATTTTTTTATAGAAAAATTACTACGTAAGCTCTACTACTCCTATGTTAATAAGCACTTAGGATTTGGTCAATTTTTGTATATACTCCTCCGTCCTAAAATACGTCCTAAAATAAGTGTCTTAATTTTTCCTTTTACGAGACAACTTTTAATTTATTCATCAACTGTCAAGGTAGTACAAAGGGCATCAGAAATAAGAATTACATCCATGTTCATAGACCCCTAGCGACGACTACAAACACTGAAGCGAGCCGACGGGACACCGCCGTCATCGCCCCTCCCACATCGGAGCCAGGCAAACATTTTTGTAGTATACAGTCAGGAAGTCGTCGTGCTAAGACCTCATAGGACCAGGACACCAGAATATCAATCGCCGCCAACTGTAGTATACAGTCGGGAGCAACTTGGTGAATGTCGCACCAGCACCTGCTCATGCAATCGCACCTGCTCATAGCAGCCCGTCCTCCGTCTCTGGCATGCTCAGCGGGGCTTCGTCTTTAGCTGAGGTCGACGCCCTCCCGACAACTACCTGTCACATCGGCCCTCTTCAACACACACACACACACACACAGAGAGAGAGAGAGAGTTAATCTTTCGTTTCCTTTGCCTTTCGGATGTATGACGTCACAGCCATGTCTTCGTAGGCCGATGAAACCCTGTGCATCATACCGTACACCATCCGCGGCCAGAAGGTGGACGCGGGAAAGACAACAATAGTGAAGCCAAGGGAACGCTCGTTCCACAATCGGCCGATGCCCCATGGCGTCTTCAAGGTTTTCGTGGCCAGTGTTATAGCGGGCCACAAGAATTTGGTTCCTCTGGTACAAATACGGGAGTATGATGATGAGGCCCCCGCCGCGGCTTGGCAATTTACGGGAGTATGACGATGAGACCCCGCCGCGGCTTGGCGACTGCAAGAGTTGGGTCTTGTTGTGGCTGAAGGGTCTCCTTCGTCTGAAGGCGGCCGGGAGCACACCAACGAGAACACCCCAGCAAGGTATTAACACCACCTCACCTACCCAATTAGCGGCATCCGTCGTCCCGAGTGATAGTGGATGACGTGAGGAAGTGGATCCACTAGTGGTTGATGATGTCGTTGGCGTCGAAGAAGCAATGAATGATGTCATGGATGAGGATAATGACCCTCTACGGTTTCTCAATACTGGTGGCAATGACGAAGGAGAATTGATGGCTCAGTAGTATGACTCAGGATTTGAGTGTGAGGAGTTGATGCCTGAATTGTCGGATCGGGAACGTCTTAAGGCTGATTGCGAGAAGTCTCTCTTCATGCAATCCTTGCAGGACACGCCTCCAGATGCCGCCTCAACCCAGGATCAACAGCGTGAGGCTCGTGCAATGCTGTGCCCGACTACACTGGGGGCGGTGGTCAGGCACGGTATGTTAGTCTCAGTTCCGGTACCCCAGAAGCATAGGAAGAGACCGAGGAAAGGCCCTACTGGCGCCAAATAAAGCTGCTTCTATCAGCGAGCCGCCTCCGTAGCCTCGGGTTGCAGCCCATATACCTATCAAAGGTGCGGCAAAACTCCATGTCCCGGTGATCCGATCCAACCTAAGGCAGCGCTGTAGGGCATAGATGACGATCTAAGCAGACTTCATGACGATATGCTGTCGAGAGAGAAAAGCCTTCTCGTCTCGAAAAATCTAGGATACCCGCTCTACATGGTTAACGTCCCACAACAAATGTTGTATGTCCAGACATTCCCCGCGGATAAGTTCTTCCTTCAATTTGGTTACTTCTTCAATATGCTTCACATGACAATGCTAGATTTTATGTTCGTCCACCTTTATGCCTTGTACATGAACTACATCATCAAGAGTGAGCAAATATCTTATATCTCAGTCGCGGACCCGTACTTTATGCACGAGGCCTTCTTGTTAGTCTGTGCAGAGCACCGTAAATATGCGAGGAACTACATCGCCGACTTCATGATCGCCAATAAGGACAAGGGGTTTATTCTCCTGCCTTATCATCCCATGTAATTCATCCGCGGATATCCTCTGTGACACATACATAATTTCTTAAATTTTAGTCATTCCTTTGCACGCGTGGAAGCTAATTTGAGTGTACTGCACGCCGTCCTCATCATTCTTTACCCCCGGTTCTCCCATGCTCTTTACTTGGACTCGTCGAAGAACATAAAGAAAAAGGATTACACACACATCAAGAGTGTTCTCGATAGTGCATCTTAAGCTACGACCAACGAGGTGGAGAGATCACGGTCAAGAAGACAAAGAACTGCGTGCCTTGCTTCGGCCATAAGACCGACTTATGCTGCATCAGTAAACCGAATGTGAGTCTCAGTGATGGATTCTACGCCATCAACTACATGCTGGAGTACAGAAGGGATCAACAGAAATGTCACATGACACCTAAATCCGGCGACGCCGTTTCTGCAATGGGCCAAGAAACTAGGAAATGTACTGGATCATCAACTCTGAGGGGAGTTCTATCACATCCAGTGTGAACTTGCCCAAGTCATCATGAAGGAGGTCATAAAAAAACAGGGATGTTCTACGAAGAAGGGCAAATGTCGCCGGAAGACTCCGAACACACGTAGCCGCTCAGCGTCTCGACTTGAAGCCTTTCACGCAGCTTGGATCATTCCGCCCTGATTTGGAAGAATTGCACAACGTGATGGAGTGATTGACGATGACAATGTGTCTGTTTAATCACTAATTTCTCTATGACAAAACTTTGAATTTATGCACGACGAAACTTTGTGATGTAATTAAACTGTCCTCCTCAACTAGCATAGATCACTCTAGTAAATTAGTTTGGATATGATGAACTTTTTTATTTATGTTTACGATATGTTGCTTCTACTTTTACTAACTCTGTCTCTTTGTGTTGCTCAACTATAGATTATGTTGCATATTATTGATGAATTTATCATGTGCCGATGCAGGTATGTGGATTATAGATGGCGAAGAAGTGCTACGCCGTGTATGTAGGGAAGGTTCTAGGAGTGTACGACGAGTGGCTAGACTGTCAGACCGATGTGTCGGAGTTCTCGGGCGGCAACCAGAGAGGTTTCGATAGCAGACGCGAAGCAGAAGCTAGTTACTTGTGGTTCAGACTTGCACGAGAGAGGGATCGGTACCGGCGCCTCAAGTACTACATTATGGCACTCTTGCTCATAGTGATCGCTCTTCTCTTCTGTATCATAGTTTAGATATAGATGATGAAACATGTGTATGTGATGATCATGGAGTTGCTTGTATCCGAGACATGTTGCATAACTTGTATCACTATATTGAGATGATGATGAGAGACATCATTTGTGTTGGACGATGTGATGATATGATGAGACTATTATGTGTATAATATGATGAGAATATTGTTTGTTTACGATATGATTAGACTACCATATAAAATCTGTACAAATACATTGCAAATACGCAGCAGAAAAAAATTATGCGTAACGCTGGTTAACAAGAAGTAGTAGCGCCGGTAGGTTAGGAGCGCAGGGTGGAGTCCCGTGCTACAGCTATATAGCAGTAGCACTGGGCAGACCAACGCTACTACTACAAGTTAGCTGTAGCGATGTAGTAGTAGCGCGGCCACCCGTGCTACTGGTAGGCAAAAGCCCAGCGCTACTGCTAGGGTTTTCCCTAGTAGTGGCGGCGGCACGGTGGAGCCGGCGTCGACGACTACGATAGAGGGGTGGCGACGGGTGGCGACGATGGGTTGAGGCGAAGAGGCCAGTGGGGTGCACCACGTCGATTTTATGGTGGGGGAGAGGAAGTGGCCAGTGTAGCGCAAAAAATATACGAAACTAAGCCAAACGCGTTATATCAGACACTCGGCTTACATGCTTGGTATTTTCTTCAAAAAGGTTTTTCCTTTAAAAAGAAAAGGCTTATGTAAGCCGAATATGCCGTTAGAGGGCACTTGACCTATAGAGTCCGTTGCTGTTCTGTTAATTGCAGTGGGATTGACCACGTGACAGAATATACCGAGTTTCTTTTGTAAGTGGTGTGTGTTTTATGATATACTTGGCTTACTTGGGGCTCGCAGTTGTCGTGTGGTTTCAGAGGGTACTTGGCTCGCAGTTGCCGTCTGCAGTTGCTGTGTGTATTTTAGAAGGTTCTCGGCTTACACTAGGTTAAGCGGAGTACCCGAGAAAAAAAATCTCGGCTTATGAAAAACACTAGGCAACATGTGTTTTTTTCGAGTGAGTAGTACCATGCATGCATAGGTGCCGGAAAAATATGTGATAAAAAGAGAAAAGTGAGAGAAATGCAAAAAAAAAAAAAGAAATAGGAAAGGTCAAAGTTCTACTAGAAGCCAACTGGAGTTTGCTCGTTGCATGCAATTGCAAACCAAATCCCTTAGCGATATGCACTGCGCTAGCAATTCGGATACGAACTGTGTTGGCGTAGCCTCGCCCTTGACGCCACCAGCCTACGGGTACTCTCCGATCACCACACGTACGAAGCTATACCAGGCCGCTGGATCAACTCCCTCCGGCCGGAACACACGCGTATACGTACGAAGTGGCCGGCTAGAAACTCACGGGAGAACACAAGGCACCAGACTCGATTATAGCAACAGGGGCGTGTCGCTCCTGATCCTTTATTTCTCTTTTTCTGGTGCTCTTTACAACGTATATGACCACATATATATATGGGCCCAAACCGACCTGAAGCTAGCTAACCTAGCAATCCAAAACTGATTCAAACTAGGACTCCTAGTACTTGACGCTCACGTTGGCATGCAAGCCACGTCTCCAACTCTAATACGTAATTTGGATTAGTCTCTAACAATCTCTCCCTAATCCAAACTTACCACATCTACGACTCGACTAAACATGTCATGTCTGTACGCTGAGTATGACCCGCCTGGAAACATGCAGCGCCTCCTTGCTCTACAATGTTGTGCCACCGCCATTGCTTAGCCGCTGCCTTGCACTCGGTCCGCACCATACTCCTTGTACTTGCTTGCAGTAGATCCACTCTCCACCGATCGCACACCTCCTCGCTTTACGATGGCTTCGCCTACCACCGTCCGCCTTCGGCATCACACCGAATCCACACTGGCCGCAACCAGGACGCTCCACGAGGACGTGGACATGACTCACGGAACACCGTGCACGCCGCTTCAACCTATGACTCCTTTGACAAGACGACAGAAAACACAATGACTATTTTTTTTCTTTTTCTTTTTTTCTTTTTTTTTCTTTTTTCTTTTTTTATTTTTTTTCTTTTTTTCTTTTTCTTTAGAACAATCTCGGATCATCCTCGTCATCCTGGATGAGATTGCAATCCGCCAGATTTTTCTTCTTACCCCTCTTCTTTTCGGGACACTCATAAGCATGATGTCCTAGGTCTTGGCAATTGAAGCACTTGTCCTTGGATTTATCACGACGACGCTCTCTTGCTCTCCACTCCGATCTTGTCAACAAAAGTTGTTCGCCGTCTTGGTCGTCCTCGACATAGCCGCGCAACCGTTCCTCATGAACCTTCAACCTCCCCATGACTTCCTCCATAGTCATTGTCTTGAAATCGCCAAACTGCTCTATGGCAGATGCAATCTGGAGAAACTTTGGCGGAACAGCTCGAAGGATTTTCTTAACGGCAGTTGTCTCCTCGAACTTTTCTCCAAGCCCTCGTATCCCATTGACAATGGTTGTCATCCGGAGAGCAAAGTCATCGATTGTTTCCGTGTCCTTCATCTTGAGCCTCTCGAACTCAGACTTGAGGGTTTGCAACCTCGCCTCCTTGATGCGATCGTCCCCAAGACGGTTGGTCTTTATCGCCTCCCAAGCTTCATGTGATGTCGTCTTCTCAGCAATGAAGGCGAACACATCATCCGGGATACTTTGATAGATAGCCGTCAACGCCTTCTGATCCATCATGTCGTCCACCTTGCCGGAGACGGCCACCACCGCATCCCAAACTCCTTGTGCGCGCATCAACGCCTTCATCTTGACCGCCCAAATTGAGTAGTTGCTCTTCGTCAGCATCGGGTATTGGACAAACACGCTTCCTCCTTTTTCAGCCATGATCTTGACCGTCGCTCCACACAGTCACGGCGCTCACCCAACGATCTTGAACCTTGCTCTGATACCAATTGTTGGCGTAGCCTCGCCCTTGACGCCACCAGCCTACGGGTACTCTCCGATCACCACACGTACGAAGCTATACCAGGCCGCTGGATCAACTCCCTCCGGCCGGAACACACGCGTATACGTACGAAGTGGCCGGCTAGAAACTCACGGGAGAACACAAGGCACCAGACTCGATTATAGCAACAGGGGCGTGTCGCTCCTGATCCTTTATTTCTCTTTTTCTGGTGCTCTTTACAACGTATATGACCACATATATATATGGGCCCAAACCGACCTGAAGCTAGCTAACCTAGCAATCCAAAACTGATTCAAACTAGGACTCCTAGTACTTGACGCTCACGTTGGCATGCAAGCCACGTCTCCAACTCTAATACGTAATTTGGATTAGTCTCTAACAAACTGAAGACGGGAAGCACTATTAATTAAGGATGATTAGATCAATCGTTTGCGTGGCGAAGCCGTGCGTTTGACAGAGAGAGATCCATTGGATTAGATCGATCGTTTGACAGAGAGATCGTGCAGTGCATGGATGGAGACTCGCGTGCGTTTCCAAGAGCTGAATCTCTGCTTGCGGTCGTTCTACGCTTACGTACCGTATATACACTACCTAGGAGAGAAGTACGTATATACAATACACCTTACGTACCGTATATACACTAGATGCGTACGCTAGCAATCCGTATACGAAGTGAAGACGCTCCTGAGTCCGAAGCACTCTAGTAGTGTATTGATCAAGGAAGGCACGTACATAGCCCTGTGTCGCGATCCATCCATATATACCTACCTAGCTAGGGTTGCACACCTACGGACCTTCCATAGCTAGTTCCTTCCGATCAAGGCGACGACAAGTACGTCCCCTAGCTAGCTCTGATCAAGGGAAGGCGATTCAATATGGCCGGCCATGACGAGCTCTTTCCCGTCGGCTCCACCTTCAGTCCCCAGGATCACGAGCTTATCAACCAGTTCCTCCGCCCGAGGATCGCCGGAGCAGGCCGCGGCCGCTTCAGCAGCTTCATCCACGAAGACGACGTCTACTCCGCGCCACCCGGGGACCTCATCGAGAACCGTGCCCACGCGCCTGGCTCCGACAAGGACGACGGGAAAGGAGGCGTGTGGTACTTCTTCTCGCCGGTCCGTCGTCACGAGACCAAAGGTGGCCGCAGCGGAAGGCGACAGCGCGTCGTCGACGACGACGAGGGTTACAACTGGCACTCGGAGAAGAGCAAGCCCGTGCTAGACACTCAAGGTAAACGTGTCGGCCTCATCGACCATCTTTCCTTTGGGATCAAGAGGCCTGGAGCAGCCAGAACCAGGCTTGGGTGGTGCATGAAGGAGTACGGCCTCGACCACGACGACGAACAAGACGGTGCGGCCGGACTGGTGCTATGCAAGATCTACGTCTCACCCCACAAGAGGGAGATTACCTACGCGTCGGTAATCAACGCCCCCGGTTCCAAGAGGAAGAGGAAGGCGGCCGCCGAGGTCCAACATCCAGAGGCTCCACGTCCCAAAACCCCACGCCGCCAAGAAATGACCATCCAAGAAGAAGAAGAAGCCGGCGGGACGCTTCGGGAGTTCGAGCGTTCGTTCATGTCCGACCAAGACGACGAGACGTTGCCCCCCGGAGTAGTGGACGACGGCAGCGTGGATCCAGGCGGCTTTTTCACCGACATGCTTCCAGAATTAGGACTGACGCTCCAGGGAAATACTAAGGCGGCCGAGCACGGCAGCGACTGTACATTGGAGGAGTCCTTAGCCGGCGAACATGGCGACGTCCACCATGGCGTCGAGACGGTGGAGGAGGATGACGGCAGCTTCCAATGCACATGGGAGGAGCTGTTCGGTGACGACATGGAAGTGACATGCCCTGCCCCGCCGACGGCGTCGTTGCACGTGAGGACCGAGTGTCTGTGTGTGTGACGGAAAGTGCGGAATTTGCATCCCAGTGTGCGTGTATGTCTTGTTGATTGCACATTGTTGATGAACAAGCCATCCATTTGTGCAGTGCAGCAGATTAAGTAATTGATATTCTTTTATCATATATTCATATTAGACTACATAATGATTAGTGATACAATTCCTAAGCGTGAAATAAATAGTTGACGAATCAAAAACAATATCCTGTCTGATGAGATCGGTGCATGTACTTTGTTGCAAGAACACCTAGCTCTAAAGCATTATGTTCATCGAAACGTGTAAGCATTCCTCTTTTTTTTTTTGTGAACAGACCTAATCGCCTTTCTAAGACCGTCTTGGTATCTCGTCAAGATAACGAAATGTACTTGCAGCATGAACCGTTCATGCCCGTGTTATATCCTTCACATATATACCCATGTGACATGGCGTAATCGAAGCAATACGTATTTTAGACGGTTCTACAACTGGATGAACACTATCAACTTGATATTTTCAATGAGAGATCACCCTAATAAACGACTTCCACTCAATCAAGGTGCATGAAAAGGGATTAACATCACGTGCAGTTAATAATGTAGTGACGTGGTATAGCCCTTTTCTCATGAAGTAGTCCACAAGGTTCTCCGTGATCTTTCTTCATCCTTTTCCCGCACCGTAGAACTCCTTCTCCACGTCCGGCCTTTGCGTCGAGGTCCACCGTCGCAAAATGTTGTCTTCTTAAAAGTCATCAAGGTTGACACGCAGGTCAACTAAAAAAAAGACAATCATATGGCTCCATTCATCATGCCGTACTATGGCTCGTAGGCCAAGATAAAATTATTACAACATATCGCATCTCATACAAACATATTGTATAATCAAAGGCTTATACTACATCACATGCAAACCTCCTGCAAAAAAGAGTTATACGCCTCTCATCACTTTGCTAATTACCGTGGCTGCTATGGTTAAGTTGGCAAAATTTTACTTTTCCTGCACACCATAAGCATGACACTTCACGTTGTTGGTTTAACTTGCGAGGTGTATGAAACACGATATTTAATTAAAAATCTCGAGCCGCATACTAAACTTCGTTAGTACACATGACCCTCGCGTATACCATTATCTACATTGCCCTTTCGCCTTCACAAAGTTTATCTTTCTTGCCTATGAACAAACCTGAAGTATCTGAAGCTTTCGATGGATGCCAGACCTTAGCAAGCCTGACCTTTGTAACTAAGCTTGAACATGTTGTGTCAAGATCAAAACCTTGCGAGATTAGAGGGGTAACATGAACATCCAGTAAATAGAACAAATGTAATCACCCAGCACAGACGTGCAATGCCGCACGTCACCATATGCCCTAATTGTACTTGCGTATACTCAAAGATTTTCTCATGATGCCACCGTTGGGGAATGTGCTATGCAATAAAAAACTTATCCTACACGATCACACCCAGGAACACTGTGAAGATGGCAGTAACGATCAAACTCACCGACGTTGCAAAGTAGCAGAAGCAATAACGAGTTGGTGCAGCGAGACGATCCCGCCGATACACGCAGATAGGTTACACCTGCCAGCTGGAAGAATTGTTCTCCGAGACGAGAGTCAAATTAGACAACCACTTTGAGTTCCACGCATTCCGTGGTAGTAGTCCAGCAGAGGTTCGACGTCTAAGAAGAACTGTGAGAAAAACGAGAGAGAGAGAGAGAGAGAGAGAGAGAGAGAGAGAGAGAGAGAGAGAGAGAGAGAGAGAGAGAGAGAGAGAGAGAGAGAGAGAGAGAGAGAGAGAGAGAGAGAGAGAAAGAGAGGCGCTTCTCTTCTAATTAGGAGACTAATTACCTTAGGAAAACTAGACCGAGATTAGCGCCAATCTAATTTGAAGCCTAAACACTTAGGCCAATTAGATTGGGAGAGCATGAAGCTATGCGGAGAGAGGCCCTTGGATTTGATGTGTCTAAAGAGACAGGCCTCCCCACATATATATAGGTGGGAGAAGGAGGAGGTGATGCCCCAAGGAGGGGGAATCCTTCTCTTCCACTTGGTGGAAGAGAAAAGGATTCCTTTCCCTTCCAATTCAGCCTAGGGCCTGTCAAAGCCCATGTTCCCCATGTGGGCCCTCGTTGGCCCACCAGGGGTCGTCATCTCATCATGGTCCTTCACATTTTTCTTCCAAAATAAAATCCTGGATTTTTTGGATGTCTCTGAAACCCATTCTGATGACCCCGAAAACTTTCCATAGATAGATCCAGACTTTCAAAAATCATGTTATACTTTCTGGAATTTCCAGAACTCTTCTGGAACTATTCAAAACAATTTTGGAATTATCCAAAACTCTTTTGGTGCACTTTTAACTCATTTCTCATTAATTTCTCCGGTAATTAGGACAAGAACTCGTTAACTGTGTGTGGCTCTATAGGTTCAGAAATAAGTGGACATGACCTGAAACCCCTTTCGGTCAATACGGGATCTCGACCGCATATTTACGAAGTTCTCGAGCGAACCTTTGTTTACGAATACCATTCCCTTTGCTCTGTGATACAATTATGAAACCTGAGGCGAGATTATCGTTATTCCCGTGATCAACTCCTTGATCACTATACCAGTTATTCTTGTTATTGTTTCATTCTCTTTATCATGTCCGTGTTCTGGTATCTCATGGTCATAATCAAAAGTGTCTGGCCAGAAGATAATGACACCATAACACTGAGTGGGCCTGGAGAGTATCTTCGTTATCGTGAGAGAAGCAAATCCCAGTCTTGAACTATTGCTACCGAGACATTCATTTCCGATATACCCGGGAGTCGCCTTTATTGACATCCATTTATGGAGGGACATGTGGTAAACCCTAAAGTAACCATCTGGTATGTTGGTATGTAATATTCTCATGGTCTAAGGAATAATTCAAACATGAAAATTTTATATGAAGTACCTATAACATAACAACGATGGCATGTATCCGTAATTCATAAGTTGGGTCTACCCAACTCTATTGTTATCATGGCAACGGTGTTCTCCACTATTGATAGCATCCTTCTAACACTAGTAATACTCATGGTCAGGAAAACAAGTTCATCATCAACACATGAGATAGCCTTAGAGGCTAGACTAGGGATCACTTGGTGTTTATATTTCCACACATGTATTTGGGTTTTCCTCTTAATCCCATATTCAAGAACCAATGCAATTCTAGCATAGAAACATAAACTTAATAATGAAGATGGAAATGTAATATTACATTTGTTATTGCCTCTAGGGCATCTTACATTCTTAAGAAGTTGATCCCCCACTACTAGTGAAAAGCCTATACACAGAATCTTATCAGCAGCGCGTCCCAAAATAACTCGCTGCTGCTAACTAGCAGTAGCGCTGGCTGCGGAAACTCGCTGCTGACACAAACATAGCAGTAGCGCGTCCGCCCAAAGACGCGCTGCTGCTATAATTCCTACGAGGCCGCCGCGAGGCTAGTTATAGCAGCAACGCGTTAACACGACGCGCGCTACTGCTACGTAGCGTAGTAGCAGCGCATTTCCCATACAAGCGCTACTGCTAAGTTTCCTACAAAAATTTAGTCCCACCTCACTCCGTGAAGAGAGTTTATACCACCTTAAATATGTTACTTCTCACACTTTGACAAGCACTTGATCTTCATTGAACTCTATGTGTAGAATTTCTGGCTGCAATATGAGTCTTCACCTGTTCCTAAACCGGTGAGGACTCATATTGTCGAATCAGATTGTACACAAAAAGATCGTTGATGATCAATGTGTATTTTTGCATGCTGACATATAGCAGTAGCGCTTTATCGCGAAAAGCGCTGCTTCTAGATAGCTTAGCAGTAGCGTGTTTTGGGGAAGAGCGCTACTGCTAAGCCATCCATCTCCCTGATCTCCTCCCTTCGGATCCACTCACACACACAGCCACAAATTCTGCGCCGCGCCCCCCGGCCGTCGCCCCTCTCCTCCAGCGTCTGCGCCTTGCGCCCGTCGCCGCTCCTCCGTCTGTCGCTGCGCGCGCCGCCCTCTCCTCCTTGCTGGACTCGGTGCCGGCCTCCTCCTCCGTCCTCCTCTCCACTCGCTGCTGGCCGGCCCCTCGCCCGCCTTCCTCCTCCGTCCTCCCTCAATCGGCCGCGCGGTCGGCCCCTCCGCTCCGCCTTCCTCCTCCATCCTACTCTCTTCTCCCTCCTCGAGTCGCCCTCCTTCTCCCTCCTACTCATATGCAACATTTTGATTTAGTTGATATAATTTAGTTGACTTAGTAGGCTAGTTGATTTAGTTGACTTAGAACATTTTGATTTAGTTGATTTAGTAGGCTAGTTGATTTAGTTGCCTTAGAATATTTTGATTTAGTTGACTTAGTAGGTTAGTTGATTTAGTTGACTTAGAACATTTTGATTTAGTTGATTTAGTAGACTAATTCATTTAGTTAATTTAGTTGACTTAGAACATTTTGATTTAGTTGATTTAGTTGACTTAGAACATTTTGATTTAGTTGATTTAGTAGGCTAATTCATTTAGTTAATTTAGTTGACTTAGAACATTTTGATTTAGTTGATTTAGTAGGCTAGCTAGTTGATTTAGTTGCCTTAGAATATTTTGATTTAGTTGACTTAGTAGGTTAGTTGATTTAGTTGACTTAGAACATTTTGATTTAGTTGATTTAGTAGGCTAATTCATTTAGTTGACTTAGGAACATTTTGATTTAGTTGATTTAGTAATCCTTTGCTCATATTGCTTTAGGAAGAATGGCGCCACCACCACCACTATGTCAACTGTGCAAGTCAAGATGCTCCAGCAGCCTTGCAACTGGCAAGCTGTTCGGCATCTACTTCCGGCCGAGTTTTCGTCATGCGGCGGTAAGAAATTAGATGAAATTACTGCATTATGTCATTTTGCTTAGTTTACTGCATTGTGTCATTTTGCTTAGTTTACACAGATCGTCCCATGCAATGTGAGGTTGAAATTAAACAAGCTGACAGGAGACACTGTGACATTTCAGGCTCCTAGGGGGCCGTACACTATGGAGGTCGAGAAAGGACGCAATATGTCGCAGATTGGAGGAGATGGATGGGCCCGTTTAAATCGCTCGCATGCATCTTCTGGTGGTGAGTTGATCAGCTTCAACTTCCGAGCGAGAAAGACCCAAGCTAGCTGTCATTTATCTCAACATGGTGGAAGATGATGAAGATGACGAAGATGATGAAGATGATGAAGATAATGAGGACCCACTCGATGAAGATGATGAGGACCCACTTCATGAAGCCATCGTAGCTCAAAGAACAAGGCTGAGTGAGGAGGAGGTGTCCAACCTGTGGGACATAATTCCGCCACGTGCTGACTTTGTCGGGGTGCCATTCGTGACCCGCTTGACAAATACCATGGTTGATCGACATGATATGGTATGTTATACTTACAAATGCAAATTAATAGTGTGAATTACTTAGTGTACAGTCCAATGATATGGTATATGTTGTGTGGAATCTAGTCGATGATATATATGTTTTAGTGTAGAGTTCGATCACATGCTTATTAATTGATATGTTTTCTTATTCAGAATTGGCAAAGAGCATATCATGAGTTATGGTATCGAGCCTGATGAAGAAGGCTCAGCTGGACTACGCCTTACTGCAAGGGGCTCCGTCACAACCTGTACTTACCGCGTGGACACGGACGGTCGCACACACTTAAGCTCGATTGGGTGGAAGAAATTCCTCGATGGCAAGAATCTTCGTGTTGGACAGGCCATCCTAATTACTATCAGGAACACCAACCGCCCAGGCTTGAGGATGATGATTGTCTTCGATATCATCTAGAACTATATGTGTGTGTGGCTATATCATCTAGAACTACATATGTGTGTGTGGCTATATCATCTAGAACTACATATGATGATCGTCGTCGATATCATCTAGAACTACATATGATGATGGCCGTTGATATGACCATGTACAGCTTGAGGATGCATGTTGGCTATGCATGAAATTGTTATCTTAGTACTCCCTTCGTTCCAAATTACTCGTCATGTTTGAACTAAAACCACGACGAGTAATTTGGAACGAAGGAGTACTACCGTACCTAGTAATGGTTTTTGAATTTGATGAAAGATGGTACCTAGTTTCTAGCATCTGAAAGGAGAACTGAAAGGGAAAATGATGAAAGGTATAGCAGTAGCGTGGGATGAAGAAATCGCTACAGCTAGTTAATAGTACCGCGTTTCTAAAAAGCGCTGCTGATATCGTTCAACAGTAGTAGCGCTGGTCGGGGCCGCGCTACTACTATGAGTTAGCTGTAGCGCCTTATTAGTAGCGCGGCCGCCCGCGCTGCTGCTAGCCTGAAAACCCGCGCTGCTGCTAGCCTTTTCCCTAGTAGTGCCCACTACTACCAATTCTCTCAACATGCACACTATCCACATCATCATACTTGCCACATCAGCCTTCAGTTGCAAATACCAACCAATCATCACCCATCAGTCTCTTTCTCTCCCAGCGCTCAATTCACCTGCGTACATTTACACACAGCGGCGAAAATAATCTTTTCTTAGGGAAAGGAAAACACCCCCGTACCACGCCATTAACTAGCCACACGACCGCGTGGCGATGCGAATCGTCGCCTCATCGCCCAACCATCCGTCCATCCCATATCTGACCCCTTCCCTCCCCAAACCGTCGAACCCCACCTCGCCATCGCCATGGGCAAGAAGCAGAAGCTCGAACTGCAATCCAACTTGGCAGCCAAGTCCGCCGCCGCGAAGGCTTTAGCTACCGCTAAGATCGTCGAGCCGGCAGCCCCTCACCCTATCTCAAGGCGACCCCCAACCAATATCGACGTCAAGCCTGCTCCTCCTGCATGGCCGCCGATTACTGATCCCCACACCCAATCTCAGCGTGAAGCCCGCTCTTCGCGCACTGCTCTCGGTCTTCGTTGCCTGCGATGCGCGACGCCTTCCTGGGTGTTGGGCCGTGAACTGGGCCATGATCCTATTGTCGAACACCTAGGTCATCAAGGAGCCGCTCCTCCCGCACGGCTGCTATACTTCATCACCTTCGATGTCTCCTGAGCGCTAGGATGCAGGTCGGGCGTGGTTCCATTGCAGTCCACCGCAGGTCATCAAGGAGCAAGCTGTCCATTCCTCTACTCAGCTGCCATCCCACTTTTAGGTAAAAACTCATATATTTTCACTATAACATTCATATGCTGGTTAAGGGATTGGCAAAGTATCATGTATTTAGATGCATGAATCCGAATGATAGTGTAATTCCTGATATTTTCCCCCTTATGTGACAGCAAGATCAATTTGTATGTTGTACAGTTGTACTACCAAAACTGAACTTTACATGCACTTCTCTTTGTCAGATGCACAAAGATTAACAAAGAGCATGTTTATTAGTAACAGAATTCCCTTTGTAAATTCACATCCAAGATTTAATAACCGATGGGGTATAGAGATGCTGACTGATTTTCCTGAGTAGGTATTGCCCCATATGATGGTAAGATCCCCTCTATTCATGATTGAGCTTTCTGTATATTATTATTAACCAAACTACAATTTATCTACTTTTATTTTTCCATTATTTTTTGAGCAAAAAATAGTCGGGAAGACCCCTACTTATTTTGTCCTTTATCTTAAAGTCAAATATCTATTGTAATTTAGGCTTTTTGTTGCCCAAACAGCATTGTTGACTAATTAAGCAAGTTAGCATTTGCTACTATTGTTCATACAATTCAACTAGCCTCCTTGCTATGGATGAGGATTAGCGGATGAAGGACAAAGACAGATAAGTGGCAAATATTTGGAACATGCTAATTTAATTTTAGTATGAACTATCCCTTACAGCTATATGTCGCTATCACAGATATATTATCTTCATTGGACATAACATGGCTCACCTTGGTCCATTGTGAAGGCAATGAGGTTGGATATTCCTGATCGTTAGTTTTTTTTCTCTTACTTTTATTAGCTACTATAATATATTTGCCTCATTTCCATTTTCACATGTCTCTTCCAAAGTTTACCATTCTGAAGGATGACTATTTTGTGTGAGGCATGAAACAAGAGGGATTTGTGCATCTTCAATGCCATCTTTAGATGAAAGGAACATTGAACACATGTATGTTGCGCCAATGTTCATTCATATTGATGTATACAATTTAGGAAGAAGTTGCTACTTGCATATTTAAGTTTCCTTAGTCAGTTGTCAGGTGAGAATAATTTACTGTCTCTAATACAGAATGTGTCTTTTTACACTTCCCTTGAATAGTTAAGATCTATGATGTATCACAGATTCATGACACAGAATAGCTATACAATTTTGTGGAACTTCACTACAATCAACAACAATAGTCCGATAATCAAAACTTTGTATCTATCTTACATTCTTTTAGTTTTCCTATATCATGTGCTTAGGAATTCCTGCTGCAACGTGCAGGGTATCATCTAGTATTTACAACAAAACTACCCATCAAACTTGGCCAAAGTAGACAAATATATTGGATAGCATACAAAGCTATTTAATTATACAACAACAAAACCTCAAAAGATTCAATTGAATTCTATGAAAAATTTGATCATCAAATGAAAACTCATCACGTCCCAACAAACACATCGCCGATTACACTGAATTGATCATGTGATGTAGCTCACATGAACTTTCTATTGAAAATCGGAGAGAGAGAGAGAGAGAGAGAGAGAGAGAGAGAGAGAGAGAGAGAGATCGATCTAGCTAATGGACCCAAAATTCCTAAGGGAACTACTAACATATGAACATGGAGGCAGCAAGGTTGATGAAGAAGCCTCCTATGGTGGAATCCCCCATCCGCCAGAGTGCTGGAACTGACCTCCAAACTGGATCTCCTCGAAACGAGGACTTGTGGGGTGGAAACAATCAGAGAAAACTGGTATCGAGGGTTTTAGGAATTATGGAATTTATAGGCAGAAGAATGGGAGTAAGTCGGTGCTCAAGGGCCCACGCGACAATGGGGACCACCCTTGGGCCTGGGCACGCCACCTGGCCACGTGGCGGCCCTGTGGGTCCCCTAGCCTCCCACCGGTGCTTTCTGGAATCTTCATTCACCACTAGGGAAAACCCTACTAGTAGCATGGGGTTTTACCCTAGCAGTAGTGCGGGCGCCCGCGCTACTGCTAGGGCGCTACAGCTAAACTTTAGCAGTAGCGCTGGTCCACCCGCGCTACTACTAATTCAGTTAGCAGTAGCGCTCTTCTGCACCAGCGCTACTGCTAAGTAGTAGCAACATGGTCTTTACCCCGCGCTACTACTTTTCATCTATATTTCATTTCTCTTATTTTGTACTGTATTTATACATCGTTGTACAAATTTTGATACAATAGCAATTAAGAGATGGTCATATCATTATGATCATGATGAGTTATTATAACATTGGGTGGAAGAAACACGGATTAGATTCATGTGGATGGATCCAAAGTGACTAAAAGATGGATTAGTAAATCATCATATTCATATAAGAACTCATACATCATCATCTTCATAATAACAACTCATGATCATAGTCATATAGGAACTATCTTATCATTGTAGCACAATGTAGCACATAACTCATCATCATCATCATGATAACAACTCATCATCATCATCATCATCATCATCATAATCATAACCAACACTAGCTAATTGTTCTTAGCACATGATGAGTACATACTACCTAAGACCTGTTACTCTCTCGACGGTAAAATAGCATAAAATAGGTATACCCCTAAATCTCTATTATGGAGAATACAGATCAACATGTCTCTGATTTGTGGGTTGCCCTTGATGTTGCCCCCAAGTAGTTCCCTGCGATCATTCAGAACTTTTCTCCGGTCTTTGATTGTGAGGACTTTATCACTTTGATTAATCGTGTATGCACTGCGGTGACATGTAGGCCAACTTGGCCGTAAGCTAATAATGTTCATGTCACCTTTCATATGCATAAGACGAGGCACGCAATCCGCCAGGAGTTTCTGTTGAAGAAAATCATAATAACATACTTAGCAAAATGTAGTTTAGCTTAAGAAGAATGTATGCAAAAAAGGCACTGGTGGCATAATAAGAAAAATCTTACCATGATATCTCGATGGATGTTACCGTAGTTCAGCACGTGGACTAGTGGTACGCATTGATCATAACTTGGAGGGATATAATGACTCGTCTTGAAAGTCTCAACATCATTAATCATGAAACAAAATGATTTACCTCCTCGCAAGTTAGTTCATACCCATAACTATAGTAGGTTTTATCTATTACTTTCCGTACATTTTTTGAAGAATGGAAATAAGCTGTCAACTATTTTTAAATAAACAATATAAATTACTTAATAAATATGTTTGAGAAACTCACATAGAGGTAGAACTGAAAGCGTATTAATATCGACCCAAATGTCGATATTATCTTCGTCGATGTCATCTTCAGGATCACCAAGATCGAAGGTGACATGCATACCCTCCTGAAAACCATACGCCTTCCATAGTGCTATCCAATTCGAGAAACCAAAATGGGAGTAGGTCACCCCATTGTATAGCTTTACGGCAAAAGCGTAACCATGTTGGGTCTTGATCAGTGAACTCTCTTTGTCTCCCTATTCTCATGATCTTCGAAATCCAGCTTCTCCAAGACATAACATCTTGCATGGCAGGGAATGCACTAGCATAATTGTAAAAAACGGAAATTGCACGTTGAAGAAGCAGAAGTCATGCTTGATTATGAAAAAAATCTTGTCATCCTTGCGTACTGTACAAACATCGAAGGTCTCATCGAGCTTAATACTGAAGCATTGACCGTCTTCCAGGTGAGGCCTATCACATAGACCCCGGTCGTTGTCGTAGTAGTCGCACTCAGGGATCCTATCATCGTCGGACATTTCCTATGTTCATAATTCAAAGATTAAATATCAATCTAGGGCAATTACCAGAAAAATCAACACACAGGTCATTATGCAGCACGGGTTGACTTCCAGTCCATCGAGTCTTCCTTGCTACACTCTATCTCACATGGCGTATATGGTGGGCACTCCCTCTCTGATATTGTGAGTGCATTTCACCTTAATGTCTAGCACACGTGAACGAAGGAGAAGCCACCCCCACGACAACAATCAGGATTCTTCCTCTCTGATATTTCGACAGTATATGGTGGATACTCCCTCTCTGATATTTCGACCATCGGTGATGGTCGCTTCCCCTCCTTCTCTCGTGCATTACCAAGGTATATCATGAGAAGAAGGAAAGGAAGCGACCCCCACGACAACAGTAGGCATCCTTCCTTCAAGAACAGACTGAAAGTCACTCAAGTAGCATCGACAAACTGAAAGTCAACCAGTTACATATATGGAGCAATGACATAAAAAATCGGCACGACCTTTGCTAAAATAGGACATATCGAGCGCCTGAAATTTGCTGGAACGGAAATGAATCAACATTCCGGCAAAACATAGGCCACTCGGAGGTGTTCCCTGCAAACAACAAAAGCCAAGATTCCGGCAAATTTTCTATTCTATATTTATTTTTTGACTAAAAATATAATTGAAAAGGCCTACTAAAAAATTATATTACCAAAAATACCCAAGTTCTAACCCTAACCTACTTCTAATCCATCAATTTATGCAATACATGAGGGAGGGATGGAGGGAGAGGGTAAGAGGGAGAGGGAGGGAGGGATGGAGGGAGAGGCTCGGAGGGAGGAAGGGACAAGGGAGGGATGGAGGGAGAGGGTGGGAGGGACATATATCGGGAGGCGACGGTGGCAGCGGGCGGCGGCGGGGGCAGATGGAGAGGACGGTGAGAGTGGAGAGGAAGAGTGAGACCGTGCACGTGGGCCGGAGAGGATAAGGTGGGATTAGCAGTAGCGCAGCTCATCGGGCCACGCTACTTCTAGCCCACCTAGTTGCTCTTAAATAGGTAGCATGTTTGGAGCGAGCATGCATCTAGACTGGTGTGCATGGCCCATAGAGCAACGTTCAGGAGCAGTAGAGCTTGTTGGCCAAAAACACAAAAACGATGCCTCACTTACTACAGAGCTCCTATGTGATCTTGTTGTGCACGCGCCCGCTTCATGGACCGGCTCAAAAAGGATGAGGATGCGTCAGCTTTCCAGTTCGACTGGTTACGGGTTGACCTGTCCACCGGTTATAGTTTTATTACTTCAATGAAATCCAATTTTTTTTAAAAAGAAAATGTTAACTTGGTGATGAAAATAATATTTCCAAAAAAATAGAAATTCATACAATTTCACAAAAAAAAAGTTCACTCAATTCAAAGAAAAGTTCATCAACTTTGAAAAAAAGTTCACAAATTCAAAAGAGTTCATAGATTGTGAAAAAGATCACCAATTCGAAAATTTTAATTTATGTACAAAAAATGTTCACCAACTTTGAAATACAAAGCACATGGAGGGCCCAACGCCAACAAGAAAAAGTCCACAAATTTGAAAAACGTTAATTGATTCTAGAAACATTTCATCAATTTGATATAAGTTCATTGATTTAGAAAATGTGTTCAGAAATTTTGGGGAAAATTTCATCAAAATCCAAAAAAGAAGTTCACAAATTTGTAAAAATTTCGTCGATATTGAATGTAAGTTCAAAATTTTGAAAAAATGTTCATCCATTTTGAAAAAAAAATCGTAAATTTTCAAAAACAAATTGTAAATTTAAAAAAAATACCGGTTTTGCGAAACAGTTCATTGTTTTTTAGAATGGCAAAAGTGAATTGGGAAAATAAAAAAAGAAATCAAAAAACCAGAAGAAAAACAGTACAATAGCCCATTCAGAGAAAAACAAAGAAACGAAGAAACAAAAAGGAAAGGGAGGACCATTTGTCCCCGGTGCTAATCCCGGGCTCTCGAAATGGCTGAACCGTGTGTGCCTTTGAAACACCGCCCTTCCAGCCACGCAACACCTTGATCGGAAAGGGAGGACCATTTGTTCATGTAGTTTTTGCGGCGTCTTTAGTTGTGATTCTGCCACTGGACAGCGTGCTCCAACCGCAATTCATGGCATCGTACACGGCCCGCAGCCTTGCAGCCTAGCACACGACCACACTCATGATCACCAGAGCCGTCTTCAGCTCGTCGTCCTTAAATGGTTCCTTCCTGTTCTGCTCTCACAGTGCCACCGCCGCCTCCACCACGCCAAACATACCGAGCTTCAGTTGCGGTAGATTTGTGGCACCACCAACCAAGGTGTTATAATTACCGTTGAGTCCTACCAGTGTGGCGTCCGGACGGACTTTAGTTCTTTCATCTGTCAGTTTGAACAACTTTCCTTCGAAGTTGGTGAAGGCAAAGACGTACACATTGTCGTTGCAGGCGGAATCCTTGGGGGGCAGCCCCGCCCTTGCCTACCAACTCCACTTCAACCCACCATGGTGGAGGCCTGTTGTCCTTGGACTGCCTGACAAGTAGCACGAGTCATCGTTTGTGTTGAGTATATGTGTTATGTGCATACTATGCATTGGGCCCACCTTCTAGGTTCTTGTATAGTTGAGGTGCGTGGCCCACCTCTGTACATCGTATATACTTGCCTATGCACGAGGAGTAATACATCATGCAATTCCCACATCTTACATGGTATCAGTTTCTTAGGTTTTCTTCTCGCTTCCGCCGCCGTCGCCGCCGCCGCGCGTCTCCTCCGCGCTGCCGCTTCCGCCGCCGCCGGCGGCCGTGCGCTCCCCGCACCGGCCGCTGCCGCTGCCCCTCTCCCCGCCTGCACCACCTAGCGCTGCAACCCGCCCCAAGCTGCACCCGATCGCAAGTCTGCATCGTGCATCGCCAAGCCACGCCGTCCGCCCGCTGCTACGCGCTGCATCCAACACGGCGTGGTCGCCCATGGATTTATACGAGATGGACGGGATGGTGGAGTTGATCTGATCACGTGAGCGGCTGCATGTCCCAAGGCCACCTAGCCATTGCAGGGTGCGCCAACGTCTACGCATGGTGTGCGACGGTGCTTACGCGACCTGTAGCTCGCGTCGACTAGGCCGGGCACATTGATCTGCGCCGAGTCCGCCCGCCAGCGCCTCGGCCCGCTCCACGCAAAGCCCTTCACGCGGCTGCTGCCAGCACCGCGTCGCGTGACCTGCTGCTGCATCGCGTCATCTCCCGCCGGCCGCCGCCGCTGGAGTACATCGCCGCCCGACCGCCGGCGCTCTCCGGCCAGTCCGTTGTCGTCCCGCCACCGGCGCCCACTCTGCTCGTCGACCCCTTGCTGGTACGCGGGGCGTTCAACGCGCCCGTGTACGGGGCTCCCGCGCACTGATGGGGGTCGTCAGCTGGCCAGCAGGTTTTTCCGCGGGCCAACCAGCCTACCCGGCGCCGCAGTCGCAGCCAGGGCTGCTTCCCATACCGTCTGGTGAGTACCCACCGCCGCTGCCGAGCGGTGGCTACGGCCTCCCCATGGCGTCTCCGTCCCCCTCGCCGGCCCTGCCGCCGGCGCCCTGGGACCCGGTGCTCCTTCCCGCACTGCATGCCGCTCCTACGCCGAACAACTACACCGGAGGTGATGATTGTTACATGGACACCGGGGCTACGGCTCACATATTTGCTCATCCTGGTAATCTTGCCTTCTTCACTCCCGCCACCACCGACCGTCGCATCATTGTCGGCGACGGTTCCACACTCCCTATCACACATGTCGGACACACTTCCTTTCCTTCTAATTCCATGCCTATTACTTTGTCTAACATACTTGTGTCACCTCATCTTATTAAGAACCTCCTTTCCGTTCGTCGTTTAACTCGTGAAAATCCTGTTAGCGTTGAATTTGACGAGCTTGGTTTTTGTGTCAAAGACGCTTGAACCAGGATGGTACTTCACCGATGTGACAGCCTCGACGAGCTCTATCCGGTGCACTCGCCTTCATCCACCACCACCACCCCACCTGTTGCTCTCTCCGCTGGCGTCGATCTCTGGCACGCTCGCTTAGGGTCATCCCAACCCCGCCACACTTCGTCATATTCTTAGGAGTTTCAGTTTCAGTTGCAATAAGATCGAGGACCACACATGTCATGCCTGTCGTGTCGGCAAACATGTTCGCCTCCCATTTAATAACTCCACCACCATTGCTTCTTTTCCTTTTCAGTTGATTCATAGCGACGTGTGGACTTCTCCGGTTCCCAGTAACTCGGGCTATTTATGTTATATGGTCATTCTTGATGATTATTCTCATTATGTGTGGACTTTTCCTTTGCGCAGAAAGACGGATGCACTCTCTACATTGACGGCCTTTTACTCCTATGTCCGCACGCGGTTTGGGGGTCTCATCCTTGCGCTTCAAACGGACAATGGAAAAGAGTTCGACAACCTCGCTTTCTGCACCTTTTTTTCGCATCACGGCACAGTTTTTCGACTCACATGCCCGTACACTTCATAGCAGAACGGTCGAGCCGAACCTGTCCTTCGCACTCTGAATGACTGCGTTCGCACGCTCCTGTTTCATGCCAACGTGCCGCCTCATTTCTGGCTGGACGCACTCGCCACTACATCACCTCTTCTTAACATTAGTCCCTGGCGCCCATGGTGGAACTACGCACCTCACCATCTTCTCTTTGGTATGCCCCCGTCTTATGACTACTTACGTATTTTAGGATGCCTTTGCTATCCCAACATTGCCGACACTACTCCTCACAAGCTTGCACCTCGATCTTTCGCTTGCATCTTCATCGGCTACCCCTCCAACTCCAAGGGATATTGGTGCTACGATCCCGTCTCCCACCGTATGTTCACTTCACGCCATGATACTTTGATGAGCATGTGTTTCCGTTTCGCCAAGTACCCCGGGCTATTCCTCCCGCCACTGGTGACGCGGGCTCCTCGATGCCTCTCGCAGGGCGCTCGCGCGCCCCTCTTGGCCCGCCCCTGGCTTTGAGGCGTGCCCCCAGCATGCGGCGCCTCCTACACCAGCAACCAAGGCGTCCCGGCAGCCCGACGTTGGCGCCCGCGGCCCGCTCCTCAGCGCCATGCGCCCCACGGCGCCCGACGCTGGCGCCCGCGCCCCTCGGTGCCCACAGCCACGCGCCCCCTCGGCACCCGCGCCCCGCGCTCCCCTCGGCGCCCCGGCGCCCGGCGCCCCCGGCCCCCTCGGCGCCTGTGGCCGGTCCGGTCACCCGCTCCCGTACGGGCGTTTTTCGCCCGAGCTCGCGCTACGCCTCGGATGACCATGTCCATGTGGCGTCCATCTCTAAGCCGTCGCTGTTGCCGTCATCCGTTCGAGCCGCTCTTCGTGACCCACTCTGGATGGCTGCGATGCAAGAGGAGTTTGACGCCCTGTTGGGCAAACGGACGTGGCAGCTTGTTCCCCGTCCCCGGCACGCCAACGTGATTACCGGGAAGTGGGTCTTTAAACATAAGCTCCGTCCTGACGGTACCCTTGATCGCTAGAAAGTGCGCTGGGTCGTTCGTGTCTTCCGATAGCGTGCTGGCATCGACTTCACCGACACCTTCGCTCCAGTCGTCAACCCCGGCACGATACGCACGGTTCTCCACCTTGCGGTCTCCCGTGCTTGGCCGGTTCACCAGATGGACGTCTCCAACGCCTTCCTCCATGGTCACCTCGAGGAGCAGGTCTTCTGCCAGCAGCCCACCGGGTTTGTTCACCCGACGCTTCCCGACCATGTGTGCTTGCATTCGCAGTCCTTGTACGGACTCAAGCAGGCTCCACGCGCTTGGTACCAGCGCATCGCGGCATTTCTCCACTAGCTTGGGTTCCGCTCCACCCACTCGGACGCCTCGCTCTTCGTCTATCATCAGGGCTCTGCTACGTCTTGAGTTTGCATTGGTTAGGGAAGGGTGATGCAGCAATAGTAGCGTAAGTATTTCCCTTAGTTTTTGAGAACCAAGGTATCAATCCAGTAGGAGGCTCCTCAAAAGTCCCACACACCTACACAAACAAAAAAAAAAATCGCAACCAACGCAATAAAGGGTTGTCAATCCCTTCACGGCCACTTGCGAATGTGAGATCTGATAGAGATAATATGATAAGATAAATATATTTTTGGTATTTTATAATATAGATTGGAAAAGTAAAGATGCAAATAAAAGTAGATTGAAAGCTTATATGATAAAAGATAGACCCGGGGGCCATAGGTTTCACTAGTGGCTTCTCTCAAGATAGCATAAGTATTACGGTGGGTGAACAAATTACTGTCGAGCAATTGATAGAAAAGCGAATAATTATGAGATTATCTAGGCATGATCATGTATATAGGCATCACGTCGTGACAAGTAGACCGACTCCTGCCTGCATCTACTACTATTACTCCACACATCGACCGCTATCCAGGATGCATCTAGAGTATTAAGTTCATAAGACCAGAGTAACGCATTAGAAAAGATGACATGATGTAGAGGGATAAACTCATGCAATATGATATAAACCACATCTTTTTATCCTCGATGGAAAAAATACAATATGTGCCTTGCTGCCCCTGCTGTCACTGGGAAAGGACACCGCAAGATTGAACCCAAAGCTAAGCAATTCTCCATGGCAAGAAAGATCAATCTAGTAGGCCAAACCAAACTGATAGTTCGAAGAGACTTGCAAAGATAACTCAATCATACATAAAAGAATTCAGAGGAGATTCAAATATTTCTCATAGATAAACTTGATCATAAACCCACAATTCATCGGATCTCGACAAACACACTGCAAAAAGAGTTACATCGAATAGATCTCCACAGGAGAGGAGGAGAACATGGTATTGAGATCCAAAAAGTGAGAAGAAGTCATCTAGCTAATAACTATGGACCCGAAGGTCTGTGGTAAACTACTCACAACTCATTGGAGGGGCTATGGTGTTGATGTAGAAGCCCTCCGTGGTCGATTGCCCCTCCGGCGGAGCACCGGCAAAGGCTCCAAGATGGGATCTCACGGATACAGAAGGTTATGGCAGTGGAAATTGTTTTTCGTTGGCTCCCTAGATGTTTTCGAGGTACGTGGGTATATATAATAGGAAGAAGTAGGTCGGTGGCCGCCCGAGGGGCCCACGAGATAGGGGGGCACGCCCTGTAGAGGTGGGCGCGCCCTCCACCCCCGTGGCCGCCTCGGCTGCTTCTTGGCTTGCACTCCAAGTCCTCTGGATCACGTTCGTTTAAAAAATCACACTCCCAAAGGTTTCATTCCGTTTGGACTCCGTTTGATATTCCTTTTCTTCGAAATACTGAAATAGGCAAAAAAACAGCAATACGGGTTGGGCCTCCGGTTAGTAGGTTAGTCCCAAAAATGATATAAATGTGTAAAATAAAGTTCATAAACATCCAAAAGGGGTAATATAATAGCATGGAACAATAAAAAATTATAGATACGTTGGAGATGTATCAAGCATCGCCTAGCTTATTCCTGCTCGTCCTCGAGTAGGTAAATGATAAAAACAATTTTTTTGATGTGGAATGCTACGTAGCATAATTCTCAATGTAATTTTCTTTATTGTGGCATGAATGTTCAGATCTAAATGATTCAAAATAAAAGTTCATATTGACATAAGAAGTAGTAATACTTCAAACATACTAATCAAAGCAATAATGTCTTCTCAAAATAACATGGCTAAAGAAAGTTATCCCTGCAAAATCATATAGTCTGGCTGTTGCTCTATCTTCATCACACAAAGTATTTAATCATGCACAACCCCGATGACAAGCCAAGCAATTGTTTCGTACTTTAGTAATCTCAAACTTTTTCAACTTTCACGCAATACATGAGCGTGAGCCATGGACATAGCACTATATGTGGAATAGAATGGTGGTTGTGGAGAAGACAAAAAAGGAGAAGATAGTCTCACATCAACTAGGCGTATCAACGGGCTATGGAGATGCCCATTAATAGATATCAATGTGAGTGACTAGGGATTGCCATGCAACGGATGCACTAGAGCTATACATCCAACTCGCTTGCTCACGAAGACCTAGGGCATTTTTAGGAAGCCCATCATTGGAATATACAAGCCAAGTTCTATAATGAAAAATTCCCACTAGTATATGAAAGTGACAACATAGGAGACTCTCTATCATGAAGATCATGGTGCTACTTTGAAGCACAAGTGTGGTAAAAAGGATAGTAGCATTGTCCCTTCTCTCTTTTTCTCTCATTTTTTTATTCTCTTTTATTCTTTTTTTCCTTTTTCAATCCTTTTTCTTTTGGCCTTTCTCGTTTTTTTCTTTTGGCCTTTCTCTTTTTTTTTTGTAAAGTCCGAAGTCTCATCCTGACTTGTGGGGGAATCATAGTCTCTAATCATCCTCTCCTCACTGGGACAATTCTCTAATAATGAAGATCGTCACACTTTTTTTTACTTACAACTCAAGATTACAACTCAATACTTAGAACAACATATGACTCTATATGAATGCCTCCGGCGGTGTACCGGGATATGCAACAAATCAAGAGTGACATGTATGAAAATTATGAAGGTGGCCTTGCCACAAATATGATGTCAACTACATGATCATGCAAAGAGCAATATGACAATGATGATGCGTGTCATATAAACGGAACGGTGGAAAGTTGCATGGCAATATATCTCAGAATGGCTATGAAAATGCGATAATAGGTAGGTATGGTGGTGTTTTGAGGAAGGTATATGGTGGGTGTATCGTACCGGCGAAAGTTGCGTGGCACAAGAGAGGCTAGCAATGGTGGAAGGGTGAGCGTGCGTATAATCCATGGACTCAACATTAGTCAAAAGAACCCATATACTTATTGCCAAAATCTACAAGTCATCAAAAACAAAGTATTACGCGCATGCTCCTAGGGGGATAGATTGGTATGAAAAGACCATCGCTCGTCCCCGACCGCCACTCATAAGGAAGACAATCAATAAATAAAATTGTGCTCCAACTTCATCACAAAGCGGTTCACCATACGTGCATGCTACGGGAATCACAAACTTCAACACAAGCATTCTTTAAATTCATAATCACCCAACTAGCATGACTTTAATATCACTACCTCCATATCTCAAAACAATTATCAAGTATCAAATTGATCATAGCATCCACACTACTAGAAAAAGGGCTATAGATGGGATTGACACTAATGGCGCACCAGACAAGTGGTGCGCCATTAGTATATACTAATGGCGCACCACCTTCTGATATGCCATTAGTGTTGAAACTACTAATGGCGCACCTAGCCCAAGGTGCGCCATTAGTATAAAAAAATAATAATTTTGAACTAGTGCGCCTGTCCAAACATACTAATGGCGCATCCAGACGAAGTGCGCCATTACTAGTTGTAACTAGTAATGGCGTACCTGTCAGAAAGTGCGCCACTAATGTCGTTTTTTAATATTTTTTATTCCTTTTTTTGCAAAACTACTAATGGCGCACTGTCCCACGGTGCGCCATTACTAGTTTAAACTAGTAATGGCGCACCGTGGGACAGTGCGCCATTAGTATTTTTTTGCAAAACTACTAATGGCGCACCACCAGAGGGTGCGCCATTAGTAACCTGGATTACTAATGGCGCATTTATGGTTGGTGCGCCATTAGTAAGTGGGCAGCAACAAGATATTTTGGACAGCCTCTCCTCCCACACTCACTTTCTCCCCACTTCATTCTCTCCACCGCCTCCTCCTTGTCTCGGGTGCCTCCTCTTTTACACCTCATTTCCACCATAGATTCATTCAAATTAAGTGGTTACATTACCTTGTTTTGATAGGTAAGTAAGGGGGGAAGCTATATTTAAGTTGTTCTCCCTACAACAATGTGCACATGCACTTTTCATGGCCTAGCTAGATCTATGTATGTTCGTGGTGTTGCATATGTTTGTGGTGTTGCATATGTGTTTGTGTTTGGAGGTGTACCGGTATTTGAAATGAGATAGTTGCCAATATTTTGCCGGAATGTTGATTCATTTCCGTTTCGGCGAGAATTTTGGCATTAAGCATTCTTTTTGGTTCTATTTTTAGGGAAAGTCATGCCAAATTTTTCTTGGTTCTAAAATATCGTTTTGCTCTACCCAGACGACCATAGTCCGCACGATGACCGAAGGCATCGTGAATAGGTTTTTGAGGTCCGCGAAGGCCGAGATGCTTCAAAAGAACGAGACGGAGATAAGATGTCCGTGTCGAAGATGCAAGCTGAAGAGCCTTATTGCGGACCCGGATTCCGGGCAGGTGCGGGACCACCTGCTCTTGCGTGGTTTCATGGATGGCTATCGGTGGCAAGGTGATGAAGATGACTACGAAGTCATCCATGGGGGCCGGGCAAGCAATGAGGAAGGGCAGCAAGACAACCACCGCGGCTCGGGCGGGCGAGAAGACGAAGAATCCCCAGGAATTGATCACGACGGTGATGTTGTACACAGTCATCATGTAGAAGATGCAGGACATGATGATGATGCCGGCGGAGCAGACGACGCTGGACCATCGTTGGGCTGGGTGGAGGACCCTCATATTCAAGAGCTGCTTCTCAAGCAGACGGATAACGCAAGAGCTGCCGCCCGAGAGAAAGCCAAGATGGATCAACTTGAGTTAGACGCGGTTACTCCATTGTATGAAGGATGCAGGCCGAGGATACCCTTTGAAAGTAACGCTCATGGCTCTGGAGATGAAGGTAAAACACAAAATGACCGACGCATGCTTCGACGAGAACATGTCATTCTGGCACGAACGTCTTCCCAAGGGGAACAAGTGCCCGACCTGTTTGGAGGAGGCGAAGAAAATCGTGTGTCCTTTGGATTTACCGCACGTGAAATACCATGTGTGCATGAACAATTGCATCATTTATCGGGACGAGCACGCGGAGTCTACCATATGTCCGGTGTGCGGCGTCACTCGATACAAGAAGCGAAAGAAAGCTCCTCGAACAGTGGTGTGGTACTTTCCGATCACTCCTCGTCTGCAGCGGTATTTCGCGGACCCTAAGGTAGCAAAGCTCCTGCGTTGGCACGCGGATAGGGAGGAGAAGAAGCGAGAAGATGACGCAAATGATCCGGATATAGATAAAAAAGACAAGATGCTGAGTCACCCTAAGGATGCGAGCCGGTGGCAAGCGTTGAACTTCGAATACCCAGAATTTGGGAACGATCCAAGGAACATCGTGCTGAGCGCGAGCACCGACGGAGTCAATCCGTTTGGCAGCCAGAGAAGCACACATAGCACCTGGCCTGTGTTTGTGTGGATGTACAACCTTCCCCCCTGGTTGTGCATGAAAAGGAAGTACATTCACATGAGTATGCTAATTGAAGGGCCGAAACAACCAGGGAACGACATCAATCTGTATCTGGGGCTGCTGAAAGGGGAGCTTGACACGCTGTGGAAAACGCAAGCCAATATGTGGGACGCCGCAGAGAAAGAATATTTCCCTATGAGAACCGCACTGCTCACGATGGTGCACGACTATCTCGGTTACGGATATCTCGCGGGGCAGGTAGTCCACGGATTTTCTGGATGCGTAAGGTACATGGATGACACAACGTATCGCCAGCTAGATAGAGATCCCGGGTCTTCAAAAACCGTGTTCATGGGACATCGAAGGTGGCTTCGCGACGATGACCCGTGGAGGAAAAGCAAGGATCTGTTCGATGGTGAAACCGAACCCCGAAAACGCCCGTGTGCGAGGAGCGGTGAGGAAATAGACAAGCTGTTGAAAAATTGGGAAGACTGCCCACTGCCGGGAAAGAAGCAAAAGGCGCCAGAGCCGGGAAAGAAGCGAAAGGCGCCAGAGCCGCTGCTGAAGGTATGGAAAACGAGGTCTGTTTTCTGGGACTTGCCGTACTGGAAGATCCACCGTGTGCCTCACAGCCTTGATGTCATGCATATCACGAAGAACGTGTGCGAGAGTCTGCTTGGTACCCTGCTCAACATGCCAGAGAGGACCAAAGATGGGACGAAAGTAAGGGCAGACTTGAAATCAATGGGCATCAGGCAGGAGCTTCACGCTAATGATGATGATGATGATGATGATGATGATGATGATGGTGATGATGATGATGATGATGATGATGATGATGATGAGGCGAAGCAGGACACAGAAAGTCGTCGCAAAGGCAAAAAGGCCAAGAAGACCGGAAATGACTACCCTCCGCGTGCTTCACTCTAAGTCGAGGAGATCGAGCAGTTTTCACCGCCTCCTAGGAGTAAAACTTCCTTCTGATTCTGCTGGGAAGATAAGCAGATACCTAGACCCAATGAAGCAGAAGTTCAGTGGGATGAAGTCTCACGACTGTCACGTGCTGATGATGCAGATACTTCCAGTTGCAATCACGTGCTGAATTGGTTCTATGATTCTTCCTTTCTTTAGATCTATTTACGACATAGCTTAACAATTTGTAGTCGGTAGATATAACTATGCAAATGGTATAACTGGGCTTGATACCCGAACCAACAAACAACCACCTACTGGCAAAACACAAGTAGATAGATTTAGCAGGGCAAAGGGTATCATTTTCATACCATACTTCGTAGCATTCTTCTTTAACAACATTTAGCTGTGACCTGTGCACCACATTGATCACATGTTAAACAGGACTAATAACTGGTTCATGAGCAAGTTAACATGCCTGCATACCGTCTATGTCACGAGTGAAAACTGAGCTCAAATTCTATATTTCTATTGACCGGGCAGAGGTTTTGAGCAAGACAAAAAAGAAAACTGAGTGTTTTGCTGCAACTCAAGTTCCCAGCAGAGCCCATGCAATGATTTGCTTTGTTGTGATGGAGGCTTTTTTTGCCTTGTCCACCCGAGAGGCCCTTGAGTTTGCTGGAATGTCGATTAACTTCCGTTCCAGCAAATTCGGGTACTCCATATGTCCTATTTTCAGCAAAGGTCATGCTGAAATTTTCCGTGAATTTTAGCATGACTTTGCAAAAAATAGGACATATGGGGTACTTGTGACTAATGATGAAAGCTTAGGCTTTTAGGGTGCCTCGGCGTCGAAAAAACCTCAATGATAAAAGCTTAGCTTTTAGGATGCCTCGGTGTCGACAAACCCTAAACAATAACCAACTTTTTGACCAAACTTTGTTCCTATTTAGAGAGAAACATGGCCAACAACGATGAGGCCGGGGTTCGGGCGGCAAGGCATTCTGGGAGTTGTCCCAGGAGATGGAGGACCAACCTCAGTTGTATGAGGACGTCGCCTTCCCCACCGATCCTGAGACCACTGATGGTACCGCAGAGGATGACCCCACTGATGCCACCACTGATGGTGCCGCCGAGGATGCCACCACTGATGATGGCGGCGCACGCACAGATGGCAGCCAACCGAAGAGGCAACGAAAGGACCGGCGCCCGATCGTGCTCCTCACCCTCAAGGAGGAAGTTATTGAAGTGGACTCCAACGGGAATCCAACGGCGCCCGAACGAATAGTCAAGGGGTACTCGCTTCAGCTCGGTGCATTCTCCGAGCACCGTCTCGATCAACACCGAGAACCTGAGGCATCCTGACCGAGGGAATTTGCGCAACCTCCTCTTCACGAAGCTGCACGAACGATACAAGTTCCCCGCTGAATTTGCAAACACAAGCCTCAAAGGGAATAAAGTGAACGATGCTGCCCTCACGAAGATGAGCAAGGCCCTGTCTACTTGGAAAAGCAATGTGAAGAGAATGATCGAGAAAGGTGAGAGTTATCAGAAGATCAAGGAGAAAAATCCTTTGATCACCGAAGATGACTACAACGACTTCAAGATCAATTGCTCGAGCACCGCAAACTCCCAATCAAGTGAGTGGGGGAAACAAATGCGGGAGCTGAACATAGGGGAACACACACTCGGTCCCGCGGTTCTGAGTGGCGGAGCCTATATGGGACAAGGAGGAGGCGGACCGTGCGAGCAAGGCCTACCGCCTCTTCGATAAATCTGGTGACAAGCGGACCAGGAACTTTGTCAGGTCCCGGTACAAGAAGGACCCGAAAACAAAGGAGCTTACCACGGATCCGAAGACCAGGAAGCTTGAGCTTGTTCTGGTGAGGAATACACCCCCGCGTAATTAGCTCCATATGGTTGCATTCTAGTTAATGAAGCCAAATTTCTAAATGGTTCACATTCCTTCCACAGGCGACTGAAAGCAGTAGCGCGGGGTCGACTAAGAGCAACCCTTGGGACACCACTCTAAATAGGGCGTTGAATGTAATGAAGAACAAGGATAAGCTCGATGTCGACGTCACTGGTCGTGTGGCGGCAAAGGCTTGTCGACAAAATGGGGGTCATACTATACCGCTGGTGTGCGGAAGGAGAAAAAGACCAGCTCGGAAAGCCAGGCGCGCGAGGTTCAAGAACTCAAGGCACAAGTGGCGCGGATTCCGGAGATTGTCCATGAGCAAGTGGAACAACGACTCGGAGCGACGATCACCGCCATTGTGCCACTACTAGGGAAAAGCCTATACACAGAATCTTAGCAGCAGCGCGGTTCAAAATAGAGCGCTGCTGGTAAGTAGTTGTAGCGCTCTTTGCGTAAACTCGTTGCTGCTAAATATTTAGCAGTAGCACGCTCGGCCAGAAACACGCTGCTACAAATATCGATCAGCGGTGTTCCCCCACCTCTAAGTAGCAAGATGGCGCGGTGGCGAAAACAGCGCTCATCGCTAAGTGCATAGTAGTAGCGCGGTTTCCTCGAGATCGCTGCGGTAAGTTTCAAATTGCCGCCATCTTTTGTCCCGATTAGCGATGGCGCCTTACAAAGCGTTGCTGCTAAGTTTTAGCAGCAGCGGTTTCTCACCAGCGCTACTACTAACCCCACCAACCCCAAACCGTCCCTCCCTTCCCCTTGCTTTTTCCCTTCCCCTACCTCCCCTCTCCTCTCTTCCCTCCACCACATGCTCCCACTCTCACTTTTTCCCTTCCCCTACCTCCCCTCTCCTCTCTTCCCTCCACCACATGCTCCCACTCTCACTCTTCTTCTTCTCAATACTTCTCCCCCATTACTCCCTCTCTTCTCTATCCACCTTGTCTCTCTTCATTACTCCTACATAACTACACCACCTCCATTAATGCATCTCCTTTCTCTTTTCCTTCCCCTCCACTAGTTGAAGTTGTCTCCTTCCAAATTAGGTAGCTAGGTAGATGTAGGATTTAGTTAAGTGACCTATTTGCCCCTAACTAGATCTATCTTTGTCAAGAAGAGCTTAATTTGTGCACTTTTGATCTCCCTACAACATCATCTTGACCATCAAGATAGAGGTGATGAAACTTTCATGCTTTTGCAAAATGGAAATGTGTTTATGTGTGTGTGATATGTTTGTGGAAATTGTGTGTGTGGCATGAGTTGGCCTTGTAAATTGTGCTTTTGAGTTGCCTATGTTTTGCGAAATGTCGATTTATTTCCGTTTTGGCGAATTCCGGGCAAACTCTAGATCCATATATGTCCTATTTTTAGGGAAGGTCATGCCAAATTTTTTTATGACTTTGATGCATGCATGCATTTTGCAATCAATTTTTTATTATTACCGTGCGAGTTGGCGATGGTCGATGGAGCGATGGTGGACAGGTGGTTGCGGTCGGCGGTGCAAGACATGAAAGAAAATAACCGGACAGAGGTTTTATGTCCGTGTCGAAAATGCAAAGGAATAGTTTGGCTCGACCCCCATGGCGATGGTGGTGTCGAAGCGCACCTGCTCATGACTGGTTTCATGGATGGCTATACTAGGTGGATAATTGAAGATGAGGATGACGATGTTGAGGATGCCGACGGGCAGGAAATGATGACACGGGCAAGACGAAGAGATGATCGATAATGGCGGCGGGAAGAGGCGGACATGGCGGCGGAGAAGGGGCCGGACATGGCGGAGGAGAAGGGGCGGACATGGCGGCGGAGAGAACGACATGGACTCCACGCAGCAGAGTTCGCTCGGTACTAAGTTCAATTGTGCGGGACCCTCATGTTCAAGCATTGCTTCGCAAGGAGGCAATCTTGAGAGAGCTGCTTCTAGAGAGGAGGCTAAGCTGGAGCAACCGGTGGTAGACTCGAACACTCCATTGTATGATGGTTGCAATCTGAGGTGACCGGTTGAGTTTCACGCTCAAACTCCTCGAAGGCGAAGGCTAAAAACAAATGGACCGACACTAGCCTCGATGAGCATCTCAAGTACCTAAAGGATGTTCTTCCCGGGTAATCTATGTCCTACTAGTGTTGATGAGGCCAAGAAGATCGTGTGCCCTCTTGATCGCCACACGTTAGATACCATGCATGCATCAACGATTGCATAATTTATCGGAAGAAGCACGCGGAAAAAACAAGCTGTCCGGTGTGCAATGCTTCTCGATACAAGAAGGCGGGAAGAAATGTCCCCATAAAGTTGTATGGTACTTATCGATCCTCCCGTCTCGGGTATTTTGTAGATCCCAAGGAAGCAAAGCTAATCTTGCACGCGGAGAGGAAGAAGCCCGACGATGGAGATGATCCGGCTGAGACACGTGAAGGATGGAAGCCAGTGGAGAGCGTTGAACAGCTTCTATTGGTATTTTGAATGTGATGCAAGGAACATCGTGCTTGGCGCGTGTACCAATGGCTTGAATCCGTTTGGCAACCAGAACACCAACCATAGTACATGGCCCGTGTTTGTATGGATGTACAACCTCCCCCCTGGTTGTGCATGAAATCGAAGTACATTCACATGAGCATGCTTATTCAAGGGCCAAAACAACCAGGAAATAATATTAATTTGTATCTGGGGCTACTTCAAGAGGAGTTAGACACGTTATGGAAAACACCGGTCAAGACATGGGACGCCATCAAAGGTGAGTATTTCAACATGAGAGCCGCGCTGATCACGATAAAGGCAGGACTATCTCGATTCTGGATATGTGGCAGGCCAGTGTGCCATGGATATTGCGAATGCCGCGGTGCATGGATGATACAACGTCTCAGCAGCTAACGTCAAGGAAAGATGGCGGTGCGGGAAAATCGTGTACATGGGGCATCAAGATGGCTTGAACAGACGACCCGTGGAGAAACCGTGGAGATCTATTCAATGGTCACGCTGAGCATCGAGGACCTCCACGTAAGCGGAGCGGTGCGAAATCGATGAGCTGTTGAAAAAGCTGGAATGAGTGCCCGTGCGGGAAAGACGATGAGAAAGGCGCGAGCAGCTGCTGAAGGTATGGAAGGCGAGGTCTGTGTTTTGGGACTTGGAGTACTAGCACAAACTCGATACACCTCATTGCCTAGATCAAATGCATATCTGTAAGAATGTCCTTGAGAGCTTGCTCGCAACAACGATGAACATCTTGGATAAGACCAAGGATGGGCGAAGGCAAGAAAAGACTTGCAAGATTTGAAAATCAGGAAGATCTGCACATGCCGCCCGTAAAATGTCGACGAGACAGAGACAGAGAGCAGAGGCACGGAGAAGAAGGGCAAGAAATTAAAGAAAGAAGATTATTGCCCCCTCTTGCTTCACCTTAAGTCGGGCTGAGATCAATCAATTCTTTAAGTGCCTTACGGGAGTGAAAGTTAGTTTGATTCTTGTGGCAAGATAAGCGATATCTAGACACGCACAAGAAAAGGTTCAGCGGGATGAAGTCTCATGACTGTCATGTGATGATGACGCAGATACTACTGTTGCCCTTAGAGGGATAATGGACAAGCACGTCCGTGACACGCTTATTGGTCTCTGCAACTTTTTGACGTCATCTCTCGAAAGTCGATCGGTGTGAAGCAGCTCCAAAGGCTACGAGGAAGAGATCGTTGTGATCTTGAATGAGCTTGAGATGTACTTCCGCCAGCGTTCTTTGGCGTGATGGTGCATCTGTGTGTCCATATTGTGGATGACATAATAGACTGGGGCCGTCATTCCTGCACAACATGATGCCGTTTGAGAGGATGAATGGGATCATCAAAGGATTCGTTAAGTAACATGTCCCGTCCGGATGGAAGCATCGTCGAGGCTATTTGGCACAAGAGTGCATCTCTTTCGTGAGAATTTTCTATATGGTGCAGACCAGCCGCGCTGGTGTTAGTGTTGGTTTGCCGTTAACAAGCACGATGGGAGGCTCGAAGGAGATGGTCAGCATGAACGGTCGCGAGGAACTGCACGTGGCATACTCAGATCGATGCAGCGATTTTGACAGAGCAAACTTGGTAGTGCTACAACACCTAGACGAGGTAGATCCTTTCGTGGCCTCGCACAAAGAAATTATCGCAAAGAAGTATCGTGACGGGGTATGCGGGATGGGCGCCGAAGTTACTAGAGAGCACAACTCCACTTTCTGCATTGGTTCAAGAGCATATTATTGCTAATCCCGGAGGAGGGCTCTAAGGACGGATTGCTCATATCGCCTTAGCACATGGCCCTCGCCCAACCTCGTAACCTATCGGGCATATGATATCAACGGATACACGTTCTACGGAGGCAAAAGATATGGACAGTGATGATCGTAACTCGGGGGTGACGATGGAATGCACGACCGGCAGCGACAACGGCACAATCGAGCGATTTTATGGAAGGGTCGAGGAGATCAGGGAGCTTGACTACTCGGACTGCACAACACGACGATGTTCCGTGTCGGATGGGCTAAGAATGTCGAAAGAAAGCGGATGTTCACTACCATGACTATACCCGACGCCAAGAGCGCTACCGTCAACGCTATCGCAAAAAACGAGCCATGGGTACACGCTAAGCACGTGACACAATGCTTCTTCATAACTGACCAGCGCAATCCCAGCCGTGTTGTCGTGAGGAGAGGCAAAGGAACATCATTGGAATGGATGGAGTCGCCAACGAGGAAGACTATGATCGACGGCAACCCAATGAGGAAGATGACGATGGTGATGAAGTATCGTCAAAAGAAGAATCAATACTACATTACCTAAGAAAAATCGCACTCCATGGAAAAGGCAAAGTCACAATGATTATTCTTCGACGAACAAGAAGGAAAGAAGCTGACTCAAAAACAAAACGTCGACCGAGGAAACGTATGTTATGGGTCCAATGATGTGTAATATATATATGTTCCTATTTTGTATACACACTTAGCCATATGATGTGTAATATATATGTTCCTATTTTGCATACATATTTAACCGTCAAATGATGCAATATATATCGCCCTCAATTCGTTCACTGCCCTCGGGAAATAAAAGTGGGATAAAATAAAGGAAAAGAAAAATGAAAACTGGCAGTAGCGACGGCAGTAGCAGCGCGTTTCCACAAAACCGCTGCTGCTACATACCATAGTAGTAGCGCGTTTCTTATAAACCGCTGCCGCTACGCACCATAGCAGTAGTGTGTTTACCATAAAGCGCTGCAGCTACAGATCATAGTAGTAGCGCGTTTCGACATAACGCGCTCTTTGCTCGTCCACTAACCCAAAATTCTCACTCGCCCAGCTTCATCCCGCCACATTTCCCCAAATCCCCACTCTCTCTCCGGCCCCGTCGCTCCGCCGCGCCGACCAGCCCGGCGCTTCGCCCCGACTCCTGGCGGCCAAGCGCTAGCCAGCGCTTCGCCCGTCGACCCTCGACCCGACTCCGCGCTCTCGCCCCGACTCAAGCGCTCGACCCGACTCAGCCTTCGCCCCGACCCAGCCTTCGCCCCAACCCGTCGGCCCTCGCCTCCCTCCTCGCCCTGCACTCTCTGTAAGCCCCCCCCTCTCTGCTAGGGTTCTTCATGTTAATTAATTAGGTTATCTATTTAGTTATGAATTTAGCTAGGTTTCAAAATTTGAACTGGACATGTGATATGTGCATATGTCATGTTTTGGACATGTCATGTTTGGAAAATGATCCGAGTGGCCTATGTTACGCCGAAATGTTGATTCATTTCCGTTTCGGTGAATTTCAGGTGCTCGATATGTCCATTTTTTAGCAAAGGTCATGGCGAAATTTCCCGTGAATAAAGGCATGATTTGTGCTACATAGTTGGCATATCGAGTGCTGGCACATAGATTTCTTTTTACGTCATTTCTCATTTATTCATACTTTTAGAAATAAATGAGGCCACTTAATCATAGGAAACATGTCGAACAACGAAGAAACTGGGCCTTGACCAAGATGCGATTTAGATGGATTATGATGGTGAACAAGAGTACCTCGACTATTTGATCGCTAAGCAAGGTTTGCAGGTCAGCCTCGATGATGGTACCGACGCCGACATCGACACCGACGGCGCCCGGCACCGATGGCGGCGCCGAGACCGTGGGGAAGGTACGGCGGGAAGGTACCGGCCCGATGCCGATACCGAAAAGAGGAAGCATAAGAAGCAGAGGATCGAAAACCTAACAAACTAGGGATTGGGCGACTTGTGATCACAAAGATGGCACCGCAAGTTTGAGCCGTTAGAGCGGAAGAACCTCGCAAGTGCTATGGGAACCAAGTAGGATGCATCCTCACGGAATGCACGAGCATCAACGATTTATGACTTAAGGAGTAAAGAACATTTGACGCAGTTGCTCCTAACGAAGTTGCACAAGAGATTCAAGTTCCCCGACCGGGATGATAACATAGAACAACCGTGGGATGATCCGAAGATGAAAAAGATTAACAATCACGCCATGGGCATGTTCAGCAATGATTTGGCCTCTGGGAGGGTGAAACGAGCTATTGAGGCTGATGAACCCCTGTCCAAGATTCTGGAGGAAAATCCGACACTTACGGAAGAGGAGTTCGAAAAGTTCAAGGACACTTGCGCTACCGAGGCAGCCAAGGCTAAGGCTGCGAAATTCAAAAGCCTTCAGCTCCGGAACACGGGGAAGCATCACCTCGGAAGCCGTGGCCACCTCGGTAAAAGGCCCATATGGGATAAGGAGGGCGCGAACGTGAAGCCGCGGGTCTCCTGCACCCTTCGCAAAGTTCACCAACCCCTTGGAGCATGACTTCATCAGGGCCCGCTACAAGTGGGACAAGGAGAAAAAGGTTTTTTACACGGACAAGATCACGAGGAAATTGATTAGACTACCGGAGAAGCAACACCGGCTTGCAGCCGAAAGCCCTACTTCTCCGATGAGGCCCAAGTGGGACACCCTCTCAACCGGCCTTGAGCGAACTTAAGGGACTCCCGTTGGACCAGCGGCCGCAATATGGTCGTGTGCGGCGCCGCTGAGACGGCGCCACGTGGAAGGTGTTTTACAACGACGGCCAGAGGCCAAGAAGCGAAAAAAAAGTTTAGTCAGGCGGACATTGGCGCAAAGGTGAAGCTTGCGGTCGAGAAAAAGCAGCCGAGGGCGTGAAAAAAAGCAGCCGAGGACAAATATGAGTAGCTACAGCAGGCAGTCAATGCAGCTGTAAATGCCTGCAGAAATGATTTCGCTACTAACTTGGTTCCAGTTATCATCAACTGGGCGAAGGAAAATCCAGACAAGACGGTACATGATTTCCCGATGCCCAGTTTCGTCGCGAGCAACTCCATGAACAACAACACCATTGCACCATTGTTTAGATGGATGACGTTGTTGTAGTTGCAAGTATTCGAGACTTGCATGTATTGCTATTTTCGAGATGATAACAAGATATCACTTTGTGTTGGATGATGATTATGAAGAGACTATTTGTATGTACATGCTATGATTACATTTGTGGTCTCGCAGGCATCTGTATGTGTATCATGATGAAATTTCTATGTGCTAAAGATTCTTCTACAAAGCGGTTCAAATACAAAACAAATATGCCAAAAAACTACTTAAATTAGCGATGGCGAGTGTACAAAAGTTAGCAGCAGCGCCGTTATAGCAGAGGCGCGTCCGCCAAAGCGCTAAGCGCTAATAGCGATAGCGAGCTTCCGGCAACAGCGTTGCTGCTACACTTGTATAGCGATGGCGCGAGGGGCACGCGCGCTCGCTATGAGTTAGCTGTAGCGCCCGTATTAGTAGCGGGTACCGCGCTCATCGATACATGTAAAACCCGCGCTGCTGCTAGCCTTTTCCCTAGTAGTGTGCCTACCTTGATCTCGGGGTTGAGTGCGTGGATTGCGTGCGGCCAACAGGGGCCGCCCCCGATTCCTAGCTTCACGGCCAGCAACTCACATAATGCAATGGCTGGGCCATTGGTGCCTCCGGCGGAGGCGGCATTGGTGTCACCGACGCTGTCACGGGAGCTTAATGCACCCGGGTGTACGCCGGCCGGCACCTCTGCAGCAAGCGGCCCCTCCGTCAACTGCACGCCCGTCGTTGGCGGTGCCTCGACATTAGCCGAGCTCGACGCCATCATCACGGTAACTAATTAAGCCTCTCTCGGCCGAGGACTTCATCTCCTTGCCTTTCACTTGGCATCCTTGACGCCCTACATGTTTTCGCAGGGCGCCGCCGACGTTCCGTGCACTCTCCTCCACTTCGTGAACAACGAGTTGGTCGATGTCGCCAAGGGCAAAATCGTTCAACCGGCAACCCCTTGTTCCACGGTACCGGATGCCACCCAACTTGTTTAGGGTTCAACTGGTTGGTGCTGCCGAGCTGCGACGAGTTGTTACCTCCGATTCGACCCGTCGGGGCGGCGATGATGACGTGATGACCCTCGGCGCTTGCTGGCTGGCCCTGCTTTGGCGAAGAGCCAGTTCGTTTAGGGCGGGGACACCACCCCAAAGACAACACCGCCCGATCGTGCGGCGCCAAGTCAGCCCATGGCAAGACCGCCGCAAGCGGTGCGGACATCCCTATGCCATGGATCCAAACATGCATATGGCACGGATCGAAACAACGGCGGCAGCGATGGCGATACATTTGGCAACGTCGATCGATTTTTGCCGATCATGGATGCGATGGCGACTTCATGGGGCCTCCTTCTCAAGAACCCAAGAAAAGGCGTGTGCGATCTAGCTGGTACCGCGGAGAAGCCAAGTTGCAACAGCGCCGTCTGGCGTTCAGCTCTCGAGAGACGCCTCACTGTCGACTTCACCGAGCCTCGAGATAGGCGAGGTGCGAAATATATCAGCCCCAACACACTCAAGAAGGCGGTCTGTGAGCAGAACTCGGTCCCATTACGGGAGAAGAAGAAGGCACACAAAGAAAGTCTAAGAAGGGTGCGAGCCAGCCGGCATCGAGTGCGATCCGTGCTCGGGGCGGGCCACCTTCACCTAAGGATATCTCGAGGAGGTGCATGTGGCGGGTAGGGCGATGCTACCGACAAATATGCTCAATGCTGCAACCGGTGCTATGCGGAGTCTGCATGACAGTGTTCTTTCTTTGGAGAAGCGGCATCTCAGAGAGAAGGATGTGGCATACCCGGTTTTCGCGGCCAAGGTGCCAGAGGGCAAGGGCTTTGTGGATAACTCCATCGGGCGTACAATCGTCCTGCATTTTGATGACATCCACGCTATGTTGAACCTTCATCCGCTGCACTACACCTTCGTTCGGCTATTTTTGCTGAGTATGGAGATGCGGATCATTCGTGACAAGACCCCGGACATCGTGACAGTCGACCCCTTCTACATGCGTGCCAAGATCTTGGGCAGCACTGGGGACCGGCAAGTCGCGAGTTCTTACCTTGAAGGCGTCATTATGGCAAACCAAGATAAGGACAACTTCCTCGTGCATTACTTTCCCGAGTAAGTCCTCCCCTCAACCGGCCCGCAACATATGAATTCTTAGATTTCGATCGTTTTTCTTTTAACATTCCGTGTTTTCTGCAGTGACACACATTGCACGCTCATCCTCCTAAGTCCCAAATATTCCATGGCCACGTATTTCGACCCGGACTGTCAGTCGAACGTAGACTACACAAATGTCAAGAAGGTTCTTGATGATGTTCTCACCGGCTCGCCAAATCTGGAGGCACCTTCACAAGCCTATTAAATAAATCACGGCAAGCACGTGTTCTCCCACAATCGATGTTCTCTGCGTCAAGCAGCCGCTTTGGCGATCGAAAGGGTACCTACTCGCCATCCATCACATGCGGGCGATCGTACGGGACCATCATCAACTTCTGCTACCGAGTAAACTCAAAGATTGGGCAAAGAGCCTTTCGGCAATCCAGGACACGGACCTCCGACAAGAATTCTTTCGCATCCAGTCGGAGTTTGCGGAAATCATCCATCAAGATGTCGCCGTACCTCGGGAAGTTCTACCTCAACAATCAAGCGTCCAACGGTGACATCGACACAATGCTACAAATGCAGGTGACAACGACCGTTATTTCATGACTCCCACGATGAGCGGCGGCTTCATCCACCTCCGGTCCCTTGAGTCGAGTCGAAGCCGTGATGCTGTGTCTAGTTCGAAACATCAATTGGCTCATGTTGTAATTAAACTTTAATGAACTTGTAGTATGTCTCTATGGTTTGAGAGTCGTTCAACTTAGATGTAATCGATGCTATTAATGTCTTGCTTTTCTCTTCCGATCATTCATTTGCATACTTATATATTGCTTATGTATTGTCGTGAATTGGTACTAACGTTTACGTTTGGCTAGTGCATAGCGATGCCGGCGTATGTCGTGTACAAGGGTAAGGTTCCCGAGTCGACGGCGATGGGAGGAGTGTCAAAGACAGGTTCACCGATTCAGCGGTAACAGTTACAAAGGTACACCACTAGGGCGAGGCGAATCTAGATCGCCCGCTATCTAGCGGGAGAGGGAGGCGTTGGAGGAACCGGATGAAGGCGAGTTTCATCGTGATGATGCTCATCGTGATGACCGCAGCTCTCTTCTATGTGATGGTAGTTTAGATGATCGATATCGACTTGTAATGTGAAGACAAACTCGCTACTCGCGGTCTCGAGACTTGTATTATAATGTTCTATCTTTGTTCAGTCTTTTCAATTCAGAGACTAATATGATGAATTGTATTCGGAGACTAATATGATGAATTGTATTCAAAGACTAATCTTCTATTGTATTCGATGAATCTGTTGTTGATGTGTGCTGTCTATATTTTGTCCAATTATACATTTTGTAACCTGTGCAAAAACAGAAAATAAAAAAATAAAAAACCTAATATTCATACTAATGGCGCATCACATCACAGTGCGCCATTAGTATGACAAAGTATACTAATGGTGCATCACTAAACAGTGCGCCATTAGTATGCCGAGGTTACTAATGGCGCATCTTGTTGCTGTGCGCCATTAGTATGCCAGAGCACCTGGGTATACATGGCCCCTGGGAGGCATACTAATGGCGCACTTATGTATACACTAATGGCGCATCAGAGGTGCGCCATTAGTATATCAGATACTAATGGCGCACCAGGGGGTGCGCCATTAGTAAAATATACTAATGGCGTGGCACTAATGGCGCACCACTAATGCGCCATTAATGGCCAAATTAGGTGCGCCATTAGTAGGCCTTTTCCTAGTAGTGCCAATTCACTTCCTATGATAGTTTTTATTATACCCAACTTGGATGCCTACCATTCTAGGACCAGTTTTATAACCATAGCAAATACCATGCTGTTCTAAGAGACTCTCAAAATAATATAAGTGAAGCATGAGAGACTAGCAATTTCTACAAAATTAAGCCACCGCCGTGCTCTAAAATATATAAGTGAAGCACTAGAGCAAAAACAATCAAGCTCAAAAGATATAAGTGAAGCACATAGAGTATTCTAATAAATTTCAATCAAGTGGGCTTCTCCCAAAAGGTGTGTACAGCAAGGATGATTGTGGAAAACTAAAAAGCAAATACTAATATCATACACGACGCTCCAAGCAAAACACATATCATGTGGTGAATAAAAATACAGCTCCAACTAAAGTTATCGATAAACGAAGACGAAAGAGGGGATGCCTTCCGGGGGCATCCCCAAGCTTAGGCTTTTGGCTACTCTTGAATATCTTGGGGTGCCATGGGCATCCCCAAGATTAGGCTTTTGCCACTCCTTATTCCATAGTCCATCAAATCTTTACCCAAAACTTGAAAATTTCACAACACAAAACTCAACAGGAAATGTCATAAGCTCCGTTAGTGAAAGAAAGCAAAACCACCACATAAGGTACTTGTCGGTGTCAAAACCGGCGGATCTCGGGTAGGGGGTGCCGAACTGTGCGTCTAGGCGGATGGTAACAGGAGACAAGGGACACGATGTTTTTACCCAGGTTCGGGCCCTCTTGATGGAGGTAAAACCCTACTCCTGCTTGATTGATATTGATGATATGGGTAGTACAAGAGTGGATCTACCACGAGATCAAGGAGGCTAAACCCTAGAAGCTAGCCTATGGTATGATTGTTGTAATGGTTGTTGTGTCCTACGGACTAAAACCCTCCGGTTTATATAGACACCGGGGAGGCCTAGGTTTACACAGAGTCGGTTACAATGGTAGGAGATCTACATATCCGTATTGCCAAGCTTGCCTTCCACGCCAAGGAAAGTCCCATCCGGACACGGGACGAAGTCTTCAATCTTGTATCTTCATAATCTTGGAGTCTGGCTGACGATGATAGTCCGGCTGTCCGGACACCCCCTAGTCCAGGACTCCCTCGGTACTGTAATGAACTCATTATTTATTTATATTGGTGTTAAACCTACTGTATTTAAAGTTCTCTATGGTTCATACCACTTAATACTAGCCATAGATGCACTAAAATAAGCAAACAACACACGAAAAATAGAATCTGTCAAAAACAGAACAGTCTTTAGCAATCTGTAACTAACGCAAACTTATGGAACTCTAAAAATCCTACCAAAATAGGAAGTCCTGGACAATTTGTCTATTGATCTACATTAAAAAGAATCAACGCAAAAACACGTTTCTGTGATTTAACAAAACTAATTTCGTGCGTGCAAAGTTTCTGTTTTTCAGGTGAATCAAATTAACTATCACCGTAGGTTATCCTATAGGTTCTACTTGGCACAAACACTAATTAAAACATAAAAACACATCTAAACAGAAGGTAGATGCAAAATTTATTACTAAACAGAAACAAAAAAAACACAAAGAAAATTGGGTTGCCTCCCAACTAGCACTATCGTTTAACGCCCCTAGCTAGGCATAAAAGCGAAGATAGATCTAAGTAGTGCCATCTTTGGCACTCAATTCATAAGTAGCTCGCATGATAGATTCATAAGGTGATTTAATTTTCTTTATTGGAAAGTGCTCCATGCCCTTCCTTAATGGAAATTGGAATCTAATATTCCCTTCCTTCATATCAATAATCGCGCCAATCGTTCTAAGGAAAGGTCTACCAAGAATAATAGGGCAAGAAAGATTGCAATCTATATCAAGAACGATAAAATCTACGGGCACCAAATTTCTATTTGCAACAATGAGAACATCATTGATCCTTCCCATTGGCTTTTTAATGGTGGAATCCGCAAGGTGCAAATATAAAGAGCAATCATCAAGATCATGGAAACCTAGAATATCACATAAAGCTTTTGGAATCGTGGAAACACTAGCACCCAAATCACACAAATCAAAACACTCATGATCTTTAATTTTAATCTTTATAGTAGGTTCCCACTCATCATTGAGTTTTCTAGGTATAGAAACTTCCCAATTAAGTTTTTCATCATAAGATTGTATCAAGGCATCAACGATATGTTTGGTAAAAGCTTTATTTTGACTATAAGCATGAGGAGAATTAACAACGGACTGCAACAAGGAAATACAACCTTCTAAAGAACAATTATCATAATCAAATTCCTTGAAATCCGAGATAGTGGGTTCAATGCTATTTAAAGTCATGACCTCTCCAATCCCACTTTTACCAAATGTAGGATCAAGATCTAAAAACTCTGAATTATTGGGACGCCTTTTAACTAAAGTTGACTCATCTTCAGTCCCATCATTATTAAAATTCATATTGAAAAACAAAGATCTAATAGGAGACACATCAATAACTTTAAGATCTTCATCATTATTTTCATTGAAACTAGAAGAACACGCCTTTACAAAGCAATCTTTCTTAGCGCTCAATTTAGCGGTTCTTTCTTTGCACTCATCAATGGAAATTCTCATTTCTTTGAGAGACTCATTGATGTCATGCTTAGGAGGAGTAGATCTAAGTGTAAGAGAATCAACATCAAGCGAAAGTCTATCAACGTTCCTAGCCAAATCATCAACTTTGAGCATTTTTTCTTCAAGCAAGGCATTAAAATTCTTTTGAGAAATCATTAATTCTTTCACACTATTCTCAAAATCAGAGGGCATCTTATTAAAATTACCATAAGAATTATTATAGGAATTTCCAAAATTATTAGAGGAATTACTAGGGTACGGTCTAGCATTAAAGTTTCCTCTATAAGCATTGTTTCCGAAACTATTCCTACCAACAAAATTCACATCCATAGATTCATTATTATTCTCAATCAAAGTAGACAAAGGCATATCATTGGGATCAAGAGGAGCACTCTTAGTAGCAAACAATTTCATAAGCTCATCCATCTTTCCACTCAAAACATTAATTTCTTCTATAGCATGCACTTTTTTACTAGTAGATTTTTTGGTGTGCCATTGAGAATAATTAGCCATAATATTATCAAGAAGTTTTGTAGCATCTCCTAAAGTGATTTCCATAAACGTACCTCCCGCGTCCGAATCTAAAAGATTTCTAGAAGCAAAGTTCAAACCGGCATAAAATTTTTGTATGATCATCCATAAACTCAAACCATGAGTAGGGCAATTGCGAATCATCAATTTCATTCTTTCCCAATATTGGGCAACATGCTCATGATCAAGTTGTTTAAAATTCATAATATCGTTCCTAAGAGAGATGATCTTAGCAGGAGGAAAATACTTAGAGATAAAAGCATCTTTGCACTTATTCCACGAATCAATACTATTCTTAGGCAAAGACAAAAACCAAACTTTAGCACGATCTCTAAGTGAAAACAGAAATAACTTCAATTTAACAATATCATTATCTGTATCTTTCTTCTTTTGCATATCACACAAGTCAACAAAGTTGTTTAGATGGGTAGCGGCATCTTCACTAGGAAGGCCGGCGAATTGATCTTTCATAACAAGATTCAGCAAAGCAGTATTGATTTCACAAGACTCAACATCATTAAGAGGAGCAATCGGAGTACTAAGGAAGTCATTATTATTGGTATTGGAGAAATCACACAATTTGGTATTATCTTGCGCCATTGCAACAAGTAATCCAACACACAAGCAAACAGAAAAAGGCAAGAAAAAAAGAGAGGAGAAGATTGGGAAAGAGAGGGCGAATAAAACAGCAAGGGTGAAGTGGGGGAGAGGAAAACGAGAGGCAAATGGCAAATAATGTAAATGCGAGGGAGATGAGTTTGTGATGGGTACTTGGTATGTCTTGACTTGAGCGAAGACCTCGCCGGCAACGGCGCCAGAAATCCTTCTTGCTACGTCTTGAGCTTGCGTTGGTTTTCCTTGAAGAGTAAAGGGTGATGCAGCAATAGTAGCGTAAGTATTTCCCTCAGTTTTTGAGAACCAAGGTATCAATCTAGTAGGAGGCTCTTTGTCGGTGTCAAAACCGGCGGATCTCAGGTAGGGGGTCGCGAACTGTGCGTCTAGGCGGATGGTAACAGGAGACAAGGGACACGATGTTTTTACCCAGGTTCGGGCCCTCTTGATGGAGGTAAAATCCTACTCCTACTTGATTGATATTGATGATATGGGTAGTACAAGAGTGGATCTACCACGAGATCAAGGAGGCCAAACCCTAGAAGCTAGCCTATGGTATGATTGTTGTAATGGTTGTTGTGTCCTACGGACTAAAACCCTCCGGTTTATATAGACACCGGGAGGGCTAGGGTTACAGTCGGTTACAATGGTAGGAGATCTACATATCCGTATTGCCAAGCTTGCCTTCCACGCCAAGGAAAGTCCCATCCGGACACGGGACGAAGTCTTCAATCTTGTATCTTCATAATCTTGGAGTCCGGCTGACAATGATAGTTCGGCTGTCCGGACACCCCCTAGTCCAGGACTCCCTCAGTAGCCCCCGAACCAGGCTTCAATGACGATAAATCCAGCGCGTGTACAGTCTTCGGCGTTGCAAGGCGGGTTCTCCTTTAAGTTCCATGTACCTGCCGAATAGTGTCCGGCTATTTTGTAAACATTGCGCTTCTTGGATTCCACGCCCAATAATGGCCTTCTTCCACGCGTCGCACGAATGCGAAATGCCATGGTATCTTTTATGTTTTACCCCCTAGCTGCGCAAATAACCTGCCTATAAGAGAGGCAAGAATCCAGATCCAAATCACACCATCTTTCGTCCGCTAGTACTCATCGGAGCGCCTCTGACAAAAAATCTATTCCACCATGGACCGACGTCGCGGCTCCTCCTCTCGCGCTCCCAGCCCTCTGCCAGGAGATTGGAGGAGGTGTTCTGTCCCTCACAACGAGCTAGTGACGGTCCCGGTTCGAGCCGGGCTGGCCACCTACAAAGGTGGGAAGCAAGCGGAGGCTACCCCAAGTCCCAACAAAGGGGAGCGGGTATGCTTTGTCCCCTATCTGATAAGGGGGCTCGGATTTCCTATACATCCGTTCCTCCGCGGCCTTCTGGAGTTCTACGGACTCCAACTCCATCACCTCACGCCCGCCTCGATTCTGCATATCGCGGGCTTCGTATCTTTTTGTTAGCTATTTTTAGGCATTGAGCCCCATTTTGCGTTGTGGAAGAGGTTATTTTGCCTCGTACCGCATTCTCACGAGGGGTCCATATATCAAGTGGGCGGTGCCGAAATATGGCGCATCGCCGGGACCGGATATTCATCCGGAACCCCTAAGAAGGCGTCCGAAGACTGGCCTTCCGAATGGTTTTACGTAGAAGACGCTCCGCTGCCGGACCCTGTTCAGATCGGCCTCCCGGAGTTCAGCAATGCTCGTCTGAAGAAACGTCTGAGTTGGCGTCTGCGGAGCCCCCAACTGGAGGAGGACAAGAGTGTCCATTACTTGATGGGCCGGATAAGGTTACCGGCCCATTCCGGACTGACCATGATTGGAGTCATGGCCACGTGCATTATGCGAGGGGTGCAGCCGTTGCAATACAGGGGCCACCCCATGTGGGATTTTAATGGAGAGAATGATGCCACTCGTCATGGCCGCCAAGGGCCGGGATCGGCCGAAGACCTGGTGAAGATTCTGTCCGGTCTATACAAGGGGGAGAAGGAGGACTTCCTCAAGACGAGCCCATTGAATGGGTTCTCCATGAACAACCCTCGAAGCTGGGTAAGCGAATGTTCATTTATCCGACCCACGCTTTCAAAATTAAGTACCTTACTTTATGGTTTTGACGCAGGGTCTGCGCCGGACTGTGGAGAGCATTCATAGCCCGGCTCCACAGCCTGAGGATCCAGAAATATCCCTTGATCCGTCCTCCGAAGAGGATCCGGACATAAAGGTGGAGCTAATCCACGGGGTGTTCTATCAACTCAGCATGGACAATGCTCTAGTCGCCATTACGGCTGACAACCCCGGCCTATCTCCGGCTCCCCAGGTGATTGTGACCGAAGTCCTGACACCATTATTCCGTCCTTGCGCATTTCTGACCACCGTGCACCATGGTGTCTCGCAGGGGGCGCCTTCAGGGCTGGAGGCCGAGGCCACGGCAGCTGGCCAACAAGGGTCAGTCCGGCCCAGCAGGCGGAAGAGGAGTGCGGCGCGGATCGAGACGTCGCCGCAATGGTATGGCTCACGATTGTTATTTAGGACAAAGTTCCAAGGAAGTGTTTGAATGCTCATGACCTTTGCAGGAGAAAGAGTGCCCGCCGGACTATGGGCGTAGGAGTTGCCAACCCAGCTTCTGCCAGCCAGGCTCCAACGCCTAGTCTGGAGGGGGAGGCGAGCGCAAGGCGTGAGCCGGATACTCCTCCAACGGAGGATGCCGACAGACTGTCCGCCACCAGGTCTGAGGTGGAGAGCACCATGAACCATAGGCGCCGCCGGACAGTTTTTCGTGACGCGTGCTTCTCCCCCGAGGCGTTGAATGCCTTTAACGCGGGGGGCACGCACCTCCGTGCTGCTCAAGATGGTTTAACCAGAGCCACGGAGCAGTATGTAAAGGACATACGGGTAAGAGATTTTAATAGTTGTATATGCCCGTAGCCCCCGAGACTTAAAGTAGTTGGAATAACTGATTTGAGGATCATTTGATATGCAGGGTCTTACAGAGAAGAATACCCGACTGTCCCAGGAACTAGAAGAGTGCAAGGCCCAACTTGAGGCCGCACTAGCTGCCGCAGGAGGAAGCACAGAGACCCCTCCTGGTAACACATTATTTCGAAAAGATAATCGGTGTGCGGCATACGTGTACGTCTGACAATGACATTGCTGGTGGTGCCGAACAGGATCCGGACGGGCAAGAATTAGTGCGCCAGCTGAAGGCCGGCGAGAGGGTGCTGACGAGGGTGCAGTGTAACGCCCCGGATTCGATGTGCCAGGTGTCTGCCAGTTGTTCGCCGTCGTTGCCATGTCATTTGCTTGCGTGTTGCATTTTATCATGTTAGCATGTGCATTCCATTTTGCATTCGTGTTCGTCTCATGCATCTGAGCATTTTCCCCGTTGTCCGTTTTGCAATCCGGCACTCCTATGTCATCCGGCGTCCTCTTGTTTGCCTTTTCTCTTTCCCGGGTGTTAAACTTTCTCGGAATGGCCCGAGGTTTGCCAAGCGGCCTTGGTATAGCACCGGTAGACCGCCTGTCAAGTTTCGTGCCATTTGGAGGTCGTTTGATACTCCAACGGTTAACAGGGTAACCACAAAGCCCTCTTTTGTTGCAGCCCAACACCCCTTCCAATGTGGCCCAAAACCCACCTAACTCCCCTCCATGCTCTCGGTCGTTCAATCACGATCGCGTGGCCGAAAAGCGGTCCTCATTTGGACTCTCCTAGCTCCCTCTACCTATAAATATGTGATCCCCTCTCAAATTCGAACTGCAAACCCTAGCCTCTTCCTCCTCCGCGCCGCCGGACATGTCCATCCGCGCCGGACACGTCCAGCCTCCACCTCACCCCGACGAATCAGGCGTCGCCACATCACCCGCCGCCGCGCCCCGCCCACTCCGCCGCCACCACGTGGCCTCCCCACGCCTCCACCGCCGCCGGCCCATGCGGGCCCAGATCTGGCCCGCCAGCCCGTGCGCCGCCGCCCGCCTCGCCCGGCCGACCCCGCGCCGCCGCCGCCCGGTGGCGTGCTCCGCCGCCGCCCGCCGCACCACTGCCGCCCGCCTCGGCGCCCGCCGCCGCCTCGCCAGCGCGTGCCTCCCAAAACCGCCGCAGCTCTCCGCCGACCGTCCGCCGCTGCCATGCCCAGGCGTCGCCGCCATGCCCGGCCGCCTTGCCGCCGCCAGCTGCGCCGGTGCGCCGCCGCTCCGCCCGGCCCATGGCGAGCTCCGCCCGGCCGACCGGGTCACCTCGGCGCGCCTCCGCCGCCCCTCGCCGCTCCGCGCGGATTCGGCGGATCCGCGGAGAACCTTCCCGACCTCTGCCGCAGCTCCGGCCACCGTCCCCATCAACTCCGGCGAGTCCCTCCGGCGAGATCCGCGCCGCTTTATAATCCGTGCAACGAGGTTGACCCCCTGAGATATCCACTAAGTCCCCAGTTTTTCATATAATCATGCCATGTTCATCGCATTGTATCTCTGCATCCGTAGCCCTGTTTTGGGCGTATAATATATCGAATTGTTCGCCTCGACTAGTACTTCATTTCATTCCATTGCATCATTTTTATTTGAGATCATCTTGATGCACGAAATGCTGTTGGAAGAGTGCATGTTGATATTAATCTGCTGAAACTGTAATAACTTGCTCATTTATCATTTTTGCCATGATTGATGTGTGCATCCTATGAGGTTGATGTCTACATGTATGTTGATCTATGCCATGCCATCTTTCCAGTGGTGCCAACCATGTATTTTTGTGAGTTGTGTGCTGAGTGCATCAAGCTTGTTAAGGAGGGTAGTTCTTTGTTCTTTGTTTTCTGACAGATTCTGTTATATTTTGTTGCTATGTAAACATGCTTCTACTAATCATTCTATGCATAATCTGGAGATGTCCTATAAACATGTTTTGATCTACATGTCTTGCTCTATCCATTCATTCCCTTGTTTGCAATTATAGCCTTCTGGAACATGCTGTAATCTTGCTCCAAAGTTGCTTGATGATGTTGCTGTCAGCATGTTTACATTAAGTTCAATGTTTCCATGATTGTTTCCTAGTGATCCATGCACCCTATGAACTTGCTCTTGCCATGCTTAGCTTCATAAACATGCCTTCTTACTGTTGGTTGCCTTGCCATGCCATGTATTGCTCTGTAGTGAGTGGTTCAAGCTCACCAACATGCCTACTTATTGTTGTTCCTGCCATGTTTAAATCTGTAATATAACTTGCCAGGTTTACATGGGTGCCATCATATTTTCCGTGCCCTTTTGGCTCATGGTCAGTAAGGGACTTTTGATCTATGCAATTAGTAGATTCATGCCATGCCTTTGTTTCCCATGATATGTTCCTGTAACATGTTGTTTGATAGCTCTAAACATTGCAACCTGAAGTTATTTCCTGATAAGTCTGAAACTGTTATTATTTGCAATATCTCCATGTCTTTTCGAACATGTTCTAGTGATTTCTGGGGATAGCTCAGTGTTCATGTTTTGTTATGCTTTGCCTGTACTTCATGCCCATGCCTTTTGTTATTATGTTGGGGTGTTGTATCAAGTTGTTTTGATGCTTGCAATATGCCTAGTTGCTGTTTTGGACAGATTTTTGTTATGACTTGTATAGTGTGTGTGTGTTGCACCGTTGCTCCGTTTTGAGTGTGCTCTATATGAAACTTGCTTGTTTTTGCATGTAGTTCCATATTATCATGTTGCATCCTTGTTTTGAGGTGTTTGCTTGAAGTTTGGGTGCATTTTGCATCAATGCCATGTTTAACTTGTTTTGCTCATATCTTCTAGGTCGTAGCTCCAAATCTAATGAACTTTATATGTAACTTGACTAGAATTTCGTGTAGATCCTCTTGGTGCTCTTTAACTTGCTGTTTAACAACTTCAACTTAATGTTTATTCAGTTCTGGACCAATTTCGAAATTTGCATATGAGGACTTACCGGAATTGTTATATGTTGTTTCCGGCCTCATTTAAACTTGCCTTGATGTGTTGTTCTTGTTTTGCATCATCTCTTGCCATGAGTAGCTTCATGTAGCTTTGTCATGCATCATGCTTGTTGTGCATCATGTCTTGTCTATGTGTGGTGTGTTTACTATGTTGTGTGCTTCTTCTCGATAGTTCACGTTTTGTTGCGATCGTGAGGATTCGTTCGTCTACGTGTGGTTCGTCTTCGTGGCTTCATCTTCTTCATGGACTCGTTCTTCTTCCTTGCGGGATTTCAGGCAAGATGACCGCTACCCTGGATCTCACTACTATCATTGCTATGCTAGTTTGCTTCGTTCTATCGCTATGCTGCGTTACCTATCTTTTGCTCATCAAGCCTCCCAAATTGCCATGAACCTCTAACCTTTGACACCAATCCTAGCAAACCATTGTTTGGCTATGTTCCCGCTTTGCTCAGCCCCTCTTATAGCATTGCTAGCTGCAGGTGAAGTTGAAGATTTCTCCATGGTGGACAGGATTTATGTTGGGATATCACAATATCTCCTATATTATTAATGCATCTATATACTTGGTAAAGGGTGGAAGGCTCGGCCTTATGCCTGGTGTTTTGTTCCACTCTTGCCGCCCAAGTTTCCATCATACCGATGTTATGTTCCCGGATTTTGCGTTCCTAACGCGGTCGGGTGATTTATGGTACCCCCTGACAGTTCGCTTTGAATAAAACTTGTCCAGCAAGGCCCAACCTTGGTTTTACCATTTGCCTCACCACCACCTACCTTTCCCTTGGGAGTAATTAACCCAAGGTCATCTTTATTTAGCCCCTCCTCCCCGGGGCGGTGCTTGTCTAAGTGTTGGTCCGAATCGAGGCAACTGCAGGCCACCTCGGGGAAACTCGAAGTCTGGTTTTACTCGTAGCTTGACTTATCCGGTGTTGCCCTGAGAACGAGATATGTGCAGCTCCTATCGGGATTGTCGGCGCATCGGGCGGCTTTGCTGGTCTTGTTTTACCATTGTCGAAATGTCTTGTAAACCGGGATTCCGAGACTGATCGGGTCTTCCTGGGAGAAGGTCTATTCCTTCGTAGATCGCGAGAGCTTGTCATGGGCTAAGTTAGGACACCCCTGTAGGGTATAAACTTTCGAGAGCCGTGCCCGCGGTTATGTGGCAGATGGGATTTTGTTAATGTCCGGTTGTAGATAACTTGACACTTGACTTAACTAAAACGCATCAACCGCGTGTGTAGCCGTGATGGTCTCTTCTCGGCGGAGTCCGGGAAGTGAACACGGTCTTTGGGTTATGTTTGACGTAAGTAGGAGTTCAGGATCACCTCTTGATCATTGCTAGCTTCACGACCGTTCCTTTGTTTCTCTTCTCGCTCTCATTTGCGTATGTTAGCCACCATATCTTGCTTAGTCGCTGTTGCAACCTCACCACTTTACCCCTTCCTTTCCCATTAAGCTTTGCTAGTCTTGATACCCATGGTAATGGGATTGCTGAGTCCTCGTGGCTCACAGATTACTACAACAACAGTTGCAGGTACAGGTTATGCGATGGTCATGACGCGAGAGCGATGTTTGCTTGCGTTGAGTTCTTTTTCTGCTTCTTCTTCGATCAGGGGATAGGTTCCAGGTCGGCAGCCTGGGCTAGCAGGGTGGATATTGTTTGAGTTTTTGTTTATGATTCATCCGTAGTCGGATGTAGTTCTTGTATGATGTATTGATGTATTCGTGTGGCATTGTATGCCTTATGTATGTATCCCCACTATTATGTAATGTTGATGTAATGATATCCACCTTGCAAAAGCGTCTTCAAGATGCGCTTCTATCCTTGGTGGGACCTTCGAGTTCCTTTAGGATAGGGTCGCATCTTAGGCGTGACAAGTTAGTATCGAGCCTCGACCGACCTAGGAGCCCCCTTGATTGATCGTGTAGCTTGGCGTTGTTGAGTCTAGAAGAAAACTGTTTTCGGAGTCTAGTTATATCGGAGAGTAGGAATTCTTTTTACTCCTCAGCCCCTTCGTCGCTCTGGTAAGGAATCTTGACGTTGGTGTTTTGACTTACTCCTCTTCCCGTTCAAATTTTTCTTTAGGATCACGTGGTTAGTTTCGTTCGTTGTCCATCCTCTTTTGTCCGGTGCATCTCTCGTCAAGTCGACTCGAACCTCTTTGTCTTTGGGAGATCAATCCTCAGCTCTTTTCAATCGATGTTGTTTCCCTGTCCGAAGTTGTCCTTGTTTTTCCCACCCGCCCACCCTTCTTATTCTCGAATCCGGAGTTCGTAATCGAGTATCCATCCTACTCGTGCGAAGTCTTTGCTTTCTTTCCTCAATTATTCCAACTGGTGTTTTCTCTTCAAGATATTCGTCGGTTCCCCTTCCAAGTTTCCTTTGTTTTTCCCGCCCTCCCATCCTTTTCTTCCGGAGCATGAGTCTCTTTCGTCCGTCAATTCCATTCGTGCGGAGCCTCTTCAGGTTTTCCCTCGATTATTTCAACCGGTGAATTCTCGTCTCGTTTGACATCCTTCATCTCTTTTCTTTTCCGGTGGATTCAATTCAAGTTTTTTCGGGTTGATCACATTCTTTTCCTTTTGTAAAGTGTTCTCCTTACTCGTTTGCCTCTCGCCATTCAATAAACCCGGAGTGTTCAAGACATCTCAGGAGATTCGTCCGTGTTCCAATTAATTCGAGGTTGTCACCTCATTCAAATATTTCAATTATTCCGGTGCATCATCTATCTGTTCAACATCTCTTTCCAACGGTGTTTTTCTTTCAGTGGGCCCTAACCCACAGGTCTTTTCCCAGGATCTTACCTGACTCCCTGGTTTCCCCGGAGCTATTCTCAAATTCTATCAAGTGTGACGTAAGAATGGATTTCATGAGTCACATCCCTTCTCAAAGATATCGTTCAAATTCTTCTCAAGTGCTCTCGATTCTTTGCTTCTTCTCTTGAGTTCGTGTTTCACCTCATCCCTTTTCCCTTCCGTCTCGGTCCTAAGATCTCGGGACGAGATCTCTTGTTAGTGGAGGAGTGTTGTAACGCCCCGGATTCGATGCGCCAGGTGTCTGCCAGTTGTTCGCCGTCGTTGCCATGTCATTTGCTTGCGTGTTGCATTTTATCATGTTAGCATGTGCATTTCATTTTGCATTCGTGTTTGTCTCATGCATCCGAGCATTTTCCCCGTTGTCCGTTTTGCAATCCGGCACTCCTATGTCATCCGGCGTCCCCTTGTTTGCCTTTTCTCTTGCCCGGGTGTTCAACTTTCTCGGAATGGCCCGAGGTTTGCCAAGCGGCCTTGGTATAGCACCGGTAGACCGCCTGTCAAGTTCCGTGCCATTTGGAGGTCGTTTGATACTCCAACGGTTAACCGGGTAACCGCAAAGCCCTCTTTTGTTGCAGCCCAACACCCCTTCCAAAGTGGCCCAAAACCCAACTAACTCCCCTCCATGCTCTCGGTCGTTCGATCACGATCGCGTGGCCGAAAACCGATCCTCATTTGGACTCTCCTAGCTCCCTCTACCTATAAATATGTGATCCCCTCTCAAATTCACGGTGCAAACCCTAGCCTCTTCCTCCTCCGCGCCGCCGGACATGTCCATCCGCGCCGGACACGTCCAGCCTCCACCTCACCCCGGCGAATCAGGCGTCGCCACGTCACCCGCCGCCGCGCCCCGCCCACTTCGCCGCCGCCACGTGGCCTCCCGCGCCTCCACCGCCGCCCGGCCCATGCGGGCCGAGATCCGGCCAGCCAGGCCGCGCGCCGCCGCCGTGTAGCCAGCGCCGCTGCCCGCCTCGCCCGGCCGACCCCGACCGCCGCCGCCGCCCGGCGCGTACCTCCACCGCCCGCCAGCGCCCGCCGCCCGCGCCTCGGCGCCCGCTGCCGCCGCCGCGCGTGCCTCCCGAGCCGCCCAGCGCTCTCCATGACCGTCCGCTGCCGCCATGCCCGAGCGCCGCCGCCATGCCCGGCCGCCTCGCCCGGCCGCCCGCTGCGCCGCCCGCCGCCGCCCGCCCGCCCCAGGGCGAAGCTCCGCTGGCGGCCCGGGTCACCTCCGGTCGCGCCTCCCGCCGCCCCTCGCCGCTCCGCGCCGGATCCGGCCGGAGGAGACCTTCCCCTACCTCTGCCGCAGCTCCGGCCACCGTCCCCATCAACTCCGGCGAGTCCCTCCGGCGAGATCCGCGCCGCTTTGTAATCCGTGCAACGAGGTTGACCCCCTGAGTTATCCACTAAGTCCCCAGTTTTTCATATAATCATGCCATGTTCATTGCATTGTATCTCTGCATCCGTAGCTCCGTTTTGTGCGTATAATATGTCAAATTGTTCGTCTCGACGAGTAATTCATTTCATTCTATTGTGTCATTTTCATTTGAGATCATCTTGTTGCACGAAATGCTGTTGGAAGAGTGCATGTTGATGTTAATCTGCTGAAACTGTTATAACTTGCACATTTAGCATTTTTGCCATGATTGATGTGTGCATCCTATGAGGTTGATGTCTACATGTATGTTGATCTATGCCATGCCATCTTTCCAGTGGTGCCAACCATGTATTTTTGTGAGTTGTGTGCTGAGTGCATCAAGCTTGTTAAGGAGGGTAGATGTTGTTGCTGTTTTCCTGACAGATTCTGTTATATTTTGTTGTTATGTAAACATGCTTCTACTAATCATTCTATTCATAATCTGGAGATGTCCTATAAACATGTTTTGATCTACATGTCTTGCTCTATCCATTCATGCCCTTGTTTGAAATCATAGCCTGCTGGAACATGCTGTAATCTTGCTCCAAAGTTGCTTGATGATGTTGTTGTCAGCCTGTTTACATTAAGTTCAATGTTTTCATGATTGTTTCCTAGTGATCCATGCACCCTATGAACTTGCTCTTTCCATGCTTAGCTTCATAAACATGCCTTCTTACTGTTGGTTGCCTTGCCATGCTATGTATTGCTCTGTAGTGAGTGGGTCAAGCTCACCAACATGCCTACTTATTGTTGTTCCTGCCATGTTTAAATCTGTAATATAACTTGCCATGTTTACATGGGTGCCATCATATTTTCCGTGCCCTTTTGGCTCATGGTCAGTAAGGGACTTTTGATCTATGCAATTAGTAGATTCATGCCATGCCTTTGTTTCCCATGATATGTTCCTGTAACATGTTGTTTGATAGCTCTAAACATTGCAACCTGAAGTTATTTCCTGATAAGTCTGAAACTGTTATTATTTGCAATATCTCCATGTCTTTTCGAGCATGTTCTAGTGATTTCTGGGGATAGCTCAGTGTTCATGTTTTGTTATGCTTTGCATGTACTTCATGCCCATGCCTTTTGTTATTATGTTGGGGTGCTATATCATGTTGTTTTGATGCTTGCAATATGCCTAGTTGCTGTTTTGGACAGATTGTTGTTATGACTTGTATAGTGTGTGTGTGTGTTGCACCGTTGCTCCGTTTTGAGTGTGCTCTATATGAAACTTGCTTGTTTTTGCATGTAGTTCCATATTATCATGTGGCATCCTTGTTTTGAGGTGTTTGCTTGAAGTTTGGGTGCATTTTGCATCAATGCCATGTTTAACTTGTTTTGCTCATATCTTCTAGGTCGTAGCTCCAAATCTAATGAACTTTATATGTAACTTGACTAGAATTTCGTGTAGATCCTCTTGGTGTTCTTTAACTTGCTGTTTAACAATTTCAACTTAATGTTTATTCAGTTCTGTACCAATTTCGAAATTTTCATATGAGGACTTACCGGAATTGTTATATGTTGTTTCCGGCCTCATTTAAACTTGCCTTGATGTGTTGTTCTTGTTTTGCATCATCTCTTTCCATGAGTAGCTTCATGTAGCTTTGTCATGCATCATGCTTGTTGTGCATCATGTCTTGTCTATGTGTGGTGTGTTTACTATGTTGTGTGCTTTTTCTCGATAGTTCCCGTTTCGTTGCGATCGTGAGGATTCGTTCGTCTACGTGTGGTTCATCTTCGTGGCTTCATCTTCTTCATGGACTCGTTCTTCTTCCTTGCAGGATTTCAGGCAAAATGACCGCTACCCTGGATCTCACTACTATCATTGCTATGCTAGTTTCCTTCGTTCTATCGTTATGCTGCGTTACCTATCTTTTGCTCATCAAGCCTCCCAAATTGCCATGAACCTCTAACCTTTGACACCAATCCTAGCAAACCATTATTTGGCTATGTTCCCGCTTTGCTCAGCCCCTCTTATAGCGTTGCTAGCTGCAGGTGAAGTTGAAGATTTCTCCATGATGGACAGGATTTATGTTGGGATATCACAATATCTCTTATATTATTAATGCATCTATATACTTGGTAAAGGGTGGAAGGCTCGGCCTTATGCCTGGTGTTTTGTTCCACTCTTGCCACCCTAGTTTCCGTCATACCGGTGTTATGTTCCCGGATTTTGCGTTCCTAATGCGGACGGGTGATTTATGGGACCCCCCCTGACAGTTCGCTTTGAATAAAACTTGTCCAGCAAGGCCCAACCTTGGTTTTACCATTTGCCTCACCACCACCTACCTTTCCCTTGGGAGTAATTAACCCAAGGGTCATCTTTATTTTAGCCCCCCCCCCCGGGCCAGTGCTTGTCTAAGTGTTGGTCCGAACTGAGCAGCATGCGGGGCCACCTCGGGGAAACTCGAAGTCTGGTTTTACTCGTAGCTTGACTTATCCGGTATTTCCCTGAGAACGAGATATGTGCAGCTCCTATCGGGATTGGTGGCGCATCGGGCGGCTTTGCTGGTCTTGTTTTACCATTGTCGAAATGTCTTGTAAACCGGAATTCCGAGACTGATCGGGTCTTCCTGGGAGAAGGTCTATTCCTTCGTTGATCGCGAGAGCTTGTCATGGGCTAAGTTGGGACACCCCTGCAGGGTATAAACTTTCGAGAGCCGTGCCCGCGGTTATGTGGCAGATGGGATTTTGTTAATGTCCGGTTGTAGATAACTTGACTCTTGACTTAATTAAAACGCATCAACCGCGTGTGTAGCCGTGATGGTCTCTTCTCGGCGGAGTCCGGGAAGTGAACACGGTCTTTGGGTTATGTTTGACGTAAGTAGGAGTTCAGGATCACCTCTTGATCATTGCTAGCTTCACGGCCGTTCCTTTGTTTCTCTTCTCGCTCTCATTTGCGTATGTTAGCCAGCATATCTTGCTTAGTCGCTGCTGCAACCTCACCACTTTACCCCTTCCTTTCCCATTAAGCTTTGCTAGTCTTGATACCCATGATAATGGGATTGCTGAGTCCTCGTGGCTCACAGATTACTACAACAACAGTTGCAGGTACAGGTTATGCGATGGTCATGACGCGAGAGCGATGTTTGCTTGCGTTGAGTTCTTTTTCTGCTTCTTCTTCGATCAGGGGATAGGTTCTAGGTCGGCAGCCTGGGCTAGCAGGGTGGATATTGTTTGAGTTTCTATTTATGATTCATCCGTAGTCGGATGTTGTTCTTGTATGATGTATTGATGTATTCGTGTGGCATTGTATGTCTTATGTATGTATCCCCACTATTATGTAATGTTGATGTAATGATATCCACCTTGCAAAAGCGTCTTCAAGATGCGCTTCTATCCTTGGTGGGACCTTCGAGTTCCTTTAGGATAGGGTCGCATCTTGGGCGTGACATGCAGCAAGAAAGGAACAAGCTCCAGGATGCCCACACCCAGCTTGGAGAAGAGCTGAAAGGTGTTCGGGCCGAGCTGTCTGGCTCCGTGAAGGAGAATCAGCGGCTTCGTCGCGGCATCTATAGTAAGTGCTTGAGCGAACTCCTTTGAAAAGAAGAGTTTGGCGAGGAAGTCAATTGACGAAAGTATGTCTGTAGGTGTGCTCACAGGTCGCCCTGTGGAGGAGATGCCCGTATCAACGGGTGATCAACTTCCCGAGCTGGTGCAACTGCTCAAACGAGTTTGGCAGGCAATGAGCGGCGCTGTCCAGGCCTTATGGCCGTCCCTCTCCCTACCCGAGGGCCTTGGAGAGCTTGCGGAGAAGCTTCAGGGAGCGCGGCAGCGCTTCTGTTTATGGAAGATTTCGGCCTGCCGCCAAGGTGCTAGGGAGGCCTGGGCCATGGTGAAGACGCGGTACAAGAAGGCGGATCCCAACCACATGGCAGAGGTTGGACCTGTGGGGCCCGATGGGAAGGAGATCCCTGTGAGCTTAGTGTACGGCCAAGTAAAGTTGGCCGCTAAATATTCCCAACGGGACTGTAAATTAGACAGCCTGTTAGACGGGATTGAGGATGAATACAGTCAGTCGATTTGACAATGTATTTAAAATGACATGTAAAATGCCGTCTAGACGGATTGTAGATCGTTTGTCTTTGCCGACCTTTTCGCTTCAACCTCGGGACCCTAGAGTCCGGAGTGTGTCCGAATACCTTTTCGGTTAAGAAACAACCGGGGCATTCATGGAGACAAGGCGTAGGGGTCATTAGTGCTTTATCAGACAAGTGCCCAACTAGTTATGTTATATTACATGGTTAGTAAGAAACATCTTCCAGGGAGAATAGTTCCGCTAAGGGTTCCTTTCCCTGGGAGGCATGCCCTAAAGTGCATGTCCGGACTGCGAAAAAAGCAGGAAAACATCTGGGGGCAGATAAATAAATAGGTAAAAAATCATCTTTCTAGTCACCGACCGAATATTCCCTTAAGAACGCTAGCTTTCGGCTTCACCCAGTCTGAGGTACACATCCGGCTGACCCGGCAGTAACAATCGCAGAAGTGCTCCCTTTACCTCCTAGCCGAACAATCGGGAATGTAGGGGTAAGCACAGGAGCCAGGGAACCCATCTTGGCCAAAACTTAAGTCATATCGATGTATATAATGGTGAATAAAAGTTACATGTGGAAGTGTGACACATGTGCTGGGCATAAAGCCCTTATAAGTAAGCTTCTGGTAAAAGAAGAACCCAGGTATAATGAGTGCGGATAGCACATCAAGTGTGTGCGAACAATGTGCAAGTAGGCCTTCAAGGGCTTTTATGAAAAGGGTGAGAGAAAAAAGAGAACAGAAAGACAGCTGAAATGTAAAAAATTTGGACGGGGGAAGGAGATGAACTCTTAGTCCGGCGCTAGGCGTAGAATCGTTGGAGGCGGGCTGCGTTCCATGGGTTCGGCTCGAGTCGGTTATCCGATGCATTTCGCAGACGGTACGATCCGCCGGTCAGGACTTGATCGATGATGAAGGGGCCCTCCCATTTGGGCTTGAGCTTGTCCTTTTTCTTGTCCGGCAGGCGTAGAACTAGTTCGCCCACATTGTAAGTCTTAGCCCGTACTTCTCTGCTTTCGTATCTTTGAGCTTGCTGTTGATAGAATGCGGAACGAGCCTGGGCGACGTCGCGTCCGTCCTCCAATGCGTCCAAGCTGTCCTGCCGATCCAGCTCGGCTTCTCTTTCCTCGTACATGCGCACTCGAGGTGAGTCTTGAATGATGTCGCAGGGCAAAACTGCCTCTGCGCCGTATACCATAAAGAATATGGTGTGAATCCGGTAGTACGGTTGGGCGTTGTCCGCAGCCCCAGTCTGGTCGAGCTCCTCTACCCGGTCGTGTCGATTTTGTAAGGACCGCACTAGTGCGGGTTTGATGCCGCTCATTATTAGACCATTTGCTCGTTCCACTTGACCGTTGGTTTGAGGATGATAGACTGAAGCGTAGTCGAGCTTAATGCCCATGTTTTTGCACCATGATTTAACCTTGTCGGCCGTGAAGTTCGTGCCGTTATCGGTAATGATGCTATGGGGGACGCCATAACGGTGTACTACCCTGGATATAAAGTCTATCACTGGTCCGGACTCTGCCGTTTTAACTGGCTTGGCCTCTATCCATTTGGTGAATTTGTCCACCATGACCAATAGGTATCTTTGCTTGTGGGTTCCCCTTTGAGGGGTCCAACCATGTCAAGCCCCTAGACATGACGGCGGTGATGGGTATAGTTTTGAGGCGGTGGGTGGCATATGGCTCTGATTAGCAAAGAGCTGACAACCGACGCATCTTTGGACTAAGTCCTGAGCATCTGCCCGGGCCGTCGGCCAATAAAATCCTGTACGGACGGCCTTGCCTACAAGGGCCCGGGCTGCGGCGTGGTGTCCGCCTAGTCCGGCGTGAATTTCAGCCAGGAGGTTTCGCCCTTCCTCTTCGGAGATACACCGTTAAAGGACTCCGGTTGTGCTTTTCTTATAGAGTTCTCCCTCGTGGACCTTGTAGGCTTTAGATCGCCGGACTATGCAGCGGGCCTCATTTTGGTCTTCGGGAAGCTCCTGCCTATGTAAGTAGGCTAGGAACGGCTCTGTCCACGGGGCGATTACTACCATTATTTCGTGGGCTGAAGGTGTTATTTCATCGGTTGAATCACCGATTGTGTCAGATTGTTCTGTGTTGGGTAGTGCGGCTGCCTCCGGGTTGTTATTTCAGGACTCCTCTTCCCATAGTACGGATGGCTTAAAGAGCCATTCTAGGAAGATGTTAGGAGGGATGGCGTCGCGTTTTGCACCGATGCATGCTAGTACGTCGGCTGCTTGGTTATTATCTGGGGCTACATGGTGGAATTCGAGCCCTTCAAACCAAGCTGACATTTTTAGGACAGCGTTACGATAGGCTGCCATTTTCGGATCCTTGGCGTCAAAGTCTCCATTTACTTGGGATATTGCGAGGTTTGAATCCCCGCGCACCTCTAGGCGTTGAATGCCCATGGAGATTGCCATCCGGAGGCCATGTAGGAGGGCCTCATATTCGGCCGCATTGTTGGAGTCCGTGTTCATTATCTGAAGTACATATTGGACTGTATCCCCGGTTGGGGACGTCAATACGACGCCAGCCCCCAAGCCGGCCAACATTTTGGAGCGGTCAAAATGCATAATCCAGTTGGAGTATGCGCCGTACTCTTTAGGGAGATCGGCTTCAGTCTATTCGGCGACGAAGTCAGCTAAGACTTGCGACTTTATAGCTCGCCGAGGTTTATAAGTTATATTGAATGGTAAGAGCTCAATGGCCCATTTTGCAATCCTGCCCGTCGCGTCGCGGTTGTTTATAATGTCGTTGAGGGGCACTTCGGAGGCCACTGTTATCGAACACTCTTGAAAGTAGTGTCGGAGCTTCCGGGATGCCATGAACACCGCATACGCTATCTTTTGATAGTGCGGGTACCGGACTTGCAGGGAGTTAAGACAGTGGATACGTAGTACACTGGTTTTTGAAGACGGAATTTGTGCCCTTCTATTTCTCGTTCGACAACGAGTACCGCGCTTACAACTTGATGTGTTGCCGCGATGTATAATAACATTGGTTCGCCCAGGTTAGGTGCGGCCAGGACCGGATTTGTTGCCAATATGGCTTTCATTTCTTCGAGTCCGGTAGTGGCAGCATCCGTCCACTCGAAGTGTTCGGTGCGCTTGAGGAGGCGATAGAGGGGCAATGCATGTTCTCCCAAGCGGGAGATAAAGCGGCTTAGAGCTGCCACGCATCCAGTCAATTTTTGTATTTGTTTGAGGTCCTTGGGAATATCCAGCTGTGACAGAGCTCGGATCTTGGCCGGGTTCGCTTCAATTCCTCTACCGGATACAATGAAGCCCAGGAGCTTTCCGGCTGGTACGCGGAAAACACATTTTTCTGGATTCAGCTTGCTGTCATATGCTCGGAGGTTGTCGAATGTGAGCCTCAAATCGTCTACTAGGGTTTCGACGTGTTTGTTTTTGACGACTACGTCTTCTACGTATGCCTCTATTGTTTTGCCCATCTGGGTAGCCAAACATGTCTGAATCATGCGCTGATATGTTGCGCCGGCGTTTTTGAGCCCGAAGGGCATTGTGTTGAAGCGGAATGGTCCATATGGAGTAATGAATGCCGTTGCGGTTTGGTCTGCCTTCGCCATCTTAATTTGATGGTAATCGGAGTATGCGTCAAGGAAGCACAATGAATCGTGCCCTGCAGTAGCATCGATTATTTGGTCGATGCGGGGAAGAGGGAAGGGGTCCTTTGGGTAGGCCTTGTTGAGGTCTTTAAAATCGACACATAGGCGCCAGGATTTATCCTTCTTTGGTACCATTACCAGGTTTGCTAGCCAGTCCGGATGTTTGATGTCTCTAATGAATCCGGCTTCGAGTAGTTTGGCTAGTTCTTCTCCCATTGCCTGTCTTTTGGGTTCGGAAAAACGCCGAAGAGCCTGTTTGACTAGCTTGAATCCTTTTAGGATGTTTAGGCTGTGTTCTGCCAATCTGCGTGGGATTCCTGGCATATCTGAAGGGTGCCAGGCGAAGATGTCCCAATTTTCCCGAAGGAATTCTCGCAGTGCGGCATCTACATCGGGGTTCAACTGTGCCCCGATGGAGGCCGTCTTTGTTGGGTCCGTTGGATGGACCTGGAATTTGACTATTTCATCCGCTGGTTTAAAAGACGTGGACTTGGGTCTCTTATCGAGTATCACATCGTCCCTATTCACCGTAGAGCGCAGCGCAGTAAGTTCCTCCGCCGCTAGGGCTTCGGATAGTGCCTCTAGGGCTAATGCGACTGTCTTGTTTTCGGCGCGGAGTGCTGTGTCTGGATCACTAACGAGAGTGATTATTCCGCCGGGCCCAGGCATCTTGAGCTTCATGTACCCGTAATGGGGTATGGCTTGAAAAATTGTGAATGCCTCTCGTCCTAATATAGCGTGATATCCGCTACTGAATGGGGCCACTTGGAATGTGACCTCTTCGGACCTGTAATTGTCCGGCGAGCCGAACACTACATCGAGTGTGAATTTTCCTGTGCAGCGCGCTTCCCGACTGGGGATTATTCCTCTAAAGGTTGTGCTGCTTCGCTCAATGCGGCTCCAGTCTATTTCCATTTTTGAAGAGTTTCCTCGTAGATGAGGTTTAGTCCGCTGCCGCCATCCATGAGTACCTTGGTAAGGCGAAAGCCGTCCACTATTGGACGGAGAACCAATGCGGCTGGTGCTCGGGCTGTTCTGAACTTAGGTTCGTCGCTGGCATTGAAGGTGATGGCCGTGTCGCTCCATGGATTTGTTGTTGCTACTTGGTAGACTTCGGCGAGGCTGCGGATTGTACGTTTCCGCATATTATTCGATGCGAAAGTCTCGAAGACTGTTGACACCGTACTGGTATTATTGGAGTGGTTGTCCGAGGCTAGAAGCTCTTCGCCACTTTTGGCCACCTGCCGCAATATCCAACATGCTCGAAGGCTATGTGTTGGAGTGGCGCCTTCTGTATTGTGAATTTTACAGGGTCCGTTGAGCCATCCTTCCAGTACGGTTCCTTGCCCTTTATGGGGTTTTGGCATTTTGGCTTTAATGCCCGTTGCCTGAGTGCGATGCACCCTTTTACTTCGGAGTAGGGTTGTATTCGGGGCCGGATTGTCCCAATACTTAGTTTCGGTTTTCCGGAAACTCTCCATCGCACAGTACTTTCGTACTATGGACGCCAGATCAGCGAAGCGTGTAATTTCACGACGGCTGACGGCGTTCAAGATTCCCTCCTCCGTGCAATTATTGCAGAAAATTGAAATTGCATTTTCCTCTCGACAGTCCTTTATCCTGTCCATGACAAGGAGGAATCTGGCCCAGTAGTGATGTACTGTTTCAGCGGGCTCTTGCCGGATTAGAGATAGATCGCATTTGTCTGGGCGGGTGGGTGGAATTAAGTCCGGAACACTACCCATCTCGAGGCTCAAGGGCCGAGAAGTTTCCAAATTTGAAAGCTTGGATTGCTGGATGTTGTCCAACGAGTCCGGTCCGATGCCTGACTTTAGGTTAAGTGCTTGATCGAAGTCCGTCCCTCCGCGGGAATCCGGCATGGAGGGTTCGGGAGCCCGGACATGACTAGTTTTCAATACAGGAGAAGAGTCGCCGCGTTGTTCCTCTACCATTGCAACGTGGTGGGTGACCTGGGGAGGGTTAATCTCTCTCAGATCGGTTTTAAGCCCAATCTGATTGTAGTCTGTAGCAACTCCTAGGGAGGCGATGCGATCCAAGAGTTCGTTTACGGACGAGAGCTCTATTGGATCCAGCCGCTCGGCGAATTCTGAGCTGACGTGAAGATTGGTTTTGACGACCCGAGAGGTCGTTGTCGAAGCGGTGGCCGAACAGGCGGTCATGAGAAAACCACCTAGCCGGATAGTTTGGCCGGCGGCCAAGGCTCCTTTGGCGAAGATACCGTCCTTGAAGACGGGAAGAGGCATCCTTCCTATCGGTGACGGCACAAAGGAACTCTCAATGAAAGCACCAATGTCGGTGTCAAAACCGGTGGATCTCGGGTAGGGGGTCCCGAACTGTGCGTCTAGGCGGATGGTAACAGGAGACAAGGGACACGATGTTTTTACCCAGGTTCGGGCCCTCTTGATGGAGGTAAAACCCTACTCCTGCTTGATTGATATTGATGATATGGGTAGTACAAGAGTGGATCTACCACGAGATCAAGGAGGCTAAACCCTAGAAGCTAGCCTATGGTATGATTGTTGTAATGGTTGTTGTGTCCTACGGACTAAAACCCTCCGGTTTATATAGACACCTGGGAGGGATAGGGTTACACAGAGTCGGTTACAATGGTAGGAGATCTACATATCCGTATTGCCAAGCTTGCCTTCCACGCCAAGGAAAGTCCCATCCGGACATGGGACGAAGTCTTCAATCTTGTATCTTCATAATCTTGGAGTTCGGCTGACGATGATAGTCCGGCTGTCCGGACACCCCTAGTCCAGGACTCCCTCACTCCTCAAAAGTCCCACGCACCTACACAAACAAATAAAGAACTCACAACCAACGCAATAAAGGGGTTGTCAATCTCTTCACGGCCACTTGTGAAAGTGAGATCTGATAGAGATAGTATGATAAGATAAATATATTTTTGGTATTTTATAATATAGATTGGAAAAGTAAAGATGCAAATAAAAGTAGATTGAAAGCTTATATGATAAAAGATAGACCCGGGGGCCATAGGTTTCACTAGTGGCTTCTCTCAAGATAGCATAAGTATTACGGTGGGTGAACAAATTAGTGTCGAGCAATTGATAGAAAAGTGAATAATTATGAGATTATCTAGGCATGATCATGTATATAGGCATCACGTCCATGACAAGTAGACCGACTCCTGCCTGCATCTACTACTATTACTCCACACAAAGACCGCTATCCAGGATGCATCTAGAGTATTAAGTTCATAAGACCAGAGTAACGCATTAGAAAAGATGACATGATGTAGAGGGATAAACTCGTGCAATATGATATAAACCCCATCTTTTTATCCTTGATGGCAACAGTACAATACGTGCCTTGCTGCCCTAACATCCTTTGGGAAAGGACACATAAGATTGAACCCAAAGCTAAGCACTTCTCCCATGGCAAGAAAGATCAATCTAGTAGGCCAAACCAAACTGATAATTCGATGAGACTTACAAAGATAACTCAATCATACATAAAAGAATTCAGAGGAGATTCAAATATTTCTCATAGATAAACTTGATCATAAACCCACAAATCATTGGATCTCGACAAACACACCGCAAAAAGAGTTACATCGAATAGATCTCCACAAGAGAGGGGGAGAACATGGTATTGAGATACAAAAAGAGAGAATAAGCCATCTAGCTAATAACTATGGACCCGAAGGTCTGTGGTAAACTACCCACAAATCATCGGAGGGGCTATGGTGTTGATGTAGAAGCCCTCCGTGGTCGATTCCCCCTCCGGCAGAGCGCCGGCGAAGGCTCCAAGATGGGATCTCGCGGATACAGAAGGTTACGGCGGTGAAAATTGTTTTTCGTTGGCTCCCTGGATGTTTTCGGGGTACGTGGGTATATATTGGAGGAAGAAGTAGGTCGGTGGCCGCCCGAGGGGCCCACGAGATAGGGGCGCGCCCTCCACTCTCGTGGCCGCCTCGGCTGCTTCTTGGCTTGCACTCCAAGTCCTCTGGATCACGTTCGTACCAAAAATCACGCTCCCGAAGGTTTCGTTCCGTTTGGACTCCGTTTGATATTCCTTTTCTTCGAAATACTGAAATAGGCAAAAAACAGCAATACGGGCTGGGGTGTATTAACTTCAGGTAGTAACTTCACAAAAAAATTCCACTTCACAAAATATTATAACTTATTTCAGAATGTGCTATGACATGTATGGGGTACCGTGTTTTGGCTATGTTTATTGTGTTAGGGGTGTATGAAGTTTTTTTCTCTCATTGCAACACACAGGCATATTTGCTAGTAAAAGATAAATGAAAGTGCAAAGGCTTCAAACTTGCTTTATTCGTAAAGAACTCAAATACTACACAAGATAATTGTGGTGTCAAAAGCTAAAAAGCGAACCGGAACGGAGAAAGTACTTCCTCTTAATTAATGATAAATTGGTAATATGAAGCAAACCTTGCTCTGTTTCTTAAAGCATTACATGTGTATGAATGATCTGGTTTGTAGCATGTGGTTTTGCAGACCTTTGTGGCAGGCATGCATGGCATCTTCATCAGCACATATAAAGTTGAGCAGCAGAGGGCATCTATCTCATCTATATATGCTTACTTGCGCGCGCTGAAAGTCCAGGCAAGAAAGAAGATGTCACCACGTTATTTCCCTTTTTGCTTTTTCAGACGAGCGGGGGAGAGAGGAAGATACCCTACGTAATTAACAAGTAAACACGAGGACTTATCTCGATCGAGTCTTATCGTTGGTATAAAACATGCAAGTGCCTGCATACACCAAGCCAAGGGAGGGAGAGACCGGCCCAATATATATCATCGTCTCCGCTTCTACGGTGTAAATTGCGGCTGCAATGAAGTCTGCCGCCTAACTATTTATTTGCACCCTCGATCAGCAGGAAATGGGTCGAGAAGAAATGGTATGCATTTATTTATTTATTTATTTATTGAAGGTTAACACTCTACATTTGATCTAAAGCAGCAAGTTTTTTTTATTGTACATTTATTTATTTATTTTTGTTCCAACCAAGCCAAACTCAGTGTCATAAGAACTGCTACAGACTGGGTTTGTGTGTGTGTTTCTGTTAGCCGTGGGCATCCTACCTATGCAGAGATCTGACGTGTGCTCATTGTAATTTGTATCCTTTAGATGTTCCATTTTGGGTCAATAAAATTCACCCTTTATCAAAATAAGAGCTGAGCTCTGCACTAGAACTCAGTAGGAATATTATACACTGGTGGAAAAACAGGCTTTCCGTCCAGCCCCATAAGTCGCGAAGCTGTAGGAACCGGGACTAAAGGGGTCTTTAGTCGCGGTTCTGGAGGAGACCCGCGACCAAAGGCCTGGGCCCAGCGCGCTCGGTTGACAGCTGGTGCACGGGAGGGGCTTTAGTCGCGGTTGGCCTGGCCAACCGGGACTAAAGGTCCTCAGGCTGGCCCGAAGGCCTTTAGATCGCGGTTGGCCAGGCCAACCGGGATTAAAGGTTAGACCTTTAGTCCCGGTTGGTCTGGCCAACCGCGACTAATGGCCCGAACCTTTAGTCGCGGTTGGCGGACCTTTAGTCGGTTGGTCCAGCCAACCGCGACTAAAGGGATTTGAGGCCTCATTTTCAAACTCTACCCCGGGATCGCCTTTTCAGTTTTAGAAAAAACAAAAGAAAATTATGAAAATGTCAAAAAAATAAAATAAAATAAGTTTCCCATGTGATATGTGGTCTAGTTGTTGGGAAAATTTACAAATATGAATTTCGACTTTATTTGCAAAATCTCTCTGGAAATTTGTATGAAAATGGCCATAACTTTTGCATACGAACTCGGATGAAAAAGTTTTTTATATGAAAAATCATCTACTCGAAAAGTTACATCCGAATTTAACAGGGGGAACCCCGTTAAACATTTTTAGAATCCCCAAAAACCTAACAGAAAAAAAAAGATACGGGCTTTTAAGTTCGGAGAGGCAAAAAATTCAAAAAATTCAAATTGTGGTCAAACTGTGGTCAAACAATGGTCAAACTAATTATTCTAGAATATTAGTGTTACTAAATAATTATTTCAGTTTTTTAAATTTTGGTCAAATCTGGTCAAACTGTGGTCAAAAATGGTCAAACTAATTATTCCAAAATATTAGTGTTACTAAATAATTATTGTTTTTAAAACAATAGTTTCAAACTCAAACAGTGAAATGTTTCACTTCATGCTCAAGCTAAATACCGAGGGTTAATAGAATTGACATCCTACTATTGTCGGAAAACAACAAGTGCAGACTTGGAAGCGAGGAGAATAGAACCCGGAAGTTAAGCGTGCTCAGTGGGGGAGTGGGAGGATGGGTGACCGTTCGGGAAGTTAGATGATTTGGAATTATGAGGGTGATTAGAGATTAGAGGATAAATTGAGCAGTGATGAGGGTGGTGATTAGAGATTAGAGGTTAAAATAATTCAGAAATTTGAAAATAAAAAATGAAAAATTCAAAAAAAATTAGTAAAAATTTAAACCTCGGGAGGCCTTTAGTCCCGGTTAGCCACGAGAACCGGGACTAAAGCCTTTAGTCGCGGTTCTTAAGCAGCCGCGACTAAAGGTGGGGGGCTTTAGTCGCGCTTTGCTGGTCGCGGTTGCACAGCCGCGACTAAAGGCCTTTGCGAACCGCGACTAAAGGCCTTTTTTCTACCAGTGATAATCTTCTTTGTTTCCATACAAATATTCTGTAGAAATTAGGTGGGTCAAGTTCATCTTGAAGTCCGTGTCAATTTCTTTGTTTTGCGATGGCATAGACCATGTTTTTTTTAGAAAAGAAGGAATACCCCGGCCTCTGCATCTGGACGATGCATACGGCCATTTTATTAATTATTAACACAAGACCTTACGAAGTCGTACAACAGAAGACCAAAGCCACCATCTAAGCAACATCTGTCGCTACTCCTATCCAGTTGATGAAGAGGCGCTGATAGTCTGGGCCCAATACCAAACAGACCTCGCAGCCAAACCTAACATCTAAGACCTGAGGCCCCAACCAGGACGCCTGCCGGGTATGGGCACCCACCAATCCGGCGTGCTCCTCAACCAGGACGCCTGCCGGGTATGAGGCCGCCGCAGCCACCTGCCACAAATCCATCTTTAGAGTTGTACTGCTGCATCGACCTTGCCCGGTCTAGCTGCCGCCGACGCCACCACGACGCCAGACAGCGTCGACCTCCTTCACGTGTCCATCACCACACATCAGACGCCAAGCCTCCGTTGCTCCATGCCGCCAAGAGCCGCCGCCAAGAATATGTAGAAGAAACACCGCTCCACCGAAGAAGCCATCCACTGGTCCCTCAAGCCTGAGTGCATCTCCAAGAATGCCGCCCCCAAGGGGGTAACGACACATGAATGCCGCCGTCATCCGATCAACTGATGTAGGGTTTCCTCCGGAGGTATTGGATGGGTTTGGGATTTGTACCTCGATGATGCCTTCATGAAGGAAACGATGATAAGGGCATCGTCATCACCGGCTGCGGCCAACGACCGAAGACCAAGTTTTCACTTGGATCCATCCCAAGAAATCAACTCGACAACCTGTGCACTGTCTCGACCACCTTCAAAGCCCCAAATCTAGCCGCCTAGATCTGGCGACCAACCGCAACAGTAGTGCCACCGTAGGAGCCGTGGCACACCGGCCACTACCTGAATGCGCCACCACTGGAGCCTGGGAGGATGACTCCCACCCCACCTCGCGAAACCGCGAGAGCCGCCGAGATCGATCCCGCACGCTCATCACCGTCTCTGATTGGAACCAATCCGTGGCAAAACCACGAGATCGCCAACGCAGATCCGCCTTGGCTATGGACTGCACCACGCCATGCCGTCACGGGATGCCCAAGCTTTACCCGCCGCCGCCGTCTAGGGCCGCTGCCCCAGGATCCTGATCCGGCCAGCCCGGACCTCCACGACGCCCTCTTCACGCCGCCTCCGCCGGCTCGCCACCAGGCAACCGCGCCGCCGCCCAAGGCCTTCGCCTGGAGCACGTCGTCGCGCCACCATGGATCAGATCGCCGCTGCGCCGTCACGCGTGTGAAGGTCCCGCCCCATCCCCACCGACCCGATCCAGGGAGGAGAGCCTCCGCCACCGCTGTCGGCCCCCGGGCTTAGCCCAGCGGCGGCGGAGGGAAGGGAGGGAGGTGGTGGTGACCCTGGCGGCTAGGGTTAGAAGAGCTGCCAGAGTCGCCCGAGACGGGGGCGACGCCTTAAAAATGGGGAGATTTTCACTTCCCGGCCTCTGCATCAACTAAGGATGCATACTACCATTTTTAGTATGAGTACCAAGATAAACATGGTCCTCATAATTTTTTTAAATGAGTATCAAGATATTTCTTGATGAGTGGTTCCACCACACATCAAGCTTGATCCTCAATAAATGGGGAAAAACCCCTGTGAATCACCTGTCAGTTCTGGGAATTGAACTCGGGTCGTTGGGTTGCACAACCACATACCCAACCACTGATCCAAGGCTCTCTCTGCAAATAAGTTTTTGCGAATATACTGATATTACTTTAGGCATTTGTTTTTGCGAATTATAAGTCTCTTCTTAGCTCTACATACTGCTATTCTTGGTATTCCAGTTCACAAATAAAAGTTCTAGTATTGTCATAGTCAAATAAATATTTTCAAGTTTGACTAAATCTATCAGAAAGTATGAGACTCCCTCCGTCCCATAATGTAAAACATTTTTTGTCATTAGTGTAGTGACAAAAAAACGTCTTACATTATGGAACGGATGGAGTAGTTTTTATAAGGTGGTATGCACACCTATAGTCTTCTTGGAGACGTTCAAACGCCTGTCCACTTCGCCACGCCGCGTGACATAACCTGACGCATGTACGGACAGCTGGACATGCGTATTTTGTATGTACATAGCGGGTATCACCCTAGTCGGATGGGCAACGACTTCTTAAAATCAGACTATCCCGCCTTTTGTTATGAAAGGTACGTGCTAATCTTAGCCATCAACGTGTTTTATGGGGTGTATCGAATAAGAAGTGAATTCTTATATGTTTATTTATATATCTCATCAAACAAAGTTGTGCGGTCATTTATTACCTGTCAATAAAAAAGTTGTGCCGGTCATTTATTTAAGGTTAACGCTCCTGGTGATGGTGGGCAGGGACTTTGGAATTCCACGGTTACGAGCTTGTCACATGGTGCAGAAATGTTGTGGGATAGCCCAAAGGCAGCAGTAATCCGGATCAAGGTACTCGTATCGCTGGTTGCTGGTGTCCTACTCCTCCTCGCCATCTTTGGGTCCCAACGGCGCCGAAGCAGGAACTGGTTGCTCCAGAATGGTGTGTTTGGGGCGTTTACTTTGTCCTTCTCAGTGGCAACTTACATACTTGGTTCTATGCAGTCTTCTTTGCTAAAGAGCACCATGTACCCCATCTGGGCCGTATCTCTCATCATGCTTCATGGTTGCACCGACTCTGTCACAGCCTATAGTCTGGAAGACAACAAGCAGCTCACAAGGTCCCTCTACCAGGCTGTTATGTACAGTGCATATGCTTTTTTCCTCTTGATCAGTGTGCGGACGCGCTACACCCCGGCACTTTTTTATATGGTTTTACTTGCTTTTGTCAGATATGCACAAAGATTTGCAGTATGTCATCTAGCAAGTAACTCATATAACTGGAACAAAATTGTTGCTGATCACATGTATGAGGAGCAAGCTAAGGATGTGTTTGTCACCATGGAGCACTGCAGTTACCTGGTTGAGTGGCCTGTCTACAAATCCAAGTTTGATGCTCCCACATATGCAACACAGTTCACAACTGATCCACAGAAAGATGATGAAGTCATCGACATAGGGAAGATATGGCAGTGCAAGGAACCACTAGTCCCAGAACTAAAGGATGCATGCCTTTCCTTCTCTGTTTTTCATCTGCTGAGAAGGCGCTACTTTGGGTTTGCCTGTGACGAATCCAAAGACAGGGCACACAATTTTGTCTTCAAAGGGCTTCTAGTTCTATCTGCAGATGGTGCCATGGACTACAACAGGGTGTTCAAGGTGCTTGAGGTTGAGTTGGCCTATACCTATGATTTCTTCTTCACCAAGTATGCTGTCATTTATTATGGATCAAAGGCTGCAACAGTTTGGTCCCTGTTTTCTGTCCTCGGCTTATCTATCACGGCATGCATCACTGCTATCACGAGCAACTTTAGAGATGATGTTGTTATCACCTTAGTGATACTTGTATCCACTGCTTTACTTGAATTCCTACAGCTCTTGTTTTACTGGATGGGCATTTGGGGCAGAGTATCATTTGTTTGTCAGTCTATCAGAGAAGAAGCAAGAAGCAGCAGAAACAAAGCGAGCACAGGGGGATTAAAGGAGTTTCTTGACAAGGTTGGTATGTGTCTTGCATCTTGCATCATGGGATTAAAGAGGTTTCTTGCCAAGATTGGTGTGAGGTTTGCCCCATACAAACACTACTGGGAACACAAGCTTGGGCAGTACTCATTACTTGATTCAGTCAGCCACAATCCTAATCTGTTAGAGCATAGATCTGCATGCAGGTTATTATTCATCAGTTACTTAATGGGGACAGTGGTGAAATTCTTTCACCTTATGGACTTTAGGTTCTTCCATCAAGCAAATGTTCAGGCATTGCGCGTTCGCAAGAAAGCTGGTAAATCTGTCAAGTTGCCTGATGAAGTAAAGAAGGCGGTTATCTGCTCCCTTAAAAGTACGGATGGTAAACTAAGCAATGGGCGATCTTCTTTAGAGCCCAATGGAGCACAGTGCCTCTTGTGGGCATGTGAGTGGGAAATACACCTGGATAGAAGCTGGTCCCAGAGAAAACAGAGTCAGACACCCATTATTTTGACTTGGCATATTGCAACATGTTACTGTGAGATGCTAACAATTTCCCCGGAAAACATGATACCTTTTAGCATTGCCACAAAACTATCGAAATATTGTGCATACTTGGTGGTCTCTGCACCAAAGCTTCTTCCTGGGCACCATTATGATACAACACGCAAGTTCGATGCAGCAGCAGTAGAAGCAGTCACATTCCTACAAAGGGCAGAGAGCAAGTACGAGGCCATGAAGAGTTTACCAGTACCAGACAAGACGGAGAAGATCTTCGAAAGCGGCGTCAAACTGGGGAAGCAATTGGAGGACATGGAAGAGGGCGCCCGCTGGCAGGTGATGGCTGATTTCTGGGCCGAGATAATGCTCTACCTCGCGCCGTCAGACAATGTCGAGGAGCACATCGAGCAGCTGGCAAACGGCGGCGAGTTCATCACCCACCTCTGGGCATTGCTCTCTCATGCAGGCATCCTTGAGAGGGACCAGGAGTATCAAGGTGGAGTCGTGTAACCAACACCGCGTGCATAGTTTCCTTTGCGTTGTTTTCAATTTCTGTGAGTGTGTTTCATTTGTGCTTGTTGTAATAAGCGGCATGTACCGCTGTTTGTGTTCGACACATGAACTTTGTGATTGGTTGTTTGTCGCGTCTCATATGTCTATATGTCTGAAGTGAATTGCTTTTTCTGTATTTTTTTAGTGATTGCATTGATCCTGCTGTAATACAATCTATGATTTAGACATTTGGTGACTGTCACATACTCACATATGTATATTAAATGTCAGGTGTTAGGATCTGGTTGCAGGAAATGGTGATTTGTAGGCCTAACTGAATACCACTACGTTTGCGCAATTTTATCCCTAAATAATTGAGCTTTTGAACTTCTGTTGGATCTAGCTAGTGCAGATGGAGCAAAGGAGTTGCGGCATCGATGAATCAGGCCATTCCATTGAAGACTTTGGAACTGGTTAACAGGTACCATTAAATCCTTCTTTTGTTGTAGGCAAACTAGTTGTGCAGCGGCGGAGATTGGTGGCGGTCCCATGCACACGATGCGGGACGGAGGTTCATCGAGCAGATCCGGGTCAAAACCATGCTCTTGGCTAGTTGCCAATGCCGACGGCGGCGGCGCTCTGATCTGTGTCGTCCCCTTTTTAAAGGCATCGCCGTGGAGAAGCTCTACACCTCTGTCCACTACCTCCGGGGAAACCCTAGATTAGTCGATCGGATAACTGCGGCGCTCTTGTGCCGTTACCCCCTTGGGGGCGTCATTCTTGGAGGTGTGCATTCGCTTGAGGGACCAGCGAACGGTTTCAGTGGTGGAGCGGCGTTTCATGTGACGCATCGATGACGTGGAGTCTCGGAGGCGTGGGGCAGCAGGGTCTCAGCGATTGATGTGTGATGATGGACACACATAGGGAGGTGGCATCATTTGGCGTTGTGGTGGTGTCGCCGACATGCCTGGCAAGGTCTATGCATCAGTTCCTGCTCTGAAAATGGATTGGTGAAAGACGTTGGCGACGGCCTATGCAGCGTGCGCATGCGGTGCCCGCTGAGAGTACCATGGATTGGTCTATGACCCAGACCCAAAATCCGACTTGGTTGGGGCCTCGGACTTTCGATGTTGGACTTTTGTTGAGGTCTGGGTATGCGGCCCCGACAATCTACACCCCTTCATCCTGTGAATAGGAGTAACAATAGTTGTTGCCAAGATGGTGGCTTCAGACTTATTGATGTATTACTTTGCACTACATGAATCATCGAATATGCCAGCGGCCAAATATTTGCTGACGGGCCCCGTCAGCATAGATTGCGCTAAGCCGACGGCCGGATGGAAATCATAGGCAAATAATGGTAGTCGGCAAAGCTAGAACTATGCCGATATTGGCCCCTGGCAAATATGGACCATCGGCAAATATAAAGACAAATCGACGGGCCGCATCAACAAAGATTTGGCATCAGCAAAGCTCCAATCTACACCGACGGATTTTATACACAAATAAACCAAATCCACGGATTACATGGAATCCATGGTGTCCGCGAGCGAGGGAGATGCTAGGGGTGGGGAAGAAGAAATGCAAGGGAGGGGGAATCTCACCTGCAGACCAGGAGGTGGCGGCGGCGGCGCTAGTCCGGCACGGACGAGCGGCTTGGTCAGGAGCTGGTGCCGGCACTGGTCGAGAGGGGGATGAAGTGAAACAGACGGGGTGAATCGGATTTAGAATTTTTTTTACTAGATATAGCTAGCGGTAGTTATAAGATGGACTAGTGATGGCGTGGGCCTAATGGGCTATGCCATAACAAATTTTAGCAAACACAAAAAAAATTAACAAATACCTATGGAGTGACAAAAAAAACTACGCCGACACAAAGGTCATATCAATGCCGTACCAAATATGTTGGCGTTGATGGAAAATGGCGAGCCACCAACAAAAGTTGTGGCTAGCATTTCTCCACTTGTGACAATGCCTCCATGAAGTTCAACGGTGAGGAAATCGCCGCCATTATTTGTACCACGAGGGGAGCAAGGATTTCCGTGGAGCAAAGACGACAAGAGGAGGAGGGAAGCAATGTAGCGACACCACCATGGTAAAGAAAGATTGACAACTGGTATGTATATCATCATATTTATATAGTCTACATCCGGATATGCACCAACCGAACAGATATAGACAAATCGCACAACACACAAATCCAACTCCACGAATATCAAGTAGCAGAATTACCCTAATCTCGCGTGGTTCCAGCATGGTCTTGATCACCACCATGGTCTCCATTTGCTGGTTTCGTCTTTTGGTTATTTGTAACATTCATTGCATTCAAAATGATACATTGAACATGGAAGGTATTAAATTAAGTATGGAGAATTATTAAATTATACCAGCTGTTCGAAGCCAATCTGTGAGGCAAATAAACATCTCAAAAGTGTTGGAACTCAAACTACTTTTGTGGTCGTCGATAATCCTTCTGGCAGTGCTAAATGCAGCCTCCGTAGGAAATGTAGATGGGGCACTGCCTGTATATCATAAACTATTACTCCAAGTACTGGGTACTTTGGTGAGTGAATTTCCCAACACATCAAGTTGTCCAACTTCTTTCAAGGAAGAAGCATGTCTATCTCAAGATATCTCTCAAGCTCATTGGACTTGTTGGATTTGTTCAATATCATATGTGTTTCCTAATCATTAAGAGAGTACCCTTCCTCCTCAACTAGCTCAACATCTTCATTGGGAGTGTCTCCAAATTTACACTATTAGGGAAAAGCCTAGCAGCAGCACGCGTATTAGGTCTCTCAGTAGTGCGGGCACCTGCGCTACTGATAGGACGCTACAGCTAACGTGTATCAGTACCGCGTGCTGGCCCGCGCTACTGCTATACATGTCTATCAGCAGCGCGCTTTTGAGCAGAGCGCTACTGCTAATATCTGCAGCGCTTTTACCTAAGCCGCGCTACTGGTAAGAGCGCGTTGCTGCTAACTTTTCTCCCCTCGCTACTATTTGTTTTATTTTATTTTCTGCATAGCTGTTTTGTATTTGAACAGGCTTTATACAATATTCTTTACCATATCATACACATACAAATGTAATCATAGCATCAAATCATGTCATCATCATAATCATCATGCAACACAAAGTGGTCACTCGTCATCATCTTGGAAATAGTGATACAAGTCTCGATTACTTGCAACTACATCGTCATCCATCTAAACAATGATATACGCAAGAAGAGCTATCACTATGAGTCAGAGCGGAACTATGCAGTACATGAGTTCGTATCCCTCTTTCGCACTAGCGTGAACCTAAACTAATTACTGGCTATCGCTCGGAAACAGGAAACCGGTGCACCTGGCCTGACACTCCGGCCACTCGTCGTATACTCCTGGCGTAGCACTTATTTGCCATCATGATCTATGTACCTGCATCGTCACATGAATCGATGATATATAACATATATAGTTGAGCAACACAAAGAGACAAACTTGGCAAAAATAAAAGCAACATATCATAAGCATAAATAAAAAAGTTCATCGTACCCAAAATGCCCTAACTAGAGTGATCTTCGCTAGTCGAGGAGTATGGTTTAATTACATCACAAATAAAGTTTTGTCGTGCATAACTCACAGAAATTCATGGAAAATTTCGGCATAACCTTTGCTAAAAAGTGGACAAATCGAGCACCTGAAATTTGCCAGAGCAGAAATGAATCAACATTCCGGCAAAACATAGGACACCCGGCTTCATTCCCTGAAAACAACAAAAGGCCACTTGGGCACAATCGAACCACTTCAATGAAAAGATATAACATGACCACTTCAATGAAAAGATATAATCAACAATAAAAGCCTAGGAAGGGATCATCTTTAAAATAAAACTTGCCTAAATTCTTTTCCTTGAAAAATAGTGGTCTTCTCAAAAATCAAAAACCATTGCAAAATCACCTCACTAAACACTTCTATGCCAAGGAGAGAACCCAAATTATGTTGATCTAGCTATTCCTTTCACACACACACACACACACACACACACACACAGAGAGAGAGAGAGAGAGATTATTTTCTCTAACCCTTCTCTGCCTAGGACAGAACCCAATTAAATTGCAAAGGAACTCCATTTCTCTAACCCTTCTGACCTAATGCTCTAAAATAATTTTTTGCTCTAACCTACCCAACCTACTTGACCTAGCTTCTTAACCTACCGAACCTAATTAACCTAGCTATTTAACCTAGTTAGTTAATCTAGCTAGCCTATTTTACCTAGATAATTAACCTAATTAAACTAGTTAACCTAGCTAGTTCTCTGTCAAAGCCCTAAATAAATTTTTGCACTAACCTAGATAATTTACCTAATTAAACTATTTAACCTAACTAGTTCTCTATCAAATCCCTAACTAAATTTTTGCACTAACCTAGATAATTAACCTAATTAAACTAGTTTACCTAACTAGCTAGTTCTCTGTCCAGTCTTTCTGCTATGCATGAGAGAGAGGAGGGGTGGGGGCTTACAGAGAATGGCTCCGGTGGTGGCGAGGGAGGCAGTGGTGGTGAGGGAGGTAGGGGCGTCTCCGGTGACGGCGAGGGAGGTAGTTGTGGCGAGGAAGGCAGGGGCGTCGAGGGTGGCTCCGGTGGCGTTGATGAGGCCGCGCGGCTTCGGTGGCGTTGGGGGCGGCTCCGGTGGCGTCGACGGCGCACGGCTCTGGTGGCTTCGGGGGCGTCGACGGCGGCAGGAGACGGCGGCGAAGTGGGGCCACGACGAATTGGGGAGACGGCGGTGAAGTGGGGCGAGGGATTTGGGGGAGAAGTGGTGGCCGGAGGGAAATGGTTTTTGGGTTAAGTCAAACTTAGCGGTAGCGCGTTTCGTAAAAAAAGCGCTATAGCTAAGACAGCTATAGCAATTTTTAAGAAACGCGCTACTGCTATGGCTACGTATTTTTTTTCTTTCCTTATTTCCTTTTCCCTCCATAGCGGGGGTCTAGGAAACGCGCTGCTGCAATATTATCTATAGCGCCTCTTATGAATAGACGCTACTGCGATGCCTTTCTTTTTTTCCTTTTGTCTTTATTTTTCTTTACGTCTTGTTTTTTCCTTTCTCCTTTTTCTATTTCTTTCATTTTCATTTACTTTTCTATTTTTTTTCCATTTTAATTTATTTTCATTAGCAGTAGCGCTTTTCATAGTAAACGCGCTGCTACATAGATCCTAGCGGTAGCGCGGTTTTTACAAGACCGCTACTGCTATGTGTAGTCTATCGGCTTAGTAATGGAAATTTTAGTAGTAGCACTTTCACAGGCACACGCGCTACTACTACATTTTTTAACTGTAGCGCCCTTATCCCGCACGCGCTACTGCTATGTAGCACTAGCGCCTTTTTTTCGACACGCGTTACTGCTAAAGTTCTGTGTATAAGGTTTTCCCTAGTAGTGTTAGATCCATATTTAGCAAATAGAATTTTCATGACAATCCTCAAAAAGATATTTAGGCGCGTCAACCCCAATAGTTTTAATCAAAAGGAACTCAACATACTCACACTTGTACCATGTATCACATATTACCGGTACACAACTTGTCAAATATGATTCTTAAAAATATTCGATCCACTTTTTCTGCACCACTTTCACCATGGCAACAACAGATACAGGAGGACTTGTTGTCCCCTCTGTCAGTGAACTCTAATCACATTTATGGCCTAAAAGAAATAATAATCAAAGAAAACACTGAACTTTTATATATGTATAATCTATTGACCATCATTTATCTACTAGATCGGGAGCGCGCCTTGGCGCGGGGTGCCGGTCCCAACGTTAGTTCCTTGCTTAGTGGTAGCCCAGAGTTAGCATATGAATTCATGTACTAATTTAAAAGATGCTCAAAGAAAGCAAGATACACACAGGTCTATTACTGATGGTATCAGCATAAGTCCGAAGACAAAACAGAGCACACAAAATATACATGAAATAAAACATATGATACGACACAGTAAATGGATTAGAAAACCAACATTAAAACCACGGAGTAGTTAATCCATCAGAAGCACCATATCATGGCACTGGCAATACATCGTTAGCAACCAAGAGCTAAACAAACACCACACAAAATAGAATGCCAATGCTGATCATAATACCAACAGCGGCTGGTCTTCCACAAGCACCACATTAAAGTTTTCTGGGGTCGGTGTAACAGAACATCGCATCGCAAGCAATATGGCACGACAAAAGGGACGATGGACCTAGGAAGAAGCATCACCATCTAACACACGTCGAGACGTCCATTCGCTAGACCATCAATGCGAGAGCACATCTAACCAACTCACCGTGGTCCTGCATTCCAAAAATTTGAACCTAACCAGTAAAGTGCATTACAATGCAGAATGCGGACTTTTAAGGCAATTGTTGGTGCTGATTACCAGAGGAGCTTAACTGTGCAGTGCCTCATGGTAGTCATCAACATTGAGACGCAGAACGGCAAGATCAAACTGAGACTAAGGCCTGCATAACCATAGGAAGAAAAGGGTCATCAACAAAGAGGACAAAGTCAAATCAGGAAGCAGTTACTGGTTCCTCTAAAAATTCATTTTAGATGACAAACTGTGGGAAGAAAAAAGATACTAACTGAAGAACCCAGGATGGAACTGAACAAAATGACACTATTGTGCTTGTGATACTGACCATCCTTTAGAATTCAAGTTAATTTGCTGCAAATAACTACTATCACACATCTAGAATGGATAATATTGGTTCTGATAGTAGAATGTACGCTTGACATGTCTATTACGATATGGAACATGGGCTAGACCTTTCTTATTTTGCTTGCCGATGGTGTTAATGCAATTTGCTAACGCTAAAAGTGACCGATTAATGTTGGCTTCTCTGAGCTTTGGACCAAGATTATTCATTCAGAAGCCCACGCACTGCTCAAAATATTATGTTTTGCAGTTTACTTTTGCTGACAGAGTGAAAAGAAAACAACAGACCAAAAAGAATAGCTATTAACTGCCCGCAAGATCAACCAAGGCAAGATTTCCAGGAAGAACTTGACTACCATATCGTCCTTTCTCCTTGCGTTTTGCAGTAAAAAAGAGAGGAACAAACAGTATTTTCCATGTGAGAATAATTTACAAAAATGAGGGGAGCTATGAATTGATAGTATCTGTAATTGCTTTTGCAGACTCACAATCTCAACATGTTAGACTGATATTCTATCAAATCAAACCATATTTGAATTTGGAGATATAAAAAAGAAGAAGACTCAGTTCGGTCGTCCACGTGAACGCCTCCGTGAGAAAGGGCTCTCATTCTTTCTCCAGGTAGTAAAACAAACTCAAAGTATACTATTTTCCAAACAAAACGTTGGAAAGTACAGTAAGCAAATAAAGAAACATATGGAAGAAAGTGCTTTGCAAACAGAACTTCATTATCCTGACATCATTCTCAAGAAATAGTAATGCTCATTTTATGCAGTGTAAATTAGTACATAACTTGTTTTTCTTTGGAACAGATTTTTAGTTGAATATATCATTATTGCTTTTTCAAAATCGAATGAATAACTAACCTGAAACTCGACTGACTAAACTACTCGGGCATATGCTATCGCCAAATTGTGCATAAAGGGGCTTGTATAAATATTCAAAGCACATGATGGACTCAGAGTACAAAGCACGTATATAGACCATTAGTACCAGAAGAGTGTAACTAAAGAAGTTTGATAATAATAATAAATAAAATAACACAGGTCTAGGCCATCGTACCATCATAAAAACATCACTTTCACTCTCTCTGCCATGAGGCGCCCGAGATGACTGTGCTGCTACATATTGTATACGAATATACCTTCATCGTTGATGTATATTGGATCGCCGCTCCTTGCCCCTGTCATGATGTTACTATATATATCAGATGCTTAGTTCTTACTGGAGCCCTAGCATGAGCGAAAGAGCATTAGTATTCTTACTTATACTCATACAGCATGATATTTTTAACTGAACTAAGCATCCAACAGTGTATGGGCAACTAACCATGGAGTCAATCAAAACTACGTCGGGACGGAAACTACACATGTACCCCAAAAATCCAACTATCCATGTGAAATCGGAGAGAGGAAATTGTAACCACATGCATATAATTGAGCATGGAAAAAATATATGAGCACATGCCTTTCTTCTCATACAAACTGCATCTATATTGAAAATGTGAGAACATGCCTTTTTTTTAAAAAAGGCAAGTTTCAGCATGGGCTCCATTAATCTGGACATCCACTTAAACAAAGCTAACCGGTGTATTAGAGTCTGAGAATAGCCATGCACCATCCCATCGCAACATAAATAATATATGCTTTTGATGGCCATGACATGTGGCATGCACCCTTTTGACAAACAAAATGACAGAAAAATATGTTGGATCTACTGTTAACTCGATTCGGTTTTGAAAGCAATGCTGGTTCATGCAAGAAGGACAAGCTGCAAGACTCTCGGCATGAACGAAAAATTGGCTAGTCGTGTAAGAAGAAATACAAGGGAAAATTTTCTGTCCCAACTCCTATTTGTGATCACCTCACTATGGATGGATTCTTTTTCTGGACAGTGAGCACAACAGCAGCACACATTCTTTTGGGCTTTATCAGTTCATAAGAAGACAAAAGATTTTGATAAAGGCAATGATGCTCGATTTAACATTCACTTGGAATAATGAACTAATACATGTTAGTAATTTTCTTTATATTGACACCTGGTTAGTATCCTGGTTCGTTAAACTGGCATTTGCTGGACTGAAAGGAAACCACATCATCTTTGTTTTTTTAGGGATGGTCTTGTTTACTCTCTAAGCACCCTAAATAAATGGCACAGGTATATAATAGTTTCTTTGATGTGTTAATTTTGAAACAATCAAAACTCAAAAGCTTCATTAAACTTGTTTTAGCCTAGTTAACATTAACTCGCTAGGTTTGGATCACTGATCTTTTCCTCTGAATGTTCCCATGATCTGTTTTAGTGTTTGTTTCTTTTGTAAAGAACAATGAATGTATACATGCTAGTAATTAACCTGTAAAGTTGTGTACTACATCCGCAATAATATAATGATCCAACAGCAACAGAATACCAAGTTTTCTCATAAATAAAAATAGCTCTTGCATAATACCTTCAAAGCACAATCCTGATGTAACTACATGCTAGTAATTAACCTGTAAAATCGTGTACTACATCGGCAATAATCTAATGATCCAACAGCAACCGAAATACCAAGTTTTCTCATAAATAAAAATAGCTCTTGCATAATACCTTCAAAGCACAATCCTGGTGCAACTCACAAACCAATCAAGCCCATAACATTGGCAACCCCTCATGTCCGGTGAATGTACCCATTCAATATTCCAATTATCAATCCCCATCCTGCAAGAAACAACAATAATATCACTCCACAACTTGCTTGGATTTTCATTGGACCCTTCACAATTCCGAACTCAAAAATGATGTGACTAATGGAAAAGATTACTAATTTGAATAGGAGCTCTACAATTTAGAGGGAGAAGAAAATGGAGAAGAAAGAATGAGACAGGAATGCTACTATGAACACAGGTTATATATGTGAAAATCAATAATATATATTTTAGAAACACCACTCCTAACTGGAGCATAAAACACGACAGTAGAAGCATGAGCCTCCAATGCTTCTGAATTTTCTTTTAAACTCTACTTCTAAGATTTTGAGTCTACTGTGATTATCACTTTGATTGATATGCACACATCGACTTCTTAAATAATAGAACTGGACAACTGCCATGCCATCCAACATCACCATGACAATTAAGGTGTGGCTCTACATTTTTTGTTGACAGAAACACAAAAGGAGTGAAACATAAAAGGCCGTATGGCCACAATAAAGCATACCAGAGGAATAACTTTGCATACCTAGTCCATATGGTAATGCTACTTTGCAAGACAATGGTAAATAATTTTCTGAACTGAATATCCTCAAAAGAGAAAACAAAATTCTACACTGAAAATGGAGGGTAAATATTTACGATGGACTGAATATATGTCAGTACAGCATGTACCGTGGGCCCGTGGCCTTTGATGCCACATAAACCTAGCTTGGATGCCGAAGAATCAATTCGTTGAACATCTAACCTGCAAGAACCCACAAAGATGCATCACCAAGCAGCACAAAAACAATAGCGGCTACTGCCATGTTTCAAGGAGCGGTTGATTGCCTAGTGAATCTCACGGTACAGAAAAAGTCAGCGGTAGATTGCCTAGTGAACCTCATGGTACAAAAAAGATCATTTCTTAAAATGGACAACTTCCTCCTTCACTACCACAAATTACATTCGAAGAACGAACACAATATAGCGACATGTTTCAGAAACATAATAAGGAAACCAAACACAATATGGTGACATGTTTCAGAAACATAACAGGGAAAACGTGTGGGAATTCATGCCTAGAAGCATACTTGTCTGCAAGCCGGCTGCATTTTGTGTTGGGAACCATAGTAAGCTTGTTCATGGAGTGAAACTGAATGAGCTATTGGATTCTATTCTATATACCTACTGTTGACCTGCAAATTTGCACGTGGGTCCAAAAATAGTAACCTCAAATTAAGTAGACCAAGCTAAGCACATAGACTTAATTTATTGAAGCAACACATGGGGTAATAGGAAAAGGAAAGCCCTAATAGTCATATTTCAACAGTTGAAACCATGCTCTTCCATTTGAATTAAAGTGTTCTTGATGCTACTCATTGTTTCATACTTTCGTCCATATGCATATTGTATAGATCTGCCATCTAAAGTGCTAACCTTATATACTGGTCCAAAGCCACCCTCGCCAAGCTTGTTACCGATGGAGAAACCATTAGTGGCAGCTGCAATTGTCCCCGGATCAAATATCAGCAGGAGAAATAGTAGCAGATGATGATCTGAATTACAATAGCAGCAAATCAACTGAATTACAATAGCAGCAGCAGATCAACACATCACTTTTTTCATTCAAAAATACACGTCTCCCTCTCTATTGGCAAACACCATCTAAATTTGACCCAGGAAACAATCATGCATGCTCAACACCATCTACATTTGAGCATCTTCTGACTGAATATTCTAGGGACTACAGCTAGGAGTATTTTGTCCTAAAAGATTGGAAATAATTATCCAAATGGTCTCCTTTCACTAGTAGAAAACCACCCATTAGTCCCGGTTTGTAAGGGCCTTTAGTCCCGGTTCAGGAACCGGGACTAATCGGTCGTTACTAATACCTCAACCCATTAGTCCCGGTTCAAACACGAACCGGGACCAATGTGCCTCCACGTGGCCCTGTGCGCCGAGCCTAGTCATGGGGCCTTTGGTCCCGGTTGGTGGCTCCAACCGGGACCAAAAGGCATCCACGCGTCTGCATTCCAGTGGCTGGGGTTTTTGTTTTTTTTAAAGGAGGGGGGTTGGGGGTTTTGGGGGGTTAATTTAGGTGTTTCGTATATTGCGTTAGCTAGCTAATTAATATATAGAGAGAAGTGTCCTCTCTTATGTCCGGGCTTGGTCGACGCTACGTAGTATATATACATAAGTGATCGAGAGAACCATTCATCTGAAGTTAAGTTCGTGCATGCATACAGAGAAGTGATCAATCGACCTCTCCTTCTCCGAGAGATTGGTCGAACAACAAGTTTTTTACTGGCTACATACATGTACAATATGTATAAGATCTCTTAATTACAAACCCCTAGCATTTGAAATCAACTTCCACATGGTATTCTCCGGCTTTACTGATGACGTGTTCAAGAAAGAATCCCGCCAATTTCTCTTGAATTGCTTTCATGCGATCTGGTGGTAGGAGTTCATCCCGCATCTGCCACGTCTAATTAATTTGAATAAGGGGGTTAATTAATACATATATATGAATGAAACTCAACAGAAATGATGGTGTAATAAAATGAAATTGTGAATATTATTGCTTACGCACTTCATATTGTCTTCTAGAGTAGCCCCGCTTGTTTTTCAAAGTCGCGTTGTGGATGAACTCGCACACGTAGTATCCACAGAAATCATTCCCTTCCTCCTGCCACAAGCACTTTACGAGAAATAGAGGTCAATCAAACTGATAATGAAGCATTATAAATGGCATTGATGAAAGTATAGCTATAGAATTAACGGGAGATGCGCGCAACTAGCTAGCCAGTAGTACTTACTTTTGGGTATACATATCGCAGCTCCTTCGGCAGTCCCGGAGCATGTGCGGTGAACTGTTTTCAAACCCTGCAAGACAAAGAAAATAATTATTATTACTTGAGATATCAGGAAATGAACAAAAAGTTGCTGATATGGTGCGATAATGATCGATTGAACTTACTTGCTGAGCATTTCAGTCATGTCCGCATAGGTGCTGGGATCTTTCCGTCTGGAGTCTAAGACGGTTACTAGTCCATGCTCAAGCTTAATCTCCAGAAGAATATAGTGGAACCTGCACGCATGCATAACTCTTCAATTACATTAACCTCGCTCGAGTAATAAGGAAAACCGAATATGCACACGCATGCATAACTCATCAATTACATTAACCTCTCGCTCGAGTAATAAGGGAAACCGAATATGCACACGACAGTAACACTCACGGGCCGTTGTAAGGAAAGAGTATGGTATCTTTGTTTTGATTTTTGATCAACGATTGTAGCAAGTTGTCCTCGGCCTCTTCGACGTGCTTTTTAACCAGAAATACATCTATGATATTTGTGTTAATGAACCCAATATCATAGATTTCATTTTTTTTGCACTCGACGATCTTCAATCTGCATAATATATTGAGGATAATTAATTATAAATACATGCAATGAAAGAGCCGAGCTATATATAGAGACTTAATGATAGAAATAGTACTTACAGGCAGTAGCAAAAGACCATTAATTTATCGAGGGCCTTTTGATTGAAGAACTCGAAGAACTCCTCAAATGGAACACACAACAGATCATTTGTAACGAGGTCGTGCTCCTCTTTAATGTTCAGATACAAACTGTTCGTCCCCTCAGACTCTCTGCAGGTTTTCATGTACCAACTATGGAATCTTCGCATCATTGTTGTCAGAGATTTTTCATCTTTGACGAGAGGCTTCCGTACTCAGATCTCTGAATACGTCCACCTCCATGAAATCGAAAAGTGCATCGTCGGTGCGGTAATCTTCAAGATTGCCATAACCGCCACCGTCCCGGAGGATTAGACACATTGAGCGGGGGCACGATTGCTGTGCTTGTTCGCCGAGCTGGGCAATTTTTCCCTTTGCTCGTTGTTCTTTTGACCTTTATCATCGACAGTAGTTCCCAACCGCTTGGCTTGGAGATATGTCTGTTCAGTAATGCGCTCATAGTTGGTTCTCGGCGGAGACTTTGGTGGTTTCCTCAGGGCATCGAGAGTGCGCTTTGCTTTCACCGGATCTACCTTCTCCTCCGGAGGTGGATGTCTCTTTGCTTTCACCCCTTCAAAGAACTCCTTCACGTGGGTCTGCACGATCGTATTGTTTATCTCCTCGGTCCTCTCGTACGGTAACTTCTCTAGAGGCTTTAGAGGTGGATCGTATCTCTATTGCCTCTCTCCTCTTCTTGTGCTGCTAGACGCGGGAGCAGACGGAGCGGCTGCGGCGTCTGTCTTCTTTCGTGCTTGCGTACGAGGCGGAGGAGAAGGACTACGACGCGCCGGAGCAGCCGGGGCGGCGGCGGGTCTCTTCCACCCTTGCTAGCGAGGCGGAGAAGGAGGAGGCGGAGTGCCACCACGCGCCGGAGAAGGAGGCGGAGTGCCGCCACACGTGCCCTGATCGTCACTCGCCGGGGGAGGAGGTGGTGGAGGAGGCGGAGTGCCGCCACGCGTGCCTTGATCGTCACTCGCCGGAGGAGGAGGCGGTGGAGGAGGCGGAGTGCCCTGACTCGCCGTAGGAGGAGGAGGAGGCGGAGGCGTCCAGTTCAGATGGTTGATGAGCTCCTTCCGCCATAGGCATGGAGTCTTCAGAGCAGAACCCAGCCTAGTCTCCCCTTCACCGGTAGGGTGCTCAAGCGCGAGGTCCTCAAATCCCTCCGTTATTTCATCCACCATCACCTTAGCAAATCCTTCTGGAATCGGCTGGCAGTGATAAGTTGTACCGGGTCCACTAGGATAAACTTGGCCAACAACCGCCTTGACCTTGAAATTCATCCATCGCACCATAATGTGGCAATTTTGAGACTCCGTGATACCATCCACGGGATAGCTGGCAGGAGCCGTCAAGACTTGCTCCGGCTGAAGCAGCTCGGTGGAAGCCACACTGCTTCTCCGCTGAGATGGCGGGGTAGCTTCGGGGGAAGCTTCGGCATGTCGTTTGTTGCGATCTGCTGCTTCTCGTTCCTCTTCTCGATCCTCTAGCCCCATTACCCTTCCAAGCAGCGCCTACATTTGGTCCTGCTCCAGTTTCTTCCTCCTCTCGTGGGTTTTGTAACCCCCTGCGTTCGGAAAACCAACCTTCCACGAAATGGAGCCTGGCGTGCCTCGTGTCCGTCCAGGGTGCTCGGGATTCCCAAGGGCCATTGTGAGCTCGTCCTTCTCCCTGTTTGGAAGGAACGTCCCTTGCTGCGCTGCGTCGATATAGTGTCGAAGGTTCTTGACTGGTGTTTGCAGTTGCTCGTCTGTCCACTAACACTTCCCTGTTACAGGGTCCAAGGTTCCGCCAGCCCCGAAGAACCAAGTCCGGCAACGGTCTGGCCAGCGCATTGTCTCTGGTTCGATCCCTTTTTCAAGCAGATCATGCTCAGCCTTGGACCACTTAGGCCGGGCTTTGAGGTAGCCACCTGACCCCGTGCGATGGTGAAGCTTCTTCTTCGCAGAATTTTTCTTGTTTGTCTCTGACATCTTCTTACTCTTTTTCGATGTCTTGTGGGCCACAAATGCGGGCCATAATGTGGGACTAATGCCCTTAAGATCATCCAGAGTATATCCAATAGCAGCTCGGTGCTTCTTCAGAGTTTTCAATAATCTTTCTTCTTCTTTCTCTGAAAGGTTAGCACTAATAATAACAGGATATATTTCTTTTTCATCAAGATAAGCATACTTAAGATTATCAGGTAATGGTTTGAGTTCAAACACGGGATCACCCTTGGGTGGAGGGGGATCCCCAATAATTTCAAAGGGAAGGTTATGTTTCAACATAGGTTCCTATTTAAGGAACACTTCATCTATTTCTTCCCTTTCCTTCATAAACATATCATTTTCATGGTCTAGCAAATATTGTTCTAACGGATCAGTTGGAGGAACGACAATGGAAGCAAGACCAACAATTTCATCCTTACTAGGTGGTTCCCTTTCACGAGGTTGTCTACTAAACTTAGCAAAATTAAACTCATGAGACATACCATCTATGCCAACAGTGACAATATTCTTTTCACAATTAATCTTAGCACTAGCAGTATTCAAGAAGGGTCTACCAAAAATAATGGGACCAAAATCATCTTGTGGGGAACCAAGAACAAGAAAATCAGCATGGTATTTAACCTTCCCACACAAAACTTCAACATCTCTAACAATCCCAATAGGTTTAATGGTATCCCTATTAGCAAGCTTAATAGTAACATCAATGTCTTCTAATTCAATGGGTGCAATGTCGTGCATAATTTCTTTATAAAGATCATAAGGTATCGCACTAGCACTAGCACCCATATCACATAAGCCGTGATAACAATGATCTCCTATTTTAACAGAAATAACAGGCATGCCTACAACAGGTCTACGTATCTTAGTATCAGGTCTAGAAATATTAGCAGTCTCACCCAAGAAAGAAATAACATGCCCATCTAAGTCCTCATCCAAGAGATCTTTAATCATAGCAATACTAGGTTCAACATTAATTTGCTCAGGAGGTGTATAAGTCCTAGTATTACTCTTACGAACAACAGTCGAAGCTTTAGCATGATCTTTTATCCTAACGGGAAAAGGAGGTTTTTCAACATAAGCAGTAGGAACAATAGGATCACTATAGGTAATAATATTTTCTTCGACCGTAATAGGTGCAACTACTTTTACTTCAACAGTAGGATTATATTTAAACCACTTCTCTTTAGGGAGATCAACGTGGGTAGCAAAAGATTCACAAAAAGTAGCTACTATCTCAGAGTCAAGTCCATACTTAGAGCTAAATCCACGGAAAGCATCGGTATCCATAAAAGATTTAACACAATCGAACTTAGGTGTCATACCTGACTCCTTACCATCGTCGGAACCCCAATCTTTAGAGTTGCGTTTAATTCTTTCCAATAAGTCCCATTTGAAATCAGTAGTCTTCAGCATATAAGAACCAGCACAGGAAGTATCGAGCAGGTTGCGATTATCAAGAGAAAGCCGAGCATAAAAATTCTGAATAATCATTTCCCGAGAGAGCTCATGATTGGGGCATGAATATAACACTGACTTAAGCCTCCCCCAAGGTTGAGCGAGTCTTTCTCCTTCGCGAGGCCAGAAATTATATATGTAATTACGATCACGATGAACAAGATGCATAGGATAGAACTTCTGGTGAAATTCCAACTTTAATCGCTTATAATTCCAAGATCCCGTATCATCACACAGCCTATACCATGTCAATGCATCTCCCTTCAAAGATAAAGGGAAGACCTTCCTTTTGACAACATCATCGGGAATACCTGCAAGCTTAAATAATCCACAGACTTCATCCACAAAGATAAGGTGTAAATCGGGATGCAATGTTCCGTTTCCTGCAAATGGATTAGCTAGCAGTTTTTCTATCATACCCGAAGGAATCTCAAAGTAAATATTTTCATAAAGTTTAGTAGGTTGAGGAGCAACTATTTGCTCTTCTGGTTGGGGTGAAGATACCCCAAACAAGCCCCTCAAAGGATTAGTTTCCATAGTGACAAGTAACAGAAAATTTCAGCACACTATATAAATGTTCCCTTACCAAGTTCCACTCACCAAAAGCGCTACACTCCCCGGCAACGGCGCCAGAAAATAGTCTTGATGACCCATAAGTGTAGGGGATCTATCGTAGTCCTTCCGATAAGTAAGATTGTCGAACCCAACGAGGAGCAGAAGGAAATGATAAGCGGTTTTCGGTAAGGTTTTCTCTGCAAGCACTGAAATAGTAGGTGACAGATAGTTTTGTGATAAGATAAATAGTAATGAGCAACAAGTAAATAAAGAAGTAAAGTGCAGCAAGATGGCCCAATACTTTATGTATCAAATGATAAGCCTGGACAATTTCTAATAATGAGGAAGGAGCTCCCGAGGACACATTGGGAATTATCGTCAAGCTAGTTTTCATCACGTTCATATGATTCGCGTTCAGTACTTTGATAATTTGATATGTGGGTGGACCGGTACTTGGGTACTGCCCTAACTTGGACAAGCATCCCACTTATGATTAACCTCTATTACAAGCATCCGCAACTATACAATAAGAAGTATTAAGGTAAACCTAACCACAGCATTAAACATATGGATCCATATCATCCCCTAATGAAGCAACACATAAACTAGGGTTTAAGCTTCTGTCACTCTAGCAACCCATCATCTACTTATTACTTCCCCATGCCTTCCTCTAGGCCCAAATAATGGTGAAGTGTCAGGTAGTCGACGTTCACATAACACCACTAGAGGAAAAGACAACATACATCTCATCAAAATATCAAACGAATACCAAATTCACATGACTACTAATAGCAAGACTTCACCCATGTCCTCAGGAACAAACGTAACTACTCACAAAGCATATTCATGTTCATAATTAGAGGAGTAATAATATGCATAAAGGATCTAAACATATGATCTTCCACCAAGTAAACCAAATAGCATCAACTACAAGGAGTAATCAACACTACTAGCAACCCACAGGTACCAATTTGTGGTTTTGATACAAGATTGGATACAAGAGATGAACTAGGGTTTTGAGAGGAGATGGTGCTGGTGAATATGTTGATGGAGATTGACCCCTCCCGATGAGAGGATCGTTGGTGATGACGTTGGTGATGATTTCCCCCCGGAGAAAGTGTCCCGGCAGAACAGCTCCGCCAGAGCCCTAGATTGATTCCGCCAAGGTTCCGCCTCGTGGCGCGGAGTTTAGTCCGTAAGCTTGCCCATGATTTTTCCAGGGTAAAAGTGATGATATAGCGAAGATAGACGCGGAGGCCACCAGGGGCCCAGAGATAGGGGGCGCACCCTACAGGGGGGGCACCCCCATGTCTCCTGGACAGGGTGTGGCCCCCCTAGCCTATTTCTTTCGCTCATAAATTCTTATTAAATCCAAAAAGTTGTTTCGTGGAGTATCATGACTTTTGGAGATGTGCAGAATAGGTTTCCAACGTTTGCTCCTTTTCCGGCCAGAATTCCAGCTGCCGGCATTCCCCCCTCTTCATGGTAAACCTTGTAAAATAAGAGAGAATAGCCATAAGTATTGAGATATAATGTGTAATAACAGCCCATAATGCAATAAATATTGATATAAAAGCATGATGCAAAATGGATGTATCAACTCCCCCAAGCTTAGACCTCGCTTGTCCTCAAGCGAAAGCCGAAATCGAATAATATGTCCACATGTTTAGAGATAGAGGTGTCGATAAAAAATAAAATACGGACATGAGGGCATCATGATCATTCTAATAACAGCAACATATATAGATTTTGTCATATGATTTCTTATGCGAAGTAACAAGCAATTCACATTGTCAAGTATGGTTCAAAACTTCATTGGGAACTAACAAACTATAATCTCAGTCATTGAAGCAATTGCAATTTATCGTAACATCAGAAAGAGTCAATAATAGAGCTTTTCAGCAAGCTCACATACTCAACTATCTCGTAGTCTCCTATAATTGTAAACACTCACGCAATACTTGTGGTTATAGAGTTTCAGCCGGACACTGAGAAAGATATGGGCTTATTGTGTTGTCTCCCAACGTATTCACCTTTAGGTGATGTCAACAATAATAGCCCATGCTAACTTACATCCAATTGGATATATATATATATATCATGATATTTCAAACACGAAGAGCTTGCCAAAGGATCAAAATAAAAAGGGAAAGGTGAGGATCACCTTGACTCAAGCATAAAGTAAAAACATAAAGTAAAAGATAGGCCCTTCGCAGAGGGAAGCAGAGGTTGTCATGCGCGTTTAGGGTTGATGCATAAAATCTTAGTGCAAAAGAACGTCACTTTATATTGCCCTTGTATGTGGACCTTTATTATGCAGTCCGTCGCTTTTATTACTTCCACAACAAGTTCATACAAAGCTTATTTTCTCTGCACTAATAAGTCATACATATTTAGAGAGCAATTTTTATTGCTTGCACCGATGACAACTTACTTGAAGGATCTTACTCTATCCATAGGTAGGTATGGTGGACTCTCATGGCAAAACTGGGTTTAAGGATAATTGGAAGCACAAGTAGTATCTCTACTTGGTGCAAGGAATTTAGCTAGCATGAGGGGAAAGGCAAGATCAACATGTTTGGAAGGTCAATGACAATATACTTTAACAGAGATGTCGGAAAACATAAACCTTTACATTGTCTTCCTTGTCCAACATCAAGTCTTTTAGCATGTCGTACTTAATGAGTGCTTCACAATCATAAAAGATGTTCAAGATAATATATTTACATGTGAACCCCTCTTTCCTTATCACTTCCTATTAATTGCAACGATGACCAAGACTACGTTCATCAACTCTCAACAATTTTTATGCCTCAGACTTTCTATGTGTGAAGTTATCACTATCCATAAGATCAATATAAACTCTTTTATTCTTTCTACTTTCTCAAGATCATAGCAACATAGCAAAGCCCTTGACTCAACACTAATTTTTATTATAGAGATCACAAAGCAAAACTCAAAACTACTTGGTATCTAAATTTCAATCTACTAGATCAACATACTACTAAAAGGATCGAACTAAATAAAACGGTAAAGATAGGAGTGTGATGGTAATACGATACCGGGGCACCTCCCCCAAGCTTGGCAGGTTGCCAAGGGAGTGCCCATACCCATGTGATTATGTCCTCGGAGGTGGTGATGGTGGAGTTGTTGATGATGTAGGCTTGTCGTCCGTCTTCCAAGGCATAGGGTCCCCATCATAGTAGGATGATTGAGTCTCCGGGATCACTAAAACTGTAGCCAAACTCATCCTCTTAAATCTATATTCATACTCACAGTTCTGGTTTTGCATGTCATAAATCTGGGCTTGGAGGTGCTCGATTTTCTCTTGAAGCTTGAAGATAGTCTCCCCAATGACTTTAGCATCTAGCTTGTAGTTGTTGGTGAACTCCGTGATCATCATCTGGTTGGCGTTGAGTCCACGCTGCACCATCCCTTGACACTTGAAAACTTCTTGCTCCACGGCTTCGAGCTTTGTCTCCACGCTCCCGGTACGCCTTGGTCCCTCCACATCACGGATGTGCAGCACCCCCTCACGCATCTCAATGGTTTGAGGATGATGCAGCACCTCCGCAAGATAGGGGTTGATAACCCTCTCGAAAAACTTGTCCTTGGGAGCGCTTGGAGACGCCATGATGCTCTAGATCTGAAACAGAAACAGCTCGAAACGAAAACAGAGGATATTTGTGTTATCCCTACAAAATCATATAGTCTAGCTGTTGCTCTATCTTCATCACACAAAGTATTTAATCATGCACAACCCCGATGACAAGCCAAGCAATTGTTTCATACTTTAGTAATCTCAAACTTTTTCAACTTTCACGCAATACATGAGCGTGAGCCATGGACATAGCACTATATGTGGAATAGAATGGTGGTTGTGGAGAAGACAAAAAAGGAGAAGATAGTCTCACATCAACTAGGCGTATCAACGGGCTATGGAGATGCCCATTAATAGATATCAGTGTGAGTGACTAGGGATTGCCATTCAATGGATGCACTAGAGTTATAAATGTATGAAAGCTCAACAAAAGAAACTAAGTGGGTGTGCATCCAACTCGCTTGCTCACGAAGACCTAGGGCATTTTGAGGAAGCCCATCATTGGAATATACAAGCCAAGTTCTATAATGAAAAATTCCAACTAGTATATGAAAGTGACAACATAGGAGACTCTCTATCATGAAGATCATGGTGCTACTTTGAAGCACAAGTGTGGTAAAAGGATAGTAGCATTGTCCCTTCTCTCATTTTTTTATTCTCTTTTTTTTCTTCTTTTTTTCCTTTTCAATCCTCTTTCTTTTGGCCTTTCCCTTTTTTTTGGCCTTTCTCTCTTTTTTTTGTAAAGTCCGAAGTCTCATCCCGACTTGTGGGGGTATCATAGTCTCCATCATCCTTTCCTCACTGGGACAATGCTCTAATAATGAAGATCATCACACTTTTATTTACTTACAGCTCAAGATTACAAATCAATACTTAGAACAAGATATGACTCTATATGAATGCCTCCGTGATGTGCAGGATATGCAATGAATCAAGAGTGACATGTATGAAAATTATGAAGGTGGCCTTGCCAAAATACGATGTCAACTACATGATCATGCAAAGAGCAATATGACAATAATGATGCGTGTCATATAAACGGAACGGTGGAAAGTTGCATGGCAATATACCTCGGAATGGCTATGGAAATGCCATAATAGGTAGGTATGGTGGCTGTTTCGAGGAAGGTATATGGTAGGTGTATCGTCTGCAAAAAAAGTTCGCGGCACAAGAGAGGCTAGCAATGGTGGAAGGGTGAGAGTGCGTATAATCCATGGACTCAACATTAGTCAAAAGAACTCATATACTTATTGCAAAAATCTACAAGTCATAAAAAACAAAGTATTACGTGCATGCTCCTAGGGGGATAGATTGGTAGGAAAAGACCATCGCTCGTCCCCGACCGCCACTCATAAGGAAGACAATCAATAAATAAAATTGTGCTCCAACTTCATCACAAAGCGGTTCACCATACGTGCATGCTACGGGAATCACAAACTTCAACACAGGCATTATTTAAATTCATAATCACCCAACTAGCATGACTTTAATATCACTACCTCCTCATCAAGTATCAAATTGATCATAGCATCCAATTCACTTCCTATGATAGTTTTATTATACCCAACTTGGATGCCTACCATTCTAGGACCAATTTTATAACCATAGAAAATACCATGTTGTTCTAAGAGACTCTCAAAATAATATAAGTGAAGCATGAGAGACTAGCAATTTGTACAAAATTAAGCCACCACCGTGCTCTAAAAGATATAAGTGAAGCACTAGAGCAAAAACTATCAAGCTCAAAAGATATAAGTGATGCACATAGAGTATTCTAATAAATTTCAATCAAGTGTGCTTCTCCAAAAAGGTGTGTACAGCAAGTATGATTGTGGAAAACTAAAAAGCAAATACAAATATCATACACGACGCTCCAAGCAAAACACATATCATGTGGTGAATAAAAATATAGCTCCAAGTAAAGTTTTCTGGGGTCGGTGTAACAGAACATCGCATCGCAAGCAATATGGCACGACAAAAGGGACGATGGACCTAGGAAGAAGCATCACCATCTAACACACGTCGAGACGTCCATTCGCTAGACCATCAATGCGAGAGCACATCTAACCAACTCACCGTGGTCCTGCATTCCAAAAATTTGAACCTAACCAGTAAAGTGCATTACAATGCAGAATGCGGACTTTTAAGGCAATTGTTGGTGCTGATTACCAGAGGAGCTTAACTGTGCAGTGCCTCATGGTAGTCATCAACATTGAGATGCAGAACGGCAAGATCAAGCTGAGACTAAGGCCTGCATAACCATAGGAAGAAAAGGGTCATCAACAAAGAGGACAAAGTCAAATCAGGAAGCGATTCTGGTTCCTCTAAAAATTCATTTTAGATGACAAACTGTGGGAAGAAAAAGATACTAACTGAAGAACCCAGGATGGAACTGAACAAAATGACACTATTGTGCTTGTGATACTGACCATCCTTTAGAATTCAAGTTAATTTGCTGCAAATAACTACTATCACACATCTAGAATGGATAATATTGGTTACGATAGTAGAATGTACGCTTGACATGTCTATTACGATATGGAACATGGGCTAGACCTTTCTTATTTTGCTTGCCGATGGTGTTAATGCAATTTGCTAACGCTAAAAGTGACCGATTAATGTTGGCTTCTCTGAGCTTTGGACCAAGATTATTCGTTCAGAAGCCCACGCACTGCTCAAAATATTATGTTTTGCAGTTTACTTTTGCTGACAGAGTGAAAAGAAAACAACAGACCAAAAAGAATAGCTATTAACTGCCCGCAAGATCAACCAAGGCAAGATTTCCAGGAAGAACTTGACTACCATATCGTCCTTTCTCCTTGCGTTTTGCAGTAAAAAAGAGAGGAACAAACAGTATTTTCCATGTGAGAATAATTTACAAAAATGAGGGGAGCTATGAATTGATAGTATCTGTAATTGTTTTTGCAGACTCACAATCTCAACATGTTAGACTGATATTCTATCAAATCAAACCATATTTGAATTTGGAGATATAAAAAAGAAGAAGACTCAGTTCGGTCGTCCACGTGAACGCCTCCGTGAGAAAGGGCTCTCATTCTTTCTCCAGGTAGTAAAACAAACTCAAAGTATACTATTTTCCAAACAAAACGTTGGAAAGTACAGTAAGCAAATAAAGAAACATATGGAAGAAAGTGCTTTGCAAACAGAACTTCATTATCCTGACATCATTCTCAAGAAATAGTAATGCTCATTTTATGCAGTGTAAATTAGTACATAACTTGTTTTTCTTTGGAACAGATTTTAGTTGAATATATCATTATTGCTTTTTCAAAATCGAATGAATAACTAACCTGAAACTCGACTGACTAAACTACTCGGGCATATGCTATCGCCAAATTGTGCATAAAGGGCTTGTATAAATATTCAAAGCACATGATGGACTCAGAGTACAAAGCACGTATATAGACCATTAGTACCAGAAGAGTGTAACTAAAGAAGTTTGATAATAATAATAAATAAAATAACACAGGTCTAGGCCATCGTACCATCATAAAAACATCACTTTCACTCTCTCTGCCACGAGGCGCCCGAGATGACTGTGCTGCTACATATTGTATACGAATATACCTTCATCGTTGATGTATATTGGATCGCCGCTCCTTGCCCCTGTCATGATGTTACTATATATATCAGATGCTTAGTTCTTACTGGAGCCCTAGCATGAGCGAAAGAGCATTAGTATTCTTACTTATACTCATACAGCATGATATTTTTAACTGAACTAAGCATCCAACAGTGTATGGGCAACTAACCATGGAGTCAATCAAAACTACGTCGGGACGGAAACTACACATGTACCCCAAAAATCCAACTATCCATGTGAAATCGGAGAGAGGAAATTGTAACCACATGCATATAATTGAGCATGGAAAAAATATATGAGCACATGCCTTTCTTCTCATACAAACTGCATCTATATTGAAAATGTGAGAACATGCCTTTTTTTTTTAAAAAGGCAAGTTTCAGCATGGGCTCCATTAATCTGGACATCCACTTAAACAAAGCTAACCGGTGTATTAGAGTCTGAGAATAGCCATGCACCATCCCATCGCAACATAAGTAATATATGCTTTTGATGGCCATGACATGTGGCATGCACCCTGTTGACAAACAAAATGACAGAAAAATATGTTGGATCTACTGTTAACTCGATTCGGTTTTGAAAGCAATGCTGGTTCATGCAAGAAGGACAAGCTGCAAGACTCTCGGCATGAACGAAAAATTGGCTAGTCGTGTAAGAAGAAATACAAGGGAAAATTTTCTGTCCCAACTCCTATTTGTGATCACCTCACTATGGATGGATTCTTTTTCTGGACAGTGAGCACAACAGCAGCACACATTCTTTTTGGGCTTTATCAGTTCATAAGAAGACAAAAGATTTTTGATAAAGGCAATGATGCTCGACGAACATTCACTTGGAATAATGAACTAATACATGTTAGTAATTTTCTTTATATTGACACCTGGTTAGTATCCTGGTTCATTAAACTGGCATTTGCTGGACTGAAAGGAAACCACATCATCTTTGTTTTTTTAGGGATGGTCTTGTTTACTCTCTAAGCACCCTAAATAAATGGCACAGGTATATAATAGTTTCTTTGATGTGTTAATTTTGAAACAATCAAAACTCAAAAGCTTCATTAAACTTGTTTTAGCCTAGTTAACATTAACTCGCTAGGTTTGGACCACTGATCTTTTTCCTCTGAATGTTCCCATGATCTGTTTTAGTGTTTGTTTCTTTTTGTAAAGAACAATGAATGTATACATGCTAGTAATTAACCTGTAAAGTTGTGTACTACATCCGCAATAATATAATGATCCAACAGCAACAGAATACCAAGTTTTCTCATAAATAAAAATAGCTCTTGCATAATACCTTCAAAGCACAATCCTGATGTAACTACATGCTAGTAATTAACCTGTAAAATCGTGTACTACATCGGCAATAATCTAATGATCCAACAGCAACCGAAATACCAAGTTTTCTCATAAATAAAAATAGCTCTTGCATAATACCTTCAAAGCACAATCCTGGTGCAACTCACAAACCAATCAAGCCCATAACATTGGCAACCCTCATGTCCGGTGAATGTACCCATTCAATATTCCAATTATCAATCCCCATCCTGCAAGAAACAACAATAATATCACTCCACAACTTGCTTGGATTTTCATTGGACCCTTCACAATTCGAACTCAAAAATGATGTGACTAATGGAAAAGATTACTAATTTGAATAGGAGCTCTACAATTTAGAGGAGAAGAAAATGGAGAAGAAAGAATGAGACAGGAATGCTACTATGAACACAGGTTATATATGTGAAAATCAATAATATATATTTTAGAAACACCACTCCTAACTGGAGCATAAAACACGACAGTAGAAGCATGAGCCTCAATGCTTCTGAATTTTCTTTTAAACTCTACTTCTAAGATTTTGAGTCTACTGTGATTATCACTTTGATTGATATGCACACATCGACTTCTTAAATAATAGAACTGGACAACTGCCATGCCATCCAACATCACCATGAAAATTAAGGTGTGGCTCTACATTTTTGTTGATGAAACACAAAAGGAGTGAAACATAAAAGGTCAGATGGCCACAATAAAGCATACCAGAGGAATAACTTTGCATACCTAGTCCATATGGTAATGCTACTTTGCAAGACAATGGTAAATAATTTTCTGAACTGAATATCCTCAAAAGAGAAAACAAAATTCTACACTGAAAATGGAGGGTAAATATTTACGATGGACTGAATATATGTCAGTACAACATGTACCGTGGGCCCGTGGCCTTTGATGCCACATAAACCTAGCTTGGATGTCAAGAATCAATTAGTTGAACATCTAACCTGCAAGAACCCACAAAGATGCATCACCAAGCAGCACAAAAACAATAGCGCTACTGCCATGTTTCAAGGAGCGGTTGATTGCCTAGTGAATCTCACGGTGCGAAAAAAGTCAGCGGTAGATTGCCTAGTGAACCTCATGGTAAAAAAGATCATTTCTTAAAATGGACAACTTCCTCCTTCACTACCACAAATTACATTCGAAGAACGAACACAATATAGCGACATGTTTCAGAAACATAATAAGGAAACCAAACACAATATGGTGACATGTTTCAGAAACATAACAGGGAAAACGTGTGGGAATTCATGCCTAGAAGCATACTTGTCTGCAAGCCGGCTGCATTTTGTGTTGGGAACCATAGTAAGCTTGTTCATGGAGTGAAACTGAATGCACTACAAGAAACCTGTTAATCTATGACGGATTTGTGGTGACGTTCTTATAAACTGTCATGAAAATCGTCACATATTAGCAAGCGGTGCATGAGCCTCAATACAGTACTACCTTTATGATGGACCGTCATGGAAATTGTCATGGATCAACTAGCTAGGCCTAGCCTTTTGCTTCTTGATCCATGATTGGACCGTCATGGATGGCTCCTGGTGATGTGGCCCTTTGTCTGACCCACATGTCAGTTGAAAGCAATCAACATGTAGAAAAAAAGAGTGAAACTGTGAAGGGGCGTGCGCGAAGGAAAATTTTAAGTCACGAGCGCGGGGAGTGAAATTGTAAGCCAGCCCATTTAACTATAGAGTCCACACCAGCCTAACCCTAGTTACCTTTCTCCCATCTCCCGTACCAACCATAGCCGCCGCCACTTCACCTTCCTCCTCTCGCCGATCGATGTCGGCGCCGGCGCCGACGGTGCCGGCCCTGAACCACACCGCGTCGAGCCCCTCCACATCTGTCCCGCCGGGACCCTTCCCTTCCACGCCTCTTCCCATTCAGATCGGCCCCTCGAGTTATTGCATCCCAGTCATACCCCTCGATCTGAGGCGGCAGCGGTGGCGGGAGGACCAACTGCCGGATTTGGACGGCCCTGAGGTCGCTGGCGGCGTGCATTGATCCAGCTCCATCTGGCGGCGAGCTGAGGTGAGGTACAGCCGTACAGGAGGTGGCAACACAGCCACAGATGCAGAGTACATCGGCGACCTATGGCTCGGTCCAATTGTCCGTCAGACGCCCCACCGTCGCTCCCCTCATCATCGCAGTCGTCTTCTCCATCGGTGGTGCGCAGCCTCCTCTATGCGTCTCCGTTCACCTTCTCCAGCTAGAAAGACCCAGTACGTACCTCTGCACCGGTCCTGTAACCTACCATTCCCCTCTGCTCGTCTCCGCTAATATAAGGTTTATTGGAGCTCTGCAGAGGAGAACAGAGTACCACCTGGACGAGCAAAACACTTGGGGCAAAACAACGGCCATGGATTGATCTAGCCGTACCTGTTAAAGGATGGCTGGAGGCCTCGTTGGCCATGTTGAACCAGTACAGAGAAAACATCTGGGCGTCTTCCTTGTTCAACATTAAAACGAACAGCAAGGGTAGGAGCACCACTGAGGGTTACTCGTTCGTTACTGATTGTTTGTGCTTTGTTCCTTCCTAGTCACATTGTGAAGCACATTCATTTTTTGTACTGCAAACAAAAAGTATTAGGCAAATCTCCGTTCTTGTTGCAGTTCAAGCATCGTTTTGTAGTTGTACACTTATAATTCAGAGTAATGGTCTGCAAGATTTATCCTCTCAGCTTTTAGTATTAAGAAACTCATACCATTTTATATCTAACTGAAGAAAAACTCATATCTGCAAATTCTGTAGGTACATTTTACTGCAGTGTCCAATGTTTCTGCATGCACATAATGGTGATGGATCCCACATCGGTCAGTGCATCTAATGGTCTTTGTACAGCTAAAAGCATTTTTCACTTGGTGATGATATCTGCACTGCCCTTGCCTGCATAATTTGAATATCTCACATGGACTAGAAACATTTTTTTACTTGGTGATGATATCTGCACAGCCCTTTCCTGAACAGGCCCTTTATGTTATTCATACACTTTACTCAAGCATCTATTTTCCCTTATGTTCTGCTAGGGCTCAATGTTTTCTGGAAGTAAGCTTGACTGACAATACACGTAATTCAATGCTTGTTCTTCTAACTAAAAATTCAGTTCATGGTTCTGGTCCTATACTTACTGAAATGATTACTATAGAGGTCACAAAGCTTTCAAATTCAAGAATAAGGAGAGTATTTTCTGTTTTCTTTCCACCAATTTCTTTTCATATAAATATGACATTTATTGTTTATAGTTAATGGGCTTGTTTTAGCTATGCAGTTTTCAACCTATATGATTTCTGGTTATTGGATAATAAACTTTCATGTAGCTCTCGACTGCCCACACATGTAGCTGTACAATTTAATCTCTAGATACATCATACATGCAAATTCTTTATCTCCCTGTCTCCTTCTATAGGTACCTAAAATACTTGACAAAGAAGCGAAATGACAAACAAGCCGCTTGAAGTTCCATGTGTTGTGTCAAATCTTATTTTTTTGTACAATGGATCAAACTCATAGTGCTCTAATTCCTGTGCAATGCTTTGTGCCAAAATCATATAATTGCAATGTACTTAACTGCTACTTAGCGACTTGAAAAGGCAACAATCTTGAAAAATCTAATGAAGAAGATAACATTTATTTTGTGGTGCACCCATTTTTCTTGTTGTGCACAGGTAGATAGATGACTAGTTACTCTGGATTTATTTCAGAGCTCGCTGTATTACTTATATAGTTTTGTATGTGTTTTGGAAGTTTTTAGCAGGAATTACTTGGGTCTGAATAGCTTCCTGAAAGCATTGGTGGTGTATTGTTGGAGATTAAAATCAGCTAGCAGCGCATATTTTAATGGTAGTCATGTTACTTGATTTTTTTTTATAAAATGCTTATAGTGATTTCTAGGTATGCATGTGTCGTTTTGATATTAGTGGAAGACTGAAAATATGCTTCACGTCAAACATGTTGACTGAAATATACATATTTAATAATATTTCATGTTCTTTGTTTCAGTAGGACATTTATTTCAACGATCTTAGTAAAGATTTGTTCTATCCACATATAATAACTCATTGATGCTCTAATTTTCCAGGATAGATATTCCACCAACCATCTCACTCTTAATATTTATATTTGATTTATTTTTGTGTTCTTTCTACATGCCAAATCCTTTTCTGCCTGCTGCTAAAATGTGCATGTTAATTGAAATATCTAATGTTGTTGTATATTGTTCCTTGCACTTGTCATTTTTTTGCGGGTGAGCTAATTACTGTCATTTTAAATAGAGGTTTGTCTGAATGTTTCCCATAATAGATTTCTCATGTCGATAGTTCTCACATTTTTTTTCTGCTATTCTTTTGCAGGTAATTGAGATAGAATAGAAGACACTTGAGTTTGGTTTAGAAGGGTTACTCCACTTGGATAGGACAGTGATACTACTGTCAACACGATACACATATTATGTGCATCTTAATGTCCAGTGTGACTGATTTGTAATTTTAATATGTTATTTTGATCAGAATTTTGTAGTTGTGCACTCCAGATTTTTTTTGCTAAATAGAGATTATTTACTTCTTTCATGTGGATCAAATATTTGGCATCCTGGGCCGAAGATGGGTTGGACAGGCCAAGGCCAATAATAATCTGGAACATGCTAGTATAATTAGTGTGTACAAAACACAAACTAGAAAGAATATAAAATATTAAATAATGGATGAAGGCCCAATAAACCATGGGCTATATGGGCCTAAATATTTGTAGAAAGATAGATGGGCTGTATTGTTGGGCTGCCAAGTCGATCCACCAGATGCCACATCACCGCCACGTCATGTACATCCATGACGGATAGGTTTGTCATAAAGGTTTGGCTTGTTCAGTATTTGACGGGCCTAGGGCAAATCGATGACGGCAGAAAATCCGTCATGGAGGGCACATTATCAAATTATGACGCGATATACATGACGGATTACAAATCCGTCATGGACGTCCATCCATGATAGTTTTTCACTATTTTGTGACGGACTGATACTGTCATGGATTAACAGATTTCTTGTAGTGATGAGCTATTGGATTCTATTCTATATACCTACTGTTGACCTGCAAATTTGCACGTGGGTCCAAAAATAGTAACCTCGAATTAAGTAGACCAAGCTAAGCACATAAACTTAATTTATTGAAGCAACACATGGGGTAATAGGAAAAGGAAAGCCCTAATAGTCATATTTCAACAGTTGAAACCATGCTCTTCCATTTGAATTAAAGTGTTCTTGATGCTACTCATTGTTTCATACTTTCGTCCATATGCATATTGTATAGATCTGCCATCTAAAGTGCTAACCTTATATACTGGTCCAAAGCCACCTCGCCAAGCTTGTTACCGATGGAGAAACCATTAGTGGCAATTGCAATTGTCCCGGATCAAATATCGGCAGGAGAAATAGTAGCGATGATGATCTGAATTACAATAGCAACAAATCAACTGAATTACAATAGCAGCAGAGATCAACACATCACTTTTTCATTCAAAATACACGTCTCCCTCTCTATTGGCAAACACCATCTAAATTTGACCCAGGAAACAATCATGCATGCTCAACACCATCTACATTTGAGCATCTTCTGACTGAATATTCTAGGGACTACAGCTAGGAGTATTTTGTCCTAAAAGATTGGAAATAATTATCCAAATAGTCTCCTTTCACTAGTAGAAAACCACCCATTAGTCCCGGTTTGTAAGGGCCTTTAGTCCCGGTTCAAGAACCGGGACTAATCGGTCGTTACTAATACCTCAACCCATTAGTCCCGGTTCAAACACGAACCGGGACCAATGTGCCTCCACGTGGCCCTGTGCGCCAAGCCTAATCATGGGGCCTTTGGTCCCGGTTGGTGGCTCCAACCGGGACCAAAAGGCATCCACGCGTCTGCATTCCAGTGGCTGGGGTTTTTGTTTTTTTTTAAAGGAGGGGGTTTGGGGGTTTTGGGGGGTTAATTTAGGTGTTTCGTATATTGTGTTAGCTAGCTAATTAATATATAGAGAGAAGTGTCCTCTCTTATGTCCGTGCTTGGTCGACGCTACGTAGTATATATACATAAGTGATCGAGAGAACCATTCAGTACAGAAGTTCGTCATGCATACCGAGAGAAGTGATCAATCGACCTCTCCTTCTCCGAGAGATTGGTCGAACAACAAGTTTTTTACTGGCTACATACATGTACAATATGTATAAGATCTCTTAATTACAAACCCCTAGCATTTGAAATCAACTTCCACATGGTATTCTCCGGCTTTACTGATGACGTGTTCAAGAAAGAATCCCGCCAATTTCTCTTGAATTGCTTTCATGCGATCTGGTGGTAGGAGTTCATCCCGCATCTGCCACGTCTAATTAATTTGAAGAAGGGGGTTAATTAATACATATATATGAATGAAACTCAACAGAAATGATGGTGTAATAAAATGAAATTGTGAATATTATTGCTTACGCACTTCATATTGTCTTCTAGAGTAGCCCCGCTTGTTTTTCAAAGTCGCGTTGTGGATGAACTCGCACACGTAGTATCCACGTAAATCATTCCTTCCTCCCGCCACAAGCACTTTACGAGAAATAGAGGTCAATCAAACTGATAATGAAGCATTATAAATGGCATCGATGAAAGTATAGCTATAGAATTAACGGGAGATGCGCGCAACTAGCTAGCCAGTAGTACTTACTTTTGGGTATACATATCGCAGCTCCTTCGGCAGTCCCGGAGCATGTGCGGTGAACTGTTTTCAAACCCTGCAAGACAAAGAAAATAATTATTATTACTTGAGATATCAGAAATGAACAAAAGTTGCCGATATGGTGCGATAATGATCGATTGAACTTACTTGCTGAGCATTTCAGTCATGTCCGCATAGGTGCTGGGATCTTTCCGTCTGGAGTCTAAGACGGTTACTAGTCCATGCTCAAGCTTAATCTCCAGAAGAATATAGTGGAACCTGCACGCATGCATAACTCGTCAATTACATTAACCTCGCCGAGTAATAAGGAAAACCGAATATGCACACGCATGCATAACTCATCAATTACATTAACCTCTCGCCGAGTAATAAGGGAAACCGAATATGCACACGACAAAGAACACTCACGGGCCGTTGTAAGGAAAGAGTATGGTATCTTTGTTTTGATTTTTGATCAACGATTGTAGCAAGTTGTCCTCGGCCTCTTCGACGTGCTTTTTAACCAGAATACATCTATGATATTTGTGTTAATGAACCCAATATCATAGATTTCATTTTTTTGCATCGACGATCTTGATCGCATAATATATTGAGGATAATTAATTATAAATACATGCAATGAAAGAGCCGAGCTATATATAGAGACTTAATGACGAAATAGTACTTACAGCAGTAGCAAAAGACCATTAATTTATCGAGGGCCTTTTGATTGAAGAACTCGAAGAACTCCTCAAATGGAACACACAACAGATCATTTGTAACGAGGTCGTGCTCCTCTTTAATGTTCAGATACAAACTGTTCGTCCCCTCAGACTCTCTGCAGGTTTTCATGTACCAACTATGGAATCTTCGCATCATTGTTGTCAGAGATTTTTCATCTTTGACGAGAGGCTTCCCGTACTCGTATCTGAATACGTCCACCTCCATGAAATCGAAAGTGCATCGTCAGTGGGTAATCTTCAAGATTGCCATAACCGCCACCATCCCGGAGGATTAGACACATTGAGCGGGGGCACGATTGTTGTGCTTGTTCGCCGAGTGGGCAATTTTTCCCTTTGCTCGTTGTTCTTTTGACCTTTATCATGACAGTAGTTCCCAACCGCTTGGCTTGGAGATATGTCTGCTCAAGAATGCGCTCATAGTTGGTTCTCGGCGGAGACTTTGGTGGTTTCCTCGGGGCATCGAGTGCGCTTTGCTTTCACCGGATCTACCTTCTCCTCCGGAGGTGGATGTCTCTTTGCTTTCACCCCTTCAAAGAACTCCTTCACGTGGGTCTCGCACGATCGTATTGTTTATCTCCTCGGTCCTCTCGTACGGTAACTTCTCTAGAGGCTTTAGAGGTGGATCGTATCTCTATTGCCTCTCTCCTCTTCTTGTGCTGCTAGACGCGGGAGCAGACGGAGCGGCTGCGGCGTCTGTCTTCTTTCGTGCTTGCTTACGAGGCGGAGGAGAAGGACTACGACGCGCCGGAGCAGCCGGGGCGGCGGCGGGTCTCTTCCACCCTTGCTAGCGAGGCGGAGAAGGAGGAGGCGGAGTGCCACCACGCGCCGGAGAAGGAGGTGGAGTGCCGCCACACGTGCCCTGATCGTCACTCGCCGGGGGAGGAGGTGGTGGAGGAGGCGGAGTGCCGCCACGCGTGCCTTGATCGTCACTCGCCGGAGGAGGAGGCGGTGGAGGAGGCGGAGTGCCCCGACTCGCCGTGGGAGGAGGAGGAGGCGGAGGCGTCCAGCCTCAGATGGTTGATGAGCTCCTTCCGCCATAGGCATGGAGTCTTGAGCGAACCCAGCCTAGTCTCCCCTTCACCGGTAGGGTGCTCAAGCCGAGGTCCTCAAATCCTCCATTATTTCATCCACCATCACCTTAGCAAATCCTTCGGAATCGGCCGCGGTGATAAGTTGTACCGGGTCCACTAGGATAAACTTGGCCAACAACCGCCTTGACCTTGAAATTCATCCATCGCACCATAATGTGGCAATTTTGAGACTCCATGATACCATCCACGGGATAGCTGGCAGGAGCCGTCAAGACTTGCTCCGGCCGAAGCAGCTCGGTGGAAGCCACACCGCTTCTCCGCCGAGATGGCGGGGTAGCCGGGGAAGCTTGCATGTCGTTTGTTGCGATCTGCGCTTCTCGTTCCTCTTCTCGATCCTCTAGCCCCATTACCCTTCCAAGCAGCGCCTACATTTGGTCCTGCTCCAGCTTCTTCCTCCTCTCGTGGGTTTTGTAACCCCCTGCGTTCGGAAAACCAACCTTCCACGAAATGGAGCCTGGCGTGCCTCGTGTCCGTCCAGGGTGCTCGGGATTCCCAAGGGCCATTGTGAGCTCGTCCTTCTCCCTGTTTGGAAGGAACGTCCCTCGCTGCGCTGCATCGATATAGTGTCGAAGGTTCTTGACGGTGTTTGCGATTGCTCGTCCGTCCACTAACACTTCCTATTACGAGGTCCAAGGTTCCACCAGCCCGAAGAACCAAGTCCGCAACGGTCCGCCAGCGCATTGTCTCGGTTCGATCCCTTTTCAAGCAGATCATGCTCAGCCTTGGACCACTTAGGCGGGCTTTGAGGTAGCCACGACCCGTGCGATGGTGAAGCTTCTTCTTCGCAGAATTTTTCTTGTTTGTCTCGACATCTTCTTACTCTTTTTCGATGTCTTGTGGGCCACAAATGCGGGCCATAATGTGGGACTAATGCCCTTAAGATCATCCAGTATATCCAATAGCAGCTCGGTGCTTCTTGAGTTTTCAATAATCTTTCTTCTTCTTTCTCTGAAAGGTTAGCACTAATAATAACAGGATATATTTCTTTTTCATCAAGATAAGCATACTTAAGATTATCAGGTAATGGTTTGAGTTCAAACACGGGATCACCCTTGGGTGGAGGGGGATCCCCAATAATTTCAAAGGGAAGGTTATGTTTCAACATAGGTTCCTATTTAAGGAACACTTCATCTATTTCTTCCCTTTCCTTCATAAACATATCATTTTCATGGTCTAGCAAATATTGTTCTAACGGATCAGTTGGAGGAACGACAATGGAAGCAAGACCAACAATTTCATCCTTACTAGGTGGTTCCCTTTCACGAGGTTGTCTACTAAACTTAGCAAAATTAAACTCATGAGACATACCATCTATGCCAACAGTGACAATATTCTTTTCACAATTAATCTTAGCACTAGCAGTATTCAAGAAGGGTCTACCAAAAATAATGGGACCAAAATCATCTTGTGGGGAACCAAGAACAAGAAAATCAGCATGGTATTTAACCTTCCCACACAAAACTTCAACATCTCTAACAATCCCAATAGGTTTAATGGTATCCCTATTAGCAAGCTTAATAGTAACATCAATGTCTTCTAATTCAATGGGTGCAATGTCGTGCATAATTTCTTTATAAAGATCATAAGGTATCGCACTAGCACTAGCACCCATATCACATAAGCCGTGATAACAATGATCTCCTATTTTAACAGAAATAATAGGCATGCCTACAACAGGTCTACGTATCTTAGTATCAGGTCTAGAAATATTAGCAGTCTCACCCAAGAAAGAAATAACATGCCCATCTAAGTCCTCATCCAAGAGATCTTTAATCATAGAAATACTAGGTTCAACATTAATTTGCTCAGGAGGTGTATAAGTCCTAGTATTACTCTTACGAACAACAGTCGAAGCTTTAGCATGATCTTTTATCCTAACGGGAAAAGGAGGTTTTTCAACATAAGCAGTAGGAACAATAGGATCACTATAGGTAATAATATTTTCTTCGACCGTAATAGGTGCAACTACTTTTACTTCAACAGTAGGATTATATTTAAACCACTTCTCTTTAGGGAGATCAACGTGGGTAGCAAAAGATTCACAAAAAGTAGCTACTATCTCAGAGTCAAGTCCATACTTAGAGCTAAATCCACGGAAAGCATCGGTATCCATAAAAGATTTAACACAATCGAACTTAGGTGTCATACCTGACTCCTTACCATCGTCGGAACCCCAATCTTTAGAGTTGCGTTTAATTCTTTCCAATAAGTCCCATTTGAAATCAGTAGTCTTGACATATAAGAACCAAAGACAGAAGTATCGAGCAGGTTGCGATTATCAAGAGAAAGCCGAGCATAAAAATTCTGAATAATCATTTCCCGAGAGAGCTCATGATTGGGGCATGAATATAACACTGACTTAAGCCTCCCCCAAGGTTGAGCGATGCTTTCTCCTTCGCGAGGCCAGAAATTATATATGTAATTACGATCACGATGAACAAGATGCATAGGATAGAACTTCTGGTGAAATTCCAACTTTAATCGCTTATAATTCCAAGATCCCGTATCATCACACAGCCTATACCATGTCAATGCATCTCCCTTCAAAGATAAAGGGAAGACCTTCCTTTTGACAACATCATCGGGAATACCTGCAAGCTTAAATAATCCACAGACTTCATCCACAAAGATAAGGTGTAAATCGGGATGCAATGTTCCATTTCCTGCTAATGGATTAGCTAGCAGTTTTTCTATCATACCCGAAGGAATCTCAAAGTAAATATTTTCATAAAGTTTAGTAGGTTGAGGAGCAACTATTTGCTCTTCTGGTTGGGGTGAAGATACCCCAAACAAGCCCCTCAAAGGATTAGTTTCCATAGTGACAAGTAACAGAAAATTTCAGCCTATATAAATGTTCCCTTACCAAGTTCCACTCACCAAAAGCGCTACACTCCCCGGCAACGGCGCCAGAAAATAGTCTTGATGACCCATAAGTGTAGGGGATCTATCGTAGTCCTTCCGATAAGTAAGATTGTCGAACCCAACGAGGAGCAGAAGGAAATGATAAGCGGTTTTCGGTAAGGTTTTCTCTGCAAGCACTGAAATAGTAGGTGACAGATAGTTTTGTGATAAGATAAATAGTAATGAGCAACAAGTAAATAAAGAAGTAAAGTGCAGCAAGATGGCCCAATACTTTATGTATCAAATGATAAGCTGGACAATTTCTAATAATGAGGAAGGAGCTCCGAGGACACATTGGGAATTATCGTCAAGCTAGTTTTCATCACGCTCATATGATTCGCGTTCAAGACTTTGATAATTTGATATGTGGGTGGACCGGTACTTGGGTACTGCCCTAACTTGGACAAGCATCCCACTTATGATTAACCTCTATTGCAAGCATCCGCAACTATACAATAAGAAGTATTAAGGTAAACCTAACCACAACATTAAACATATGGATCCATATCATCCCCTAATGAAGCAACACATAAACTAGGGTTTAAGCTTCTGTCACTCTAGCAACCCATCATCTACTTATTACTTCCCCATGCCTTCCTCTAGGCCCAAATAATGGTGAAGTGTCAGGTAGTCGACGTTCACATAACACCACTAGAGGAAAAGACAACATACATCTCATCAAAATATCGAACGAATACCAAATTCACATGACTACTAATAGCAAGACTTCACCCATGTCCTCAGGAACAAACGTAACTACTCACAAAGCATATTCATGTTCATAATTAGAGGAGTAATAATATGCATAAAGGATCTAAACATATGATCTTCCACCAAGTAAACCAAATAGCATCAACTACAAGGAGTAATCAACACTACTAGCAACCCACAGGTACCAATTTGTGGTTTTGATACAAGATTGGATACAAGAGATGAACTAGGGTTTTGAGAGGAGATGGTGCTGGTGAATATGTTGATGGAGATTGACCCCCTCCCGATGAGAGGATCGTTGGTGATGACGTTGGTGATGATTTCCCCCTCCCGGAGGAAAGTGTCCCCGGCAGAACAGCTCCGCCAGAGCCCTAGATTGATTCCGCCAAGGTTCCGCCTCGTGGCCGCGGAGTTTCGTCCCGTAAGCTTGCCCATGATTTTTTCCAGGGTAAAAGTGATGATATAGCAGAAGATGGACGCCGGAGGCCCACCAGGGGGCCCAGGAGATAGGGGGCGCACCCTACAGGGGGGGCACCCCCATGTCTCCTGGACAGGGTGTGGCCCCCCTAGCCTATTTCTTTCGCTCATAAATTCTTATTAAATCCAAAAAGTTGTTTCGTGGAGTATCATGACTTTTGGAGCTGTGCAGAATAGGTTTCCAACGTTTGCTTCTTTTCCGGCCAGAATTCCAGCTGCCGGCATTCCCCCCTCTTCATGGTAAACCTTGTAAAATAAGAGGGAATAGCCATAAGTATTGAGATATAATGTGTAATAACAGCCCATAATGCAATAAATATTGATATAAAAGCATGATGCAAAATGGATGTATCAACTCCCCCAAGCTTAGACCTCGCTTGTCCTCAAGCGAAAGCCGAAATCGAATAATATGTCCACATGTTTAGAGATAGAGGTGTCGATAAAAAATAAAATACGGACATGAGGGCATCATGATCATTCTAATAACAGCAACATATATAGATTTTGTCATATGATTTCTTATGATGAAGTAACAAGCAATTCACATTGTCAAGTATGGTTCAAAACTTCATTGGGAACTAACAAACTATAATCTCGGTCATTGAAGCAATTGCAATTTATCGTAACATCAGAAAGGGTCAATAATAGAGCTTTTCAGCAAGCTCACATACTCAACTATCTCGTAGTCTCCTATAATTGTAAACACTCACGCAATACTTGTGGTTATAGAGTTTCAGCCGGACACTGAGAAAGATATGGGCTTATTGTGTTGCCTCCCAACGTATTCACCTTTAGGTGATGTCAACAATAATAGCCCATGCTAACTTACATCCAATTGGATATATATATATATATCATGATATTTCAAACACGAAGAGCTTGCCAAAGGATCAAAATAAAAAGGGAAAGGTGAGGATCACCTTGACTCAAGCATAAAGTAAAAACATAAAGTAAAAGATAGGCCCTTCGCAGAGGGAAGCAGAGGTTGTCATGCGCGTTTAGGGTTGATGCATAAAATCTTAGTGCAAAAGAACGTCACTTTATATTGCCCCTTGTATGTGGACCTTTATTATGCAGTCCGTCGCTTTTATTACTTCCACAACAAGTTCATACAAAGCTTATTTTCTCTGCACTAATAAGTCATACATATTTAGAGAGCAATTTTTATTGCTTGCACCGATGACAACTTACTTGAAGGATCTTACTCTATCCATAGGTAGGTATGGTGGACTCTCATGGCAAAACTGGGTTTAAGGATAATTGGAAGCACAAGTAGTATCTCTACTTGGTGCAAGGAATTTGGCTAGCATGAGGGGGAAAGGCAAGATCAACATGTTTGGAAGGTCAATGACAATATACTTTAACAGAGATGTCGGAAAACATAAACCTTTACATTGTCTTCCTTGTCCAACATCAAGTCTTTTAGCATGTCGTACTTAATGAGTGCTTCACAATCATAAAAGATGTCCAAGATAATATATTTACATGTGAACCCCTCTTTCCTTATCACTTCCTATTAATTGCAACGATGACCAAGACTACGTTCATCAATTCTCAACAATTTTTATGCCTCAGACTTTCTATGTGTGAAGTTATCACTATCCATAAGATCAATATAAACTCTTTTATTCTTTCTACTTTCTCAAGATCATAGCAACATAGCAAAGCCCTTGACTCAACACTAATTTTTATTATAGAGATCACAAAGCAAAACTCAAAACTACTTGGTATCTAAATTTCAATCTACTAGATCAAGATACTACTAAAAGGATCGAACTAAATAAAACGGTAAAGATAGGAGTGTGATGGTAATACGATACCGGGGCACCTCCCCCAAGCTTGGCAGTTGCCAAGGGGAGTGCCCATACCCATGTGATTATGTCCTCGGAGGTGGTGATGGTGGAGTTGTTGATGATGTAGGCTTGTCGTCCGTCTTCCAAGGCATAGGGTCCCCATCATAGTAGGATGATTGAGTCTCCGGGATCACTAAAACTGTAGCCAAACTCATCCTCTTAAATCTATATTCATACTCACAGTTCTGGTTTTGCATGTCATAAATCTGGGCTTGGAGGTGCTCGATTTTCTCTTGAAGCTTGAAGATAGTCTCCCCAATGACTTTAGCATCTAGCTTGTAGTTGTTGGTGAACTCCGTGATCATCATATGGTTGGCGTTGAGTCCACGCTGCACCATCCCTTGACACTTGAAAACTTCTTGCTCCACGGCTTCGAGCTTTGTCTCCACGCTCCCGGTACGCCTTGGTCCCTCCACATCACGGATGTGCAGCACCCCCTCACGCATCTCAATGGTTTGAGGATGATGCAGCACCTCCGCAAGATAGGGGTTGATAACCCTCTCGAAAAACTTGTCCTTGGGAGCGCTTGGAGACGCCATGATGCTCTAGATCTGAAACAGAAACAGCTCGAAACGAAAACAGAGGATATTTGTGTTATCCCTACAAAATCATATAGTCTAGCTGTTGCTCTATCTTCATCACACAAAGTATTTAATCATGCACAACCCCGATAATAAGCCAAGCAATTGTTTCATACTTTAGTAATCTCAAACTTTTTCAACTTTCACGCAATACATGAGCGTGAGCCATGGACATAACACTATATGTGGAATAGAATGGTGGTTGTGGAGAAGACAAAAAAGGAGAAGATAGTCTCACATCAACTAGGCGTATCAACGGGCTATGGAGATGCCCATTAATAGATATCAGTGTGAGTGACTAGGGATTGCCATTCAATGGATGCACTAGAGTTATAAATGTATGAAAGCTCAACAAAAGAAACTAAGTGGGTGTGCATCCAACTCGCTTGCTCACGAAGACCTAGGGCATTTTGAGGAAGCCCATCATTGGAATATACAAGCCAAGTTCTATAATGAAAAGTTCCAACTAGTATATGAAAGTGACAACATAGGAGACTCTCTATCATGAAGATCATGGTGCTACTTTGAAGCACAAGTGTGGTAAAAGGATAGTAGCATTGTCCCTTCTCTCATTTTTTATTCTCTTTTTTCTTCTTTTTTTCCTTTTCAATCCTCTTTCTTTTGGCCTTTCCCTTTTTTTGGCCTTTCTCTCTTTTTTTTTTGTAAAGTCCGAAGTCTCATCCCGACTTGTGGGGGTATCATAGTCTCCATCATCCTTTCCTCACTGGGACAATGCTCTAATAATGAAGATCATCACACTTTTATTTACTTACAGCTCAAGATTACAACTCAATACTTAGAACAAGATATGACTCTATATGAATGCCTCCGGCGGTGTACCGGGATATGCAATGAATCAAGAGTGACATGTATGAAAATTATGAAGGTGGCCTTGCCAAAAATACGATGTCAACTACATGATCATGCAAAGAGCAATATGACAATAATGATGCGTGTCATATAAACGGAACGGTGGAAAGTTGCATGGCAATATACCTCGGAATGGCTATGGAAATGCCATAATAGGTAGGTATGGTGGCTGTTTCGAGGAAGGTATATGGTAGGTGTATCGTACCGGCAAAAGTTGCGCGGCACAAGAGAGGCTAGCAATGGTGGAAGGGTGAGAGTGCGTATAATCCATGGACTCAACATTAGTCAAAAGAACTCATATACTTATTGCAAAAATCTACAAGTCATAAAAAACAAAGTATTACGTGCATGCTCCTAGGGGGATAGATTGGTAGGAAAAGACCATCGCTCGTCCCCGACCGCCACTCATAAGGAAGACAATCAATAAATAAAATTGTGCTCCAACTTCATCACAAAGCGGTTCACCATACGTGCATGCTACGGGAATCACAAACTTCAACACAGGCATTATTTAAATTCATAATCACCCAACTAGCATGACTTTAATATCACTACCTCCTCATCAAGTATCAAATTGATCATAGCATCCAATTCACTTCCTATGATAGTTTTTATTATACCCAACTTGGATGCCTACCATTCTAGGACCAATTTTATAACCATAGAAAATACCATGTTGTTCTAAGAGACTCTCAAAATAATATAAGTGAAGCATGAGAGACTAGCAATTTGTACAAAATTAAGCCACCACCGTGCTCTAAAAGATATAAGTGAAGCACTAGAGCAAAAACTATCAAGCTCAAAAGATATAAGTGATGCACATAGAGTATTCTAATAAATTTCAATCAAGTGTGCTTCTCCAAAAAGGTGTGTACAGCAAGTATGATTGTGGAAAACTAAAAAGCAAATACAAATATCATACACGACGCTCCAAGCAAAACACATATCATGTGGTGAATAAAAATATAGATCCAAGTAAAGTTACCGATAAACAAAGACGAAAGAGGGGATGCCTTCCGGGGGCATCCCCAAGCTTAGGATTTTGGCTACTCTTGAATATCTTGGGGTGCCATGGGCATCCCCAATCTTAGGCTTTTGCCACTCCTTATTCCATAGTCCATCAAATCTTTACCCAAAACTTGAAAACTTCACAACACAAAACTCAACAGGAAATCTCATAAGCTCCGTTAGTGAAAGAGAGCAAAACCACCACATAAGGTACTATAATGAACTCATTCTTTATATATATTGGTGTTAAACCTACTGTATTTCAAGTTCTCTATGGTTCATACCACTTAATACTAGCCATAGATGCATTAAAATAAGCAAACAACACACGAAAAATAGAATCTGTCAAAAACAGAACAGTCTATAGCAATCTGTAAATAACTCAAACTTATGGAACTCTAAAAAATCCTACAAAAATAGGAAGTCCTGGACAATTTGTCTATTGATATACTGCAAAACGAATCAACGCAAAATCACGTTTCTGTGATTTAACAAAACTAATTTCGTGCGTGCAAAGTTTCTGTTTTTCAGGAGAATCAAATTAACTATCACCGTAGGTTATCCTATAGGTTCTACTTGGCACAAACACTAATTAAAACATAAAAAACAGATCTAAATAGAAGATAGATGCAAAATTTATTACTAAAAAGAAACAAAAACAAAAAACACAAAGAAAATTGGGTTGCCTCCCAACTAGCGCTATCGTTTAACGCCCCTAGCTAGGCATAAAAGCGAAGATAGATCTAAGTAGTGCCATCTTTGGCACTCAATCCACTACTAGGAAAAGGCATGCTAGTGGCGCACCGAATTTGCCTTCTAATGGCGCACTACTGGTGCGCCACTGGCATCACGCCATTAGAATTAAATTCTAATGGCGCACTCACCGTGCGCCATTAGTATTCTGGTGTTCTAATGGCGCACCACGTAGTGCGCCATTAGTATAGCCTGCAGTGCGCCATTAGAATGCCTCCCAGGGGCCATATGTACAAATGTGCTTTGGCATTCTAATGGCGCACCAGCAGCTAATGCGCCATTAGTGTGATTATCACAGTGCGCCATTAGTGTCTTGTGTGGTGCGCCATTAGTATGAATATTAGGTTTTATTTTTTTTTGCTTTTCGGATTTTTGCACAGGTTACAAAATATATTATTGCATAGAATATAGACAGCAGCACACAGCAACATCAGATTCATCAAATACAATAGAAGATTAGTCTCCGAATACAATTCATCATATTAGTCTCCGGATTCAAAAGACCGGACAAAGATAAAACATTACAAGTCTCAAGACCGCGAGTATCGAGTTTGCCTTCACATTACAAGTCGATATCGATCATCTAAACTACCATCACATAGAAGAGAGTTGTGGTCATCACGATGAGCATCATCGCGATCAAACTGGTCTTCATCCGGTTCCTCCAACGCTCCTCCTCTCTCCCGCTAGATAGCGGGCGATCTAGATTCGCCTCCGCCCTAGTGGTGTACCTTTGTAATCATATCGCTGAAGCGGTGAACCTGTCTCCGACACTCCTCCCGATCGTCGAGACTCGGAACCTTACCCTTGTACACGACATACGACGGCATCTCTATGCACAAGCCAAACAATGCACAATACATAAGCAATGTGTAAGTATGCAACAAAAGGATCGGAAGAGAAAAGCAAGACATTAATAGCATGATTCATGGTCCTACTAATAAATAGCATCGATTACATCTAAGTTGAACAACCGTCCAAACCAAAGAGACATACGAATTCATTAAAGTTTAATTACAACATGAGCCAATCAATGTTTCAGAACTACACATCACTACTTTCGACTCGACTCATCGGACAGGAGTGTGGATGAAGCCACCGTCTGTCGTGATGGTCACGAAATCGCGGTCGTTGTCACCCTGCATTTGTAGCATTCCATCTATCTCATTGTTGGACGGTTGATATCTGAGGAAGAACTGCCCCGCGGTATGAAGGACATCTTGATGGATGATGTCCGCAAACTCCGATCGGATGCGAAGAATTCTTGTCCGAGGTCCGCGTCTGGACTGCCGACAAGCTCGCGCCCAATCTTTGAGATTATCTGGTAGCGTAAGGTGATGATGGTCCTTACGATCGCCGCATGTGATGGAGGGCGTAGTAGGCATCCTTCGATCACAGCGGCTGCTTGACGCAGCAGAACTTCGATTGTGAGAAGATGTGCTTGCCGTACTTACGAACTGGCCTGGTGAAGGTGCCTCCAGATTTGGCGTAGCCGGGGAGAACATCATCAAGAACTTTCTTGACATTTGTGTAGTCTATCATGGAGTTACGGTTCGGGTCGAAATACGTGGCCATGGAATATTTCGGGCTTAATAGGATGAGTGTGCAATGTGTGTCACTGCACAGAACACGGAATGTTAGAAAAAAAAGAACGATCGAAATCTAAGAAATCATATGTTACGGGGCGGTTAAGGGATGACTTACTCGGGAAAGTAAGGCACAAGGAAGTTATCCTTATCTGCGTTTGCCAAAATGACGCCTTCGAGGTGTGAACTCGCAACTTGGCGGTCCCCAGCGCTGCTCAAGTGCTTGGCACGCATGTAGAAGGGGTCGACTATCACGATGTCCGGGGTATTGTCTCTAATGATCCGCATCTGCATGCTCAGCGAAAACAGCCGAACGAAGGTGTAGTGCAACGGATGAAGGTTAAACATAGCAAAGATATCATCAAACCGCAGGATGATCATACCCCCGATGTCGCCATCCACAAAGCCCTTGCTCTCTGGCACCTTGGCCACGAAAACCGGTATGCCACATCCTTCTCTCGAGATGCCGCTTCAAAAATCGAACACCGTCGTGCAGACTCCTCATAGCACCGGTTGCAGCATTCAGCATATTTGGCGGTAGCATCGCCCTACCCACCACATGCACCTCCTCGAGATATCCTTAGGTGAAGGTGGCCCGCCCCGAGCACGGATCGAACTCGGTGCCGCTGGCTCGCACCGGCGCCCTTGTTAGTCTTTCGCTTCCGCCCTTCTTCTTGATCTCCTGTAATGGGACCGAGTTCGCTCACGACCGCCTTCTTCAGCGTGTTGGGGCTGATAATATTTCGCGCCTCAGCTATCTGAGGCTCGGTGAAGGCGGGAGCTGGAGGCGTGTCCTGAGAACTGAACGCCAGACGACGCTTGTTGCAATTGGATTTCTCCGCCGTACTAGCTAGATCGCAGTGGTCTTGGTTGGGTTCTTGAGAAAGAGGCCCGCAGAACTCGTCAGCGTACCCATGTTCGGCAAAGTACTTATCAACTTTGGTAAATGTACCGTCGTCCTTGTCGTCGCCGTCCGGATCCTGTGCCATAGGGCTGTCCGGATCCTGTGCCATAGGGATGTCCGGCAGGTCCGGTAGCGTTGCGGCGTTCTTGCCATGGCTTGGCGCCGGCACGACTGGCGGTCTTGTCTGTGGGGTGGTGTCCCCCGCCCCCAAACGAATCTGGCTCTTCGGCCATAGCAAGGGCCAGTTTACGCAGGTGCCAAGGGTCATCTCATCTTCTTCGTCGGCCCCAGCGGGTCGAATCGGAGGTAACAGCTCGTCGGAGCCTGGCAGCACCCGGACCACTTCAACCCTATACATTGTGGTTGGCCTCGGATTACCGTGGAACATGGGGTTGCCCGGTTGAACGATTCTGCCCTTGGCGACATCGACCAACTCGGCGCCCACGGCGCGTAAGAGTGCAAGGAACGCGGCGGTGCCTGCGAAAACATGTATAGGGCGTCAGGGATGCCCAGTCAAAGGCAAGGAGATGAAGTCATCGGCCGAGAGGCTTAGTTACCGTGATGCCATCGAGCTGGGCTAATGTCGAGGCACCGCCAACGGCGGGCGTGCAACTAACGGAGGGGGCGCTTGCTGGCGAGGTGCCGGTCGGCGTACACCCGGGTGCATTAAGCTCCAATGCACGTGCCGGTGCCGGAGACACCAATGGCGCCGCCGCCGGAGACACCAATGGTGCCGCCGCCGGAGACACCAATGGCGCCGCCGCCGGAGACACCAATGGTGCCGCCGCCGCGCTGTGCGAGTTGCTGGCCGTGAAGCTGGGAACCGGGGGAGGCCCCTTTTGGCCGCCTGCAATCCATGTCGTCAGCCCATGAATCAACGTAGGCACCATGGCGGTGAGCGTCGTTCCAAGTTGTTGTTGCACTTGCTCATGGACAAGCTCCGGAATCCGCGCCACTTGTGCCTTGAGTTCTTCAACCTCGCGTGTCTGGCTTTCCGAGCTGGTCTTTTTCTCCTTCCGCACACCAGCGGTATAGTATGACCCCATTTTGTGGACAAGCCTTTGCCGCCACACGACCAGCCGACGCCGGCTTATTGATCTTATCCTTCTTTTCATTACGCTCAACGCCCTATTTAAAGGGGTGTCGAAAGGGAGCTCTTAGACGACCCAGCCATCGCTTTCATTGTCCCGCGAAAGGAACATGAACCATTTAGAAATATTGGGGATTAATTAGAGTGCAACCATATGGAGCTAATTACGCGGGTGTATTCCTTACGTAACAAGCTCAAGCGCCTGGTCTTCGGATCCGTGGTAAGCTCCTTTGTTATCGGGTCCTCCTTGTACCGGCCCCGACATAGTTCCTGGTCTGCTTGTCACCGCTGTATTTCTCGGCGGGCGGTAGGCCTTGCTCGGCACGCCCGCGTCCTCCTTGTCCCATATAGGCTCCGCCACTCTATAACCGCCAGACCGAGTTTGTATTCCCTAAGTTCAACTCCGCATTTCTTTCACCCATCGACTTGATTCGGAGGTTGCGGGCTCGCACTTGATCTTGAACTCCTTGTACTCATCTTCGCCATCAAATGATATTTCGCCTTGATCTTGTCATAACTATCACCTTTATCAATCATTCTCTTCACCGCGCTTCTCCAAGTAGACAGGGTCGTGCTCATCTTCGTGAGGGCGGCACTGTTCACTTTATTCCCTGAGAGGCGTGTGTTTTCAAATTCGGCGGGGAACTTGTATCGTTCGTGCAGCTTCGTGAAGAGGAGGTTGCGCAAATTCCCTCGGTCCTTATGCCTAAGGTTCTCGGTGTTGATCGAGACGGTGCTCCGGAGAATGCACCCGAGCTGAACCGAGTACCCCTTGACTATATGTTTGGGCTCCGTTGGATTCCCGTTGGAGTCCACTTGAGTGAATTCCTCCTTGACGGTGCGGAGCGCATTTGGGCGCCGGTCCTTCCTTTGCTTCTTCGGTTGGCTGCCATCTGTGTGTGCGCCGCCACCATCTGTGTGTGCGCCGCCATCATCAGTGGTGGCATCCTCGGCGGCACCATCAGTGGTGTCATCCCCGACGCCACTAGGGGTTGTGTAATCAGGATCGGTGTCTTCCGCGATGTCATCATAGCGGTGAGGTTGTTCCTCCATCTCTTGGGACAGCTCCCAGAATTGCTTGCCGCCCGAACCACCGGCCTCATCGTTGTGGGCCATGTTTCTCTCTAAATAGGAAAAAGTTTGGTCAAAAGATGGTTATTGTCAAGGAACAAGATCATGGTCTCATGATTTAGGGTTTGTCGACACCGAGGCACCCTAAAAGCCTAAGCTTTCATCATTTAGGTTCTCATCGACACCGAGGCATCCGGGCAGCCAAGTTAAGTTTTCATCATTTAGGGTTTATCGATGCCGAGGCACCCTAGGTTGGGCCTAATCTTGGCTCTATTGCCACCTATGTTGGGTTTATCATCTAGGGTTTATCGATGCTAAGGATAATTCTAAGTTGGGCCTAATCACTTGGCTCTATTGCCACCTATGATTTAATGCATCAAGAATGGCAGGGCAGTTGATCCTACTTAACTAAGTACTAAGATAGCCCGGCCCATGCATTAGTCGCAAGTACCCCATATGTCCTATTTTTAGCAAAGTCATGCTAAAATTCACGAAAAATTTCAGCATGACCTTTGCTGAAAATAGGACATATGGAGTACCCGAATTCGCCAGAACGGAAGTTAATCGACATTCCGGCAAACTCAAAGGCCTCTCGGGGTACAGCAGCAGCATCACAAGTTGACAAAATTTCCAAGTAGTACAGCAGCAGCATCACAAGTAGTACCAATGAACATATAGTCCAGCACATTCTGAATTTCGATAAATGACAGCAAGTTAACTCATGCTAACAGCAACAAACTTATAACAACATAAATGAAATTGCATTTCCAAGTGGGTATGCGAAATAATAAAACAAGATAAATGATTTTGTTCGCTCCACTTAACAAAAATAAAGAAATGATTTCTTTTAATACATCTGGTAAGCTGCACACTGTCTAATATGTGTCATAAATGACAAAGCTGCACACTGTCTAATATGTGTCATAAATGACACTAAGATCTCATTACACTCTACATATGCAGCATCTATAGAAAGAGGCCATCAGTAATATTCGGGTACTGTGACAAAAATCAGTGTTAGGCATGCAAAGATCCCCCACCACATCCTCGAGCCAGCTACCATAGCACGGTACTGTCGGTTACTTTTGGACATCAAGCACGTTACCCTTTTCTTTCTGCTGAACATTGTTCAAACTCTGAATAAGAAACAATTTGGAGAGAAGCAAATCTATTATAGCTTTCTGACTCAGCTGAGTATGATGTAATATCTTCTCTAAACGGTTATGTCAATTCCATCTTACACACAACCGCAATGTGTTGCAAGACTCACAAGCATGCAAGGCACATCTTCTGTATCAAGGAGAAAATAAGCAGATATTTGGCAAGGTCTTTCGGTACTGTTCAAAGGCACTTGTCTGTTGGAGTAATCCAAAGTGAGTTGTGTTTAATCAGGCAAGTACTACTAGTTATACGTGTGCAAGGTTATTGTGAATGATTATAGAATATTAGTCTAGATTAGGAGTTTTAAATCGAGTACTCCATCAGATTGGGATACTACTCTAGATTAGTGTAGCCACTATCTAACAAAAAATTTCAGAACTGAATTTCAGAGTACTCTAAATGTTGTGTGCCCTAGTATTTCTGTGTTCCCTTGCATTTCTATAACATTTAGTAGCATGACAATTTTATCATGTTGAAAAAAATTCAGTAACACGAATTTGGCTAAGCCAAGCATGATCTTGCTTGCATTGCCGCCTTTGCTACATGAAGCAATAGGGTAGGTTCAGTTTCACTGAATTTTTGAAACTATACATCATTTGCTGAATTTTTGCTCTACATCACTTGCTCTTTGTAAATTATTGCATATATCCAGTGACTGAATTTTTGAAACTATAGGTGAACCTCTTCAGGAAACGCAAAACAGTTAACTGAAACTATCTAAAATAGTTAAATCCACTTGATGCTTACCTAATGCAGGCCAACAGAATGAAATGAACTACGAATTTGTTCTCTGAAATACATGTAGGCCAACAGAGAGGATGTTCTTACAAGGGAGCAAGAAGCCCGCTGCCATGGCCCTAGGGTTTGCAGGTGAGGGGGTGGAGGAGAAGGGAGGAATCACCTGGGGGAGGGGATGGAGGAATGGAGGAAGACGCCGGCGTTGAAGCTCCGGCAGCGGCTGGGCGTTGAAGCTCCGGTGACACGCGGTGGGCTCCTCCACTCGCATGTCTCTGCGTCTCTGCTTGGGCGAAGGACGTCGAGGGCGCGGGCACAGGCGGAGGCGGGACGGCAAGGTAGGCGGCGCTCGGCTCGGCGTCGCGTGGCCTGGCTGAGCTGAGGTAGAGGCGGTCGTCGTCTCCTCTTGCTCGGGGGGCGACGGCGCGGGGGCAAAGTTAGGTCGAGTGGGGGAGATCTGGCGAGGAGGAGAGAGGCCGATGGGAATAGGTGGAGGAAGCTTTCTAATGGCGCACACGCCGGTGCGCCTATAGTACGATTGTTCTAATGGCGCACCACCCTCGGTGCGCCATTAGAATTTTGTTTTAATCTAGCCCAAGAGCCATATCTACAGCCCAACCCTATCTACAATGTAACCCACCCACTAGCCCGATTGGTCAAGATGCAAAGACACACACCAGAGGTCCCGGTTCGATCCCAGATCCCCAATATTTTTTATGCATTTTAAATGGTGTTTTTATATTTATTTGTGTTTAAATATGTTCAAACTTGTTTAAATCATAACAGTAATTTTTTATGCATTTTAAATGCTGCTTTTTATATTTATTTGTGTTTAAATATGTTCAAACTTGTTTAAATTATAACAGTAATATTTTTTATAAAAATAGTAAAAAAAATTTAAAAAATATGTTCAAAAAGTGCTTGGTCTGGGGGGCGGGTGCTCGGCGGTGGAGCGGGGAGGGTTGCGATGGGTGGAGCTAGCGGGGAGGTGCGGAAGCGATCGAGATGGAGGGGATCGAGATCGAGATGGAGGGGAATCGAGATCAAGTGTCCTCATGAATTCAAAAAGTGCCCATGAAATTTAAAAATATTCATGATATCAAAAAGTGCCCATGAAATACAATCAAGAAATGAAGACTACGATTTAAATACAATCGGTCTTAGCTAGCTATCTGTTCACAATCTTCTTGCCCTTCTTTTTCGCAAACGGAGTTCTTCTGTGGAACGGACGTCCTTTAGGTAGGGTGGTCCTGCTTATTCTTGTGGTGTGTGCTGCTACTTCATCGTCATCGCCATGTTCGATCTTCGGTCGCCGATTTGTCAAGTCTTGCTCATTGGCTACTCCATCTATTCCGATGATCTTCCTTTTGCCTCTCCTCACGACAACACGACTGGGCTTTGGCGGGTCGGTAATGAAGAAGCATTGGTCCACTTGGGAAGCCAGTACCCATGGCTCATTTTTCGCGGTGACGTTTGCGCCCGGGGTCTTGGATTTGGCTTCGGGTATAACCATGGTGGTGAAATACCGGTCTTCTTTTATGACGTTTTTGGCCCATCAGACACGGAACATCGGGACCTTCTCTCCAGCGTAGCTCAGCTCCCAGATCTCCTCGATCCTTCCGTAGTATCTGTCCTTGTCGTTACCGGTGTAGGATTCCATCATTACCCCGGAGTTCTGATAACCATCGCTCTTCATGTCCTTGTCCTCGGTGTAGAATGTGTAGCCGTTGATATCGTATGCCTCATAGGTCATCAGGTTGTGCTCGTCGCCCTGTGACAAGGCGAATATGAGTTGTTCTTCCGCGGTAGAATCCTCATGTAAAGGGTACGACAGAAGCTTCTGCTTGAACCAACGCGTGAAACATGAGTTGTGCTCTTTGAGTATATCTCCGTCCGTCCTCTGTTGGCCTCGGTCATTGTACGTCTTCTTAATAAAGGTTTTGTGCTCTACCACCCAAGGATTGACCACGTCTATGTGTTGTAGCGCGACTAGGTTTGCTTTTTCAAAGTCGGCGAGTCGACCCTCGAAGTCGACATGCATTTCGCGGCGACCCTCATGGTGACCCCATCCAGCGAGCCCGCCGAGGTGCTGCTGACGGGCAGACCAACGGGTTCTCGATGCCTAGATAATTCGCGCAGAGGAGATGCACTCTTCGTCGAAAGCCCCGGCTATGCTTCCTCTCGACGTGACATGTTGCGAACGTATCCTTTGATGACACCATTCATCCTTTCGAACGACATCATGCTGTGCAGGAAAGTCGGCCCGAGTTGGATGATATCCTCCACTATATGGACCAGCAGATGCACCATAACGTCAAGAATGCGGGCGGAAGTACATCTCAAGCTCGCATAGTATCACCACGATATCTTCCTCGTAGCCTTCGAGTTGCCTCACGCCAATCGACTTCCGAGATGATGTCGAAAAAGTTGCATAGGCCAAATAGCGTTTCCACGGACGTGCGCGTCCATGATCCCACGGATTGCAACCGGAAGTATCTGCGTCATCAGCACGTGATACCGTGAGACTTCATCCCGCTGAACTTCGCTTCACTGGGTCTAGGTATCTGCTTATCTTCCCAGCAGAATCAGAAGGAAATTTTACTCCTAGGAGGCAGGTGAAAACTGCTCGATCTCCTCGACTTAGAGTGAAGCACGCGGAGGGTAGTCATTTCCGGTCTTCTTGGCCTTTTTGCCTTTGCGACGACTTTCCGTGTCCTGCTTCGCCTCATCATCATCATCATCATCATCATCATCATTAGCGTGAAGCTCCCGCCGATGCCCATTGATTTCAAGTCCGCCTTGCTTTCGCCCATCTTTGGTCCTCTCGCATGTTGAGCAGGGTACCAAGCAGACTCTCGCACACGCTCTTCGTGATATGCATGACATCAAGGCTGTGAGGCACACGGTGGATCTTCCAAGACGGCAAGTCCCGTAAAACAGACCTCGTTTTCCATACCTTCAGCAGCTCTCGCGCCTTTTGCTTCTTTCCCGCAAAGGGCGTCTTTCCAATTTTTCAATAGCTTGTCTATTTCCTCGCCGCCTCGCGTACACGGCGCGCTGGGTTCGGTTTCACCATCGAACAGATCCTTGCGTTTCCTCCACGGGTCATCGTCGCGAAGCCACCTTCGATGTTCCATGAACACGGTTTTCGAAGACCCGGGATCTCTATCTAGCTGGCGATACGTTGTGTCATCCATGCACCTTACGCATCCAGAAAATCCGTGGACTACCTGCCCCGCGAGATATCCGTAACCGAGATAGTCGTGCACCGTCGTGAGCAGTGCGGCTCTCATAGGGAAATATTCTTTCTCTGCGGCGTCCCACGTATTGGCTGGCGTTTTCCACAGCATGTCAAGCTCCACTTTCAGCAGCCCCAGATACAGATTGATGTCGTTCCCTGGTTGTTTCGGCCCTTCAATTAGCATACTGATGTGAATGTACTTCCTCTTCATGCACAACCAGGGGGGAAGGTTGTACATCCACACAAACATAGGCCAGGTGCTATGTGTGCTTCTCGGCTGCCAAACGGATTGACTCCATCGGTGCTCGCGCCAAAGACGATGTTCCTTGGATCGCTCCCAAATTCTGGGTATTCGGTTCAACGCTTGCCACCGCTCGCATCCTTAGGGTGACTCAGATCTTGTCTTTTTATCTATCTCCGGATCATTTGCGCATCTTCTCGCTTCTTCTCCTCCCTATCCGCGTGCAACGCAGGAGCTTTGCTACCTTAGGGTCCGCGAAATACCGCTGCAGACGAGGAGGATCGGAAAGTACCACACCGATTTTCGAGGAGCTTTCTTCCTCTTCTTGTATCGAGTGACGCCGCACACCGGACATATGGTAGACTCCGCGTGCTCGTCCCGATAAATGATGCAATTGTTCATGCACACATGGTATTTCACGTGCGGTAAATCCAGAGGACACACGATTTTCTTCGCCTCCTCGAAACTGGTCGGGCACTTGTTCCCCTTGGGAAGACGTTCGTGCCAGAATGACATGTTCTCGCCGGCATCGCCGGTCATTTTGTGTTTTACCTTCATCTCCGAGCCATGAGCATTACTTTCAGGCGGGTATCCTCGGGCTTGCATCCTTCATACAATGGAGTAACCGCGTCTATCTCCAGTTGATCCAGATTGGCTTTCTCTCGGGCGGCAGCTCTTGCGTTATCCGTCCGCTTGAGAAGCAACTCTTGAATATGAGGGTCCTGCACCCAGCCTCCATCGTCGTCTGCTCCGGCATCTTCATCTTCATGATCATGCCCTTCGTCTTGATCTTCCACATCATCATGTACGACATCTTCTACATGATGACTGTGTACAGCATCACCGTCGTGATCATGTCCTGCAGATTCTTCGTCTTCTCGCCCGCCCTCGCCGCGGTGGTACTTGTCTTGTTGCCCTTCCTCATTTCTTGCCCGGCCCCGGCCATGGACGACTTGATAGTCATCTTCATCACCTTGCCACCGGTAGCCATCCATGAAACCACGCAAGAGCAGTGGTCCCGCACCTGCCCGAATCCGGTCCGCAATAAGGCTCTTCACTTGCATCTTCGACATGGACATCTTATCTCCGCCTCGCTTCTTTTGAAGCATCTCGGCCTTCGCGAGCTCAAAAACCTATTCACGATGCCTTCACCATCGTGCGGACCATGGTCGTCATGGGTAGAGCAAAACGATATGTTAGAACCAAGAAAAATTTGGTATGACCTTCCCTAAAAATAGGACTAAAAGAATGCATAGTGCCAAAATTCTCTTGAACAGAAATGAATCAAAACATTCCGCAAAATATTGGCAACTATCGATATTTCAAATACCGTACCTTCAAACACAAACATATATGCAACACCACAAACACATGCAACACCACAAACATACATAGATCTAGCTAGGCCACAAAAATGCATGTGCACGTTGTTGGAGCGAGCTAGGGAGAAAAAAAGTAGATCTATATCATGAAGATAGCTTTCCTTACTTACCTATCAAAAAGGTAATTTCACCACTTAATTTTGTTGAATCTATGGTGGAAATGAGGTGAGGAGGAGATGGCCGAAAGCTTGGAGAAGGAGGTGGATGGAATGAAGTGGGGAAAGTGAGTGGGTAGGTGTGGGCTGTCCAAAATATCTTGTTGGTCCCAGGTTACTAATGGCGCACCGTGGGAAAATGCGCCATTAGTAACTCCTGGTTACTAATGGCGATCGCCAGACGGTGCGCCATTAGTAGTTCTGCAAAAAAGTAAAAATAATAAGTATATATACTAATGGCGCATCTCCTCCGAGTGCGCCATTACTAGTTTAAACTAGTAATGGCGCACTGTGCGACGATGCACCATTAGTAGTTTTGCAAAAAAAAGAATAAAACAAAATTTACAGTAATGGCGCACTGCCTGCTTGGTGCGCCATTAGTGGTTATAGATAGTAATGGCGCATTATGGACCAGATGCGCCATTAGTATGTACGGGAAAATGGAAAAAAAATTCATACTAGTGGCACACCTTGTTTACGGTGCGCCATTAGTGTCTTCCACACTAATGGCGTATCACAAACAGGTGCGCCATTAGTATATAGTAGTGGCGCACTGCTTCCACGGTGCGCCATTAGAATCAATCTTATCTATAGCCCATTTCCTAGTAGTGATCATAAGTAGCTCGCATGACAGATTCATAAGGTAATTTAATTTTATTTATTGGGAAGTGCTCCATGCCCTTCCTTAATGTAAATTGGAATCTAATATTCCCTTCCTTCATATCAATAATCGCGCCACTCGTTCTAAGGAAAGGTCTACCAAGAATAATAGGGCAAGAAAGATTGCAATCTATATCAAGAACGATAAAATCTATGGGCACCAAATTTCTATTTGCAACAATGAGAACATCATTGATCCTTCCCATTGTATTTTTAATGGTGGAATCCGCAAGGTGCAAATTTAAAGAGCAATCATCAAGATCATGGAAACCTAGAATATCACATAAAGCTTTCGGAATCGTGGAAACACTAGCACCCAAATCACACAAATCAAAACACTCATGATCTTTAATTTTAATCTTTATAGTAGGTTCCCACTCATCATTGAGTTTTCTACGTATAGAAACTTCCCAATTAAGTTTTTCATCATAAGATTGTATCAAGGCATCAACGATATGTTTGGTAAAAGCTTTATTTTGACTATAAGCATGAGGAGAATTAACAACGGATTGCAACAAGGAAATACAACCTTCTAAAGAACAATTATGATAATCAAATTCCTTGAAATCCGAGATAGTGGGTTCAATGCTATTTAAAGTCATGACCTCTCCAATCCCACTTTTACCAAATTTAGCATCAAGATCTAAAAACTCCGAATTATTGGGACGCCTTTTAACTAAAGTTGACTCATCTCCAGTCCCATCATTATTAAAATTCATATTGCAAAACAAAGATCTAATAGGAGACACATCAATAACTTTAAGATCTTCATCATTATTTTCATTGAAACTAGAAGACCACGCCTTTATAAAGCGATCTTTCTTAGCACGCAATCTAGCGGTTCATTCTTTGCACTCATCAATGGAAATTCTCATTGCTTTGAGAGACTCATTGATATCATGCTTAGGAGGAGTAGATCTAAGTTTAAGATAATCAACAGCAAGCGAAAGTCTATCCATGTTCCTAGCCAAATCATCAACTTTGAGCAATTTTTCTTCAAGCAAGGCATTAAAATTCTTTTGAGAAATCATAAATTCTTTCACACTATTCTCAAAATCAGAGGGCATATTATTAAAATTACCATAAGAATTATTGTAGGAATTTCCATAATTATTAGAGGAATTACTAGGGAACGGTCTACGATTAAAGTTTCCTCTATAAGCATTGTTTCCGAAACTATTCCTACCAACAAAATTCACATCCATAGATTCATTATTATTCTCAATCAAAGTAGACAAAGACATATCATTGGGATCAAAAGGAGCACTCTTAGTAGCACACAATTTCATAAGCTCATCCATCTTTCCACTCAAAACATTAATTTCTTCTATAGCATGCACTTTTTTACTAGTAGATTTTTTGGTGTGCCATTGAGAATAATTAGCCATAATATTATCAAGAAGTTTTGTAGCATCTCCTAAAGTGATTTCCTTAAACGTGCCTCCCGCGGCCGAATCTAAAAGATTTCTGGAAGCAAAGTTCAAACCAGCATAAAAAATTTGTATGATCATCCATAAATTCAAACCATGAGTAGGGCAATTACGAATCATAAATTTCATTCTTTCCCAAGATTGGGCAACATGCTCATGATCAAGTTGTTTAAAATTCATAATATCGTTCCTAAGAGTGATAATCTTAGCGGGAGGAAAATATTTAGAGATAAAAGCATCTTTGCACTTGTTCCAAGAATCAATAGTATTTTTAGGCAAAGACGAAAACCAAACTTTAGCACGGTCTCTAAGGGAAAATGGAAATAACTTAAATTTAACAATATCATTATCCGTATCTTTCTTCTTTTGCATATCACACAAATCAACAAAGTTGTTTAGATGGGTAGCGGCATCTACACTAGGAAGGTCGGCGAATTGATCTTTCATAACAAGATTCAGCAAAGCAGTATTGATTTCACAAGACTCAACATCATTAAGAGGAGCAATCGGAGTACTAAGGAAGTCATTATTATTGGTATTAGAGAAATCACACAATTTGGTATTATCTTGCGCCATGGCAACAAGTAATCCAACACACAAGCAAACAGAAAAAGGCAAGTGAGAAAGAGAGGAGGAGATTGGGAAAGAGAGGGCGAATAAAACGGCAAGGGTGAAGTGGGGGAGAGGAAAACGAGAGGCAAATGGCAAATAATGTAAATGCGAGGGAGATGAGTTTGTGATGGGTACTTGGTATGTCTTGACTTGAACGAAGACCTCACCGGCAACGGCGCCAAAAATCCTTCTTGCTACGTCTTGAGCTTGTGTTGGTTTTCCTTGAAGAGGAAAGGGTGATGCAGCAGTAGTAGCGTAAGTATTTCCCTCAGTTTTTGAGAAGCAAGGTATCAATCCAGTAGGAGGCTCCTCAAAAGTCCCACGCACCTACACAAACAAACAAAGAACTCGCAACCAACGCAATAAAGGGGTTGTCAATCCCTTCACGGCCACTTGTGGAAGTGAGATCTGATAGAGATAGTATGATAAGATAATTATATTTTTTGTATTTTATAATATAGATTGGAAAAGTAAAGATGCAAATAAAAGTACATTGAAAGCTTATATGATAAAAGATAAACCCGGGGGCCATAGGTTTCACTAGTGGCTTCTCTCAAGATAGCATAAGTATTACGGTGGGTGAACAAATTACTGTCGAGCAATTAATAGAAAAGCGAATAATTATGAGATTATCTAGGCATGATCATGTATATAGGCATCACGTTCATGACAAGTAGATCGACTCCTGCCTGCATCTACTACTATTACTCCACACATCGACCGCTATCCAGCATGCATCTAGAGCATTAAGTTCATAAGAACAGAGTAACGCAATAAGAAAGATGACATGATATAGAGGGATAAACTCATGCAATATGATATAAACCCCATATTTTTATCCTCGATGGCAACAATACAATACGTGCCTTGCTGCCCCTGCTGTCACTGGGAAAGGACACCACAAGATTGAACCCAAAGCTAAGCACTTCTCCCATCGCAAGAAAGGTCAATCTAGTAGGCCAAACCAAACTGATAATTCGATGAGACTTACAAAGATAACTCAATCATACATAAAAGAATTCAGAGGAGATTCAAATATTTCTCATAGATAAACTTGATCATAAACCCACAATTCATCGGATCTCCACAAACACACCGCAAAAAGAGTTACATCGAATAGATCTCCACAAGAGAGGGGGAGAACATGGTATTGAGATCCAAAAAGAGAGAAGAAGCCATCTAGCTAATAACTATGGACCCGAAGGTCTGTGGTAAACTACTCACAAATCATCGGAGGGGCTATAGTGTTGATGTAGAAGCCCTCCGTGGTCGACTCCCCCTCTGGCGGAGCACCGGCGAAGGCTCCAACAGATGGGATCTCGCGGATATAGAAGGTTACGGCGGTGGAAATTGTTTTTCGTTGGCTCCCCGGATGTTTTCGGGGTACGTGGGTATATATAGGAGGAAGAAGTAGGTCGGTGGCACCGAGGCCCACGAGATAGGGCGCGCCCACCCTCGTGGCCACCTCGGCTGCTTCTTGGCTTGCACTCCAAGTCCTCTGGATCACGTTCGTTCAAAAAATCACGCTCCCGAAGGTTTCATTCCGTTTGGACTCCGTTTGATATTCCTTTTCTTTGAAATACTGAAATAGGCAAAAAAACAACAATACGGGCTGGGCCTCCGGTTAGTAGGTTTGTCCCAAAAATGATATAGATGAGTAAAATAAAGCCCAACATCCAAAAGGGGTAATATAATAGCATGGAACAATCAAAAATTATAGATACGTTGGAGACGTATCAGGCTCTGACAAGGCCTACTTGCTGCTCTATGTCGATGACGTCATCCTGACAGCATGTACGGCTGGTCTCCTCAGTCAGCTCACGGCTCGTCTTCACGCTGAGTTCGCCATCAAGGACTTGGGTCCTTTGCACTACTTCCTCGGTGTCGAGGTGGTGCGCCGCCCGGATGGCTTCTTCCTTCATCAGCGAAAGTATGCTCACGAGCTCCTCGAGCGCGCTGGCATGCTTAACTGCAAGCCCGCCGCTACGCCTGTTGATACGAAGGCCAAGCTTTCTTCCACGAATGGTTCTCCTGCTTCAGATGCTGCTTTCTATCGATCTATAGTTGGTGCTCTCCAGTACCTCACTCTGACTCGACCGGAGATCCAGTATGCCGTGCAGCAGGTGTGTCTTCATATGCATGCTCCTCGAGACGTTCACTGGGCTGCCGTCAAGCAGATTCTCCGCTATATCTATGGCACAATGGATCTTGGCGTCACGCTTCACGCCTCCGCTGACACCGCCCTCACCGCCTACTCCGATGCAGACTGGGCGGGCTGCCCTGACACTCGTCGCTCCACTTCGGGCTATTGTGTCTACCTTGGACCCTCACTCATCTCGTGGTCGTCCAAGCGGCAGCCAACGGTCTCTCGTTCCAGTGCTGAGGCTGAGTATGTGCAGTGGCCAACGCCGTCGCCGAGTTTTCGTGGCTTCGTCAGCTGCTTCAGGAGCTCTCTTGTCCTATTGACCGTGCCACGGTGGTCTACTTCGACAATGACTCGGCGGTCTACCTCTCCGCTAACCCGGTGCATCATCGACGGACCAAGCATATTGAGTTGGATATTCATTTTGTTCGGGAACAGGTGCCCCTTGGCCATATTCGTGTTTTACACGTCCCTACTTCCCAACAATTTGCTGATATCATGACCAAGGGCTTGCCTACGGCGTCATTTGAGGAGTTCCGGTCCAGTCTTTGCGTCGAGCAGCGAAGGCCGCTTCGATGCGGGTGTTGAGTATATGTGTTATGTGCATATTGTGTATTGGGCCCACCTCCTAGGTTCTTGTATAGTTGAGGTCCGTGGCCCACCTCTCTACATCATATATATGTGTCTATGCACGAGGAGTAATACATCGTGCAATTCCCACATCTTACAGTTTGACCTTCCCCGGATTGCAATCAAACTATTCCATTGCATATCGAAGGTGAGGGGAGCCTATTAACCATCATTCAATACATATCTTTCCAATCTAACTAATTTTTTCGTTAGGTTATGATACTACAATTTATATGATTTTACTTTTTTCACTTATTTCGGATTGATTTTAGTTTTCGTTGTCATTATAATATAGCTAGAGAAACAAGCAGTATAGAGTTTTCACTTTCTCTATCGATTTATGATGAGATAGTAGACCGAATTGCTATGATGAAAGTAATAATATGTGAAAGAACTTACGCAGGAGTGGTGGCGACTTGCAAAACCATAACGCCATGACGAGCGTTGAAGACGGTGAACCGCCTCAACTTGTCGGCGGGGTCGCATGACACCTCACCACAATGTCCCCCCCACCACGCCCTGGCTTTTATAAAAACTGGGTAGAAATATTTTGGGGACTGCTTAGTTTAGAGGAAATATAATCTTTGCCCCACTCCCCTCCCCGAAAATACACATTTTCGTTCGCGACCACCCCCCCCCCCCCCAAAAAAATCTTGTCTAGCTCTGCCGCTGCCTCCGAGTCGAGGTCTTCATCAACGAACAGCATGCTGGCCGCCCGCACAGCTGTGGCCACTGCTGTAGCCATGTGCAGCAGCGGCCCTTGGATCGGGGCAGGATTGAGAGACGTGGGAAGAGAGATGGCGTTGGGTCAGGGTGGACACGGTCCGGGCCGGTCCGGTCCCGGTCCGAGCCGTCGTTTGGACCGGCCGCCGGCGGTCCGGGCCGGACCGGACCGAGCACCATCACGGTCCTGATTTTGGGGACCGGACGGGCGACGAAGAAGCTCGGGCCGGACCGAGCGGACCGACCAACGGCCACCGGCGGCGAGGTATGCGACGTGCGTGGTTGCTCTGGCGAGGTGGGTCACATGCGCGAGCTCCGGCAGCAAGGTGTGCGATGGGCGCCGCGGCTGTTATTCATGAACCGCGAGCTTTAGCCATTGTGGTTGCCATGAACCTGCAACACTCACGCCATGCACGCACGGGACGTGCCAATCTAAACGGCATGCACGAATCACGCATGGGAGGTGCCCGATCTAATTAAACGGCATGCCCGCACAGGACGTGCAACTGGGGTGCGGCTTTTCAGTTTTCGCTCTCTTTATTCCTCGCGTAACAGCCGTGCCTGATCTAAACGCGCGCCATCCTCGCACAGGATGTCCCCTATTATGGAGTACTCTGTGGGTCTTGCCTTGATTAGTGGATCAATTCGGACGTGCAGTTCACCTCAAAAAAAAAAAAAATTGGACGTGGAGCCAGTTGTGGGATAATGCCATGATTAACGGATCGAACCCCGCCTCTTTCGTTCTTTCCTGTTTTCTGTCCGACAAAATGAAAGGAAAGGAAAACTGGATCGAGGAGGGGCGCGGGAGTGCCGGAGGGGACGCGGCATCGCGGATCTCACCGGCGCCACAGCAGGGCATCGCCGGCGGCTGGGCGGAAGAAGCATCGCCTTCGGTCCGACCGAGCCGGACCGAGCCAAGACAGGACCGGACCGATCAATTTTCGGTCCCCTTTTCACGGACCGGACCGGCAAGGTTTTTTGTCGGTCCGAGCTATTTCGGTCCGGTCCGCTTCGGTCCACGAGCGGGCCCAAAAGACCGCTCGCCCCGTCCACCCTGAGCGTTGGGGCTGTGGGAAGAGATCGGGGCGCACAATATGCACAAAGAGTCGGAGCCATGGATTTATAGGGAGCGTGATGCTGTGGCTGTGAGCTAGAGCACACGCATGTAAGAAGGAGTGTTGTGGCAGAAGACAAAATACGGTCCCTATTGGAGGAAAAGGTGGCAGGCAGGCAATGTGTCCAAGTGGATGCCAGATCGACCGGCGATGGTGTCTTGTGTACACTGGCATTGATCTGTTGTACACGTATTCCTCCCTCAAAACTTGAATGGAAAGATAAAATCATCTCGTCCAATGCATATGGCTCGCGTCAATGAAAAGCAAAGCAACCCCAAGAGCCGGCTCAATCGATCCTAACAAATTTTAGCAGCCAAAACGAATCCACTATAGTAACCGGCTGTGTCCGTCCATCCGGAATAGAGCAAGAATTTTTTTTATTCAAATGTTGGTGCTATCTCTTCCCCAATTTGGGTATATGACAGACTCTAGTCAGCTGCCAAAGTTTCTTGAGCGTACGGGTCGATCGTGCAGTGTGCTCTTGTGCCTCGTCTTTTTAGAGTATGAGGGGATTGACCACATGAAAGCATAGTGAGTTAGGCGGTGAAGATGGCGAGCGACAATTTGTGGATCTAGATGTGAGGACATGCATATGTAGAGAATTCCAACTATCAGGTGTTGACACCAGATTTTGTTACGGTCAAATACTTATTTAAGATGGCCTCAAATGGAGAAGTGATCTTCGTGAAATAGTTCCGTATTGTTGATATGAACATCTTTGAAGTTAGGGTCATCGCAGTCCGATTTCATCTCGAAGGCCGAAACTATGCTCAAAGTACTAAGATCTTATATTCACAGTACAGTTTGGCTGATTAGGCGCCCAATACGACCTAAAATGGAAAAATTATCTATACGGATTGTCTTCGTCTCGTCGAAACGATCGATTTTGATATAAAAATCGTTCCAATCCGAGTTCGTATGCAAAAGTTAGAGCCATCAGAATACAGCCCTGTCAGGAGGCAAAAACTGACGCGCCCCACCAGACACCCTATCTGATGGGTAGCGCGAGGGATAGCCTGTTTTGCGCGACCAATTTGACCCTCAAGATGACCTCTAATGAAAAAACGTTCAACATAAAAGTTGTTTGTCTGGTCGAAACGGTCAAGATTGCTTTTGGGATCGATTCCATCCGAGATTGTTTACCACCACAAAAAAGACCCGCAAGGTGCAGCCAGTTTAAACCGAACAGTTTTGGAAAGTTCGGACAAAACCAATCCGAATTTGACTAGGGTTTTGGACGTGAATCCAAGCCTTTTTCTTGCACGGCAAGTCCAGCCGCCTCTTATATACCTAAGGGGTGACGGCCGATTGAACAACACACAATCGATCAATCAATCTACTATTTTTCCGTGTTCATCTACTTTTATCTCTCCCCTTGTATCTTTCTTCTCGTTCTTCGTCGTTCTTCAAGATTAGAGGCTGCGAATCCACGAGGCTCTAGGGGCGGTAAGACCGACCTCGAGCAGCCAATCGTCTCCGCGAGCCCTGACGGGGTCCCTCCCGGGCGAGCGGGGCGTCTGGTCCCAAAAGCGCCGGCTTGCTGTCTTGCGTATCCCGCTGGAAGTCGGCCTCCCGCGGTGTGAGTTGTGGAGCATCTCCCTCGGCGCCGCGGGTACACATCAACGTGTTCGTGTGACGCGTTCCAGCGTCAACACACTTTTTGGCGACTCCGCTGGGGACGAAGCTTCGAACGGTCTCCGGCCCGTTCTTGCTACAAAGAGATCGTCATCTAGGGTTTGCAGTCTACAAAGGTAATATGAATACCCAATCCTTTTATGTAGATGCAAATAATTCATATGGTGTTACTAGATCGTTCAATGAGTATACTCTATCGGCCAACCCTAGTTTTTCCAATCATGCAACTAACTACGTGCAAGGGCCGATTCAAAGTAATTTACATACTTCAACTTCTTATGATATTAGTGACATGCACCATATGTATCCCAACTCACACGCATCGGCAACCCAGCAAATTCATATGCCGATGAGCAACATGATGAGTTTGATTAATCAATTTGAAACACCCCAAGTTAGAATTTCCAATGCTATACAAGAAAGTGTTTCATCCTTTTATTCATCGGCAGCTAATGTGCAATATAGTAATCCAACCATGTCGATGAATGAGAGAATTGGCCATGCTACTAGTGGCTATTCGGCCAGTTACTCTCAACCGTCATATGCTACACCTCATGTTACTAATTTTTCGGCACCATACACAACTGTAGATGCTCATAATTCGGCTTCACACCTTTCTGGTTATAGCCGAATGAATGTAAATTTTACAGGAACGGTTGTGCCCAACATTGTAGAAGATGAGGTAGTGGTGGCTGCATCGAAGAGTTTAGCCCAAAATAAGAGAATTAGTGCTCTTTGCCTTGAACAACATGAAAAGGGGCTATTTCCTGATTATGCCGCTATAAAAGCTAGAGTTTTGCAAGAAGATGAATCTTTGCATATTGATAAAATTGGCGAGCAAAAGTATGGTCTTACAACAATGCATATGCCTTCACCTAGTACTACATCATATTATACACCCCCTACACAATTGCAAAATTTCGGCAACACCCGTGTATCATTGCCGAAAGAATCTAAAAGCATTGGGGGGCAATCATATCCAGAGTGGGCTGAAATTGAGAAAAATCTTAAAGCTAATTTTGCCGCTCGCCGTCAGGAACAAATAGAAAAAGAATTGGCTGAGATAAAAGAAGCATTGCCAATTGGTACTATCAATGAAAAGAAGGATGATTCGGAACATGAAAGTGCTTAAGTTGAAAAAGTCGAATCAAGTAATATATATTCTGAATCCATCAAATCCAACGAGGCAAGCATTATTGAGAAAGGGCATGGCAAGCATAGGAAAACAATGGTACTTGATTTTTCTGAAGTTAATGGAACCTACTTCCTGCCCTATGAGTTCCGTGCCATAGAAATTGGCAAGCTTCAAGGACAAGAACAAGTAGCCGAACAAAGTTCGGCCGACAAAAATCTTCAAAGCAATGATGCACGGATTCAAGAAAAAGATGATGACAAGGTGTTGGGGAGCCATCCAAAGACGGAGCAAGATGTTCTTCAAATGGCACCACTATCATGCTCTCCCAACATATTTGAAGAGGTATGCATAGCGAGTAATTTACCTATTTTCAGATTTGGTCGCAACTTCATTATTGATGCATCTATAAGAAATATTCTCATAAGTAATTCTGAAAGACCAATGAGGAAGGGTAATTTACTTGTTAGCAGTAAAATTGTTATGGAACATACCGGTCAACCCATTGCACCATTTATAAAGACCGATAATGACTTATTGTTACAGCCAAAGCTTTTCCCGTTGCTTTCTCTAAAGTTCATATCTAGTTGGGTAGCTTTGCTTATTTCTTACTTGGCTTACACTTGGTCTCAACTGAGACATGTATGTTCTAAATATCTTCGTTTCAGAAATTTAAAGCCAAGGTTAAATTCTATTGAGAAAACCGATGCTAATATAATATCATATCCAAAGACATCGGAGATAGAGTGGAAAACACAATGCATAGCCGAATGGGGAGATTCCAAATCTGAACCATTCGTTTGCTTATCTCTAAAGCCGTTCAAACAGCAAGATCGGCTAGGAAACAAGAAGTATACTTTCAATTCAGGCATGTGTGATAAAATATTTGATTCATTGCTGAAAAATAATTACATTACAATTCTTGATCACCATGTTAAGCCATCAATCCAAGGACGAATGCATTGTAAGTTGCATGATTCGTCTAAGCATAATTTTGAGGATTGCAACATGTTTCGTCAAATAGTTAAATCGGCCATTGAAAAAGGACGATTGAAGTTTGTTGAAACACCAAGAGATGACCAGTCTATTCCGATTGGTCCCGATGGCAAAAGGTTTTTGCATCGGCTGCTTCAAGCCGATCCATTTAAAGAGAATGTAAAAACTGCAGGTAATGGTATCAAGGTTTCAAGTAAAGAAGTTGTTGAAGAGCATAATGAACATAATCTTGAGGGCGAAAATTCCATCGAAGCTACAATGGAGACGCCAAGGACTGGGGGGCAGCAAGCAAATCCAATGATCGATGAAAGCAAACCAAAAGAAAACAAAGGCCGAAATAAGCGCAAGTGTAAGAGATCAAAAATCACCTTTGGTGAACTATTGGATAAATATCAAAAGATGAGTGAAGAGAAGAATGCTTATCGGCAAAATCATACAAAGAAACCAAGATCACCCCCAAGGCGCAAAAATGAGGATTGGTATTGGCAAAGTGATAATTTTAATGCAACATATTCATATCCTTATTTTGGGCCGCCAATGCCAATGCCGTGGATGCCTCCCTATGCTCATATAGATACATATTCATCATGGGACAGGTATAGTACAAGGGCACATTCTCCATCTTATTTTAGACCATCTCACCAATACTATGCAGCTCCAAGAAGATCAACATTTGAACAATCACGTATCAAAGACCGTTTCAATCACAAGGAATCGGTCTAGAGCTCAAGGAAGAATAAACAGGTGGTAAAGCAAGTTTACCGCGTGAAAAGAGATGGTCGTAATTGTGCTACTTCAGATTTGACCTCAAATAACAAAGAGCCAATTAAAATGTTGACATTGGCTACAAAAGGCAAACAAGTGAAACAATCAATTGATAAAAATCAGAATGCCAAATCTGAAGAAAAGAAGTTGAGGGTGCATAAGGCCCAAAAAGAGTTGCCATTGGTTGAAACAAAATAACAGTCGAGATGCCCACTCGATTTATCGTATTGGCGAAAGAAGGAATTAAAAAAACTTAGTGCACAAGAGCTAAAAAAGAAGAACATGGCATGGGTTCCGAAAAGGAGCAGTCAAAATGAAAGTGATGTGCAACCTTCTATTGCAACAAGTGTTACAAAAGTGAAGAAAGAGAAGGATGGAAGCCAAAAACAGTTAAGCCGAAGGTTTGCATCATCCCATCAAAATCTTCGGTTAGCACATCATCCATATTCTTCAACCATACCATTGATGCCTTTGCCATGGAATTCATCATCAGGTATGATAAATTACCCTCCCTGGATTTATTTTAATCCATGGAAGCGACATAATTTTCTGCATCATGAGAGGGTATTACCAAATCTCTATACATTTTATTAGCTACATTTTTTCTTGCTAATCCAAAGGGCCGAAAAATTTGATTGCTATTTCATTTGTTTATTTCGGCTATACATGATTTGGTGAATGAATTCTACATGGGCATTATGTTGATGGCCGGTATTTATCTATTGCCCTAAGAATATGTCAAAGCATGGCTGATGTAGTATCCTAACATCGTCCTTAGTTCAATTAGAGGCCAAAACTAGGTACATGTTCATTGATATTGCCCTTGTCTTTCTAGTACTATGGAGATTGTTTTCGACGGTAAATTTGTGGCAATGGCCAAGGTGTTGGTGTTGCTTATTTATCTTCATATGGAGCTATTTTGTGAAGCCTCAGACCGCTTATAATATTTTTGCACAATCATCAAAGCCGAATATGCATTGTCATTCGGATTGGAGCTTTGCCTTGATATAGGTGCTATACATATTGAGGCTTCCGGTGATTCGTTATTAGTAGTGCAACAAATATCCAAGGGTTATCTATGTTTTGACGGATCACTTATAGTTTATCTTTTGGTATGTCTAGATGCAAGATTTATCTTGGGTTGCTTTGAAATTGTTCATATATCTAGGCATGACAATTCGAAAGAGTTGGCACAGCAAGCGTCCGGCTACTATGTTAACCATGGTGTATTGCATTTCTATCAATAGCCGATGCTATGTCTTGTCAACATAGGTAAGGCTGAATCGAAGCCCGCCGCTTCGGCCACTAATGAAACTTTTATGCAGGCGAAGTAAGGATTGGAGGAAGTTCATTCTTGATTATCTGCAAAATCCTAGCGAAAGGGTGAACAATATGGTTCGGAGGATGGTTTTGATCTATGGAACCTTATCACCGGATTGTTATAGAAGCTGAGAAGTTTTCATCCAAGTTTGCATCAAGAGGTTCAAACAAGCAATGTCCGATATATACTTGTCATCTTAAGAACATGCAAAATGGCCGATGGAGTGTTGACATCGTCCTTAGAACAAGCTATGCGGAAGATATTTTTCGACACACAAACTTTGCCGAAAAACAGGGGGGCATGTGTTGACACCAGATTTTGGCACGGTCAAATACTTATTTAAGATGGCCTCAAATAGAGAAGTGATCTTCATGAAAGAGTTCCGTATTATCGATATGAACATCTTTGAAGTTAGGGTCATCGCAGTCCGATTTCATCTCGAAGGCCGAAACTATGCTCAAAGTACTAAGATCTTATATTCAGAGTACTGTTTTGCTGATTAGGCGCCCAAGCCGACCTCAAATGGAAAAATTATCTATACGGATTGTCTTCGTCTCGTCAAAACGATCGATTTTGATATAAAAATCGTTCCAATCTGAGTTCGTATGCAAAAGTTAGAGCCATCAGAATACAGCCCTGTCAGGAGGCAAAAACTGGCGCGCCCCACCAGACGTCCTGTCTGACGGGTAGCGTGAGGGATAGCCTGTTTTGCGCGACCGATTTGACCCTCAAGATGACCTTTGATGAAAAAATGTTCAACATAAAAGTTGTTCTGTCTCGTCGAAACGGTCAAGATTGTTTTTGGGCTCTATTCCATCCGAGATTGTTTACCACCACAAAAAGGACCCGCAAGGTGCAGCCAGTTTAAACCGAACAGTTTTGGAAAGTTCGGACAAAACCAATCCGAATTTGACTAGGGTTTTGGACGTGAATCCAAGCCTTTTCCTTGCACGGCAAGTCCAGTTGCCTCTTATATACCTAAGGGGTGACGGCCGATTGAACAACACACAATCGATCAATCAATCTACTACTTTTCCGTGTTCATCTACTTTTATCTCTCCCCTTGTATCTTTCTTCTCGTTCTTCGTCGTTCTTCAAGATTGGAGGCTGCGAATCCACGAGGCTCTAGGGGCGGTAAGACCGACCTCGAGCAGCCAATCGTCGCCGCGAGCCCTGACGGGGTCCCTCCCAAGCGAGCGGGGCGTCTGGTCCCAAAAGCGCCGGCTTGCTGTCTTGCGTATCGCGCTGGAAGTCGGCCTCCCACGGTGTGAGTTGCGGAGCATCTCCATCGGCGCTGCGGGTACACATCGACATGTTCGTGTGACGCGTTCCAGCGTCAACATCTGGAAACCTTGCAAGCATAACATTTTCTCCATCAATGGAGATAGAAGACTTTATTGATGATTATTATAGTGTTGCTAATTTCGGAGCAACAAATGCTCCCATAATGCCGGGGCTTAATGATGCGTCTCAATGCCAAAGAAAACCCATGAGTTCTTTTTGCACCTTCCAATCCTTCCAAGGGCTCCTGGGAGGCCAAAGGTACTCGGTCAAATTTCATCGGTACAAGGAGTGTATTGTCAAACCTTAAATAATCAACTGCCAAACAAAAAAGATAAACTAATTTTTATGCAATGTTCGATTCCACCCTAAATGGTCATTAGAGCTTAAACTTCTACTAAATATATTTTTTCTTTTTTTGATAATAACTATTAAGTTTATTAGTTTTGTAGTACATGGGTAGCTTAATAGTTTCCTGAAGTAGCTTAAAGATAATTGGGCTAAATACATGATGTAGTTTTTATTCAAGCAAGAGATTATTCATTATATTTAATGAGAGTACAAGGTAGATATAACTTTTGTGGTTGTTGTAACAAAAAAAGTCCGATTAGCACTACACTAGGCTGCTTGATACGAGTTTTCGAATGGAACTAGCACGCGATGCTGCCACGACGACACCACCGGTCCACCACTCGGACCTTGCTGGCCTTCCTTGCCATGGTCTCCCTCGCCAGTTCAAGATATAGGGAGGATGAATCAATATTCTCGGGAGACCGGAGTTTTAGGGATGTGGTCGACGGACCAACAATTGGACCACCCGCATTGTATGCTGCTGGCTTGCACGCTAGGGTTCGGAAAGATTAGCCTAAGATGATGGAACATATATGTCACGAAGAAAAATGGGCGAGTCTTAAGAAAGATGGGAAAGTTGGGGCCTTTGAAACATTGGGTGGCGATGCTTTGAGACAATGTTATTAACTGATTATGATTTGTGCTGCTGCTCAAGATGTTCACACTGCTACATCGAACTTCCGTTGTTGCCTTCATGGGCGTTTTAGCGGTCATATATTGTTAGTTTGCGTTCTTTTGCTACTGAATTGCTAGATGTTGGCTCTTTTGAACTTGTTAGGCTAGTGGTTAGGTGCCATCACCATCAGGTTTTTGCATCATAGTGCATGCGTGGGTTTCTTGTTAGTGCTTGAAACCCATTTCTTCCGTTCTCATTTCCTCGATACCTTTGTATGCTGGGCAGATGTATATCCTTTATGAGGATTAGGTCTGTTAAGAAAAAAAAAAGGAATGGTTACACTTCTCGATGAAGAAAATGCTTAGAACTAGGTGTTCTTGCAGCAAAGTACATGCACCGATCTCATCAGACAGGATTTTGTTTTTGATTCGTCAAGTATTTATTTCATGCTTAGGAACAGAGGAATTGTATCACTAATCATTACGTAGTCTAATATGAATATATGATAAAAGAATATCAATTACTTGATCTGCTGCACATATATACATGGCTTGTTCATCAACAATGTGCAATCAACAAGACATACACGCACACTGGGATGCAAATTCCGCACTTCCCGTCACATACACGCACACTCGGTCCTCACGTGCAACGACGGCGTCGGCGGGGCAGGGCATGCCACTTCCATGTCGCCGCCAAACAGCTCCTCCCATGTGCATTGGAAGCTGCCGTCATCCTCCTCCACCGACTCGACGCCTTGGTGGACGTCGCCATGTTCACCGGCTAAGGACTCCTCCAATGTACAGTCGCTGCCATGCTCGGCCGCCTTAGTATTTCCCTGGAGCGTCAGTCCTAATTCTGGAAGCATGTCCGTGAAAAACCCGCCTGGATCCACGCTGCCATCGTCCACTACTCCGGGGGGCAACGTCTCGTCGTGTTGGTCGGACATGAACGAACGCTCGAACTCCCGAAGCGTCCCGCCGGCTTCTTCTTCTTGGATGGTCATTTCTTGGCGGCGTGGGGTTTTGGGACGTGGAGCCTCTGGATGTTGGACCTCGGCGGCCGCCTTCCTCTTCCTCTTGGAACCGGGGGCGTTGATTACCGAGGCGTAGGTAATCTCCCTCTTGTGGGGTGAGACGTAGATCTTGCATAGCACCAGTCCGGCCGCACCGTCTTGTTCGTCGTCGTGGTCGAGGCCGTACTCCTTCATGCACCACCCAACCCTGGTTCTGGCTGCTCCAGGCCTCTTGATCCCAAAGGAAAGATGGTCGATGAGACCGACCCGTTTACCTTGAGTGTCTAGCACGGGCTTGCTCTTCTCCGAGTGCCAGTTGTAACCCTCGTCGTCGTCGACGACGCGCTGTCGCCTTCCGCTCCGGCCACCTTTGGTCTCGTGACGACGGACCGGCGAGAAGAAGTACCACACGCCTCCTTTCCCGTCGTCCTTGTCGGAGCCGGGCGCATGGGCACGGTTCTCGATGAGGTCCCCGGGTGGCGCGGAGTAGACGTCGTCTTCGTGGATGAAGCTGCTGAAGCGGCCGCGGTCTGCTCCGGCGATCCTCGGGCGGAGGAACTGGTTGATAAGCTCGTGATCCTGGGGACTGAAGGTGGAGCCGACGAGAAAGAGCTCGTCATGGCCGGCCATATTGACTCGCCTTCCCTTGATCAGAGCTAGCTAGGGGACGTACTTGTCGTCGCCTTGATCGGAAGGAACTAGCTATGGAAGGTCCGTAGGTGTGCAACCCTAGCTAGGTAGGTATATATGGATGGATCGCGCCACAGGGCTATGTACGTGCCTTCCTTGATCAATACTACACTACTAGAGTGCTTCGGACTCAGGAACGTCTTCACTTCGTATACGGATTGCTACCGTACGCATCTAGTGTATATACGGTACGTAAGGTGTATTGTATATACGTACTTCTCTCCTAGGTAGTGTATATACGGTACGTAAGCGTAGAACGACCGCAAGCAGAGATTCAGCTCTTGGAAACGCACGCGAGTCTCCATCCATGCACTGCACGATCTCTCTGTCAAACGATCGATCTAATCCAATGGATCTCTCTCTGTCAAACGCACGGCTTCGCCACGCAAACGATTGATCTAATCATCCTTAATTAATAGTGCTTCCCGTCTTCAGTTCGTATCCGAATTGCTAGCGCAGTGCATATCGCTAAGGGATTTGGTTTGCAATTGCATGCAACGAGCAAACTCCAGTTGGCTTCTTGTAAAACTTCCCAAAACCTAAAAAGTGCACGCGCACTATCTGGAGAGAACGAGCGGCCGAACAAGAGCCGCTCGATCTCGTTCCGATCGACGGCGCGCGATGTCCAGGTGTTCCCTGGTCGGGTGGTGGAGCCGCGCCACTCGGACCACGTGTGGACCGGTCGCCTGGTCCGATCGAGCCGCGCCGCGCGAGATAAACTTCCCGACGGACCCACACGTCATAGAGGATTAGGCAGTTCCCCAGCGTGATAGCCGTCGTGCGTAGTGGGGGGCGGTTTCGAATTTCGTGCCATTACCCCGTCCACCCCGCACCTGTCGCCGCCCATTCCTCCTCTTTCCCCCCTGCTCTCGCCACTGGTTGGTGCTCGGAGGCGGCTCCAAATCCGCCGCTGGTTGTGGTCGACGGCGGGGCGCGCCGCGAGGGTCGTCGTCCGCGGCGGCACAGGTACTGCTCCTACCACGCGTTCCCCAGTACTCGTCGCCGTCCCCTCCTTTTTCCGGTGAGGTCGCACATTTTCCGGTGAGGTTGAGGTAGAGGTCGAACTCGAGGTCACGGTCGGGGGTAGGGAGGTCGAACTCATTTTCCGGCGAGGTTGAGGTCACCCCCGCGGACTACTTCGTTTGGGAAACCGCCGGATTGGTAGGGACGGGCTAGCGTCGTGCTCATCCCGTCGTTTTTACGTTGCAATAGGGGGAGTTCATGTATATACGTATGGGATGAGTGGTTCAGGGAGGATGATTGGTTAGTGGCCATAGAGGTTCGTCTGTGGATTGTAGCCTCGCTGTAAGTGCATCTAGTGCCACCCCTAGTTGGTTTTGGAGTATTGACGACAAAGTTGGTTGAGGGACTAATGCATTTGTGAGAATTGCAGGATAACGCAGGTAGTGTCCCTCATTGATTTGGTTTACCTACCGGAGATGACCCCTAAAAATGTATGAAGACATTGAAGACAATGGTGGTAAGAGAAGATATTCTTATTGAAGACTATGACATGAGAAGACATTGTGTAAAGACTTTGGAGCGCGAAGACTGTGTGTTTTCGTTGTTTTTTTTTCTTCTTTGTTGATTCATAGGAACCACCGTACTGTTAAGTGGGGTTCAAGTGAACTAAGTCAGAGTGACTGAAGTGATGCTCAACCCAAATCCTATGTCTTCGAGCGAAGACAATGAGAGCAAATCTTATCCAGAGCTGGATGAGTCAGCCTTGCTTGTAGCCCAAGTAAAGTTGCCGCGTGTGTTTGAAATCTGACCGTTGGAACACGTGTCAGTTCCTTAGTGACCCAGGGTCATTTTGGACAAATTAGGTCGGGTTGCCTAGTGGCTATAAATAGCCCACCCCCTACACCATAAATTGGTGGCTGCTCAGAGTTTGTGCACGGCTTTTGTCGTTTGAGAGCAACCCACCTCGAAGCATTTGAGAGAGAAAACCTTGCGAGGACAAAGCCCAAACACCCGAGCCAAAGAGTGTTAGGCATCATCAAGTCTTTACGTCATGTGACCAAGACTTATTACACTTGAGGATCGTGAATCCTCCAGCCGGTTAGGCGTCGCGTTCGAGCATCCAAGAGTCATTGTGGATTGTCGTGAACGAAGTCTGTGAAGGTTTGGAAGTCTCCTTGAAGACTTACCAGAGTGATTGGGCGAGGACTGGGTGTCCTTAGATCAAGGGAATAAGGTGAAGACACGGTCTTGAAAGTTAAATCTCAGCCTCCCTAACTGACGTCATAGTTGTCACAAGAATGGAACTGGTCCAACAAATCATGTGTCTTCAACAAGCAACTGGTTCTATCTCTCCCAACCTTACTTAAGTTTGTCTTCATGAAGTCATTGCTTGTCTGTGTATCTGTTTGACTTCATTGCTTGACTACTATTGTTGATTGGCTTCACACTATCTTCCATCTTGATCCTTACTACCTTCATCGCTATTAGTCATGTACTTTCACATCATTACATACTTGACTATGGCTTGTTTAGGTAGTTTATCTTCCGCTGCATATCAATTAGGTTGTTTACATTGTTTGTCTTCAAAACTTCCAAGTTTTGAAGATTTTCATAAAATCGCCTATTCACCCCCTCTAGTCGATACTAGCACTTTCAATTGGTATCGAGCAAGGTACTCCTTGTTCTCGTGTGATTCCGCTTAACCACCGGAGTTTCAGCTATGTCGATCGCAGGATAATCAAGGTCTCCGCTGCTTGCCCGTGTTCGATGGAACTAAATATCCCTCTCGGAAGAATAAGATGCGATGCATCTTGAAGCCATTGATGTCGACCTCTGGTATGTCGTCAAGAATGGCGTTCCCAAAACTGGTGAAGGTGTCACCCCCACTGATGTCAAGAAGTTCATTCAACTGGACTCTACTGCGAAGAACATCATCTGTGGTCATCTGACCAAAGGACAGTATGGTCGTGTGAATGCTCTGGAAACGTCGAAGCTAGTCTGGGACTGGCTATCCAAGGTCAATGAAGGCGTTTCAACCCAGAGAGATCAAAGAATCAGTGTTCTTCGCAACCTCTTCAACCGCTTCAAGAGAAACGACAATGAGAATGTCCAGCTCATGTTTGATCGCCTCACTGATATCACAAATGAACTTCAAGCTCTTGGCGCAACTGAGATTACCAAGCATGAAATCGTCAAGACACTGCTGAGATCACTTGACAGCTCCTTTGACACCCTTGCCCTCATGATACAAGAACGTCCTGACTTCAAGACACTCGATCCGTCTGATATACTTGAGAGGCTCAACACACATGAGTTCCAGCTATCTGAGAAAAGAGATATCTATGGTCCAAGCTATGGCCGAACTTGTGCTTTGAAGGCAAAAGTTGTTTCCTCATCTGAAGAAGAATCTGACTGCAGTTCTGAAGATCCTGAAGACATTGGAAGGGAACTTGCTATGCTTGTGAAGAAGTTCCAGAAATTCACAAAGAAGAAAGGCTTCAGAAAGTCTTCACGATCTAGCTCAAGGAATGACACTACAGGAATCAGGTAATTTGCCGTCTGTGAATCACAGACGGCAAAGACCAAAAAACAGACGGCAAAGATTTTGCCGTCAACAAGCAGACGGCAAAGTGTGTCGGCAAAGACAAAGTCGGCAAAGGGAACTTTGCCGTCAGCTTTCATCGGGCAGACAGGAAAGATTTTGCCGTCAACCAATCTCAGTAACAGACGGCAAAGAAACATCTTCGCCGTCAGCCAAAACACAATCTTTGTCGTAAGCCAAACTACTCTACAGACGGCAAAGATTTTTTTAATTAAAAAATTCACAGACAACTAAACAATAAAAGATTTTTCATGGCATTCTTTATAGATCGATTTACACAACAAAATTACTACATCGATTCACAGAACACCTGACCATCAAAAATTCCCATCTACAACCTTTTTTATACATCAATTTACAGAACTCAACATCAACAATTTTCATGGAGTCGCCCGGCCATGGAGTCGCCCGGCGTCCTGCACCCGATGTGGCCGAGCGGTGGCGGTGGCCGGTGGCGCGGGCGTAGGCGGGCTCCGGCAGTCGGACGACGCGAGCGGAGGTGGGAGGCGCGCGGTGGCGATCGGGCCCGGGCGGAGGTGGGCTCCGGTGGGCGATCACGAGCACACATGGGCGGTGGCGGCCGCCGGCCGGTCGCGCAGGCGGAGGTGGGCTCCGGTGGGCAGATGCGGGCACATGTGGGTGGCTGCCGCCGGCGGTCGCGCAGCGGCGGTGGGCTCCGCAGGTCGACATGGGCGGAGGCGGGCTCCGTAGAGACGGGAGGAGGCAGGTGGCACGGCGGCGTCCGGGCGGCGAGTGGCGGAGCTGCGGCCAGGACTGGTGGGGCGAGTGGCGGCGGCGAGTGGTGGAGTTGTGGCCGGAACCGGTGAGGTGAGCGGCGGCAGGGGCCGGGGCAGAAACGGCGGCCGCGGCGGCCGGTACCTGCGCGAAGAGAGACAGGTACGAGAGAGAGGGGTGTGCGAGAGGATAAGTAGAGCGATAGGATTTGTGGTCGCGGTGAGTGGTGGGACCACGAGAGAGATCGTGGTGTGGCCGTTGGTGGGATTTCTGGGTGGGCCGCGGATCTGCTGCCACGTCATCGATCCGCGAGATCGATCCGTGGGTTGTGCTTTCTCTTTGCCGTCTGTGATTTTATTTACAGACGGCAAAGAGCATACTTTGCCGTCTGCAAAAAAACACAGACGGCAAAGACACTTTGCCGTCTGCAATTTTGTTTACAGACGGCAAAATATGTGATTTGCCGTCTACAAAAAAATGTGTAGACGGCAAAGTGTCTTTGCCGTCTGTGCTTTCTTTTGCAGACGGCAAAGTATGTATTTGCCGTCATCCATTCTTTGCCGTCAGCCACTGTCGGTAAAATGTCTCTTTGCCGTCTGCCTCGATGAAATGCTGACGGCAAAGAGCAGTACTGACGGCAAATCTCCTGTTTCCTGTAGTGTGATGAAGCTTCCACACATGATCACAAGAAGAGAACCTGCCACAAGTGCAAGAAACCTAGTCACTACATATCTGAGTGTCCAAAGTGGGACAATGAGTAGAAGAAGAAGAAAATCAAGGAATATGATTCCGATGACAAGAAGAAGAAGAAATCCTCAAAGTCTTCTAAGTCTTCTTCCAAGTCTTCATCATACAAGAAGAGCACATCTGGCAAGGCTCGTGCTTTTGTTGGCAAGGAAATGGATTCAGAGGAGGAGTCTGCTTCCGAGGAAGCGGAGGTGGAGTCTGGAGAGGAATATGACCCTGGTGTTGCAAGTCTGGCTCTAGCCACTGCCTATCTTGCCAAGTCCATCTTCAACACTGAAGACAATGACTTCCACACCAACGCTGAAGCTAATGACGAAGACGATCCTACTCCCACCTACTGCTTCATGGCACGCGGTGCCAAGGTAAAATCACGCGATGCTTACTTTCAAACTTCAAGTGAAGATGACTCTGATTGTGAATCCAAACCCAGCTACAAAACACTTGCTAAAATTGCAACTCAACAACAAAAGGCTATGGAACATACTCAAAAACTGTTAGACAAAAGCGATGACCTGTTGGATGCTAAAATGATACGTTCACAGTCCTTAGTTGATGACATAAAAAATTCTCATGCTAAGTACCAAGAACTTGAAGGTCGTCATGAATCACTCTCAACAACTTATAAAAGGCTCTCCTATGATTATCTTCAAAGAAAACAAGAGCTTGAGAAATTGAGAGCGGCTCATGAAGATCTTCAAAAGGTGAATGAGTCACTTCGCGCCCAACAGATCAGTTTCGCTCAGGAAGGATTTGAACCACCATGTCTAAAATGCATTGAGCGTGATAACGCTACATCTGTTGCTGAATGTTCCACTGCTACTACTGTTTCATTGTCTTCACCTACTGATGTGGTCACTAACCCCTCTGCGGAGGATACCACTGCTGTTGCTGATGAAAATGCTATGTTGAAGACATTGCTTGAAACAGGGATGTACAAAAGTTTGAAGGGACATCAGACTCTCTGCGATGTCCTCAAAAGCGATTCTGAACCGAAACCCTAGGAAGGAGGGTGTTGGGTTCGAAGGAAAATAAATGTTGATGGCTCATATCGAAGCCCGAGCGGTACCCCAAAACCACATGGGTTGCTGCAAAGGAACCTTCATAGATCCATCTACATTATCCGCTTTACCCGTGCTAATCCTATTATCATTGATGAATTCTTTGATGCAAACTATAAGCTGTTCAAAAATCAGAATGGTGAAGTGTTTGCCAGGTACATTGGTACTAACTGCAGGAATGGACCACCTATGAAGAAGATCTGGGTACCTAAGCGGTACATTGAGAATCTTCCTGTGAATGTCGTCATGACACCACCTAGGAAGAAGACAAACCCCAGACCTATAGCTTCATATGGCCCAAAGGCTTCATACAGATACAGGACTCACATGAGTCACCCTAACGCCAATGTTTTGCAGGGAAATCATGCTCAGACTTATGAATATGAGCGTGTATCTTCGAACCGCTATGTTCATAGGACTAAGAACTTTTCTGCTTATTCATATGAGTATCATTCATCTCCTGCAAGGCTATTTGCTAGGGCTTCAAAGTCAAAATTCTCAGATGCTGCACTTAGAGTCATTGCTTCTAAGCCCCCGCTGGAAATGTGGGTGGCAAAGAAGAACTAACTCTCTTTTGCAGAAAATGGTCTCCAGCCAGCAATCAATGGCATCCGATACTATTGCTGGGGACCTAAATCTCACTGAGGACGCACGTTAAAATATCATTCTATATGCTTCACATCTGAATTTCATATCAGTCAAACTATGCCCTAACTTTGAGATAAGCTGTGACTATCCCTATATGTATCAAATGCATATGCTTCACAACACTTGTGTGAAGCCTATCCTCCTAACTGCCCTGTAGGGTACATCACCAAAAGCTTCAGAATGGATTATGGACAGTGGATTCACAAATCATATGACTGGTGATCGAAGTCTTCTCATGGACTCAACCTTACGTCCATCCAACAAGAGTCACATCACATTTGCTGACACTGGTAAAAGCAAAGTATTGGGTCAAGGTAGAGTTGCAATCTCAAAGGATCAACACATGGATAAAGTGATGCTTGTTGAATCCCTTGGTTTCAACTTAATGTCTGTCTCAATGCTTTGAGACTTGAACATGATTGTGATATTTGGCAAATATCGTTGCCTTGTACTAATGGAATCTGACAAATCTCTAGTCTTTGAAGGGTATCGAAAAGATGATCTGTACATGGTAGATTTCTCAGCAGGTCCACAGCTTGCCGTTTGTCTTCTCACAAAAGCTTCAGAATGTTGGCTCTGGCATCGAAGGATGGGACATGCTGGCATGAGGAACTTACACTCACTCGTCAAGAAGAAGCATGTCATAGGCATCGAAGATGTCAAGTTCAAGAAGGATCATCTGTGTGGTGCATGTGAAGCTAGAAAGATGACAAGGGCAAAGCACCCATCAAAGACAATCATGACAACATCTCAACCCTTCGAGCTGTTACACATGGACTTATTTGGACCCACGCACTACTCCACCCTCACAACAACTGCCTGTCTCTATGGCTTCGTCATTGTTGATGACTACTCAAGATACACATGGGTCCATATAATTCTTTACAAGACTGAAGTGCAAGATGTCTTCAGACGCTTTGCAAATCGAGCAATGAATAATTATGGAGTGAAGATCAAGCACATCAGAAGTGACAATGGCACTGAATTCAAGAACACTGGACCTGATCTGTATCTTGATACAATGGGAATCACTCATGAGTTCTCTGCTCCATACACACCTCAGCAAAATGGCATCGTTGAGCGCAAGAACAGAACCCTCATTGAAATGGCTCGAACAATGCTAGATGAGTACAAGACACCAAGGAAGTTCTGGCCCGAAGCTATCTCTACTCCTAGTGTCTCAGTTGGTAGGTCGCGTTCCGGGTTTTATTTTCGTCCCACCTCACCCGGTCTTTTTTGGTACTTCTTTGGTACTTCCTCCCACCTCCCACCCGTTTTATTTCGCTGGTTTTTTTCGTCCCTCCCCCACCCCACCGGTTTAGTTTCACGTCACCCTCTCACACAACGAAAAAAATCTTAACGGATCATAACTTTCCATGCTGGTGCAAGTTATTTTTAGTAATGTCTTTATGTGATAGAATCAATCACGATCAATCTCTAAATATCAAATCTAAATTAATTAACCTTACCTTAAATTGCTCAATCACATTAATTAGGAAACAAAATAACCGATTTTAAGAAAATATCTACTCTTAATGAAGGGTATTACATACCAAACATAGGTACGTCATTAGCTCACTTCCTTCCCTTCTCTTCCCTTCGTCCCTCAGTCCCATGCTCGTGGCGCTGAAGTGGCATCGACAGGCGATGGCGGCGAGGACAGCACGTGGCAGCCCATGAAGCACGAACACGACTTCACCTCGGGTCTACCGTCTCCCAAGATATGGGTGAGTTCTCGTGATGCCCACCCTAAACCCTCACGTCCTACAAATTCCTCAACCTCTACCATCTCGATTTCGTCCATGCTCTGATCCAAATGACGATGCAGCTCCGGCCGATTGACAATGGAGGTTTGCCATCCTTCCTCTCAGCACCCACTCCTGGAGGAACAACACGCCATGCCGATCGAACCCGGTCGAGATCACTCACCAAGATTGCTATTCGAAGTTTTTGTCAAAAAGTGAAGAGTGGGGCGGATCTGCACTTTTTAATATCTCTACTCCTAATGTCTCAGTTGGTAGGTCGCGTTCCGGGTTTTATTTTCGTCCCACCTCACCCGGTCTTTTTTGGTACTTCTTTGGTACTTGCTCCCACCTCCCGCTCAGCGGAGACGGTTTATTTTCGTACTCCCTCCCACCTCCCAAGTAGTTCCCTCCATGCAAAAAAAAATCGAACCAACCAATCTCTACTCCTAATGGAGCAGTTGGTAGTCTTCGCCAGTCAATTTTCGTCCCACCACTTTCGTCCGGTTTTTTTCGTAGGTTAACTGTCGTAGATTTTTTTCGTCGCCTCCCCAACTTCATCGGTTTATTTTCACTTCACCCAAAAATGAACGGATCAGAACTTTCCATACTGATGGAAATTATTTAGTAATGTCTTTATGTAAAAGAATCAATCACAATCAATCTCTAAAGATCAAATCTAAATTAATTAATCTTCATAATGTTTGTTTCCTTTCGAATTACGTCCATAACTTTCCTTCCTTGTTTGGGCAGAAACTATTTGGTAGCAGAGATTAGGAAGCTTCCTATGAGTGTAGTAATAGGAAGTATTCTTTTTCTTGATGATTCGTTTCCATGCATGATGATAGTAAATTATGCCAACATTCACCACTATTTATCAATGTCATCAATCGTATCCATTTCTACCAGTTTTAAGGGAATCTGCTCGCTATGTCTTTTTAAGGATCCGCTCGCTAAGTCGTAAATCGCATGTTATTTTCACAAACAATCTCTACTCCTAATGGAGCAGTTGGTAGCCTCGTCACGGTTTATTTTGTCCTCCTCCCACCTCCCCTGGTTTTTTTTCATCCTCCTCCCACCTCCCAATTTCGTTGGTTTTTTTCGTCGGTTTTACTCGCCTCCCACCTCCCAATTTCGTCCAGTTTTTATTGTCCCACCTCCCACCACCCCCTCGTACTGGTTCTTTTTCTCTCCACTCTTTCCTTGCAAACCAATAATTTCCTAACATACAAAAGATCACGAATCTATCTTTCCTTACCCGAACCAATCGCGCCCTACATCAGTGCATTTCTTTATTAAGAAAACTAACACGTAAATCTTAACGCATTGCAAACAAATCCCGTTATGGACATAATTAATTTATTATGGAATCTATACGTGGTCGCATTGGTTCTTTTTCTCTCCACTCTTTCCTTGCAAACCACTGATTTCCTAACATACAAAAGATCACGAATCTATCTTTCCTTACCCGAACCAATCGATCCCTACATCAGTGCATTTCTTTATTAAGAAAACTAACACGTAAATCTTAATGCATTGTAAAGAAATCCCGTTATGGACCTAATTAATTTATTATGGAATATGTACGTGGTCGCATCTCTCCCCTCGTGAAAAAATCGCATCCATCTCCCGTTAAAAAGGAAAAGAGAACATGAACGATCAATCCCACACCCTGCATGTCAAGAGCAAAAATCGCCCCACCTCTCTCGCTCTGCGCCTCGCCGTGTGCCCGGCTCGACCCATGCCTCGCCTGCATTGCTGGACGCCGCCGTCTCCACCGCCACATACAAGAAAATGGTGGGCAAAACCATCCATTCAAATCGCACACCCCCACCCTCCTCCGCAATCCCTAGCCCTGCATCACCCTATCACTTTCTCGCCTCTCTTTCCCCTCGATGTAGATGGTGCCGAGCGGCGGCCTCGAGCACCGGCAGTGCCACCCTCTCTATCTTCGCTGCATCGAGAGATGGGCCGAGGCTATCATCGGTTCGCCGCCCACGATTGGGCCGCCTCCGGTTGTCGCGCACCACCGGCTCCACCTAACGTGCCCGACCCTCCCGCTTTCGACCTTCCGGTGACCACATCCCTCCACGCCTCCATCCATCATCCATAAGGCCACTCCCTGCACCCACCCTCCTAAATTCTCCATACCGCGGACAATCACCAAGATCCAAGTTGGCCCGATATCAATTTTCTTACATGCTTTCTTTATCAGTTGGTGATGGGAATGGGTTCCAATTTCTCTCTCGACCGTGGATTCGCAGCAAGAAGCGCTTCTACATGCATCCTCCTGTCGGTCCCTAAAGTACCAAGGTAAATGGTTGATGTTGCGTTTGTCTAGGATGATATATGTTGCCTCTGCTCGTTCATCCGAGCAGTTTGGTGACTAATTTACCGATAATTTAATTATATTAATTAAATGAGTCGGTGTATCGTCGTGCATTTATCTTGCCAAGAATGTTCGTGATGCTCGATACACTTTGGGAATTGGTTATCTTGTCTTCGCAGAACATTTTGTTTATTAATGCATGAGAAGAATCCTTGTTACTACCTTGAACCTGTTTTATAATCCATATTGTTATGCACTAGCGGCAAAGCGTGTGAAATAGATGGATTATGGTCCCGCACTCCAATAAGATGGATATGTGTGTGTGTGAGAGAGAGAGAGAGAGAGAGAGGAGGGGAGAGAGAGGAGGAGGAGGGAGGAGAGAGTGTGTGAGAATTTGATGGTAAAAAGGTCGTCAATGTCACTTGATATGTATGAGAATATTAAATGTAATATTAACATAATTGATATTGAACTCTTAAAGTTAATGTGGCCCCGTTGCAACGCACGGGTGTTCTTCTAGTTGATACAGCATGTCACATCATCAACCGTGTGTACGTTCATAAGCTTCTAAACAAAACATCATATGAGTTGCTTACTGGCAAGAAGCCAAACGTCAGTTACTTCAGAGTATTTGGAGCAAGATGCTGGATCAAGGATCCCCATCACAAGTCAAAATTTGCACCTAAGGCTCACGAAGGCTTCATGCTTGGCTATGGAAAGGATTCACACTCCTACAGCGTCTTCAACCTTTATCTCTACAAGATCGTTGAAACTGTGGATGTGAAATTTGATGAAACCAATGGTTCACACAGAGAGATCCTGCCAAGTACACTGGATGAAGCTCCTTCAAACGAGGCAATCAAGCTGATGGGAACTGGTAAAATCATGCCCTCTGAAGCACAACCTGAAGAGGAACTTATCATCTCGCACCAAATCAACTCAAGACAATGCTCGGATCAAGACAATCCTCCCAATGATGACAATGATCAGCCAGAGCAAAATCTTTGTCATGTTCATCCTCGTGTTGCAAATGAAGTTCAAATAGAAAAGATAATTGACAGCATCAATGCACCTGGTCCGCTCACTCGATCAAGAGCAACACAGCTAGCAAACTTCTGTGGGCACTTTTCATTTGTGTCAATATCAGAACCCAAGAAGGTTGCTGAAGCTTTTATGGAACCAGAATGGATTCAAGCCATGCAAGAAGAACTTCAACAGTTCAAGCTAAATAATGTCTGGGAACTTGTCAAGCGACCTGATCCTCGCAAGCATAACATTATTGGAACAAAATGGATATATCGAAACAAGCAAGATGAGCATGGTCAAGTCGCCGTAAACAAAGCACGCCTTGTGGATCAAGGATACACCCAAGTTGAGGAATTGACTTTGATGAAACATTTGCTCCTGTTGCTAGGCTTGAAGCTATTCGCATACTGCTAGCCTACGCAAATCATCACAATATCTTGCTATATCAAATGGATGTAAAAAGTGCATTTCTCAATGGCAAGATTGAAGAAGAAGTATATGTCGCACAACCACCTGGCTTTGAAGATCCAAAACATCCTGATATGGTGTACAAGCTAAACAAGGCTCTGTATGGCCTCAAACAAGCCCCTCGCGCCTGGTATGATACAATCAAAGACTTCCTGAAGAGCAAAGGCTTCAAACCTGGATCCCTCGATCCCACTCTCTTCACGATGTGATCATTTTTTATTCAAATGTTGGTGCTATCTCTTCCCCAATTTATGATATGATGACTCTAGTCACCGCCAAAGTTTCTTGAGCGTCTGGGGTCGATCGTGCAAAGGTGCTCTTGTGCCTTGTCTTTTTTAGAGTATGAGAGGATTGACCACATGAAAGCATAGTGAGTTAGGCGGTGAAGATGGCGAGCGACAATTTGTGGATCTAGATGTGAGGACATGCATATGTAGAGAATTCCAAGTATCAGGAAACCTTCCAAGCATAACATTTCCTTCATCAATGGAATTAGGGGGGGGGGCTCACGATAGAAGACTTTATTGATGATTATTATAGTGTTACTAATTTTGGAGCAACAAATGCTCCCGCAATGCCGGGGCTTAATGATGCGTCTCAATGCCAAAGAAAACCCATGAATTCTTTTTGCACCTGAAAGTGCGTTATATCGACTAGAGGGGGGGTGAATAGGCGATTTTTATGAATTCTTCGCTGACGAATTTGCTGGTGAGGAAATTCCTAAATGAAGAACTACTTGCAGTGGAATAAGTACTCAAAAGTAAACATAGCAGAACACAAGCATAGTCATCATGATGAAATGAAGACAAGCACAGAGTATATAGAAAGCGTAAGCACAGGAAAACACAGGATGAAGAGGAACAGACTGAAGAAATTGAACTGAGGAAATTGAGAAAGTCTTCATTCAAAGTCTTCAAACAGATATGAACAAGCACACAACAACAGAAATGAGGAAATGAAAGAGTTGAGGAAATAGAACCAGTAAGCTTGGTGAAGACAATGATTTGGTAGACCAGTTCCAACTGTTGTCTCAGTTGTACGTTTGGTTGGAGCAGCTAGGTATTTAGAGGGTGTTTGGTTACAGGGACTTATTGGTGCAGGGACTTAAATAAGTCCCTTTAAGTCCCATCTAAACCAAACAGGAGGGACTTATAGGGACTTAAAGTGGACATTTGGGACTTATGAAATAAGACTCTCAAGGAGGGACTTATAGGGACTTATAGTTGTAATATGGTCTTTTAGTCCATGTTAAGTCTCAGGAACCAAACAGGTAGGGACTTATTAGGGACTTAGGACTTATAAGTTGGGACTAAAAAAAGTCCTTGGACTTATGAACCAAACAGGGCCTTAAACCTGAGGACACACAGTCCCGGACACACAGTCCTCACTGTATTCTCCTTGAGCTAAGGTCACACAGACCTCGCCCAATCACTCGTGGTAAGTCTTCAGGTGACTTCCAAACCTTCACAGACTAGGTCACTCGGCGATCCACAATTCCTCTTGGATGCTCTAGACCTTGACGCCTAACCGTCTGGAAGAAGCACAGTCTTCAAAGGTAACAAGCGTCGGATCCACGCAGGATCAATCTCTTCAGTGATGCTCAATCACTTTGGGTTGTAGGTGTGTTGGGTTTGGATTTTCCTCACTTGATGATTTTCTCTCAAAGTCCTCGGAGGATGGGATGCTCTCAAATGACAAGTGTCAGTTTCTTTAGGAGTAGCCAACCAGCTAGTGGTTGTAGGGGGCGGCTATTTATAGCCTAGAGAGCAGCCCGACATGATAAGACATAAATGCCCTTCAATGATATGACCGTTAGGTGGGTAGATATTTTGGGACAGATGGCGCATGGCACATCAACGGTCGGAATTTTGACTCTCAAATTCCTCAGGGCTATCATGTTCCTCACTGTGTAGGCAATCCGCACTGGAGAATTCCTAACTCCTCAGTCAGGACAAATTCCTCAAAGACCAGAAGAACTTCGTCTCTGTCATTGAAGAATATGACTGAACTGTATGAGAAATCCAATGGCTTCACTCGAAGGGATTGGTAGGTGTAGGATTTTGAGTTGAGCATCACATGGAAATTTTTCCTTATTATTTCCTCGACCCCCTTTAACAGTACGGTGTTTCCTATGACTCAAGAAAAGAAAATGAAACTACGAAAACAAAAGTCTTCACGCTTCATGTTCCTTGAATGATTTGCCAAGTCTTCAAGGTCATGCCAATTTCTTCACTTTCAAAGTCTTCAGAAAGTCTTCAGAAATCCAAAGTCTTCAGTTGAAGAACTTCATTTTTAGGGGTCGACTTTCTCTGTAAATATCAAACTCCTCATAGACTAATAGACCTGTGTACACTTACAAACGCATCAGTCCCTTAACCTATAAGTTTTCAATACACCAAAATCACAAAGGGGCACTAGATGCACTTACAGTCTCCCCCTTTTTGGTGATTGATGACAATATAAGTTAAGTTTTCAACGGGGATAAACATATGAAGTGTAAATACTGATATTGAGGAATTTGATTGCAAGATATAGAAGAACTCCCCCTGAAGATGTGCATAGTGAGGAATTTGCTTTTGAAGCAATGCACACTTGAAAAGTATAGTCATGGAGATCTCCCCCTATATCTTGTAATTCATACACGCATTTGACATATAATATGAAGAATTTGAAATGCATGATGAAATATGGTGATTGATGTAATTCAGCATGCGTGCATAGACATTAATGAGGAATAAGCATGCAGAAGAACTCAACAAAAGTATCAGGCCACCATAGAGTTTAAGATTACAACTCGATCCAGCAAAGTCATCAAAAGAATGAGAGTTGTAACTTAGAAAAAAGAACACCCATATAAGATAGACCCGCTTGAAGACTAACTCAAGTTTCTTCCCCTTTGTCATCGAATGACCAAAAGGGATGAAAATGAGGACTAACGCCCCTGAAGAATATCATGATGATGGAGGAGCGACAGCGTTGTTGGGGTCTTGTGTCGTTGTAGGGCCTGCCGCGATGTCGTCCAAGTCTTCATACTCGTCTGTGTCGCGTGATGAAGAATATGAACTGGCGACCAAGGAAGGAACCTTGACCTTCTTAAATCTCTTCGGTGGAGGACCAGACCAGTCAAAATCTTCCTTGAAACCCATTTGCTTCAGATCTTCTTCACCATAGAGATGTGACAGAATAGCCCAGGTGCGATCGAAGACTTCGTGGAGGTAGTAATGGTTTTTCTTCACTTCATTATGTGTAAAAGTCATGTTGTGAAGAATAGAGCCAAACTGACGCTTAACCCATTTGTGGTTTCGATCCACCTTCTGATGAATACTAAGAAGCAGCTCTCGGTCAGTCATCACACGAGGAGCAGTGGCTTGAGGATTTGGCTTGGATGCATTTGCAGCAGAATCATGAGTGGCGGAGTCATCATTGGTGGAATAAGATGCAGCTTTGCGGAACTGACCATCCAATGGACGAATGCCTTCATCGATAACAGCTGGTGCCTTGCCCTTCTCATCAGCTGAGGAATATGTCCGCTTGAGGACTTCAATCAGTGGAAAGTAGCTGAGGTGATTCTGAAAGTCAGCTTTGTAGTTGAGTGAAGACCTTGTTCTGAGGAATCTCATGATCCAAGGAGCATAAGGCTTCAGCTCAAACGAAGAAAGTGCAACATTTGCCAGAGTCCTCATGAAGAAATCATGATAATTGACAGGGATGCCATGCATGATGTTGAATAGCATATTCTTCATGATGCCAACAATTTCCTCATCAGATGAGTCGTGGCCTTTGATAGGACTCATAGTCTTTGCCAGAATGCGATAGACGGTTCTTGGCACATACAGTAATTCCTTCACGAGGAATTTGGTCCTTGGGGCTTGACCAGGCTTCAGACGCTTCATGAGCACTTGCATGTAATGAGCAGTGAGTTCAGGGTCTAGATACAGACAACGAGCACCTTCAGGTGGAGGACAAATTGGCAGGGCATGAAGTAATTCAGAGGCCGGTGCCTTGAAATGAGTGTTTTCGGTCATCCAGTCCAACACCCAAGTGTTGATATCATCAACATCACCTGTGATGTGCAGCGTTGCGTAGAACTGAAGAATAAGCTCTTCATTCCAATCAACAATGTCAGAGCAAAAGTTGAGCAGTCCTGCATCATGAAGCATAGTGAGGACTTGAGAGAAGCAAGGCATTGATTCCATGGCCACGTGAGGAATATGCTCGTGTTCGAAGACTTTGTCCTTGTTGAAAAGGAGTGAAGAATAGAAATTGGCCTGGCTGGCAGTCCAGAAGCGCTTCCTTCTAAGACGAGCATTTGTTGGAAATATGCCCTAGAGGCAATAATAAAAGTATTATTATATTTCAATATTCATGATAATTGTCTTTTGTTCATGCTATAACTGTATTATCCGGAAATCGTAATACACGTGTGAGCACAAAGACCACAATATGTCCCTAGTGAGCCTCTAGTTGACTAGCTCGTTATGATCAATAGATAGTCATGGTTTCCTGACTATGGACATTGGATGTCGTTGATAACGGGATCACATCATTAGGAGAATGATGTGATGGACAAGACCCAATCATAAGCATAGCATAAAAGATCGTATAGTTCGCTTGCTAGAAGCTTTGCCAATGTCAAGTATCTCTTCCTTCGACCATGAGATCGTAACTCCGGTTACCGTAGGAGTGCCTTGGTGTATCAAACGTCACAACGTAATCGGGTGACTATAAAGGTGCATTACGGTATCTCCGAAAGTATCTGTTGGGTTGACATGGATCGAGATCGGATTTGTCACTCCGTATGACGGAGAGGTATCTCTGGGCCCACTCGGTAATGCATCATCATAATGAGCTCAAAGGTGACCAAGGTGTTGGCCACGGATCATGCATTACGGATGCGAGTAAAGTGACTTGCGGTAACAAGACCGAACAAGGTATTGGGATACCGACGATCGAGTCTCGGGCAAGTAACGCATCGATTGACAAAGGGAATTGCATACGTGGTTTGATCAATCCTCGACATCATGGTTCAACCGATGAAATCATCGAGGAGCATGTAGGAGCCAACATGGGTATCCAGACCCGCTGTTGTTTATTGCCCGAGAGTCATCTCGGTCATGTCTGGTGTCTCCGAACCCGTAGGGTCTACACACTTAAGGTTCGGTGACGCTAGGGTTAGTAGGAAGACTAGTATGTGAATACCGAATGTTGTTCGAGTCCGGATGAGATCCCTGACGTCACGAGGAGTTCGGAAGGGTCCGGAGGTAAAGAATAATATATAGGAAGTGGTGTTTGACCATCGGGAAAGTTTCGGGTCTCCGGTAAAGTACCGGACCACGGAGGGGTCCTGGGTCCACCGGTGGGGCCACCTATCCCGGAGGCCCCATGGGCCAAAAGGGAAGGAACCAGCACACAGGGGCTGGTGCGCCCCTAGGCCCACCCCGCGCCTAGGGTTGAAACCCTAGGGGTGGGGCGCCCACCGGCTTGGGGGCACTCCACCCCCTTGCCGCCGCCCCGGAGATTGGATCTCCAGGGCCGCCACTTCTGGGGCCTATATAAGGGGGAGGAAGGGGCTGCTGTACCAATTCCCAAGGCGCAGCCCTCCCTCCCAACACTTCTCCTCCTCCGTAAGAGCTCGTGAAGCCACAGCCGAGTCTCGCTTCTCCACCATCACCACGCCGTCGTGCTGCCGGTGGAGCTGTCTTCCTCAACCTCTCCTTCCCCTTGCTGGATCAAGAAGGAGGAGACGCCGCTCGTCCCGTCACGTGTGTTGAACGCGGAGGTGCTGTCCGCTCAGCACTTGGACATCGGTGATCGAATCACGCTCGAGTACGACTCCATCATCACCTTGCAAGCTTCCGCACGCGATCTACAAGTGGTATGTAGATGCAAACTCTCTCCGTTACTCGTTGCTAAGATGAACTCATAGATGGATCTTGGTGAAGCCGTAGGAAAAATTTTAATTTTCGCAACGCTCCCCAACAAAGGCATCATGAGCTAGGTCTATGCGTAGTTCTCTAATGCACGAGTAGAACACAATTTATTATGGGCGTTGATCTTGTCATCTTACTTGCCTCTACTAGTCTTTTCTTGCTCAACGGTATTGTGGGAAGAAGCGGCCCGGACCAACCTTACACGTACGCTTACGTGAGACCGGTTCCACCGACTGACATGCACTAGTTGCATAAGGTGGCTGGCGGGTGTCTGTCTCTCCCACTTTAGTTGGAGCGGATTCGATGAACGAGGCCCTTATGAAGGGTAAATAGAAGTTGAAAAAATCACGTTGTGGTGATTCGTAGGTAAGAAAAACGTTCTTGCTAGAACCCAATCGCAGCCACGTAAAAGATGCAACAACAATTAGAGGACGTCTAACTTGTTTTTGCAGCGATTGATCATGTGATGTGATATGGCCAGAAGTTGTGATGAATGATGAATTGTGATGTATGAGATCATGTTCTTGTAATAGGATTCACGACTTGCATGTCGATGAGTATGACAACCGGCAGGAGCCATAGGAGTTGTCTTTATTTTTGTATGACCTGCGTGTCATTGAAGAACGCCATGTAAACTACTTTACTTCATTACTAAACGCGTTAGTCATAGAAGTAGAAGTAGTCATTGGCGTGACAACTTCATGAAGACACGATGATGGAGATCATGATGATGGAGATCATGGTGTCAAGCCGGTGACAAGATGATCATGGAGCCCAAGATGGAGATCAATGGAGCTTGATGATATTGGCCATATCATGTCACAACTATATAATTGCATGTGATGTTTATTATGTTTATGCATCTTGTTTACTTAGGACGACGGTAGTAAATAAGATGATCCTTACAAAATTTCAAGAAGTGTTCCCCCTAACGTGCACCGTTGCTACGGTTAAATCGTTTCTAAGCACCACGTGATGATCGGGTGTGATGGATCCTTACGCTCACATACAACGGTGTAAGACAGTTTTACACAGCGAAAACACTTAGGGTTAACTTGACGAGTCTAGCATGTGCGACATGGCCTCGAACACGGAGACCGAAAGGTCGAACATGAGTCGTATGGAAGATACGATCAACATGAAGATGTTCACCGACGATGACTAGTCCGTCTCACGTGATGATCGGACACGGGCTAGTCGACTCGGATCGTGTAACACTTAGATGACTAGAGGATGTCTAATCTAAGTGGGAGTTCATAATTTTGATTAGAACTTTATTATCATGAACTTAGTCTAAAACCTTTGCAAATATGTCTTGTAGATCAATGGCCAACGCTAATGTCAACATGAACTTCAACGCGTTCCTAGAGAAACCAAGCTGAAAGATGATGGCAGCAACTATACGGACGGGTCCGAACCCGAGGATCATCCTCATAGCTGCCAAGAAACAAGTATGTCCTAGAAGCATCGTTAGGTGACCCACCTGTTCTCCCAAAGACTTGCAAGACGATTTGAGCGTCTGGCGGACTCGTTCGATGATTACTCCCTCGTTCAAGGCGGCATGCTCTACAGCTTAGAACCGGGCTCCAAAAGCGTTTTGAGCATCACGGAGCATATGAGATGTTCAAGAGCTGAAGCTAGTTTTCCAAGCTCATGCCCGGTCGAGAGATATGATGTCTCGACAAGTTCTACAGTTGTAAGATGGAGGAAAACAGTTACAAGGTGAGCACATCCTCAAGATGTCAGGTTACACAACCGTATGACCCAGCTAAACATTAACCTCCCAGATGAGGCGGTCATTGACAGAATCCTCCAGTCGCTTCCACCAAGCTACAAGAGCTTTGTGATGAACTACAACATGCAAGGGATGGTGAAGACCATTCTGAAGTGTACTCAATGTGAAGTCAGCAGAGGCTGAAATCAAGAAAGAACATCAAGTGTTGATGGTCAATAAGACCACTAAGTTCAAGAAGGGCAAGGGAAGAAGAACTTCAAGAAGGACGGCAAGGATGTTGCCACGCCCGTAAGCTGTTGCCGGAAGAAGTCAAAGAATGGACCCAAGCACGAGACCGAGTGCTTTTATTGCAAGGGAAGGGTCATTTGAGCGGAACTGCCCCAAATACTTAGCGGATAAGAAGGCCGCAACACCAAAGGTATATTTGATATACATGTAATTGATGTGTACCTTACCATTACTGTAGTAACTCCCCGGTATTTGATACCGTGCCGTTGCTCATATTTGTAACTCACAGCAGGAGCTGCGGAATAAACGGAGATCGGCGAAGGGCGAGGTGACGATCGCGCGTCGGGAATGGTTCCGAGTCGATGTGATCGCCGTCGCACGCTGCCTCTACATTTACCTCGGGATTAGTTTTGAACCTTAATAATTGTTATTTAGTGCCAAGTTTGAGCATGAACATTGTATCTGGATCTCGTTTGATACGAGATGGCTACTCATTTAAGTCTGAGAATAATGGTTGTTCGATTTATATGAGAGATATGTTTTATGGTCATGCTCCGATGGTCAATGGTTTATTCTTAATGAATCTCGAGCGTAATATTACACATGTTCATAGTGTGGATGCCAAAAGATGTAAAGTTGATAACGATAGTCCCACATACTTGTGGCACTGCTGCCTTGGTCACATTGGTGTCAAGCGCATGAAGAAGCTCCATGCTGATGGACTTTTAGAGTCTCTTGATTATGAATCGTTTGACACATGCGAACCATGCCTCTTAGGCAAAATGACCAAGACTCCGTTCTCCGGAACAATGGAGCGAGCAACCAACTTGTTGGAAATCATACACACCGATGTGTGCGGTCCAATGAGCGTTGAGGCTCGCGGAGGATATCGTTATGTTCTCACTCTCACTGATGACTTGAGTAGATATGGGTATGTCTACTTAATGAAACAAAAGTCTGAGACCTTTGAAAAGTTCAAGGAATTTCAGAATGAGGTGGAGAATCAACGTGACCGAAAGATAAAGTTCCTACGATCAGATCGTGGAGGAGAATACTTAAGTCACGAATTTGGCACACACTTAAAGAAATGTGGAATCGTTTCACAACTCACGCCGCCTGGAACACCTCAGTGAAACGGTGTGTCCGAACGTCGTAATCGCACTCTATTGGATATGGTGCGGTCTATGATGTCTCTTACCGATTTACCGCTGTCATTTTGGGGATACGCTCTAGAGACAGCTACATTCACTTTAAATAGGGCACCGTCTAAATCCGTTGAGACGACACCGTATGAATTATGGTTTGGGAAGAAACCTAAGCTGTCGTTTCTAAAAGTTTGGGGATGCGATGCTTATGTCAAGAAACTTCAACCTGAAAAGCTCGAACCCAAGTCGGAAAAATGCGTATTCATAGGATACCCTAAGGAAACTGTCGGGTATACCTTCTACTTAAGATCTGAAGGCAAGGTCTTTGTTGCCAAGAACGGATGCTTTCTGGAGAAAGAGTTTCTCTCGAAAGAAGTAAGTGGGAGGAAAGTAGAACTTCGATGAAGTACTACCTCTCGAGCGGGAAGGTGGTGCAGCGCAGAGACCGTTCTGTGATGCCCACACCAACCAAGAGGAAACAATGATGATGATCAAGGTACTTGGATCAAGTTACTCTTGAACTTGAAGGTCCACGAGGACACGCTCCGCACTGCAGTGGTACGACAACCCTGTCATGGAAATCATGTTGTTAGACAACAATGAACCTTGAACTATGAAGAAGCGATGGCGGGCCCAGATTCCAACAAATGGCTTGGAGCCATGAAATCCGAGATAGAATCCATGTATGAAAACAAAGTATGGACTTTGACAGACTTGCCCAATGATCGGCGAGCGATAGAAAACAAATGGATTTTTAAGAAGAAGACGGACGCGGATGGTAATGTTACCATCTATAAAGCTCGACTTGTCGCTAAGGGTTATCGACAAGTTCAAGGAATTGACTACGACGAGACATTCTCTCCCGTAGCGAAGCTTAAGTCCGTCCGAATCATGTTAGCAATTGCCGCATACTATGATTATGAGATATGGCAGATGGACATCAAAACGGCATTCCTTAACGGACATCTTAAGGAAGAGCTGTATATGATGCAGCCGGAAGGTTTTGTCGATCCACGTAACGCTAACAAAGTATGCAAGCTCCAACGATCCATTTATGGACTGGTGCAAGCATCTCGGATTTGGAACATTCGCTTTGATGAGATGATCAAAGCGTTTGGGTTATGCAGAGACTTATGGAGAAGCCTGCGTTTACAAGAAAGTGAGTGGGAGCTTTGTAGCATTTCTCCTATTATATGTAGATGACATACTCTTGATGGGAAATGATACAAAACTTCGGACAGCATTAAGGCCTACTTGAACAAGTGTTTTCAATGAAGGACCTTGGAGAAGCTGCTTATATATTAGGCATCAAGATCTATAGGGATAGATCGAGACGCCTCATAGGTCTTTCACAAAGCACATACCTTGATAAGATTTTGAAGAGGTTCAAAATGGATCAGTCCAAGAAAGGGTTCTTGCCTATGTTACAAGGTGTGAGATTGAGCTCAGCTCGACCACCCACCACGGCAAAAGATAAAGAAGAGATGAGTGTCATCCCTATGCATCAGCCATAGGATCTATTATGTATGCCATGCTGTGTACTGACCGATGTAAACCTTGCCGTAAGTTTGGTTGCAAGATACCAAAGTAATCCCGCAAGGAACACCGGACAGCGGTCAAGAATATCTGAAGTACCGAAAAGGACAAAGGACATGTTTCGTTTATGGAGGAGACGAAGAGCTCGTCAGAAGGGTTACGTCGACGCTTAGCTTCGACTCAGATCTGATGACTCTAAGTCACAAACCGGATACGTGTATATGTTGAATGGTGGAGCGATGGCTGGTGCAGCTGCAAGCAAAGCGTCGTGGCGGGATCTACGTGAAGCGGAGTACATGGCAGCCTCGGAGGCAGCGCATGAAGCGATTTGGGTGAAGGAGTTCATCACCGACCTAGAAGTCATACCCAATGCGTCGGGGCCGATCAAACTCTTCTGTGACAACACTGGAGCTATTGCCCTTGCCAAGGAGCCTAGGTTTCACAAGAAGACCAGGCACTTCAAGCGTCGTTTCAACTCCATCCGTGAAAATGTTCAAGATGGAGACATAGAGATTTGCAAAGTGCACACGGATCTGAATGTCGCAGATCCGTTGACTAAACCTCTCTCGCGTGCAAAACATGATCAACACCAGAACTCTATGGGTGTTCGATTCATCACAATATAACTAGATTAGTGACTCTAGCGCAAGTGGGAGACTGTTGGAAATATGCCCTAGAGGCAATAATAAAAGTATTATTATATTTCAATATTCATGATAATTGTCTTTTGTTCATGCTATAACTGTATTATCCGGAAATCGTAATACACGTGTGAGCACAAAGACCACAATATGTCCCTAGTGAGCCTCTAGTTGACTAGCTCGTTATGATCAATAGATAGTCATGGTTTCCTGACTATGGACATTGGATGTCGTTGATAACGGGATCACATCATTAGGAGAATGATGTGATGGACAAGACCCAATCATAAGCATAGCATAAAAGATCGTATAGTTCGTTTGCTAGAAGCTTTGCCAATGTCAAGTATCTCTTCCTTCGACCATGAGATCGTGTAACTCCGGTTACCGTAGGAGTGCCTTGGGTGTATCAAACGTCACAACGTAATCGGGTGACTATAAAGGTGCATTACGGTATCTCCGAAAGTATCTGTTGGGTTGACATGGATCGAGATCGGGATTTGTCACCCGTATGACGGAGAGGTATCTCTGGGCCCACTCGGTAATGCATCATCATAATGAGCTCAAAGGTGACCAAGGTGTTGTACGGGATCATGCATTACGATGCAGTAAAGTGACTTGCGGTAATGAGACCTAACAAGGTATTGGGATACCGACGATCGAGTCTCGGGCAAGTAACGTACCGATTGACAAAGGGAATTGCATACAGGGTTTGATCGAATCCTCGACATCGTGGTTCAACCGATGAAATCATCGAGGAGCATGTGGGAGACAACATGGGTATCCAGACCCCGCTATTGGTTATTGCCCGAGAGTCGTCTCGGTCATGTCTGCGTGTCTCCCGAACCCGTAGGGTCTACACACTTAAGGTTCGGTGACGCTAGGGTTAGTAGGAAGACTAGTATGTGAATACCGAATGTTGTTGAGTCCGGATGAGATCCCTGACGTCACGAGGAGTTCGGAAGGGTCCGGAGGTAAAGAATAATATATAGGAAGTGGTGTTTCGCCATCGGGAAAGTTTCGGGTCTCGGTAAAATCTGGGACCACCGGAGGGTCCCGGGGTCCACCGGTGGGGCCACCTATCCCGGAGGGCCCCATGGGCCAAAAGGGAAGGAACCAGCCCACGGGGGCTGGTGCGCCCCTAGGCCCACCCCGCGCCTAGGGTTGAAACCCTAGGGGTGGGGCGCCCACCGGCTTGGGGCACTCCACCCCTTGGCCGCCGCCCCGGAGATTGGATCTCCAGGGCCACCACTGGGGGGCCTATATAAGGGGGGAGGAAGGGGCTGCTGTACCAATTCCCAAGGCGCAGCCCTCCCTCCCAACACTTCTCCTCCTCCGTAAGAGCTCGGCAAAGCCCTCGCCGAGATCGCTTCTCCACCATCACCACGCCGTGCGCCGGTGGAGCTGTCTTCCTCAACCTCTCCTTCCCCTTGCTGGATCAAGAAGGAGGAGACGTCGCTCGTCCCGTCGTGTGTTGAGCGCGGAGGTGCTGTCCGTTCAAAGACTTGGACATCGGTGATCGAAATCACGTTCGAGTGCGACTCCATCATCACCTTGCAAGCTTCCGCACGCGATCTACAAGTGGTATGTAGATGCAAACTCTCTCCCGTTACTCGTTGCTAAGATGAACTCATAGATGGATCTTGGTGAAGCCGTAGGAAAAATTTTAATTTTCTGCAACGTTCCCCAACAGCATTATCATAAGGGTTGAATTCAGTGAAGAAAACATGCTCGCCGAAGAAGTCATCAGCCTTGAATTTCTTCTTCTTTGAGAAGGGATCCTTTGGCTTGGGCTGAGGAGTGTTAGTCAATTGCATCACCACCTCAGGAATCACAATCTCAGGATCCACAGACTAAGGAACTTTAGGCTCTTCTTCAGCTGCAGCCTGGGTCTTCAATTCTTCATTTACATTTTCTTCAACACTAGTGGCTAGAATTTCTTCATGGACAGATGGGGTTGCATGAGGTTCTTCAGATCCCATTTGTACTTCAGTAGCAACAGGGGACTGAGGAATTGCTTGAAGTGGAGTGAACATCAGAGAGTTGGGGTGCTGACTTTACCAAAAGTCATCATTTAGCACAGATGTGGTACAGCCAATGTCCACATCCTCATCTTCCATTTCTTCAACGCCAGCCTCTTCAGCAGTGATCTGAGGCATAGGCTAGGAGACAACTGGTGTTGAAGGGATTGTATCCACTTTAATTTCTTCATCCAACTGCTATGACGAAGCAGCAAAAGGATTCTGTTCATCGGATTCGCTTGGAATCACATAATCTTCACCAAAAGGAACAAGGTCCTTTGATGGCATGAATGAGACAGGAACGGCATCAATTGGGTTGTTAATTGAGCTTGTCAAAGGCTTCATCTTCTTTGGAGCTGAAGAATCTGATGAAGCTGATGCCTTCCTTTTCTTCATAGCTGCACGCTCTGCAGCCTTGGTCTTCTTCGCATCTGATGCAGATGGAAGTATCGGAGTTAGTGTAGGCGCAGGAGGAGCAGAGGAATTTGGTTTAGTTTCTTGGTATGGCCAGATGCAGATTGCCTGACTTCTTCACTTTCTTCACGCGCACCACTAGTGGATGCCCTGGCAATTTCTTCAGTGGCTGGAATGCAGTCATGAGCCCTGGTACTTCCATTTTCTACAGCAGCCTGACTGTCATCAGCGGTGCTGGCATGTTCTTCAGTAGGCTGAGCAGATGCTTCAGCCGGAGTGACTTCAATGTGCACAGGAGCAGCAACACTTGAAGTGAATGTCTTCGTCAGTTTGACGAATCGGACCTTGGCGCCCTTCCAATCAGCATAGTAGCGATTGAATTCATCACTCAGTTGCTTGATCTCAACTTGCAAGGCAACGAGTTGATCAGGGGTAAAAGTGAGGACATTGTCCTTTAGGTAGCGCTGCTTCTTGTACTGCGCTTTCTTCAGTCTTCTTCCTTATTCAAATTTCCACTTTTCTTCTTCAATGAAGGCAGTCAAAACATGACTTTGACCAGGAGTGAGGTTCATCTCTGGCAAAGGTGAGTTTGGGTCCTTGTGCCATAGATCAATGAAGTCTAGGATCAACTTTGGATCCAACAACAGTGGCACATTGCTGCCTTTGGCTCTAGCGGCCCTGACCTGCCTGTCTCTGATGATTTCGGCAAGTTCTTCATCATCGGCCTCATCATCAGAAGGCACTTGAAAGGCGACCTACTTCTTATGAGGACTTGGTCGAGGGCCTTGTCCAGCAGTGGCCTTTTTCTTCAGCAGAGAGGGGCCAGTTGAGGAATTTGGTCCAGCTGAGGACCTCGCAGAAGCTCCTGAGGCAATTGAGATGCCTGTAGTCCTTTGGCACGTGGCGAGATGCACAGGTGCAGAGGATTTAGTCGGAGTAGCTGAAGACTTTGTCGGAGGAGCTGAGGACTTTGAAGGAGGAGCAGATTGAGGAATTGGCCGTGAGGGCTTTGAAGAATCTGACCGTGAGGGCATTGCTGAGGAACTTGGCCATGAGGGCATTGAGGGTGAAGCACTTGGTTTGTGAGCAGGCTTCTTAGCCATGGCCTTCTTCGGCTTACTAGCAGAGGCCTCAGTAGCGGTAGTAGCAGCAGTAGAGTCTTCATTAAATTTCCTCACTGCTTCCTTTGCTTGTTTGGCCAGTTTGGCCTGGCGCTTTGCCCATTCATCAGGATAATCCTCACCGCGCTTGAGGCTAGTGGGATCTGCCAATTGGCCAGGTGCCAATGGTGGTCTTGGGCGTGGAGGGTTGAGTGTGAATTTCTTCATATACTTGGGAGTGACATATCTGTAGTCCCTCCATTCCCGTGCCCATCTCCTCTCAATGTGACATATCTGTAGTCCCTCCATTCCCGTGCCCATCTCCTCTCAATCTTTTGAATGTGCACCTTGCGCTGATTTTTATCTTCCTTGGGGGGTGTGCAGTATACAGCATAAATGTCATCAGGGATCTCAAATGATGTGTTGACCTCAGGCCTCTTTCCACCCTTCTGTGGCTTCTTACCGTCAGCCATTTTCTTCAGCTGGGGAATATGAACAACTGAAGTTTCTGAAGAGGTGTGCAACTTTCCTTCGAGAAACGCTGCAAATGAATTAAGTTGATGAGAACCTAGTGATTCAGCAGCGGACATGAGTACCTGTGAACAGAGTATAGTTGCGAGGGATTTGGAGAGGTCATATGCGTTCTCAGAAGGTTTTTCAAAAAGAATAAGTTTGAGGAATTTGACCAGATGAGTCTTGAAGAATTTCACTATTTGTCTTAGGTTCCAGAGTTGTATAGATTGAAAATCCACACAATTGAGGAATCTTGAAGAAAATCATTGCTTAGATAAACGAATCAAGAGCAGATGACATGTGAGGTGTTCAGTGTTAGAAGATTTGAAGAATAAACACCTTTGAAGATTTTCAAGAAAACATTTGAATCAAAGAGGGCAGTAAAAGTAACTTTTAATTACCCTTGATGAAGAACACGACGAACTGGGAAGAGTAGAAGTGAAGTTCGTCAGTTTAGATCTTCCACGCCCTAACTCGGCAGAGGAAGACAGCTACGGCGGCGGCGGAGTGAAGAAATCCGCAACCGGCGCGAGTACGACGGTGACGAGGTTGAGGCAGTGAAGCTCTTGCTCACCGACGATGATGAAGTAGCGGCAGCGCTAGTGTTTGAGAAGCTCGAGCGGGAGAGAGAACGAGCGGAGTAAAAACGAAGTGAGCAAGAGGCGGGGGTATTTATAGTGGGAGTGAGAAACTGTACGCCCGAGGAAATCGGACGAACGTGCCCCTGGCCCTTCTCATTCGCTTGACATGTGTCACCCACGTACTGAGAGGTGGCGATCGTGTAAGATCGTGGGTGAATAGATAAGTATTGTCGTGGGATGCGGAACGGTTTGAGCGGCAAAGCCGAAAATTTAGATAAGATAAGTTAAAAGTTCCGTTCACAATTTCTTCAGCTGTCAAGGACACAGTGAAGATTTTGAACGAGTTTCAAATTAATAGAACACACATGAAGAATTTGTGAACAGACTGGGTTGAGTTTAGCATAGAGGGGGAAGGGTCCGATCACATTCACTTAGCAGAAGAAATCAACTTGAAGAATTAGCAATAAGTGAATGCTGTAGAGGACATAAACTCATATATATTCAAATGAAGAACAACACCGGGAGGAGTGAAGACAATGCAAAGTTGAAGAATTTGAAAAACTGAGGAATTTCAAAAACGAAGAAAAACTCAAATTGAAGATTTTCAACTTTGGTTGGTGGCGTAACCCACCGTATAAGAAAGCTAATTTCAGACACCGCGTACAATTGTCGTAGGGCTCTGAGAATCAATTTCTTCATTAATTTCTTCACACTTAGAGGGTTAGTCTTCATTGATTGAAGAAAAATGTTACTTTGTGTGTTGCGCATCTAAGTCATCAAGTCAGCATAAGTGTTAGGATGTGTGTCCATTTCAGAGAACATTCGAAGATTCTAGGATATTTAGCTCACACCGCAACTTGCAAAATCTCTTCTCATCCAAGGGCTTAGTGAAGATATCGGCCAGCTGGTCTTCAGTGCTTGCGTGGTCGATGGAGATGTCGCCCTTCAACACATGATCACGAAGAAAATGATGACGAATCTAGATGTGCTTTGTCTTCGTGTTGAACTGGGTTAAGAGCAATCTTGATAGCGCTCTCATTGTCGCAATAGAGAGGCACATTCTTCACGTTGATGCCATAGTCCTTGAGTGTTTGCTTCATCCATAGTAATTGAGCACAACATGATCCAGCAGCAATGTACTCAGCTTCTGCAGTGGAGAGTGATACGCAGTTCTGTTTCTTCGAGGACCAACAGACCAAAGATCGTCCGAGGAAATGGCATGTGCCAGATGTTGACTTGCGGTCCACATGATCACCAGCATAGTCCGAGTCTGAATATCCAATGAGATCAAACGAAGAGCCCTTGGGATACCATAATCCAAGGGTTGGTGTGTGAGCTAGATATCGAAGAATATGCTTCACAGCCTTATGGTGTGATTCCTTCGGTGTAGCTTGAAATCGGGCACACATGCAAACACTAAGCATAATATCCGGCCTAGATGCACATAGGTACAATAAGGAGCCAATCATGGAGCAGTATACCTTTTGATCGAAGTCTTTACCATTTTCATCAGTGCATAGATGGCCATTTGTGGGCATTGGAATTTTGACCCCTTTGCAACCTTGCATGCCAAATTTCCTCAATACATCTTTGAGGTATTTCTCCTCAGATATGAATATGCCATTGCGCTGTTGACGAATTTGAAGACCTAAAAAGAATTTCAATTCTCCCATCATAGACATTTGATATTCTTCACTCATCATATAGGCAAATTCATCACTATAACATTGGTCAGTACAGCCGAAAATGATATCATCAACATAAATTTGGCACACAAACAATTCACCATCATAAGATTTAGTGAAAAGAGTTGGGTCGAGTGAACCGGTTTTGAAGCCCTTATTCATGAGGAATTCTTTAAAGTATCATACCACGCCCGAGGGGCCTGCTTGAGGCCATACAGGGCCTTATTGAGTCTGAAGACTTTGTCAGGATGCTTTGGATCTTCAAAACCTGAGGGTTGAGCAACATATACTTCTTCCTCAAGCTTACCATTGAGGAATGCACTTTTCACATCTGTGTGTAGCCTTGAGCTACAACCCGTGCCTTATTCCTCACCACAAGGCCATTTTCATCTTGCTTGTTGCGGTAGATCCACTTTGTGCTAATAATGTTGTGCTTGCGAGGATCTGGACGTTTGACCAGTTCCCAGACATTGTTGAGCTCGAACTGATGTAATTCTTCTTGCATAGCTTGAATCCACTCAGGCTCCAGAAATGCTTCATCTACCTTAGTGGGCTCTGTGATAGAGACAAAAGCAAAGTGCCCACAAAAGTTAGACAAATGTGAAGCTTTTGAGCGTGTGAGAGGACCTGGTGCTTCAATGTCATCGATGATCTTCTCGACTTGCACTTCGTTTGCAATGCGAGGATGAGCGGGTTGTCTTCGAGGAATTTGATTCGCATTTTCTTCAGGAACATTTTCCTCAGCACCATTTTCTTCAGGTGCGCCAGCTCGACGTTCTTCATGCTCTGGAATGAATTCTTCAGCAGATTCTTCGGTAGGAATGACATTCTCAGTAGCCTTGAACTTGATAGATTCCTCAGGTGCTGGTTCATCTAACACAGAAGGTAGGTGCTCTCTTTGCGAGCCATTAGTTTCATCAAACCACACATCTACAGTTTCAACAACCTTGTGGAGAACGTTGTTGAAGACTTTGTAGGTGTGCAAGTCCTTTCCGTAACCAAGCATAAAACTCTCATGTGCTTTCGGTGCAGATTTAGAATTGTGATGAGGATCTCTAATCCAACATTTAGCACTGAAGACTTTGAAGTAACTCACATTGGATTTCTTCCGTGAGGAGTTCATAAGCAGTCTTCTTGAAGAATTTGTGAAGATATACTCTATTGATGATGTGGCACGCAGTATCAATTGCCTCAATCCTGAAACGACGAGGCGTCTTGTATTCATCAAGCATAGTGTGAGCCATCTCAACAAGAGTTCTGTTCTTGCGCTCCACGACGCCATTCTGCTGAGGAGTATAAGGAGCAGATAACTCATGAGTAATACCAAGTTCATCAAGCTAGTCATCAAGACCGGAATTCTTGAACTCAGTCCCATTGTCACTTCTGATGTGCTTGATCTTCACACCAAAGTTGGTTGAAGTCCTCGAGGAAAATCGTTTGAAGACTTCCTGCACCTCATGTTTGTAAGTAACAATGTGCACCCATGTGTAACGTGAATAATCATCAACAATAATGATTAGGACCAAAGAGATCCATGTGAAGCAATTCAAATGGTCGAGTGGTAGTCATGATAGTCTTCACTGGATGCTTGGCCTTTGTCATCTTTCCAGCTTCACAGGCTCCGCATAAGTGATCCTTGAGGAATTTGACATTCTCAATGCCAATGACATGCTTCTTCTTCGCAAGCGTGTGCAAATTCCTCATGCCAGCATGACCAAGTCGTCGATGCCATAGCCAGCCTTCTGAAGCTTTTGCAAGTAGGCATACGGCCGGTTGTGGTCCTGTAGAGAAATCAACAATGTACAAGTCTCCTCTCCTAAAGCCTTCGAAGACTTTGGAATTGTCAGCTTCCATGATCACAACACAACGATATTTTCCAAAGACAACAACCATATCGAGATCGCAAAGCATTGAGACAGACATGAGGTTGTATCCTAAGGACTCGACAAGCATGACTTTGTCCATGTGTCGATCCTTTGAGATCGCAACCTTACCTAGACCCAATACCTGACTTTTGCCTTTGTCAGTGAAGATGATATGCTTCAGATGCGATGGTGATAAAGGAGAATCCATCAATAGATTCTTGTCACCAGTCATGTGATTCGTACATCCACTATCGAGGACCCACTCATTGGCTTTGGGTTGATCATCCTGCAGATGAATTAGTGCAACTTACGAACTCATATACTTCAGCAGTGAAGAATATGACATCAATATCATCAGATAAATTTCATCAAGCAATAGAACAGATAAAACAATATGAGGACGTGAGAAATGAAGGTTCATTTCTTCATGATTAGCCTGCGTCCTTTCAGGCAATGTTCAGGTCTCCAGCAAATTCTTCAGACGTTTTAAGCACGTCTGGAGACCTGACCCTGCATAAGAGATTAGTTCTTTTTCTTCACCACCCACATCTGAAGGGGTGGCAAAGAATTCATCACTCTGCGAGCACCATATGAGAAAGGTGGCATAGAAGCCAGTCCACTTCGTTTCACATAAGAGGGGTTAGGATAAGCATATGAATAAGCAGAGAAATTCTTCGAGGACTTATGAACATAATGATTAGAAGAATAATGCTCATATTCATAGCCCATTGCTCTACCCTGCGAAACAGAGGGGTCAGCACGATGATGATCATATGAGGACTTTGATCCTTTTGAGGAATTTGATCCATGTGAAGAATTTGGTCCATATGAAGAATTTGATCTGGAGTTCCTATTTTTCACAGGTGGTGTCATGAGGACATTCACCTGAAGACTTTCAAGGCAACTTTTGGGAACCCAGATTTTCTTCATAGGGGAACCATTCCTGCAGTTAGTGCCAACATATCTAGCAAATACTTCACCATTCTAATTCTTGAACAGTTTATAGTTGGAGTCAAATGACTCATCAGAAGAATGAGGAGATTCACATGTAAAGCCAGATAAATTTGATGGATCAACTGGAGGTCCCTTTGCAGCAATCCATGAGGTTTTGGGGTAGTATACAGGCTTCCAATATGTTCCATCAGCATTGAGTTTCCTCTCAAAGGCAATACCCTTTTTCCTAGGGTTCCTGTTGAGGATCTGCTTTTTAAGCACATCACAAAGAGTCTGATGTCCTTTCAGGCTTTTGTACATGCCTGTCATGTACAATTCCTTCAGCCCTGCATCCTCAGTGAACTAGCAATGTCCTCACATGAGGAATTAGTGATAACAGAGACAGATGAAGAATTTGTAGCATTAGAAGCATATGAACATTCAGGTGAAAAATTAGCAGTTTCAGGTTCAATGCACTTCAGACATGGAGGAACAAATGTTGGGGAACGTAGTAATTTCAAAAATTTTCCTATGCACACACAAGATCATGGTGATGTATAGCAACGAGAGGGGAGAGTGTTGTCCACATACCCTTGTAGACCCGAAGCGAAGCGATCACAACGTAGAGGAAGTAGTCGTCGTTCTCCTCGCGATCCGACCGATCCGGCGCCGTTACTCCGCCCCGAGTTCTTGACACACGTACAGCTCGATGGCGTCCCTCGTACTCGATCCAGCCGAGTGTCGAGGGAGAGTTCCACAAGACGACGGCGTGGTGACGATCTTGATGTTTCACGGCGCGCAGGCTTCGCTTAAGCTTGACGGTATAACCGAGGTGGAATATGGTGGAGGGGGCACCGCACACGGCTAAGGAACGATCTTACGATCAACTTGTGTGTTCAAGGTGCCCCCTGCCCCGTATATAAAGGAGCCAAGGGGAGGGGCGGCCGGCCAAGCTTGGCGCTAAGGAGTCCTACTCCCTCTGGGAGTAGGATTCCCCCCCCAATCCTAGTTGGACTAGGATTCCCGGAGGGGGAAAGAGAGAGAGGGGGCCGGCCCCCTTCTCCTAGTCCTAGTAGGACTAGGGAAGGGGGGGGGAGGCGCGCGGCCAGCCTTGGGCTGCCCCTCCTCCTTTCCACTAAGGCCCATCGAGGCCCATTTACCTCCCGGGGGGTTCCGGTAACCTCCCGGTACTCCGGTAAATTCCCGTTTTCGCCCGGAACCATTCCGAACTCCAAACATAGGCTTCCAATATATCAATCTTTATGTCTCGACCATTCCGAGACTCCTCGTCATGTCCGTGATCACATCCGGGACTCCGAACTCCTTCGGTACATCAAAATACATAAACTCATAATAACTGTCATCGAAACCTTAAGCGTGCGGACCCTACGGTTCGAGAACAATGTAGACATGACCTAGAACCATTCACGGTCAATAACCAACAGCGGGACCTGGATGCCCATATTGGTTCCTACATATTCTCTGAAGATCTTTATCGGTCGGACCGCATAACAACATCGTTGTTCCCTTTGTCATCGGTATGTTACTTGCCCGAGATTCGATCGTCGGTATCCAATACCTAGTTCAATCTCGTTACGTAAGTCTCTTTACTCGTTCCGTAATACATCATCTCACAACTAACTCATTAGTTGTAGTGCTTGCAAGGCTTCATGATGTGCATTACCGAGAGGGCCCAGAGATACCTCTCCGACAATCGGAGTGACAAAACCTAATCTCAAATACGCCAACCCAACATCTGCCTTTGGAGACACCTGTAGTACTCCTTTATAATCACCCGATTCGTTGTGACGTTTGGTAGCACCAAAGTGTTCCTCCGCAAACGGAGTTGCATAATCTCATAGTTACGGGAACATGTATATGTCATGGATAAAAGCAGTAGCAACATACTAAGCGATCGTGTGCTAAGCTAAGGAATGGGTCATGTCAATCAGATCATTCTACTAATGATGTGACCTCGTTAATCAAATAACAACTCCTTGTTCATGGTCGGAAACATAACCATCTTTGATTAACAAGCTAGTCTAGTAGAGGCATACTAGTGACATGTTGTTTTGTCTATGCATTCACACATGTATCATGTTTCCGGTTAATACAATTCTAGCATGAATGATAAACATTTATCATGAAATAAGGAAATAAATAATAACTTTATTATTGCCTCTAGGGCATATTTCCTTGAGCTCCCACTTGCACTAGAGTCAATAATCTAGATTACATAGTAATGATTCTAACACCCATGGAGTCTTGGTGCTGATCATGTTTTGCTCGTGGAAGAGGCTTAGTCAACGGGTCTCGCAACATTCAGGTCCGTATGTATCTTGCAAATCTCTATGTCTCCATCGGACTAAGTCCGGATGGAATTGAAGTCTCTTGATGTGCTTGGTCCTCTTGTGAAATCTGGATTCCTTCGCTAAGGCAATAGCTCCAATATTGTCACGAAAGATTTTCATTGGACCCGATGCACTAGGTATGACACCTAGATCGGATATGAACTCCTTCATCCGCACTCCTTCATTAGCTGCTTCGAAGCTGCTATGTATTCCGCTTCACATGTAGATCCCGCCACGACGCTTTGTTTAGAACTGCACCAACCGACAGCTCCTCCGTTTAGTGTAAATACGTATCCGGTCTGCGATTTAGAATCGTCCGGATCGGTGTCAAAGCTTGCATCAACGTAACTGTTTACGATGAGCTCTTTGTCACCTCCATATCGAAAACATATCCTTAGTCCTTTTCGGTATTTCAGATGTTCTTGACCGCTGTCCATGATCCACTCGGATTACTTTGGTACCTCCTGCTAGGCTTATAGCAAGGCACACATCAGGTCTGGTACACAGATTGCATACATGATAGAGCCTATGGCTGAAGCATAGGAACATCTTTCATTTTCTCTCTATCTTCTGCAGTGGTGGGGCATTGAGTCGACTCAACTTCACACCTTGTAACACAGGCAAGAACCCTTTCTTTGCTTGATCCATTTTGAACTTCTTCAAAACTTTGTCAAGGTATGTGCTTTGTGAAAGTCCAATTAAGCGTCTTGATCTATCTCTATAGATCTTAATGCCCAATATGTAAGCAGCTTCACCGAGGTCTTTCATTGAAAAACTCTTATTCAAGTATCCCTTTATGCTATCCAGAATTCTATATCATTTCCGATCAGCAATATGTCATCCACATATAATATCGTAAATGCTCTGAGCTCCCACTCACTTTCTTGTAAATACAGGCTTCTCCAAAAGTGCAGACAAACCCAAATGCTTTGATCACACTATCAAAGCGCTTATTCCAACTCGAGATGCTTGCACCAGTCCATATATGGATCGCTGGAGCTTGCATACTTTGTTAGCTCCTTTGGATCGATAAAACCTTCGGTTGCATCATATACAACTCTTCTTCCGTAAATCCATTCAGAATGCAGTCTTTACATCCATTTGCCAAATTTCATAATCATAAAATGCGCAATTGCTAACATGATTCGGACGGACTTAAGCATCGCCACGGGTGAGAAGGTCTCATCGTAGTCAATCCCTTGAACTTGTCGAAAACCTTTTGCGACAAGTCGAGCTTTATAAACGATAACATTACCGTCGGCGTCGGTCTTCTTCTTGAAGATCCACTTGTTTTCTATTGCTTGCCTACCCTCGGCAAGTCAACCAAAGTCCACACTTTGTTTTCATACATGGATCCCATCTCGATTTCATGGCCTCAAGCCATTTTATGAATCTGGGCTCACCATCGCTTCTTCATAGTTCGTAGGTTCATCATGATCTAGTAGCATGACTTCGAACAGGATTACCGTACCACTCAAAAGCGGATCTTACTCTGGTTGATCTACGAGGTTCTGTAGTAACTTGATCTGAAGTTTCATGATCAACATCATCAACTTCCTCGCTACTTGGTGTAGATGTCTCGAAAACTGGTTTCTGCGATTTAACTACTTTCAAGTAAGGGAGAAGGTACTATTACCTCATCAAGTTCCACTTTCCTCCCACTCACTTCTTTCGAGAGAAACTCCTTCTCTAGAAAGGATCCATTCTTAACAACGAATGTCTTGCCTTGGATCTGTGATAGAAGGTGTACCCAACTGTCTCCTTTGGGTATCCTATGAAGACACATTTCTCCGATTTGGGTTCGAGCTTATCAGGTTGAAGCTTTTCACATAAGCATCGCATCCCCAAACTTTAAGAAACGACAACTTTGGTTTCTTGCCAAACCATAGTTCATAAGGTGTCGTCTCAACGGATTTCGACGGTGTTCTATTCAGTGTGAATGCGGCTGTCTCTAGAGCATAACCCCAAAACGATAGCGGTAAATCTGTAAGAGACATCATAGATCGTACCATATCTAATAAAGTACGATTACGACGTTCGGACACACCATTACGTTGTGGTGTTCCGGGTGGCGTGAGTTGCGAAACTATTCCGCATTGTTTCAAATGTAGACCAAACTCGTAACTCAAATATTCACCTCCACGATCAGATCGTAGAAACTTAATTTTCTTGTTACGATGATTTTCAACTTCACTCTGAAATTCTTTGAACTTTTCAAACGTTTCAGACTTATGTTTCATTAAGTAGATATACCCATATCTGCTTAAGTCATCTGTGAAGGTGAGAAAATAACGATATCCGCCACGAGCCTCAACATTCATCGGACCACATACATCAGATGTATGATTTCCAACAAATCTGTTGCTCTCTCCATAGTACCGAGAACGGTGTTCTAGTCATCTTGCCCATTAGGCACGGTTCGCAAGTGCCAAGTGATTCATAATCAAGTGACTCCAAAAGTCCATCAAGATGGAGTTTCTTCATGCGCTTTACACCGATATGACCTAAGCGGCGATTACCACAAATAAGTTGCACTTTCATTATCAACTCTGCATCTTTTGGTTTCAACATTATGAATATGTGTATCACTACTATCGAGATTCATCAAAATAGACCATTCCTCAAGGGTGCATGACCATAAAAGATATTACTCATATAAATAGAACAACCATTATTCTCTCGATTTAAATGAATAACCGTCTCGCATCAAACAAGATCCAGATATAATGTTCATGCTCAACGCAGCACCAAATAACAATTATTTAGGTCTAAAACTAATCCCGAAGGTAGATGTAGAGGTAGCGTGCCGATCGCGATCACATCGACTTTGGAACCATTTCCCACGCGCATCGTCACCTCGTCCTTTGCGAGTTAAGCAATCAGTAGTCCTGCTTGAGTTGCAAATATTAGCAATGAACCAGATCAAATACCAGTGCTACTACGAGCTCTAGTAAGGTACACATCAATAACATGTATATCACATATACCTTTGTTCACCTTGCCATCCTTCTTATCCGCCAAATACTTGGGGCAGTTCCGCTTCGATGACCGATCCGCTTGCGGAGAAGCACTCGATTTCAGGTTTAGGGCCAGACTTGGGTTTCTTCTCTGAGCAGCAACTTGCTTGCTGTTCTTCTTGAGATTCCTTCTTCTTCCCTTTGCCTTTCTTCTTGAAACTAGTGGTCTTGTTGACCATCAACACTTGATGCTCCTTCTTGATTTCTACCTCCGCAGCCTTTAGCATTGCGAAGAGCTCGGTATAGTCTTAACTAACCCTTGCATATTATAGTTCATCACGAAGCCTTTGTAGCTTGGTGGCGTGATTGGAGAATTCATCAATGACACAATCATCCGGAAGATTAACTCCCAATTGTGTCAAGTGATTGTAGTACCCGGACATTACGAGTATATGTTCACTAATGAACTGTTCTCCTCCATCTTGCAGCTATAGAACTTATTGGAGACTTCATATCTCTCAATCCGGGCATTACTGTTGGAATATTAACTTCAACTCTGGAACATCTCATATGCTCCATGACGTTCAAAACGTCGTTGAAGTCCCGGTTCTAAGCCGTAAAGCATGGCACAATCGAACTATAGAGTAGTCATCGCTTTGCTCTGCAGACGTTCATAACATCTGGCGTTGCTCAAAGAAGCGGTTCTGTCACCTAGCGGTGCATCCAGGGCGTAGCTCTTACGTGCAGCAATGAGGATGATCCTCAAATTACGGACCCAATCCGTGTAATTGCTACCATCATCTTTCAACTTTGCTTTCTCAAGGAACGCATTAAAATTCAACGGAACAACAAAGACGAGCCATCTATCTACAATCAAACATAAACAAGCAAGATACTATCGGTACTAAGTTCATGATAAATTTAAGTTCAATTAATCATATTACTTAAGAACTCCCACTTAGAAAAACATCTCTCTAGTCATCTAAGTGATCACGTGATCCAAATCAACTAAACCATAACCGATCATCACGTGAAATGGAGTAGTTTTCAATGGTGAACATCTTATGTTGATCATATCTACTATATGATTCACGCCGACCTTTCGGTCTCCGTGTTCCGAGGCCATATCTGCATATGCTAGGCTCGTCAAGTATAACCCGAGTATTCTGCGTGTGCAAAACTGGCTTGCACCCGTTGTAGATGGACGAGAGCTTATCACACCGATCATCACGTGGTGTGCAGGCACGACGAACTTTGGCAACGGTGCATACTCGGGGAGAACACTTCTTGATAATTTAGTGAGAGATCATCTTATAATGCTACCGTCAATCAAAGCAAGATAAGATGCATAAAAGGATAAACATCACATGCAAATCAATATAAGTGATATGATATGGTCATCATCATCTTGTGCTTCATGATCTCCATCTTGCTGCACCACCATGATCACCATCGTCACCGGCGCGACACCTTGATCTTTCATCGCAGCATCGTTGTCGTCTCGCCAAACTTATGCTACTACGACTATCGCTACCGTTTAGTGATAAAGTAAAGCATTACAGGGCGATTGCATTGCATACAATAAAGCGACAACCATATGGCTCCTGCCAGTTGCCGATAACCGGTTACAAAACATGATCATCTCATACAATAAAATATAGCATCACGTCTTGACCATATCACATCACAACATGCCTGCAAAACAAGTTAGGCGTCCTCTACTTTGTTGTTGCAAATTTTACGTGGCTGCTACGGGCTTAAGCAAGAACCAGTCTCACCTCGCATCAAAACCACAACGATACTTCGTCAAATAGACTCGTTTAACCTTCTCAAGGACCGGCGTAGCCACACTCAGTTCAACTAAAATGAGAGAGACAGACACCCACCAGTCACCTTTAAGCAACGAGTGCTGCAGCGGTGAAACCAGTCTCGCGTAAGCGTCTGGCGTAATGTCGGTCAGGCCGCTTCATCTCACAATACCGCTGAACCAAAGTATGACATGCTGGTAGGTAGTATGACTTGTATCGCCCACAACTCACTTGTGTTCTACTCGTGCAAAACATCAAACCATAGAAAAACCTAGGCTCGGATGCCACTTGTTGGGGAACGTAGTAATTTCAAAAATTTTCCTCGCACACACAAGATCATGGTGATGTATAGCAACGAGAGGGAGAGTGTTGTCCACATACCCTTGTAGACCCGGCGAAGCGATCACAACGTAGAGGAAGTAGTCGACGTTCTCCTCGCGATCCGACCGATCCGGCGCCGTTACTCCGACGCCCGAGTTCTTGACACACGTACAGCTCGATGGCGTCCCTCGTACTCGATCCAGCCGAGTGTCGAGGAGAGTTCCGTCAAGACGACGGCGTGGTGACGATCTTGATGTTTCACCGGCGCAGGGCTTCGCCTAAGCTTGCGACGGTATAACCGAGGTGGAATATGGTGGAGGGGGCACCGCACGGCTAAGGAACGATCTTACGATCAACTTGTGTGTTCCAAGGTGCCCCTGCCCGTATATAAAAGGAGCCAAGGGGAGGGGCGGCCGGCCAAGCTTGGCGCCAGGAGTCCTACTCCCTGGGAGTAGGATTCCCCCAATCCTAGTTGGACTAGGATTCCGGAGGGGAAAGAGAGAGAGGGGCGGCCCCTTCTCCTAGTCCTAGTAGGACTAGGGAAGGGGGGGCGCTGCCAGCCTTGGGCTGCCCTCCTCCTTTCCACTAAGGCCCATCGAGGCCCATTTACCTCCGGGGTTCCGGTAACCTCCGGTACTCAGTAAATTCCGTTTTCGCCGGAACCATTCGAACTCCAAACATAGGCTTCCAATATATCAATCTTTATGTCTCGACCATTCCGAGACTCCTCGTCATGTCCGTGATCACATCCGGGACTCGAACTCCTTGGTACATCAAAATACATAAACTCATAATAACCGCCATCGAAACCTTAAGCGTGCGGACCCTACGGTTCGAGAACAATGTAGACATGACCTAGAACCATTCACGGTCAATAACCAACAGCGGACCTGGATGCCCATATTGGTTCCTACATATTCTACGAAGATCTTTATCGGTCGATCCGCATAACAACATCGTTGTTCCCTTTGTCATCGGTATGTTACTTGCCCGAGATTCGATCGTCGGTATCCAATACCTAGTTCAATCTCGTTACGGTAAGTCTCTTTACTCGTTCCGTAATACATCATCTCACAACTAACTCATTAGTTGTAGTGCTTGCAAGGCTTCAATGATGTGCATTACCGAGAGGGCCCAGAGATACCTCTCCGACAATCGGAGTGACAAAACCTAATCTCGAAATCGCCAACCCAACATCTGCCTTTGGGGACACCTGTAGTACTCCTTTATAATCACCCGATTCGTTGTGACGTTTGGTAGCACCAAAGTGTTCCTCCGCAAGCGGAGTTGCATAATCTCATAGTTACAGAACATGTATATGTCATGGATAAAAGCAGTAGCAACATACTAAGCGATCGTGTGCTAAGCTAAGGGAATGGGTCATGTCAATCAGATCATTCTACTAATGATGTGACCTCGTTAATCAAATAACAACTCCTTGTTCATGGTCAGGAAACATAACCATCTTTGATTAACAAGCTAGTCTAGTAGAGGCATACTAGTGACATGTTGTTTTGTCTATGCATTCACACATGTATCATGTTTCCGGTTAATACAATTCTAGCATGAATGATAAACATTTATCATGAAATAAGGAAATAAATAATAACTTTATTATTGCCTCTAGGGCATATTTCCTTCAACAAATTCTTCCTATGTAGCGCTGATTTGTTGAGAAAGTAATGAATCGCGCTCCTTCTGAAGATCTTCATAATCCACTCTTAGCTTCTCAAGATCTTGCTTTCTTTGAAGAAATTCATAAGAAAGCTTCTCGTGATCAGATAAGAGAGTGTTATGATGACCTTGAAGGGTGTCAAACTTGGGCTGAAGTCTCTGAAGACTCTCAGCCAAACCTTTTGGCTGATCATTTCTTCACCCAACATATCATCGCTCTTATTTAGCATGCATTGAACTTTTTCCAAAGCTCTTTGTTGTTTAGTGGTAAGGGAAGCAAGTTTGACATATCTGGGTCCAAATTCATCTCCAGATTCATCATCACTGGACTCTGATAGGTAGCATTCGGTTACCTTAGCACTTTTTGCCATAAGGCATGGTGAAGAAGATGATGATTCTGGTTCGAATGTCATCGCATTGAGAGATTCCTTGTAATCCTCAAACCAAGGATCATGACGTGTTCGATGACCTTCATAGACCTCGAGAGTCGGTCCCAGATTAGTTTCGCGTGATTGAGATGCATGACGTTCCTGAACTGATTTTGGGACAAACAGGAGCAGATGACATCCCTTGCTGTGAGGTTGAGTAGAGTGTACTTGCAAATGTCATCAGCCTCCGCCATCTTGCATAGATCGGTAAGACCAATCTCAGTGACGGTCCACAGTTCGCTGTCCATAGCCATGAGTCGCTTCTTCATCATGGCCTTCCACCGAGGATACTCATGACCGTCAAAGATGGGGCAGGATACATTCCTCATTCCTGCAGTCAACATAACTAAAACTCCAGGCGGTTAAACCAAAATCACACAGAACAAGGCAGTACCTTGCTCTGATACCAATTGAAAGTGCGTTATATTGACTAGAGGGGGGGTGAATAGGCGATTTTTATGAATTCTTCGCTGAGGAATTTGCTGGTGAGGAAATTCCTAAATGAAGAACTACTTGCAGCGGAATAAGTACTCAAAAGTAAACATAGCAGAACACAAGCATAGTCATCATGATGAAATGAAGACAAGCACAGAGTATAAAAAGCGTAAGCACAGGATAACACAGGATGAAGACGGACAGACTGAAGAAATTGAACTGAGGAAATTGAGAAAGTCTTTAGTCAAAGTCTTCAAACCGATATGAACAAGCACACAACAACAGAAATGAGGAAATGAAAGAGTTGAGGAAATAGAACCAGTAAGCTTGGTGAAGACAAGGATATGGTAGACCAGTTCCAACTGCTGTCTCAGTTATACGTCTGGTTGGAGCAGCTAGGTATTTAAACCTGAGGACACACAGTCCTCACCGTATTCTCCTTGAGCTAAGGTCACAGGGACCTCGCCCAATCACTCGTGGTAAGTCTTCAGGTGACTTCCAAACCTTCACAGACTAGGTCACTCGGCGATCCACAATTCCTCTTGGATGCTCTAGACCTTGACGCCTAACCGTCTGGAAGAAGCACAGCCTTCAAAGGTAACAAGCGTCGGATCCACGCAGGATCAATCTCTTCAGTGATGCTCAATCACTTTGGGTTGTAGGTGTGTTGGGTTTGGATTTTCCTCACTTGATGATTTTCGCTCAAAGTCCTCGGAGGATGGGATGCTCTCAAATGACAAGTGTCAGTTTTTTTTCGGAGCAGCCAACCAGCTAGTGGTTGTAGGGGGCGGCTATTTATAGCCTAGGGAGCAGTCCGACATGATAAGACATAAATGCCCTTCAATGATATGACCGTTAGGTGGGTAGATATTTTGGGACTGTTGGCGCATGGCACAGCAACGGTCGGAATTTTGACTCTCAAATTCCTCAGGGCTATCATGTTCCTCACTGTGTAGGCAATCCGCACTGGCGAATTCCTAACTCCTCAGTCAGGACAAATTCCTCAGAGACCAGAAGAACTTCGTCTCTTTCACTGAAGAATATGATTGAACTGTATGAGATTTCCAATGGCTTCACTCGAAGGGATTGGTAGGTGTAGGATTTTGAGTTGAGCATCACATGGAAATTTTTCCTTATTATTTCCTCGACCCCCTTTAATAGTACGGTGTTTCCTATGACTCAAGAAGGGGAAAATGAAACTACGAAAACAAAATTCTTCACGCTTCATGTTCCTCGAATGATTTGCCAAGTCTTCAAGGTCACGCCAATTTCTTCACTTTCAAAGTCTTCAGAAATCCAAAGTCTTCAGTTGAAGAACTTCATTTTTAGGGGTCGACTTTCTCTGTAAATATCAAACTCCTCATAGACTAATAGACATGTGTACACTCACAAACGCATCAGTCCCTTAACCTATAAGTCTTCAATACACCAAAATCACTAAGGGGCACTAGATGCACTTACAGCACCTTCCAATCCTTCGAAGGGCTCCTGGGAGGCCAAAGGTACTCCATCAAATTTCATCGGTACAAGGAGTGTATTGTCAAACCTTAAATAATCAACTGCCAAACAAAAAAGATAAACTAATTTTTATGCAATGTTTGATTCCACCCTAAATGGTCATTAGAGCTTAAACTTCTACTAAATATTTTTTTCTTTTTTTGATGATAACTATTGAGTTTATTAGTTTTGTAGTACATGGGTAGCTTAATAGTTTCCTGAAGTAGCTTAAAGATAATTTGGCTAAATACATGTTGTAGTTTTTATTTCAAGCAAGAGATTATTCATTATATATAATGAGAGTACAAGGTAGATATAACTTTTGTGGTTGTTGTAACAAAAAAAAGTCCGATTAGCACTACACTAGGCTGCTTGATACGAGTTTTCGAATGGAACTAGCACGCGATGCTACCATGACGACACCACCGGTCCACCACTCGGACCTTGCTGGCCTTCCTTGCCATGGTCTCTCTCGCCAGTTCAAGATATAGGGAGGATGGATCAATATTCTCGGGAGACCGGAGTGGTAGGGATGTGGTCGACGGACCAACAATTGGACCACCCGCATTGTATGTTGCTGGCTTGCAAGCTAGGGTTCGGAAAGATCAGGCTAAGATGATGGAACATACATGTCACGAAGAAAGATGGGTGAGTCTTAAGAAAGATGGGAAAGTTGAGGCCTTTGAAACATTGGGTGGCGATGCTTTGAGACAATGTTATTAACTGATTATGATTTGTGCTGCTGCTCAAGATGTTCACACTGCTACATCGAACTTCCATTGTTGCCTTCATGGGCGTTTTAGCGGTCATATATTGTTAGTTTGCATTCTTTTGCTACTGAATTGCTAGATGTTGGCTCTTTTGAACTTGTTAGGCTAGTGGTTAGGTGCCATCAGGTTTTTGCACCATAGTGCATGCGTTGACGCAGTCGATGCACGGTGGGTCTCTTGTTAGTGCTTTAAACCCATTTCTTCCGGTTCTCATTTCCTCGATACCTTTGTATCCTCGGCAGATGTATATCCCTTATGAGGACTATTGGAAATGGCTGGGATTAGGCTGTTCACAAAAAAAAAAGGAATGCTTACACTTTTCGATGAACATAATGCTTACACTTTTCGATGAACATAATGATTTTGTTTTTGATTCGTGAAGTATTTATTTCACGCTTAGGAACAGAGGAATTGTATCACTAATCATTACGTAGTCTAATATGAATATATGATAAAAGAATATCAATTACTTGATCTGCTGCACATATGGATGGCTTGTTCATCAACAATGTGCAATCAACAAGACATGCACGCACACTGATGCAAATTCCGCACTTTCCGTCACACACACGCACACTCGGTCCTCACGTGCAACAACGCCGTCGGCGGGGCAGGGCATGCCACTTCCATGTCGCCGCCGAACAGCTCCTCCCATGTGCATTGGAAGCTGCCGTCATCCTCCTCCACCGTCTCGACGCCTTGGTGGACGTCGCCATGTTCGCCGGCTAAGGACTCCTCCAATGTACAGTCGCTGCCATGCTCGGCCGCCTTAGTATTTCCCTGGAGCGCCAGTCCTAATTCTGGAAGCATGTCCGTGAAAAACCCGCCTGGATCCACGCTGCCATCGTCCACTACTCCGGGGGGCAACGTCTCGTCGTGTTGGTCGGACATGAACGAACGCTCGAACTCCCGAAGCGTCCCGCCGGCTTCTTCTTCTTGGATGGTCATTTCTTGGCGGCGTGGGGTTTTGGGACGTGGAGCCTCTGGATGTTGGACCTCGGCGGCCGCCTTCCTCTTCCTCTTGGAACCGGGGGCGTTGATTACCGACGCGTAGGTAATCTCCCTCTTGTGGGGTGAGACGTAGATCTTGCATAGCACCAGTCCGGCCGCACCGTCTTGTTCGTCGTCGTGGTCGAGGCCGTACTCCTTCATGCACCACCCAACCCTGGTTCTAGCTGCTCCAGGCCTCTTGATCCCAAAGGAAAGATGGTCGATGAGGCCGACCCGTTTACCTTGAGTGTCTAGCACGGGCTTGCTCTTCTCCGAGTGCCAGTTGTAACCCTCATCGTCGTCGATGACGCGCTGTCGCCTTCCGCTGCGGCCACCTTTGGTCTCGTGACGACGGACCGGCGAGAAGAAGTACCACACGCCTCCTTTCCCGTCGTCCTTGTCGGAGCCAGGCGCGTGGGCACGGTTCTCGATGAGGTCCCCGGGTGGCGCGGAGTAGACGTCGGCTTCGTGAATGAAGCTGCTGAAGCGACCGCGGTCTGCTCCGGCGATCTTCTGACGGAGGAACTGGTTGATGAGCTCGTGATCCTGGGGACTGAAGGTGGAGCCGACGGGAAAGAGCTCGTCATGGCCGGCCATATTGAATCGCCTTCCCTTGATCAGAGCTAGCTAGCGGACGTACTTCTCTCCTTGATCGGAAGGAACTACGTAGCTATGGAAGGTCCGTAGGTGCGCAACCCTAGCTAGGTAGGTATATATGGATGGATCGCGACACAGGGCTATGTACGTGCCTTCCTTGATCAATACACTACTAGAGTGCTTCGGACTCAGGAGCGTCTTCAGTTCGTATACGGATTGCTACCGTACGCATCTAGTGTATTGTATTGTATATACGTACTTCTCTCCTTGTATCGTAAGCGTAGAACGACCGTAAGCTGAGATTCAGGCATTCAGCTCTTGGAAACGCACGCGAGTCTCCATCCATGCACTGCACGATCTCTCTGTCAAGCGGACGCAAACGATCGATCTAATCCAATGGATTTCTCTCTGTCAAACGCACGGCTTCGCCACGCAAACATCGATCTAATCATCTTAATTAATTGTGCTTCCCGTCTTCAGTTCATATCCTAATTGCTAGCGCAGTTCATGTTGCTAAGGGATTGGGTTTGCAATTGCATGCGACGTCCATGTTCAACTCTCGGGTGTACTACACACGATTTTGCAAAAAAAAAAAACTGAAAACATTTGATGAAACCAAATCCAAAAAATCTGAAATTTTGAGGCATTAAACTTCATCAAATGTTTGAGCATCTTGCAAAATTTCAGCCAAGAAATTGGAGCATCTGTTGACACCCGATTTTGGCATGGTCAAGAGCATAATTAAGAAGGCCTCAAATAGAAAAGTGTTCAAAGTGAGAAAGTTTTGTATCATCAAAAGAAGAAACTTTGATATTTGGGCGGTGGTCATCCGATCTCATCTCTAGAGACAAAGTTGTGTTCGAAGTACTGAGATTTCGTATCCAAAACACTGTTCGGCTGCTTACGGCCCCAAGACGGCCTCTTGTGGAAAACTAATCTACATGAATTGTCTTCGAATCGTCGAAACGATCGATTTTGATATAAAAGTCGTCCCGATCTGAGGTCGTATGCAAAAGTTAGAGTCTGCACTGCGCGACCGTGTAGTGAGCAAAATAAGTCGGTCGGGCCAGACACACATGTGACTATGTCTGATGAGTTGCGTGAATAATTACCTATTTTGCGCGAGCGATTTGGACCTGAAAGTGGCATCGAATCGAAAAATGTTTAACACAAAAGTTGTTGGTCTCATCGAAACGAGTAAATATGCTTTTTGGCATTTCATCGAAGGTCGTTTACTACCTCAAAAGTGACCCGCGAGGTGCAGCCAGGTTATAAACCGAACAATTTTGGAAAGTTCGGATTCCGAGTTGGAACCGAACTAGGGTTTTGAACGTGAATTCTAACCTTCCCTTGCACGGAAAGTCCATCTGCCTCTTATATACATGAGGGGTGACGGTCGATTAAACAACACAATCGAACAAATCAATCTACCAACTTTATCTTTTATCTTTTCTCTTTAACCCTAGTTCTTCTTCTTCTTCTCGTTCTTCATCCGTTCTTCATTTGCAGGGGAGTGAACCTCGAGGCCCTAGGGGCGATCAGGTCGACCTAAGCCAGCCCATAGCCGCTGCGTGCCTTGATGGGGTCCCTCCCGGGTGTGTGGGGTTTCGGGTCTACAAAAGCACCCGCCGGATTGCTTGCGTACCGCGCTTCCTGCCGGATCTCCTTCGACGTGAGCTGCGGTGCATCACCCCCGGCGTTGAGGGTACACGGTGACGTGTTCGTGTGCGGACATACTTTTTGGCGTCTCCGCTGGGAATGAAGCTTTGAACAGTCTCTAGCCCGTTCTTGCTACAAATAGATCTTCATTTAGAGTTTGCAATCTACAGAGGTAATATGAATATCCAATTCCCTACTGTAGATGCAAATAATTCATATGGATTTACTAGATCGTTCAATGAGTATAATCTATCGGCCAACGCTGGTTTTTTCAATCATGCATCTAATTACGTGCAAAGGTCGATTCAAAGTAATTTACATACTTCAACTTCTTATGATACTAGTAACATGCACCATATGTACTCCAACTCTCATGCATCGGCAACCCCACAAATAGTTACACTAGTGCAGAATCGGCCTTTAGTGCCGGTTCGTAACAGCCTTTAGTGCCGGTTTGCCAACCGGCACTAAAGAGTGGGGACTAAAGCCCCCCCCTCCTTAGTACTGGTTCGTCACGAACCGGCGCTAAAATTCCACCACGTGGCACGAGCCAGGCCCGGGTGCGCGTAGGACATTAGTATCGGTTGGTAACACCAACCAGTACTAAATATTTAGGGAGGGTTTTGATTTATTTTCCATTCAATTTTTTTTTGTTTGCTGGTATTTCACGATACTACAAATTGTACACGTTAATTATTCGCACATACACATGTATATACATATACAATTTCTCCTACATATGTTGCCTTTGGTGCCTCCGGAGCACGATGACAAGTGGTTCATGGGGGCGGTAGCGGGTAATAGTATTCTCCTTTGAGATCTATGACCTGGTCGAGCAAAAATCCGGCTATTTCCTCTTGAAGTGCTAGTATGCGGTCCGATGGTAGGAGCTTATCCTGCACCGATCTGAACTGTTAAGAAGGAGATCAATATGCATGTGTGTTAGTTGTGTGACTAGATATCGATAATAGTGTGAATAGTGTTTTGACTAACGTACCCAATCTTGTCTATCAGATCTGCTCCTTTCACACGTCTGAAGGAAATATACCCTAGAGGCAATAATAAAGTTATTATTTATTTCCTTATATCATGATAAATGTTTATTATTCATGCTAGAATTGTATTAACCGGAAACATAATACATGTGTGAATACATAGACAAACATAGTGTCACTAGTATGCCTCTACTTGACTAGCTCGTTAATCAAAGATGGTTATGTTTCCTAACCATAGACATGTGTTGTCATTTGATTAATGGGATCACATCATTAGGAATGTGATTGACATGACCCATTCCGTTAGCCTAGCACGTGATCGTTTAGTATACTGCTATTGCTTTCTTCATGACTTATACATGTTCCTGTAACTATGAGAATTATGCAAATCCTGTTTACCGGAGGAACACTTTGGGTACTACCAAAAGTCACAACGTAACGGGGTGATTATAAAGGAGTACTACAGGTGTCTCCAAAGGTACATGTTGGGTTGGCGTATTTCGAGATTAAGTTTTGTCACTCCGATTGTCGGAGAGGTATCTCTGGGCCCTCTCGGTAATGCACATCACTATAAGCCTTGCAAGCAATGTAGCTAATGAGTTAGTTATGGAATGATGCATTACATAACGAGTAAAGAGACTTACCGGTAACTAGATTGAACTAGCTATTGGGATACCGACGATCGAATCTCGGGCAAGTAACATACCGATGACAAAGGGAACGACGTATATTGTTATGCGGTTTGACCGATAAAGATCTTCGTAGAATATGTGGAAGCCAATATGAGCATCCAGGTTCGCTATTGGTTATTGACCGAGAATAGTTCTAGGTCATGTCTACATTGTTCTCGAACCCGTAGGGTCCGCACGCTTAAGGTTTCGATGACAGTTATATTATGAGTTTATGAGTTTTGATGTACGGAAGGAGTTCGGAGTCCCGGATGAGATCGGGGGCATGACGAGGAGTCTCGAAATGGTCGAGACGTAAAGATCGATATATTGGACGACTATATTCGGAGTTCGGAAAGGTTCCGAGTGATTCGGGTATTTTTCGGAGTACCGGAGAGTTACGGGAATTCGCCGGGGAGTATATGGGCCTTATTGGGCCATACGGGAGTAGAGGAGAGAGGCCGAAAGGAAGGAGGCGTGCAGCCCCCCTCTGGTCCGAATTGGACAAGGGGTGCGGCCCCCTTTTCCTTCCTCCTCTCCCCCTCTTTCCCCCTTCTCCTACTCCAACAAGGAAGGAGGGAGTCCTACTCCCGGTGGGAGTAGGACTCCCCTTGGCGCGCCCCTACTAGGCCGCCCGCCCCCTCCCCCCTTGCTCCTTTATATACGGGGGCAGGGGAGCACCTCTAGGTACAACAACAATTGATCCCTTGGATCTCTTAGCCGTGTGCGGTGCCCCCCTCCACCATAATCCACCTCGATAATATCGTAGCGGTGCTTAGGCGAAGCCCTGCGTCGGTAGTACATCAAGATCGTCACCATGCCGTCGTGCTGACGGAACTCTCCCTCGACACTCGGCTGGATCAGAGTTCGAGGGACGTCATCGAGCTGAACGTGTGCTAGAACTCGGAGGTGCCGTAGTTTCGGTGCTTGATCGGTCGGGCCGTGAAGACGTACGACTACATCAACCGCGTTGTTCTAACGCTTCCGCTTTCGGTCTACGAGGGTACGTGGACACACTCTCCCCTCTCGTTGCTATGCATCACCATGATCTTGCGTGTGTGTAGGAAATTTTTTGAAATTACTACGTTCCCCAACAGTGGCATCCGAGCCTAGGTTTTATGCGTTGATGTTATATGCACGAGCAGAACACAAGTGAGTTGTGGGCGATACAAGTCATACTGCTTACCAGCATGTCATACTTTGGTTCAGCGATATTGTTGGATGAAGCGGCCCGGACCGACATTACGCGTACGCTTACGCGAGACTGGTTTTACCGCCGTGCTTTGCACACAGGTGACTAGCGGGTGTCTGTTTCTCCAACTTTAGTTGAACCGAGTGTGGCTACGCCCGGTCCTTGCGAAGGTTAAAACAGCACTAACTTGACGAACTATCGTTGTGGTTTTTGATGCGTAGGTAAGAACGGTTCTTGCTAAGCCCGTAGCAGCCACGTAAAACTTGCAACAACAAAGTAGAGGACGTCTAACTTGTTTTTGCAGGGCATGTTATGATGTGATATGGTCAAGACGTGATGAGATATAAGTTGTTGTATGAGATGATCATGTTTTGTTGAAGTTATCGGCAACTAGCAGAAGCCCTATGGTTGTCTCTTTGTTGCATAAGATGCAAGTGCCAAATAATTGCTTTACTTTATCGCTATACGATAGCAATAGTTGCAAGAGTAATAGTTGGCGAGACGACCATGTGACGACACATTGATATAGATCAAGATGATGAAGATCATGGTGTCGTGCCGGTGACGATAGAGATCATGACAGTACTTTGGAGATGGAGATCAAAGGCGCAAGATGATCATGGCCATATCATGTCACATATTTTGATTGCATATGATGTTTATCTGTTATACATCTTATTCTGTTTTGTTTGACGGTAGCATTTTAAGATGATCTCTCACTAATTATCAAGAAGTGTTCTCCCTGAGTATGCACCGTTGTGAAAGTTCTTTGTGCTGAGACACCACGTGATGATCGGGTGTGATAGGCTCTACGTTCAAATACAACGGTGCAAAACAGTTGCACACGCGAATACTCAGTTAAACTTGACGAGCCTAGCATATACAGATATGGCCTCGAACACGGAGACCGAAAGGTCGAACGTGAATCATATAGAAGATATGATCAACATAGTGATGTTCACCATTGAAAACTACTCCATCTCACGTGATGATCGGACATGGTTTAGTTGATTTGGATCACGTGATCACTTAGATGACTAGAGAGATGTCTGTCTAAGTGGGAGTTCTTAAGTAATATTATTAATTGAACTTAAATTTATCATGAACTTAGTCCTGGTAGTATTTTGCAAATTATGTTGTAAATCAATAGCTTGCATTGTTGCTTTCATATGTTTATTTTGATATGTTCCTAGAGAAAATTGTGTTGAAAAATGTTAGTAGCAATGATGCGGATTGGATCCGTGTTCTGAGGTTTATCCTCATTGCTGCACAGAAGAATTATGTCCTTAATGCACCGCTAGGTGAAAGACCTATTGCAGGAGCAGATGCAGACGTTATGAATGTTTGGCTAGCTCAATATGATGACTACTTGATAGTTTAGTGCACCATGATTAACGGCTTAGAATCGGGACTTCAAAGTCGTTTTGAACGTCATGGACCATATGAGATGTTCCAGGAGTTGAAGTTAATATTTTAAGAAAATACCCGAGTTGAGAGATATGAAGTCTCCAACAAGTTCTATAGCTAAAAGATGGAGGAGAATCGCTCAACTAGTGAGCATGTGCTCAGATTATGCAGGTACTTCAATCGCTTGAATCAAGTGGGAGTTAATCTTCCAGATAAGATAGTGATTGACAGAATTCTCTAGTCACCATCACTAAGTTACTAGAACTTTGTGATGAACAATAGTATGCAAGGGATGACGAAAACGATTCCCGAGCTCTTCGTGATGTTGAAATCGACGAAGGTAGAAATCAAGAAAGAGCATCAAGTGTTGATGGTTGACAAGATCACTAGTTTCAAGAGAAGGGCAAAGGGAAAGAAAGGGAACTTCAAGTGGAAAGACAAGCAAGTTGTCACTCCTGCGAAGAAGCCCAAAGCTGGACCATAGCCTGAAACTGAGTGCTTACACTGCAAAGGAAATGGTCACTGGAAGCGAAAATGCCCTGAATATTTGGTGGATAAGAAAGATGGCAATGTGAACAAGGGTATATTTGATATACAGGTTATTGATGTGTGCCTTACTAGTGTTTATAGTAGCCCTTGAGTATTTGATACTTGTTCAGTTGCTAAGATTAGTAACTCGAAACAGGAGTTACAGAATAAACAGAGACTAGTTGAAGGGTGGAGTGATGATGAGTGTTGGAAGTAGTTCCAAGATTGATATGATCATCATCGCACACTCCCTATACTTTCGGGATTAGTGTTAAACCTAAATAAATGTTATTTGGCGTTTGCGTTGAGCATGAATATGATTTGATCATGTTTATTGCAATATAGTTATTCATTTAAAGTCAGAGAATAATTGTTGTTCTGTTTACATGAATAAGACCTTCGATGGTCATACACCCAATGAACATAGTTTGTTGGATCTCGATCGTAGTGATGCACATATTCATAATATTGATGCCAAAAGATGAAAAGTTAATAATGATAGTGCAACTTATTTGTGGCAATCGCTGCTTGGGTCATATCGGTGTAAAGCGCATGAAGAAACTCCATAAAGATGGATTTTTGGAATCACTTGGTTATGAATCATTTGATGCTTGCGAACCGTGCCTTTTGGGCAAGATGACTAAAACTCCGTTCTCCGGAACAATGGAACAAGCTCTTGACTTATTGGAAATAATACATCTTGATGTATGCAATCCAATGAGTGTTGATGCTCGTGGCAAGTATCGTTATTTTCTGACCTTCACAAGATGATTTGAGCAGATATGGGTATATCTACTTGATGAAACATAAGTCTGAAATAGTTGAAAGGTTCAAAGAATTTCAGAGTAAGTGGAAAATCATCGTAACAAAAAATAAAGTTTCGCGATCTGATCGTGGAGACGAATATTTGAGTTCGAGTTTGGTCTTCAATTAAAACAATGTGGAATAGTTTCACAGCTCACGCCACCTGGAACACCACAACGTTATGGTGTGTCCGAACGTCGTAACCGCACTTTATTTGATATGGTGCGATCAATGATGTCTCTTACTGAAAGTGCAACTAATCCCCGGGTGGTTTTGGTAATTAATAACAACATATATATCATTGAACTAATCATTTCTTGAGAATATTTCAGAAAGTTCAAGTGATATGGGTATGGCAATGATTGATGATGTGGACCCTCAAAATGCTAAGGAAAACATTGGCAAAAGCTCAAGACTCCATTTTGGTTTAGTGATCCAAGATCACATTGAGTCCATAGGAAAGCCAATACTATTAAAGGGATGAGGTTATGATGATGACCTGGTTGCTCTAAGTGCTTAGTGATTTATCCTCAAACTATCGACAATCTGTCACTCCAACATAAACTCATAAGTAATCTCGGTCCCACGATTTCAAACTCAGTCACACCGAGATGAACCACCTCACCATATACCCAAACCCTAAGAATCTTGGATTTTCCGATTCCAAACTCGGTCATACGAAATTGGTGTTGCCAACCTTCAGAACCTACGTACTCAAATCGGTGTCACCGAGATGAGAAAGTCGGTCCCACCGAGATTGGCAAACCCTAGACTTTGGAAGAATCGGACTAACCGAGATTGTATTTTCGGTCCCACGAAAATCCCAACGTTCACAAGATTTGAACTTTCGGTCTGACCGAGTTGTCAACTTGGTCCGACCGAAATTGGTCAAATGTGTGTAACAGTTGGATTTTGTGTGGAGGCTATAAATACCCTCCACCTCCTCTTCATTCGTGGAGAGAGCCATCGAAAGAACTACCACTCCTACCTTACATTTCTGAGAAGAAAACTACCTACCCTTGTGTTGAGATCAAGTTATTCCACTCCCACCATATGAAACTTGATTTCTAGCCTTCCCAAGTTGCTTTCCACTCAATCCCTTCTTCCACCATAGCCAAATCAGTGAGGAGAGTTGAGTGTTGGGGAGATTATCATTTGAAGCACAAGAGCAAGGAGTTCATCATCACCAACCCCATCTATTACCTTTTGGAGGTGGTGCCTCCTAGATTGGTTAGGTGTCGCTTGGGAGCCTCCGTCATGATGTGGAGTTGAACCAAGGAGTTTGTAAGGGCAAGGAGATCGCCTACTTCGTGAAGATCTACCCCGAGTAAGGCTAGTCCTCCGTGGGCGTAAGCCATGATGGCATAGACAAGGTTGCTTCTTCGTGGACCCTTCGTGGGTGGAGCCCTCCGTGGACTCATGCAGGCCGTTACCCTCCGTGGGTTGAAGTCTCCATCAACGTGGATTGACGATAGCACCACCTATCGGAACCACGAGAAAAAATCTCCGTGTCTCCATTGCGTTTGCTCTTCTCCACCTCTCATTTTCTATCGTGCAATTTACTTTCCGCTGCCACAACTCTAGAATTGCATGTGTAGGGTGATACTTGACTTGGATATCATTGTGAACTTGCTAAGAATCTACTCCAATCAAAAGGCTAAACTTTTAAGTTGTCAAGTAGTCTAATCACCCCCTCTAGACATACTTCCGATCCTACAAGTGGTATCGAGCTTTGGTCTCCATTGGATTGGTTTTCATTGCATTGGATTCCATAAGCTTGGTTTCACAACCTAGGAGAGTATGGCGTCTAGTGAGGTAATTTCCGTGAGGTCCTTACTTTGATGGTTCAAATTTTGCTAGTTGGAAGCACAAAATGAAAATGCATATTCTTGGACATAACCACGCCGCATGGGGCATTATTTGTGTTGGCTTGCAAGGTGAGTTCTTGAGGAAGGAAAAGTTCCGGATCGCGAAGCTCTGCGGATGAGTTGCGGATGTTCTGAACAATGCTCAAGCTTGTGACATTCTCTTCAATGCTTTGTGTCCCGAGGAGTTCAACAAGATCAGCCGTCTTGAGAATGCAAAAGAGATTTGGGATACTTTGGTGAAATGCACGAAGGTACCGAGTCCGTGAAGGAATCAAAGCTAGATGTTCTTCAAGGTCGACTTGACAAGTTCAAGATGAAGGAAGGTGAAGGGGTCGCTGAAATGTACTCTAGGCTTGCTCTCATCACCAATGAGATGGCAGGCTTAGGAAGTGAAGAAATGACCGACCGATTCATCATCAAGAAGATTCTCAGAGCTTTGGATGGAAAGTATGACACCGTGTGCACTTTGATTCAAATGATGCCAAATTACAAAGATCTCAAGCCTACCGAAGTCATTGGAAGGATTGTTGCTCATGAGATGACACTTAAAGATAAGGAAGAGCTTCACAACAAGTCAAGTGGTGCTTACAAAGCTGCAGTTGAAGCTCCCACATCCTCAAGTGACAAGCTAGTTTCCAATGAAGAGATAAGCCTAATGGTGAAGAACTTCAACAAATTCTACAAGAGTAGAAGCAAGGAAAGAAGCTCAAAGTCTAGATCATATGATGAAAAGAGATCTTCTAGTTGTGATCGAAACTGCTACAATTGTGGACGACCCGGACACTACTCAAATGAGTGTTCGACTCCCCACAAGAGAAGAGAAGAATCTCCAAGAAGAAGAAGCTCAAGAGAAGAGTCGCCTCGAAAAGAGAGAAGGAGCAGAGATGATCGTTATGAACGAAGATCCTCTTGGAGAAGCAAGGATTCGGAAAGGAAAGACAAGTCATCAAGGAGCTACACAAGAAGAAAACATCAAGCTCATGTTGGTGAATGGGTTTCGGCTCCGACTCGACAATCACTCGAAAGAAGCTATCACTCCAACTCCGAATCTGATCAAGATGAAGGTGTTGCGGTCTTGCTCTCGTGTCCTCCAACTCCAACTCCTATGACATATTTGATTCACCAAATGAGGGAATTGGAAGATGCTTCATGGCAAAAGGCCCCAAGGTATCACACCCTGAGTTTATTGACTTTGATAGTGATGAGGATGACTTGCTTGGTGAAGATGAGCTTTTACATGATAAATCTAGTGAGCTTAGTAATGATGAACATGCTAGTAGTCTTTATAGTCGAGAAGAGTCGAATGACAATGCTATGAAGGAGATTGAGCGTCTAACTAAAGAACTAAACACTCTTAAGTTAGCTCATGAAACAACTCAAGAAGATCATAGAGAGCTCCTAAGATCTCATGAGAAGCTACGCTTGAGAAGCTCAATCTAGAGCAAGAACATGAGTTTCTAAAAGCTATCAATGACGATCTTGAAAGAAGAGTTCTTCATATCTTGCCAAACGACTTCTCTTGTCTAATTTCTTGCCACCTATCAAAACTAAGCATGACAAGCATAAGAAAAATTCTTCATCTAGTAGTAACAATAATCATGCTAAATCAAATGTTGTTACTTCTAGTAATTCTCTTGATTCCACTAACAATGTTTCAAGCCAAGTTTCACTTGAGCAAGAAAATAGTTTATTGAAAGGGATTATAGAGAAGGTGTCTATAAGAGTCTTGCCGAAGCAAGAGCTTTGAGAAATTGTTCGCAAGCAAGGAAGACACGGAAGAATCAAGGAATTGGTTTTGAGCGAAGGTTCAACACCGAGGGTGTTGAATGGGAAGAAGGTCAATATCCCACTCCAAAGTTTGTTTCTCAAAAGGAGAAGTATGATCCTACTTCTTCCAATGTGGAACAAGCTCAAGATGACCTTCCACCACAAGACCACAAGCTAAAAGGCAAGGACAAGCTTCAAGAGGAGATTGATGCATTCATTGAAGCACCCAAGGCCATGGTCAAGTGGGTTCCCAAGGAAACTTCAAGTTCTACTTCAACAAGCTCAACGACTACCCCAAGGATTCCCATCAAGATGATGTGGATCCCGAAGAAGAAGAACTAGAGAGTTCTTGAGGGTGACTCCGCCAATATACCTCACTCACATTCATTTATGGCAAGGACTTGTGCAATCAACTTCCACATCTTGCACTAGTTCATGGAGTCACAAATCCTCATGTTGGTAAGTCAAGGGACAAGGTAATCATTGCTTTCATGGACATCATCTATTGTGTACTTCAATCTATGTCCATGGATATCCTTGTTTGTTCCTTGTGGGACTAACCCATGTAGGTATTGAAAGTGCCCGAATCCAAAGGATTGCTCCCAACTCTTGGTGATCTTCATCAACATTGAGCATCCACATCTTCAACATCTACATGAAGTCTTCTCGACAACCCAAGGTTAGTTTGACCCTTTAAAGGGGTTCTCACATCAAGGGGAGCTTTGCTCTAAAGATTTGAGCTAAAGCATCTTCTAATGATGTGAACACATTAATGCTTTATGGAAAAGTGGTAACCCCACTTGTGCTTAAACGATGAGTATGACCTATGATCAAATGTTCTCATTTGACTCCTAAGTCAATATACTCATATATAGATGACCTAGTCATCGCCAAATTGTGTGCTAGTTGCTAAGTGTTTTGTTTGTGCATGTTTGACACATATTTCATTTGCTATCTTATTGTGTGAGCATGTTGGATGCATGATTTTATCCATTCAAGGACATCCATTTGTTGCTTTGGTCTTTTGGTTCTCTTTCTTTTGACCAAATGGATGGACAAGAATGCCTAAGTTCCTCCCCTAGCTATCTATGCTTTCTTGTCTCAAACTCTATTCATGCTTATATATCACAAACTTTGAACAAGACTTTTTGGACGAGACCGAGTGAGGAGCACTCGGAGCCACCGATCCGTCAAAAGCCTAACTTCCAAAACCTTCTAAGTACTTTCGGTCAAACCGATATATTCAAATCGGACGGACCGAAATCACTTGGATTGATCTAGGTTTTCACCTCGGTGAAACCGAGTTACAAATTCGGCGTGACGAAATGTGTAATCGCACTGCAGATTAACCATCTCGGTCCCACCGAGTTTTCCAACTTCGGTCCCACCGACACCGAAGGGTATATATACCCGAGGACAGAGCGCGTTGATTACTTCTTCAAACGCTTCGCCCTCAAACCCTTCGCTGCCGTCGCCTTGGTCTCCGGATCGTCTCCGCCGTCGCCTGTGCGCCCTCGCCGTGGGTCTCCATCGCCGTCAACGGTCTCTCTCATCGCGCCGTTGCCGCCGTAGTGAAGCTCCACCGCATTGGGTGAGTTTCATCCCTCTCGTGCTCCAATCGCTGATTCAATGCACGATAGGCGTTGTCAAATTTCTTGCCAAGATTGAAATCTCCCTATCCAGCCGTTTAGATCATAGAACAAAATTCGAGTGAAAATTTTAGGGTTAGGTTTCCGCGAACACATCTCGGTGTGACCGATTCGACATTTTCGGATGACCGATTTGGCCTCTGGTCATTGCCTTTGCACTTTTCGGTTAAACCGAAGTTGTGCAATCGGTAAGACCGAAGTGAAGATTTAGTGAAACCCTAGTGCTCTCGGCTAGACCGAAACCCATTTCGGTCAACCGAAAGTGGTGTATGTGGTCTGTTTAGACACTTGGATTCACGAATTTATAGACTCGGTCGAGACGAAATGTATTCTCGTGAAAACCTAAAACTAAAGTTTGAACTCATTCTTTTGCAAAATCCTCTGCAGTTTGTGATAACTCTTCTATTACGCCTATACCTATTCTATTCACAGGTTGTCGGTCATGTCGATGGAAGTAGCAATCGAACAGGTCTGAATTGCCGTTGAGATTCTGAGGCAGCAACAAGTCTGAAGAAAGCAGTTTTTCAGATGATGGAGAGAAAGCACTCCAAGTGGACTGCTGCAGCTGCCACGGGGCCGGAAGAAGAGGAATTCGATGAGGAAGATTCTGATTTTGTTGCGAGATGAGGAGATAACATCTAAGCCAAAAGGCAAGTGGTTGCCAAGAGCTATCAAGGGCAACAGTCAAAGAAAGGCACAAGCAAGGTGACGAAATCCACTGCTGCAAAGAGGCTCAGCATGGGAGAAGAAACCTCCAGCAAGATCAAGAAAACTTCCAAGAGGAAGAGGAAAGTTCATGAAGAAGCTGATGATGATGATTCTGATGAGGAAGCACCCCAGCCTCCTCAGAAGCAGAAGTTGATGGGAGATGCCATCAGGGCAGGAGCACCCACAAAAGCTAAGCCATCAGCTCCAGCAAAGGCAGCCCAAGCCAAACCTGCTGCCAAGCCAAAGAAGACTGTGAGGAACATACCTGCTTCAGAGAAGAAGAAGGACAATGTGCCACTGCGCAGAATCGATGATGAGGCACATGTTTTGCTCAAGCTCGAGATGAAACTGCGGTTCATAATGATGCTCATCCTCGAGCTGAAAATATGAAGGAAAGGAAGGACAAAGGACTCGGCTATGGAGGCAAGTTGATCCATATGCCACGGAAGAAGGACAGCAGATTGACCCAAGATTCCACACTAGAGAGCAACAAGACTTTTATGAGGCAGTCTTGATGGATAAGAAGCCAATTGTTGCTTGACACGGATCGTTGATTGGGAATACATCGACGGTGAAGAGCACGAGACTACTTCCCACATGTGCATGAAAGCTTCACCGCTTGTGGGATTGCGAGTTCGTTGGTCGAAATTGACCGCTTGGAGCGATGAGATGATCATGCGATTCTATGCCACCGCACACTTCTATCCGGATGGCGAAATTGTATGGATGATGAAGGCGTAGATTCCATTCAACTGTTGAAGAATGGAGAGCATTGCTGAATGCACCGATATCAAAGGATGATGATGTTGATGTCTATGGCATTCAAGAAGAATCGAGTCAATGAAGAACATGTACAATGAGGTACCGAGAAGGATGTTGAGATATGGAAGCTTGGTTCGATCTATTATCTTGAGCAGGTCTCCCAACCACCAACACCATTACGAGGCATACTTTGATGCCTAAGTCGAGACCACCGCATGATAAGAGGGTATTCTATCAACATGCTGCACATTCTAGATCGAAGACACCTTTTAAGGTGATGGACACGATAGTAGAGACTATCAAGAGGACAGCAGCAGAGACTGAAGAGGTCGTGTGGGTTTGCTCCGCATATTCAGATGCTCATTAATGCCAAGTTTGGCACGGACACCTACCTGTTGGATAGACCCCACTTGCCACTGCAGCCTGAACACGAAGATAACGAAGTTGTGATGACTGAAGATGCTCCCACATCTGTAGAAGGACATGCTAAGTCTGAAGCTGCCAAACAAGCTAAAGCTGAAAAGGAAGCAGCAGCAAAGCCCAAGAGCGTTGCAGAACAACTTCTTGAAGCCACTCAGAGAATTGAGCTACGCCTGGCCAGCATAGTGCAGTCTCAGGAGAGCCTTGAGAGGATAGTTGAAGATAAGTTCCATGCTCGGGCGTCAAGTGGATGAAGTGCAGGTCACCGTCAACAAGCTTGAGGCGAGACATTCGGAAGCGAAGAGGAGAAGGCGAGAACTCATGAAGGAGATGGAAGGTGATATGGTCCAGATGACTATGAGCATCTGCGGTGCCCACAAAGCCCAGATCAGCTGCTATTCGAAAGGATGAACCTGTGGCTACTACATCAGCACCTCCTACAGCTCCGTCGGTTCCAAAGACCAGCTCCAAGATCCACTCCTCCAGCTCCACAGACTTCAGCAAGCTTTTGCGGATGCAGCTATCTCCACTCCATCGACGCAGACAGGAGCCGCCAGCAGAGTCCCGAGTGACGATTAGCTCTATACCTTTTGAACTTTTTGGTAACTTGTTGCCAAAGGGGGAGAAATTGTATAGATCATAGGGCTTCGAGAGAGAGAGTGCTCGTTTTTGCTCTTTCGTTTGCGGTTTTCCTTGAGATACTTTTGAGTTCCTTGAGACATTTCGTGTGTTTGATACTACGTTTGCTCGATCTTGATGAGTGCTTGATCATACTATGCTTAATGTGTGCTTATTGCTTATCATATTCCATTCATATCTTGTATGATCATTTACTCATGTCTTGGTGATTGGGTGCATGTTATTCATTCTTATCATTTTGTGCGCTCCACCAAGATGTATGTGACATGGAAGAGTAACCCATGATTCTAATCGATTGTGCATTTGCATTCAAACGCAAATCTTAAATAATGCACAAATTTAGGGGGAGCTCTTGCTTATCACATACTTCTCAAAGCGACGATGTTATTCATTGATTATATCATTTGTCGAAGCTTTGATCTATATGTTGTCATTAATTACCAAAAAGGGGGAGATTGAAAGTGCAACTAATCCCCGGGTGGTTTTGGTAATTAATAACAACATATATATCATTGAACTAATCATTTCTTGAGAATATTTCAGAAAGTTCAAGGATATGGGTATGGCAATGACTGATGATGTGGACCCTCAAAATGCTAAGGAAAACATTGGCAAAAGCTCAAGACTCCATTTTGGTTTAGTGATCCAAGATCACATTGAGTCCATAGGAAAGCCAATACTATTAAAAGGGATGAGGTTATGATGATGACCTGGTTGCTCTAAGTGCTTAGTGATTTATCCTCAAACTATCGCAATCTGTCACTCCAACATAAACTCATAAGTAATCTCGGTCCCACCGATTTCAAACTCAGTCACACCGAGATGAACCACCTCACCATATACCCAAACCCTAAGAATCTCGGATTTTCCGATTCCAAACTCGGTCATACGAAATTGGTGTTGCCAACCTTCAGAACCTTCAGACTCAAATCGGTGTCACCGAGATGAGAAAGTCGGTCCCACCGAGATTGGCAAACCCTAGACTTTGGAAGAATCGGACTAACCGAGATTGTATTTTCGTCCCACGAAAATCCCAACGTTCACAAGATTTGAACTTTCGGTCGACCCGAGTTGTCAACTTCGGTCGACCGAAATTGGTCAAATGTGTAAGCAGTTGGATTTTGTGTGGAGGCTATAAATACCCTCCACCTCCTCTTCATTCGTGGAGAGAGCCATCGAAAGAACTACCACTCCTACCTTACATTTCGAGAAGAAAACTACCTACCCTTGTGTTGAGATCAAGTTATTCCACTCCCACCATATGAAACTTGATTTCTAGCCTTCCCAAGTTGCTTTCCACTCAATCCTTCTTCCACCATAGCCAAATCAGTGAGGAGAGTTGAGTGTTGGGGAGATTATCATTTGAAGCACAAGAGCAAGGAGTTCATCATCACCAACCCCATCTATTACCTTTTGGAGGTGGTGCCTCCTAGATTGGTTAGGTGTCGCTTGGGAGCCTCCGTCATGATGTGGAGTTGAACCAAGGAGTTTGTAAGGGCAAGGAGATCGCCTACTTCGTGAAGATCTACCCCGAGTAAGGCTAGTCCTCCGTGGGCGTAAGCCATGATGGCATAGACAAGGTTGCTTCTTCGTGGACCCTTCGTGGGTGGAGCCCTCCGTGGACTCAAGGCAGGCCGTTACCCTCCGTGGGTTGAAGTCTCCATCAACGTGGATTGACGATAGCACCACCTATCGGAACCACGAGAAAAAATCTCCGTGTCTCCATTGCGTTTGCTCTTCTCCACCTCTCATTTTCTATACGTGCAATTTACTTTCCGCTGCCACAACTCTAGAATTGCATGTGTAGGGTGATACTTGACTTGGATATCATTGTGAACTTGCTAAGAATCTACTCCAATCAAAAGGCGAAACTTTTAAGTTGTCAAGTAGTCTAATCACCCCCCCTCTAGACATACTTCCGATCCTACACTTACCGATTTACCAATATCGTTTTGGGGTTATGCATTAGAGACAGCTGCATTCACGTTAAAAGGGCACCATCTAAATCCGTTGAGATGACACCATATGAACTGTGGTTTAGCGAAAAAACCCAAGTTGTCGTTTCTTAAAGTTTGGAGTTGCAATGCTTATAAAGGTTTTCAACCTAATAAGCTCGAACCCAAATCGGAGAAGTGCATCTTCATAGAATACCCAAAGGAAACTGTTGGGTACACCTTCTATCACAGATCCGAAGGCAAGATATTCGTTGCTAAAAATGGATCCTCTCTAGAGAAGGAGTTTCTCTCGAAAGAAGTGAGTGGGAGGAAAGTAGAACTTGATGAGGTAACTGTACCTTCTCCCGAATTGGAAAATAGTTCATCACTGAAATCAGTTCCAGTGATTCCTACACCAATTAGTGAGGAAGCTAATGATGATGATCATGAAACTTCAGATCAAGTTACTACGAACCTCGTGGGTCTTCCAGTACAGTCCGCACTGAGTGGTATGGTAATCCTGTTCTGAAAGTCATGTTACTAGACCATGATAAACCTACGAACTATGAGGAAGCGATGATGAGCCCAGATTCCGCAAAATGGTTTAAGGCCATGAAATCTGAGATAGGATCCATGTATGAGAACAAAGTGTGGACTTTGGTGGACTTGCCCGATGATCGGCAAGCCATAGAAAATAAATGGATCTTCAAGAGGAAGACGGACATTGATAGTAGTGTTACTATCTACAAAGCTCGACTTGTCGCAAAAAGGTTTTTCGACAAGTTCAAGATGTTGAATACAATGAGATTTTCTCACTCGTATCGATGCTTAAGTCTATCCGAATCATGTTAGCAATTGCCACATTTTAGGAAATCTGGCAAATGGATGTTAAAACTGCATTCCTTAATGGATTTATTAAAGAAGAGTTGTATATGATGCAACCAGAAGGTTTTGTCAATCCTAAAGATGCTAACAAAATATGCAAGCTCCAGCAATCCACCTATGGACTGGTGCAAGCATCTCGGAGTTGGAATATACGCTTTGATAAATTGATCAAAGCATATAGTTTTATACAGACTTGCGGTGAAGCTTGTATTTACAAGAAAGTGAGTAGGAGCACTACAACATTTCTGATAAGTATATATGAATGACATATTGTTGATCGGAAATAATGTAGAATTATTCTGCAAAGCATAAAGGAGTGTTTGAAAGGAGTTTTTTCAAAGAAAGACCTCGGCAAAGCTACTTACATATTGAGCATCAAGATCTATTGAGATAGATCAAGACGCTTGATAAGATTTTCAATGAGTACATACCTTGATAAATTTTTGAAATAGTTCAAAATAGAACAGTCAAAGAAGGAGTTCTTACCTGTGATGCAAAGGTGTGAAGTTGAGTAAGACTCAAGACCCGACCATGGCAGAAAATAGAAAAGAATGAAAAGTCATTCCCTATGCCTCAGTCATAGGTTCTATAAAGTATGCTATGTTGTGAACCAGACCTATTGTATACCTTGCTCTGAGTTCGACAAAGGAATACAATTTTGATCTAAGAGTAGATCACTGGACAGCGGTCAAGAATATCCTTAGTGTGGACTAAGGAGATATTTCTCGATTATGGAGGTGATAAAAGAGCCCGTCGTAAAAAGTTACAACGATGCAAGCTTTTACACCAATCCGGATGACTCTAAGTCTCAATCTGGATACATATTGAAAGTGGGAGCAATTAGCTAGAGTAGCTCCGTGCAGAGCATTGTGGACATAGAATATTTGCAAAATACATACGGCTCTGAATATGACAGACCCGTTGACTAAACTTTTCTCACAAGCAAAACATGATCATACCTTAGTACTCTTTGGGTGTTAATCACATAGCGATGTGAACAAACCCTTTGGGTGTCGATCACATGATGATGTGAACTATGGGTATTAATCACATACAGATGTGAATATTGGTGTTAAATCACATGGCGATGTGAACTAGATTATTGACTCTAGTGCAAGTGGGAGACTAAAGGAAATATGCCCTAGAGGCAATAATAAAGTTATTATTTATTTCCTTATATCATGATAAATGTTTATTATTCATGCTAGAATTGTATTAACCGGAAACATAATACATGTGTGAATACATAGACAAACATAGTGTCACTAGTATGCCTCTACTTGACTAGCTCGTTAATCAAAGATGGTTATGTTTCCTAACCATAGACATGTGTTGTCATTTGATTAATGGGATCACATCATTAGGAGAATGATGTGATTGACATGACCCATTCCGTTAGCCTAGCACTTGATCGTTTAGTATACTGCTATTGCTTTCTTCATGACTTATACATGTTCCTGTAACTATGAGAATTATGCAACTCCCATTTACCGGAGGAACACTTTGGGTACTACCAAACGTCACAATGTAACTGGGTGATTATAAAGGAGTACTACAGGTGTCTCCAAAGGTACATGTTGGGTTGGCGTATTTCGAGATTAGGTTTTGTCACTCCGATTGTCGGAGAGGTATCTCTGGGCCCTCTCGGTAATGCACATCACTATAAGCCTTGCAAGAAATGTAGCTAATGAGTTAGTTACGGAATGATGCATTACATAACGAGTAAAGAGACTTGCCGGTAACGAGATTGAACTAGGTATTGGGATACCGACGATCGAATCTCGGGCAAGTAACATACCGATGACAAAGGGAACAATGTACGTTGTTATGCGATTTGACCGATAAAGATCTTCGTAGAATATGTGGGAGCCAATATGAGCATCCAGGTTCCGCTATTGGTTATTGACCGAGAATAGTTCTAGGTCATGTCTACATTGTTCTCGAACCCGTAGGGCCCTTGCACGCTTAAGGTTTCGATGATGCTTATATTATGAGTTTATGAGTTTTGATGTACCAAGGAGTTCGAGTCCCGTATGAGATCGGGGACATGATGAGGAGTCTCTAAATGGTCGAGACGTAAAGATCGATATATTGGACGACTATATTCGGAGTTCGGAAAGGTTCCGAGTGATTCGGGTATTTTTCGGAGTACCGGAGAGTTACGGGAATTCGTCGGGGAGTATATGGGCCTTATTGGGCCATACGGGAATAGAGGAGAGAGGCCGAAAGGAAGGAGGCGCGCAGCCCCCTCTGGTCCGAATTGGACAAGGGGTGCGGCCCCTTTCCTTCCTCCTCCCCTCTTTCCCCTTCTCCTACTCCAACAAGAAAGGAGGGAGTCCTACTCCCGGTGGGAGTAGGACTCCCCTTGGCGCGCCCCTACTATGCCGGCCGCCCCCTCCCCCCTTGCTCCTTTATATACGGGGGCAGGGGGCACCTCTAGGCACAACAACAATTGATCCCTTGGATCTCTTAGCCGTGTGCAGTGCCCCCATCCACCATAATCCACCTCGATAATGTCGTAGCGGTGCTTAGGCGAAGCCCTGCGTCGGTAGTACATCAAGATCGTCACCACGCCGTCGTGCTGACGGAACTCTCCCTCGACACACGGCTGGATCGGAGTTCGAGGGACGTCATCGAGCTGGACGTGTGCTAGAACTCGGAGGTGCTGTAGTTTCGATGCTTGATCGGTCGGGCCGTGAAGACGTACGACTACATCAACCGTGTTGTTCTAACGCTTCCGCTTTCGGTCTACGAGGGTACGTGGACACACTCTCCCCTCTCGTTGTTGTGCACCACCATGATCTTGCGTGTGCGTAGGAAATTTTTTGAAATTACTACGTTCCCCAACAACGTCATCATACGAATGTTCTCACAAACATAGAATGCACACAGATTATTCCCCGGCGCCTGCTTCAGGGCCTTTACGAGAATGAAATTGAATCAGATAATGATTAATCAAGCATGATAATTAATTAATGATATTGAAACAATAATTAAAGAGATGGTAGCTAGCTAGTACTACTTAATTACTTACCTTGGGTCGATGCCAAAACAACTTTTTTGCCCACTTGCCTAGAGTCACCTTGATGAACTTTGCACATGCCCTGCCCGCCGGCAAAGAAAATTAATAAAGGGGTTATTAAATAGTTCATCTCAGGAAATGACAAACTAATAATTAATAGGCCGAGATATAGTTAATAATGATTGAAATTACCTGTTGACTATCCCCTTCACGATGGTGTAGTCTTTATCTTCTTTAGTTAGTGAGTCCAGTAATTCAATTTTTCCTTCCTCAACTTTAATTCCTAATAAGACCCAGTGCCAACTGCATACGCACGCGTTTGCGTGTCTTAATTAAGCGGGCATGTGCATAAAATTAATCAACTACCGTAAACCGTATACACTTAATTATTAACATCTAGCTAGCTAGTAAGCAAAAACAGAATTTGTAGTACAAGACAGTGTGACTCACAGGAAGTTGTAAGGAAGTAATATATCTTCATTGCTATTGAGGCGCTTCTTTCCGCATTGCCGGCTCAGCTTCTTCCCCCATTGTTGTATCATCATATTTAGGGAACCCATGGCCAGGATAGCCGTCGTCGTCCTCTTCTTCTTCATTGTCTTCCATCATAACCCCTATTTCTCCGTTCTTGGTCCAAACATTATAGTGGGGCATGAAACCGGACTTAAATAGGTGGACGTGAATGGCTTTTGACGTAGAGTAACTGTGACCATTCTTACAGCCAGCACATGGACAAGGCATAAAACCATCCGCCCGCTTGTTTGCCTCAGCGGCCCGCAGAAAATTATGCATGCCATTAATGAACTCGGGAGATCATCGGTCATCATACATCCATTGTCGGCTCATCTTCATTACACAACACCGAATAGACCAAATTAATACAAGTTCATACATAAAGTTCATACATAAAGTTCATATACAGCACTTAATTAAATGCAACATACAAATAACTCTCTAACTAAAGAATTTAAATGCAACAACAAATGCGATGAAGATCGCAACTAAGGTAACAATTGATCCAACAGCATAATGATACCAAGCCACACTATCAATGGCATATTTCCTAATCTTTCTAATCTTCAACCTCATTTTCTCCATCTTGATCTTGTGGTCATCGACGACATCGGCAACATGCAACTCCAATTCCATCTTCTCCCCCTCAATTCTTTTCAATTTTTCTTTCAAATACTTGTTTTCTCTTTCAACTAAATTTAACCTCTCGACAATAGGGTCGGTTGGAATTTCCGGTTCACATACCTCCTAGATAAAAATATCTATCTCAACTTGATGGGCATAATTTGTCATAAACACGAAATGCAACAACTAGTTTTAAAAGAGAATATACCACATCCGAATAATAACAAGGACGAGGGCCGACGGGGACGGATATCAAAACCATGGCACTATGTATAACAAACAACGTACAGGTAAGATAATTATACGAGTAACTATATCCAAATCACACAAACATCAATTTGGTAATGTAAAACATTCATGAACAAGAGCCTCACCACCAGGTGGTGCCGCGACGGATCGAAAGGAGCGATCGGCGGTGGTTACGACGGAGATTTAGAAGGCACTAAGTAAACCACACATACATATGCAAACTAAGTGTTATTTTTGACTTCAAATGCATATAAATCAAATACTAGCAAATATAATTCCTCCCAAATTAATCACTATACGAAGCATTGCAAGAGCTAATCTAGCAATGAGAGTTGAAAGGACAAAGTTGCTAACCTTTGTGATCATTTGAATGGATGGGGGCCTTCAAATCTTGACAAATTTTGGGCAAAATTTGTGAGGATCTCGAGGAAGAGATGGGAAGAACAGAGGGAGTGAGGGGAAAGGGGAAGAACAGAGTGGCTCGGGTGGACGAAGGGTTTATGTACGTCGACCTTTAGTACCGGTTCGTGACACGAACCGGTACTAAAGGTGCTGGAGGGGCCCCAGACTGACAACACCCTGCCACCACCCTCTTTAGTACCGGTTCGTGCCACGAACCGGTACTAATGAGAACGGCCGGCTAGCCGTTGGAACCGTCACTAATGGACACATTAGTGCCGGCTCAAAATCAAACCGGCACTAATGTGTCTCATATTAGGTCCTTTTTCTACTAGTGTTATACCGATGAACGGCATGATGAGTTTGATCGATCAAGTTGAAACACCGCATGTAGGAACTTCCAATAGCATGCGGCAAAGTGTTTCTCCTTTTTATTCATCGGCAACTAATTTGCAATATACTATTTCGACCAAGCCGATGGATGGGAGAATTGACCATCCTACTACTAGCTATTCGGCCAGTTACTCTCAACCGTTGATATGTCTCCAACCATGTATTCAAAAATGATGAAAATTTTTGATCTTCTATATAAAAATGTTTATCAAGCACTTGTAAAAACGTTGAACAAGTATATAAAAACTGTTAATCAAGAATTGAAAATTGTTAACTATGTATTTAAAAAATGTTGACCATGTATTATATAATGAAGAAACTTTTTAATTATGTATATAAAAAATTTAACCAAGCATTAGGAAAAATGTTGAAAAAGTATTTGAAATATGTTGATCAAGCATCTGAAAAATGTTAAATTTGTATAGAAAAATATTGACCATGTATTAAAAATGATGACTTTTTATAATGTATATGAAAAATATTAATCAAGCATTTGAAAAATTGTTGAAAAATTATTTGAAAAGTGTTAATCAACCATTTAGAAAATGTTCAATGTGTACAGAATTTTTTTGACACTGTGTTAATACTGCATTTAGAAAACATTAGTCAAGCATTTGAAAAATGTTACAATGTGCATAGAAAATGTTAATCTTGTATTTGAAAATGGTTGATCTAGCATTTAAAACTTGTTAAAAATGTGTACAGAAAAATGTTGATCATGTATTAGAAAATCTTAACCTTTTATTAAGAACATATTCAACATGTATTAGAAAACAAAATATATTGAAAATAAAATAAACAAAGAAAACCAAAAAAGAGACAAAATGAACAAAAAGAAAAAAAAACAGAAGAAACAAACGTAGAAACAATAAAAAAGAATGAACAAAAAACAAAGAAAAAGGAGAAGGAAAACAAAAGAAACAAAAAAACCAAAAAAGCATTGAAAACTGAAGAAACCAATGGAAAAATGAAGAATAAAAAAGAAAAGAAACAAAAACATGAAAAAAGAGAAAGAAAAAAGGAAAAACCAAAGAACTAGTGTAAAACCAGTTCTTTTCCTTCTAGTAGGTTGCGGCCATGTAGTTTAACACGAACGAATGTTGTCCCCGGTTGATCGCCATGCTCTCCCCATTTTACTCAGTTTTTCAAAAGAAAATCCCTAGTGGGCTGGCCTGATCACAGCAAACGCTTTAGCGAGAAATCAACATAGCTCTCGCGGTTGCAGTGGTCATGCAAGTCAAAACTACATACGCGGCCCGTCATGGACTGCTCAACAATCTTTCAACCAACAAAATCATTAGTTGAGGAGTACTCATTGCAAAGTTCACTCCAACCTCTTCCGGTTGCCACAAGTGGTGTGCTGCATGCGCGCCACTTGTCGCAACCTGGGAGTTCTCGCTTTTTTCTAGATTCGTTGATTTAAAATATTTTATCTCTACTCGAACCGCTTTCACCGTTGGATTCCTCGCGTCGAGATCTTCAAAACTAGGTTCCATGTTGATAGATTTGACGAACTCTCTTTCACAAAAAAAAATAGATGAAAAAACCGAACCGGAAGCACATATTTTTTTTCCTTTCCGAAAGAGGCACGCCCGTGCCTCTCACGAAATCACAACCGTGCCTCTCGCGGAAGAAGAAAAATAATAGAGAAAACGCATTTTTTTTTTGTTTTCGAGGAGACACGGCTGCGACTCTCGCGAAAGCGCAATCGTGTCTCTCGCGGAAGCAAAACCGTGACTCTCGCGAAAGGAAAAAAACAGAAAATGCATTTTTTTTATCGAGAAGCACGGCCGTGACTCTCGCGAAAGCACAACCGTGTCTCTCGCGGTTATATTTTTTTTTCGTTTCCGAGAGGCACGATCGTGACTCTCGCTATAGCACAACCGTGCCTCTCGCGAAAGCAAAGTTGTGACTCTCGAGAGAAAGGGAAAAAAACAGAAAACGTGTTTTTTTCGTTTCCGAGAGGCACGGCCGTGGCTCTCGCGAAAGCAAAACCGTGCATCTCGCGCAAGCAAAACCGTGACTCTTGCGAAAGAAAGAAAATGTGTTTTCTCACGCAAAAAAATTCCCCGACATTTTTTTTATCGAAATGCTAAGAAAGACCGGTGGAAAACCAAAACATTGGAAAAACCGTTTAAAAAGTCAAAAACGTGTGCGGAAAAATAAAAAATAAAATTCGGAGAAAGCGCACAGAGAGCGACACGTGACGAATGACTGAGAGCGTGCCAAATGCCACTGATCGTTACGAAGCTCCCGAAGAAGCGTTCGTTAACTAATTGCTCTCACCAACGAAAAGTTGGGCATCCAAACTCGTCTGCCTCCAGTACTGCGCTGCATCCCAAGCTCCCGTGGACCAGGTGGAGATCCTATAGCCGCCGGGCCATTTGGCCTTTCTTGCGTGCTCCCAAGGGTCATGTGTAGGCTACATCCCTTGCCTAGGCAGCAAGATTTGGTACTGGAGGTTACCACTCGGCAATCATCCACCAAATACAACATCGTAGAAACAATTTCCTTTTATGTAATTTTGTTCATGAGACTAGAAATCATAACTTTAAGGCTCACAATCTCGCCAAGCAGGCTTGTAAACTAGGTTTAGGTCGATATTTTTGGCTGGGTAGTCTTCATGACCCAAGTCGTGTATCTATGAACATTGGCGAGATTCTCTCAAAAAAAAAAGTGCACATGCACTCATGTCAAAAAAAAAACCGTGCACATGCAACGTGCTTTTTGATCAAACCCAAGGGCTAACTCTCTATATCTACGTGCAAATTGTTACGTATCTTACATTAAAAAAAAATTAGACCAACCTAAGGACTAATTCTCGTTGGCATCTATTATCTCTTCTCTATCTCTACCTAATAATAAAGCAAATTGGGTTTCGGCGGTCCGTCACGCACTTTTGCAGAAAACCCCCTGCGTTTTTTATGAATTAACCCGCAGTACACACTTAAGTCAAACCGAACCGTTATTTTACATTTTTACGAAACCCCCCCTGACGTATTAGATAATTCACCCGCCGATTATATATAAGTCAAACACATGTTTTTTTTTAATTATCCATATCTTTTAAACCGTAACTCCGATTTTAACATGTTATATATGAAAATAGATTAGAAAAATATGTAGAATCTGAATATGACGTTATTTTGTTTGTTAAATATTTTAAAATATTATTTTGGAAGATATTTAAGTCAAACAAATATTTTTCTTAACTATCCATATCTATTAAACCGTAACTCTGATTTTAACATGTTATATATGAAATTTGAATAGAAAAATATGTAGAATTTGAACATGATGTTATTTTTACCTATTAAATATTTTAAAAGCAAACTTGTAACCTATAGGGCACGTCCATTTTTCTTTCGTACCGCGACGATCTGGATTGCAAATAAACAACCACTAAAATCATAAAGAGACGAAAGAAAGCATCGATAACCACACATGAGCACCTCTGAAAAAACTGGCAGGGGAAAAACAACATTCAAACACATTTTGGTTTGTGTGAACACTGAGGCCACTGAGGGTGAGAAGGAGGATAAGCGGCAACACAAAAATGATGCCTCGCTAAAATAAAGGGCATGAACATATTATGGTTATTGGGTTAAGAGTGTGTGTTATTTTTTTCTCCCGTTGCAACGCACGGGCTCTTTTGCTAGTATAATTAAAACAAGAGCAAAATAAGCCACATGGTACGTCCACACAGATTAAAAGCAAAATAAGCGACGTGGTACGTCCACACAGAATTAAATATCTATGCCGTTAATCTTGGATTTTTAATGGCTATGATTTTAAGAGGTAACGTTACGTGAAATTTGAACAGACACGTGTGCGTTCTCAAAAAAAGGACAGACACGTATGCATTGGTGAAACAAAGTTAAAAAAAACACCAAATACATGCATAGGCACGTACCTAATCTGACTGGATCCAGTGTTTAGAAAACAAATCTTACCGAGTCCAACACCTATACGAGGTAACACTTTCGTTTTTGCTAATAAGGACCCGAGACATGTATAGCCATATACTAGAGTCCAATGCCATGACGAGCCACCCCTTGCCGTGATAAAAAGAACAGATATACGAGCCACCCCCAAAAAACAAATATACGAGACACCCCTGCATCTTCTGATCGATCGGAGAACAAAAAGGCTAAAAAAAAATACAGTTAGACATGCACAAATCGGACCAATTCATGGGACGCACAAGGAAGCTTTCCATGCGATGTTAAAAAAAGAAATTTCCCCGGGCGCACATATATTCTTCTCCGTAGTCGTTCTCCAGATTATTTATAAATAAGGCAATCAATAGAGAGAAAATAAATCTTCTCCTCCTGATCCAGCGTCGAGCCGTCGACGAGTTCCAGGATGATGGGGAGCCTGTTCGCCATCTCAGAAACATGAGCCAAGATGTCTTGGAGTGGTGAGGATTGAGCACCATGGCCGCGGCAAGCACTCAAATTCGTTTTCTCTCCAGCACAAAGATGATGCAGGAATCTGCTACAACACTGCCCGGGCTGTGTACTCGACTTTCATGCCAAAGTCTGGCAGCGAGCCAGCTTCCTCCTGGCCGCGTAAGTGCTCGCAGCTTTCAAACCAGATGCGTACAGGTGTCTTCTCCTTCCCATATACAAACGTAATCCCTTGGTGTTTGACCTTACTACTTTGATGTTGGTGACCACCATTCATTGTTGATCACAGGCTATCTCCTTCGCCTCGGTGAGAAAAGCCTGACTGTACAAAGCATGGATTGCAATTAGCCATCCATACAATTGATGGAACACGTCTGATCAAACAACGGAGGGCGGATTTTGGGGGAAAAGCGGCCGTATATTCCCCACATCTGATTTTCATCCTTTTAGCTACTTTGCTATCTCCCTACAATCTGTATGAGCTGTGCGGTCTGATGCTTTGTGTGAGAACATGCCTATGACTATCAATTAACCAGGCACTCAGTTAACATATTTTTTGAAAAATAATTTTAGACAACGTGAATGTCGATTTCTTCACTATGAAAGATGTAGGTTTAGATAGATTTGATTGTGATAGTAATACATATGCCTTCACCAAATAAAAAAGACACACACACACACACACACACACACACACACACACACACACACACACACACACACACACACACACACACACACACACACACACACGAGTGTTGCTTTTCTATTTGTAATTAAGATATTTTCAAACATGACAATATGTACTACTGAATTATGTTGTTCTATAGGTCATCACATACGTTTGTGGAGGCTTTATCTAGCAACTTTGATAATTGTTGCACATATTGTCTAATTCTGTGTGCAAGATTTATTTTATCTCTGTTAGTTGCAGGCCTCAGATGATAGCTTGCCTTGCTGCATCCCGAAGGATCCTCAGTCAGATATATCAAGTAGGTCTCATCACAAAATATTGTGATGGTCTCCCCATGTTGTCCTTGATGATAAAGATGTCGCGGGGGGAGACAATGCAGCATCCGAGCAAGTCCATGTTGAACTCGATTTTTTCCCACGACATGAGCAGCCATTATCCGTCCGAGTATGACTTCTGGAGACAGAATAATTATTTCACTAATTAGCTCTAGCATGTGTAGATCTGGCAGGTCCTATATGAACAAAATATTTCAGTTTTGGCTGCAAAGACTGCTGGTGCATCTAGGTATGCACTACTGGCTTTTCATGTGACTTTCATCGAAATTTGTTATGATAAACTTAGTAAAAAAACTGAGGCATAATAAGAAACTATTTAGTACCTTATAATGTTATGGAAAATACAAAGATGTTAAGGAGGGACTACACTGTGGCTGAGCAGATGGCTTGGTTTTGGCATGCGACTTGCTTTATTGTTTTTGTTCATACAGGCTGTTAGTTTTTGTTGTAATGAATGTACGCGTGATCAATCTAATATTGTAAACTTATACACCTATACATTAGGATTAAGTAATAGTTCAGGTTGAGGAGCTATTCATGTGCTCTTTTCTATCAACCTAAGAAGATAACATATGTCATGCTTTTCATTAGTGATAATAGTAGTGCAATCTCAATTATTTTGTGAAGATAATGAGTTATTGCTTACTGATACATGTCTTGAGGAAATATAATCTTTCAATAAAAAGTCTCAGTTACTTTCCTAATCATCAAGAACACTAGAAGGTAACCTAATTTGTCTCCTTGGCCGCTGTAGCTCATTCTTCTCAATTCTATGATCTTATACAAGGTTGTCAGAATCGCGATTTTCAATCAGATCGGAGCTCTGATGGTAGGATCGCAATTCGTAGAATCTTCACTATCAGGATTGTAATAACGTAGATTATATGAACGGAGTTCTCTCTTAATTGCTACCACTAATGACCCAATCCTGCTTCTCACGTTTCTAAATTAGATATGTGTTTTTGTTTTCCTATAATATTTTAGTTTTCAATGGATGTGGAGGTAAAAAAGTTGTCAGTGAGTATACTGGGTCATAAACTCTGACTTCTCGAACATTACCAATGTCTAAATTCTAGACATGGAAACAACACCATTTTGCCCGTTTATCTTAGAAGATAGATCTGCAAATTTTCTCAATCGTGTCATGAGATACTCTCATGAAAATGCCAGAAAAATATATTGTCATAAACTCATATATTTATGAGCAATTCTCTATGGATTACATTTACCCCTTCTCTAATTGATTCTTACGTCTTTCTTAGTCCCCATACTTATTCATAAGAGACAAATAACCATTAATATCTTCTCAAATTCATATTCAGTGCGTAACCTAAAAAGAATATCTGCAGACTCATTATTGAGAAACAAATATATATGTCATTTGCTCTAATGTGCCTGAATCTTACGTGCTGCATAAATAGCATTAGCTTTTATAGGGAACTTAGAAAACGTGCAAGAGGAAAAGTTGGAGAACTACATAGAAGTACATGGTCTTACATCCAAGCCACGACTTCAGTGACATTTGTAATTTGTTGTCCACATGTACCCTAAATAAAAATATTTTTTCCAATTGCAATCATGTTTTCGCAAGACGTATACCTTAGCTATGGTGGTAGATCACAATGAGACCAATTTGTAAGGAAAAATAATATAATTTAACAATATGGATCTAGGCGCGCAAATGCGCGGGTCATACTGCTAGTTTTTTTTATAGGAGAAACTCCTCGACCACCGCACGTCAAAGCTGGGGCTTGAACTTGGGTAGCTGCCAGCCAACGGTTCGACGCCCTGTCCTCTTACGTATCTTACGTAAAGGATGATTTGGCGGCAGCTAATTGGATATTAGTGAGGACGCCGGGGCCCACTTGAAAATCTTGGGGGGGCATTTAGTTTTGGTGGAAGGAAGTTATGTAGCAACACGTATCTAGGATTTTCGGTGGTCTTCACTCGTGCATGTTGTCGTGTTGCTCGACGCTATGTACTCCCTCCGTTCCAAATTACTTGTCTTGGATTTGTCTAGATACAGATGTATCTAGACTCATTTTAATGCTAGATACATCCGTATCTAGACAAATCTAAGACAAGTAATTCGGAACGGAGGGAGTACGTGCCTTGCTCAGCTGGTAAAAGTGGCACGTAATGCTTTATGTCGTGGTCTTCCGGCGCCACCAAATCACCTAGTTCTAGCGCGACCACATCGTTATGCATTGTGTTGTGGACTTCTCACGTCGCATTTTTGTTTGGACTCAAAACTTTCATGTCACTTTTGCGGCTGCCTATGGGCCTTTCCTCCAATCAATCAGCATAAAGACTGCTTCTCCATGGAAGAGTGCACGCCATCCTCGCTACATTTGCTCCAGCAAAGGTAGCATTTACGTCCATAACATTGTTGTAAGCCACGGAATCACCCCCGCGTCGGTACCATCGACACGAGTTTCCGAAGGCTAACTTTTCCTTGCACAAGCGAGACAATTTCTTTAGCCGACATTTGAAGAATTGGATCCTTCTCGTCCACGAGTTTGCTCATCAACATCATGTCTCCATCATCGTCATATCGGCCATGAGCGCTCTTTGCTTTGGTGCTTCCTCGCAGTTCGCCTTGAAGTGACCGAGGATTCCACCGTTATGACACATCGCTTTTCGGATGTCAATTTTCTCCTCGGTGGTGGTGCAGCCTCGTTGTCTTACTCGGCAAAATTCTTTCTTGTCGAGTGCTGCTTCCCCTTCTTCTTGCTGCTCGTGGACCCACCTTGCTTTTTCTTTGATAAGGCGATCCACTGCGCCTTTATGAGCATCACAGGCTCATCGTACCTCCCACCAAGTCTGTACCGCATACACTCGTCATGAGCCTTGTACCGTCCGATGAGATCATCGATGGAGAGAGTCGCGAGATCAACGCACTGCTCGATCGCCTTGACAATTTGCAGGTACCTGGGAGAGGGGGCATGCGCAAGAACCAACGGGCAACCGAGACCTAAGTGAGGTTTTCTCCAAGCATCCGAATCCGATTGACGAGAGTTACTACCCGTGAAGCGAACGCGTCCGCGGACTCATCGTCGCCCATGACCAAAGTCTCAGAGTACCTTAGGAGATTATGGAGATTTGCTTGCTTGACGCCGGTGCACCCCTCGAACATGAGCTTCAAAGTATCGCACACCTCCTTCGCCGTAGCTTTGGCGATCAGCTGCCGGAGGACATCCATCGGCATCACCGAATAAATTGTCGATGTCGTCTGCCAATCCTTCGTGTGGTCGGCTCCCTCCTTCTTGTAAGCGTCGCCTCTTGGATCGACCGCGTCCCATAGCTCGTTGGTGCAGAGACCACACTCCATGAGGGCCTACCAGACTCCGAAGTTCTTGCGACCAACTGTGGGTACAATGAACCGGCCATGGCAAGTACTTTAGCCGTCCTGGGACGTTTTCACGATCTTCTTGCCCACCATGACATTTTGTTATTAGAAGATCAACTTTTGCTCTAATATCAGTTATTGCCCATACGTCGGTTACGCGTTCGTGCGAGTGCGTGCTTCCGGCCGGCTGGCCGTTGTGTGGGTACGTGTGCTGTTTTGTGTTGCTTTCGGCTACTACGACACCTGATCGATCAAGAGCAAGACTAGCTTCTGTATAGAGAGGAAAGATGTTCGAGCTGGATGAGCTTCTGTATAGAGAGGAAATGATGTGGCTACAGCGGTCACGCATCACGTGGTTGAAGGAGGGCGAGAGGAATTCAAAATACACACACAGAAGGGCAGTATGGCGAGCTCGCCGTAATCTTATTCAGAGGCTGCTCAAAACGGATGGCTCTTGGTGCTCAGCTCCTACAGAAATGGAGAGAATGGCCAGGTCGTATTTCAAGGAGGTGTATACCAAGGACCCAACCCTAGAAGCTAGTAATGTCCTTGACTGCATTACTCCTAGAGTCACAGATATTATGAATGAGTCGCTGTGTAAAGCATACACCGAACAGGAAATTTCGGACGCCCTTTTTCAAATAGGCCCTCTGAAGGCTCCGGGCACAGATGGCTTTCCAGGGCGGTTCTACCAACGGAATTGGGCGTTGCTAAAAGGGGAAATCGTGGCAGAGGTTCAGAAATTCTTTGCTACGGGAGTCATGCCTGAAGGGATCAATGTTACGGCAATCGTTTTGATCCCAAAAATCCAGCACCCGAAGGAACTGAAAGACTTTCGTCCAATCAGTCTATGTAACGTGATATACAAAATAGTTTCGAAATGCATGGTCAACAGGTTGCGTCCTCTTCTTAATGAGCTAATATCGGAGAACCAGAGTGCGTTCATCCCGGGAAGGCTCATCACGGATAATGCTATCATAGCATTTGAATGTCTACATCATATTCAATCTCTGCCAGAAACCTCGGACGATTTGTGTGCTTACAAACTTGACTTGTCCAAGGCATACGACCGTGTCGACTGGGTGTTCTTGGAGAAGGCCCTTCTGAAGTGGGGCTTTTCACAGCAATGGATCTCCCGTGTCATGGCCTGTGTAACATCAGTCAAGTACTCGGTAAAATTCAACGGCAAACTAACGGAATCCTTCACCCCATCTAGAGGGCTTCGGCAAGGTGATCCCTTGTCTCCCTTCCTATTCTTGTTCGTTGCTGATTCATTATCAGCCCTCTTCAACAAGGCCATGGTGGAGGAGGGACTGAGAGGGGTCAGGATTAGTCGAGGGGCGCCCGAGATATCACATGTGTTGTTTGCTGATGATTCTCTCCTGTTCTTCCAAGCGACGGAGCAACAGGCGTTGCTGGTGAAGCGTTTGTTGAGCACTTATGCGGAGGCCACGGGCCAACTTATCAATCCATCCAAGTGCTCCATTCTGTTCTCTGAGCATTGTTCGAGCGCAGTCGCTACGGAAGTTAAAGGAATCCTGGGAGTCACGCAACAGTGCTTTGAACCTAAATATTTAGGTCTCCCTGTACCAGAGGGGAGAATGCACCAAGGCAACTTTGAGTCGATCCAGGAAAGATTAAAGAAGAGGTTGGTTGATTGGGGAGAGCAATACTTATCCACTGGTGACAAAGAGATTTTAATTAAGTCCGTGGCCCAGGCTATTCCGACTTATGTGATGAGTGTCTTTAAGTTGCCCGCATCAGTCTGTGATGACTTAACTCGCATGATAAGACAGTACTGGTGGGGGGTGGAGAAAGGGAAGAGGAAAATGGCATGGCGGAGCTGGGAGAAAATGAAGCTTCCAAAAGCCATGGGCAGTATGGGCTTTAGGGACATGAGAGCTTTTAATCAAGCTCTTCTTGCTAAGCAGGCCTGGAGACTCATTGATACACCAGATAGTCTTTGTGCAAGATTGTTGAAGGCAAAGTATTATGCTGCTGGTAACCTCCTGGATACTGTACTTCAAGCCAACGGGTCCGCTGTTTGGAAGGGTATTTTACATGGGCTCGAATTACTGAAAAAAGGTATAATCTGGCGCGTTGGAAATGGATCCCTCATACGGACATGGAGAGACCCATGGATCCCTCGGCCATATTCGTATAGGCCTATTACACCAAAACGTAATTGTCGTTTGAATAGAGTTTCAGACTTTCTTGATGATAATGGAGCTTGGAGATTGGACAGATTAACAGAACATTTTTGACCAATGGACATTCAGCATATTCTAAGGATACGCACCTCGCTGAGGAAACGCACCGATTTTGTGGCGTGGGCACCAGATAAACGAGGTTTGTTCACGGTGAGAAGTGCGTATTTTTTGGCCACATGCGATCATGACTCTGCCCTATCTGGGGGATCGTCGAGCACGGCTCCTGATGGGAACCGCAGTCTGTGGAACTACATTTGGAAATCACAGGTTCCCAACAGATGAAGATTTCAGTGTGGAAGGCAGCGACAGATTCTCTCCCAACACGAAGTGCAAAGTATATAGGCATCGCCGCCACCAGATCCACCCGTCCATTGTGTGGGGTGGAAGAAGAAGGTACCTTCCATGCCCTAGTAGCGTGCCCTCATGCCAGAGTGTTTGGCTGGGTATGCGCACTAGATGGCGATCCCAGCGATGAGGTTTTGGTTGACAATGGCAAGGAATGGTTGCTACACCTCTTATCCGGATGCAATGAGGACATACGGAATATGATCATAATGATATGCTGGAGGATATGGCAATTGCGCTTGGATCAAACGCACGGCAAGGAGACACCGCCAGTCCAGGTAACGATCGATTTCCTGGATAGCTACTACAACTCTGTATTGCTGGCTAGTCGGTTCTCAGCAGACGAAATTATTAAGGGAAAGATGCCATCTTCGGCAACCCCTGTGAAGCCTGAGAAGAAGCCGTCGGTGGCCCTGGCGTGGCCGAATCCAAACCCAGGGCGGGTGGCTCTGTCAGTGGACGGGTCGTTCGATGGTTCGGATGGATCGGCCGCTGCGGGAATGGTTCTGCGCGACAGCAATGGGCATCTCATTTTCTCGGCGTATCGAGTGCTATTTCACTGCAATGATGCCCTGGAGGCCGAATTACATGCGATAATGCAGGGCATGGCTCTGGCCATCCAACATACTAGCCTCCCGGTGGTGGTTCAATCGGATTCGGCTGAAGCCTTGTCAAGCTTAGAGAGTAAGGGATTGGAACGATCTGCCTATGGGCACCTAGTCCGGGAGATCAAGGAGTTGATGTGTAATAGGGAGTTTTATTCTCAGAAAGTTCATCGTAGTCAAAATAGAGTTGCAGATCGGTTGGCCAACTATAGCCGTACGGAGAGTACGACAGCTGTATGGTTAACTTCGGCTCCACCCTGTATTGCGGAGCTTTGGCCCCTTGATTGTAACACTATTATCAAGTAATAAAACTCCTTTTACCCCCCCCCCCCCAAAAAAAAAGAGCAAGACTAGCTAGAGGAAGCTAGCTTTGCACTACAGGTGGATCGATCAGATCACGTCGGATCGCTTCTTTTTTCTTCGTCGTTCCTCGCCGTCGCCGGAAAGTATTTGGGCGACGGATTGATGAGAAGGAGCCCTTTGATTCCCACGGCCACGTCCTGATGTCCAAGTGTCATTTGAGGTGGAGGGGGAGCTACAACCTCAAGAGCAACTCAAAAAGGGTCACAACTTGCAAGAAGACACTAACAATGATTTGTTTTCCGATGGCTTTGATGCATCTTCTTTTATGCATAGCGTCTGCCACTGTTCTCGTGGCTCTAACAATAGTAGAGAATAGAGATCGAGAGCCACATCCTCAAGCGTTGCACCATTCATCCATTTGTCGGTCGGGAAAAAACATTTTCTACCATGTCAGCTGACGACCTGGCTTGCGGACCAGATCAAACCGCCATGACCTCGTCAGATCCACAAACTCCAACTCGGTGTTGCTCCTCCCGCGCAGTGACCTAAAACGCCTTTAAAAAAAAGAGGTGAAAGGAGAACCAGCAATATGCCACGGCATATTCTCAGGTTATAGCACGACTGCACGACATATTCACGTACGCTGTGTAATCTACAGAAGAGAGTGCAACAATGGTTATATAGCGACTGCTCGAGGAATCAAACAGCATCGTCTGGGTGGTGTAGTTGGTTATCACGTTAGTCTCACACACTAAAGGTCCCCACTTCGAACCTGGGCTCAGACATTTCTTTTTATTTTTCCATTTGATATATTGCACTTACAAAAATATATTTTTTTACTTCGCTTCGCATTTTGGAACAAGATCGTGGTAATACTAGGATCATATGCCGCGTTTGTTATCACATATACTGTGGAGAGGTCCTCTAAGAATACCTGCCGCACCTTCGCCTCCACCTTATCGCCATTGTATGAAACTCATGTTTGTGAAGATCTTATGGACAGCCTGCTTCATGAAATTATTGCTCTCTTTAACTCATTCCATGACCGAACAATGCTCTCACTCGCTGCTGCAAGTTGTTCGTGGATGTCCATAGAGATTTGTTCTCATTTTTTTAGTTCATAATTACAAGTTATGTGTAATCACTATGTATGTCGCTGGTCTCATATTTGCGTATGTCACTCGAGTGATTATTCAACTGTTACAGTAGTAACATACACCCACGTATTCAACTAGATTTGAAGAGCATATCAGTTGTAACCAAGTTATGGTAAAACCAATGGAAATCATTTTGTCAAAGTTTTTCATAAAGATCTTTTAATATACAATATGTTAGCAGATTGATATTCTATATATTTATATGTGGAATTTCGATCTTATTCAATTCAGAGGTACTTGCAAAATTCATACTGATGTTTACTAGAATCTGATGGAGGATGAAACACATATATCTGACTAAGCCTACATTACTTATCGAACGACAGAGGCAGAAACATGATACAAAAACAAGTAAGTGCATCCAAAAATGAAGGCAAATCGTGGTTTAACACAACTTGAAAACATACACCCTTCATTTAAAAAGAGCATACATGCAAAGTAGCTAAAATAAACGTTGCAGGTGAACATACTTTGTTTTTGCTCCACAGTTATGACAAAAAGTATATTTTCATGTCTTTTTTAGTAGTATTGCAAAAGGGAGTCCCATTTTTTTAAAATGCCATACTTCACATATAATAAATATCGTGAAACAATTTACCATTTATCTAAACAATACTTTTACTATCTATGTGTTTTTAAATGACTTGCCCGTGCGGAAGCACAAGTTGATCTAAATGTGTGATGCTTGAGTTTTTTTGTAATCCAAAAAATCACTTTAGTTTGTGGTGCGCCCATTGTTTAACCATTTTACTAGCTCCTCCATGAAAATTAATACTCCCTCCATTCCAAAATAGATGACCCAACTTTATACTAACTTTAGTATTCCCTCCGTCCGGAAATACTTGTCCTAAAAATGAATGTATCTAGACTTATTTAGTTATAGATACATCCACTTTATCCATTTCGAGGACAAGTATTTTTGGACGGAGGGAGTACAAAGTTAGTATAAAGTTGGGTCATCTATTTTGGAACGGAGGAAGTATTTTATAACCCGCTCGTCCAACAATTGCAACCATGATCTGACTTTACTTGGGTTAGAAGTGGCATGACATACGTACCCACCTCGTACTAAAAAATCGGAAGAGTCGGTTCAAACTTAATTTCAAGGTGCTAGCTCGGTTGTACTAGTCAATGGCCTTAGCGGCCTTTAGCAAACACCACTTTGCGTCCTTAAACTTTATATACAGTAGAGAAGTCTCCACTGTTTCTGACCTATTTCTTATTTGTGGTTGCAAGTTGACAAGCTGGAGGGTCAAACAGGTGGAGCGGTGTTACATCGACCGCATTGAAGACAATGAGCATCGGTGGCATGGAGCAGTGGAGTCTCGGCGTTGGACGCGGTTTGATGGACACACGCAGGCTAGTGGCACTGTCTGCCGTCGTGGTGATGTCCGACGGCAGATGGGACGGATAAGATCTATGCAATGATCCCTCTTGAAGATGGGACGGCGGAAGATGGTGGCGACGGATCGTAGAGTGCGTGCGCATGCGGTGCGCATTGTGGGACGCCTAGACCGGTTAGTACTCTCAGCTTACCAGGTGGATGGCTTCTCGAGGCCACTGGATTAGATGGTGTCAGTTGATGCGGTCGTGACACATCTTTATACTTGTAGGTGTAGCGACTTTGTTCGTCTCAAAGGTGGCTTTGGTGTTGATCTTTGTATTCATTTTGTCAGACTCTGGTGAATAAATTAATAAAGATGGTTGCATGCATCATTTTCATGTAGAGGCCGAAGGTAATCCCCTTTTTCAAAGAAAAAAAAGTATCACAAGTAACTCCAATAACTCATATAACGAAAAGAAGTTATCAGTGTTGTAAAGGTCCCTTCCTACACAGCGAAACCCCTGAACTACAAAGCAAACTAATTTTGAAAAGCCAAGATGGGAGAATAAACATATAATAGCATTTTCTAGGTTAAAGGTGCAACATGCAAACTTCTACTATGCAGTCAACAAGTAAATAAACTAGGAATACATGTGCACCAAAATAAGCAAAGTCCAACTGCCTCATCAAAAGTCAAGTAAGGTACTGGCACCACATTTGCATAAATATTTGGATCACATGTCAACACACCATCTACATCCTTCCAAACCTGTTGTAAATTTAAAAATTGAGTTACCGCAACACTGCAAAATTGAATAGATGCACTATAAGTCAACCACCCATTATTCATTGCTTTTAATTTTATTTGGGCAGCATGCAGCATGCTACAACCGTCAATCACGGCATCGTACACGGGCCCTAACCTCGCGGCTTGCACAGGACCACACACATGCACTGGGCAAGCTATGTGCAACTCTGGGGGCAGTGCCCCCCCCAGCTTTGGACCAAACTGTGAAGATTTTTTTTTGGGTGATATTTTTTGCATTTTGCACCCTCAAACACACATGTGTTTAGCCTTGGCCTGGCAGTTTCTACTTGCCTAATGCCTTCTTCAGCTCGTCGTCCTTGAATGGTTTCTTCCTGTTGTGGTTCCACGGTGTCGCCGCCGCCTCGACCACACCAAACTTATCGAGCTTCAGTTGTGGTAGGTTTGTGGTGCCACCAACCAAGGTATTGTAATTGTTGTTGAATCCTAGTTGTGTGGTGTCTGAGAGGACTTCGGCTCTTCCATCTGTCAGCTTGAACAACTTCCCTTCGAAGTTGGTGAAGGCGAAGACATACGGTGTCGTTGCAGACGGAAATCTTGGGGGCAGCCCCGCCCTTGCCTGCCAACTCCTCTTCAGCCCACCATGGTGGAGGCTGGTTGTCCTTGGTCAGCTTGACTAGTAGCACGGGCGTTGTTTGACCTTCTCCGGATATGGGCCCAATAGCTTGGCATGCATAGTCGACATGAACGTCGTGTATGGGTCGGACAGAAAATTGAACTTCACCACTTCTTAAGGGCTACAATCAAAAGAAAAATAAATAAAAGTGAGTTATATAATCATAATATTAAAGCGATACTAACAAAAGCATGTGATCGGGTAGGAAATGGTAAGATGTCTTATGGGAGAAAGGAAGGAGGACCACGAACTTCAGTAGAAAATGCAAAATGAGATACAGTTTTGCTAAAGCACATCTAGATGCGCTCCAAGTATTGCACATCTAAATTCGATATTAGCAGAAGTTTTAGAATAGCTCTCGGTTGAAGCTATTTGTTCGCACACGAACACGTCACCGTGTACCCTCGACGCCGGGGGTGGTGCACCGCAGCTCACGTCGAAGGAGACCCGCCGGAAGCGCGATACGCAAGACAATCCGGCGGGCGCTTTTGTGAACCGAAACCCCACACGCCGGGAGGGACCCGTCGGTAGCAAGGCGGCTATGGGCTGCCCTAGGTCGACCTGATCGGCCCTAGGGCCTCGAGGTTCGCCGTCCCGCAACAAGAAGAACAGACGAAGAACGAGGAAGAAGAAGAACTAGGGTTAAGGAGAAAAGATAAAAGATAAAAAGTGGTAGATGAATTGATCGATTGTGTGTTGTTCAATCGGCCGTCACCCCTTAGGTATATAAGAGGCGGCTGGACTTCCCGTGCAAGGAAAAGGCTTGGATTCACGTCCAAAACCCTAGCCAAATTCGGATTGGTTTTGCCCGAACTTTCCAAAACTGTTCGGTTTAAACTGGCTGCACCTTGCGGGTCTCTTTTGTGGTGGTAAACGATCTCGGATGGAAACGAGCCCAAAAGCAATCTTGACCGTTTCGACGAGACGAACAACTTTTATGTTGAACATTTTTTGATCAGAGGTCATCTTTAGGGTCAAATCGGTCGTGCAAAACAGGCTATCCTTCGCGCTACCCATCAGACAGGGTGTCTGGTGGGGCGCGCCATTTTTTGCCTCCTAACAGGGCTGTATTCCGATGGCTCTAACTTTTGCATACGAACTCGGATTGGAACGATTTTTATATAAAAACCGATCGTTTCGACGAGACGAAGAACTTTTCTGCTGTAACTTTTTCCATCAGAGGCCATCTTGGGGGCGTAATCAGCCGAATACTGTTCTGAACACAAAATCTCAATATTTCGAATACAACTTCGGCCTTAGGGATGAGATCGGATGGCTATGACCCAAATATCAAAATTTCTCCTTTTGACGATATGAAACTTTCTCGCTTTGATCATTTTTCCATTTGAGACCTTCTTAATTACTTTTTGACCATGCCAAAATCTGGTGTCAACACATGCCCCCTGTTTTCGGTAAAACTTGTGTGCCGAAAAATAACTTGCACGAAGTTTGTTCTAAGCACGATGTCAACACTCCATCGGCCGTTTTGTACGTGCTTTGGACGATAAGTATATATCGGCCATTTAGATTAGCAACAAAAATGAAGCTAATCGAACATATAATGATTTGATAATACCCTTTCATGATGTAAGAAATTATATTGCATCCATGGGTCAAAATAATTCCACGGAGGGTAACCAGTCATACCTGAGGATGAATTCCATGGCATATGCATTAATGACATAGTTGAAGAATATGGATGTTGTTTGAACCGAAGATTCTGATGTGCAAACCCTCGACTTGGTTGTTCGAAGCTTGCACTCTTCTCTTTCTTCACCTTTGTCGCACTTATTGCAACGGAATCTTGCATATTATTCTTGTTTTTAGTACTTCCTTTGGGAACCCATGCCATGTTCATCTTTTCAAGTTCTTGTGCACTAAGCTTTTGTACTTTCTTCTTTTGCCAATATGGTAAGCCGAGTGGGCAACCCGGCTGCGATTTTCTTTGAAGTAATGGCAATTCTTGTTTTATCTTGGGCACTCTCAACTTCCTCCCTTCAGATTTGGCACTTGATTGACTCTCAACAATTGATTGCTTCATCTCATTGCCTTTAGTAGCCAATGTCAACATTTTAGTTGGTTCTTTTTCTTTTGAGATCAAATCTGAAGTAGCACTCTTACGACCATCTCTTTTAACGCGGTAAACTTGCTTGACCACCTCATTTCTATTCCTTGAGCACTGGACCGATTCCTTATGATCGAAACGGTCTTTAGCATGTGATTGTTCAAATGCTGATCTTCTCGGAGCTGCATAATATTGGTTAGATGGTCTAAAATAAGATGGAGAGTGTGCCCTCGTATCATACCTGTCCCATAATGGATATGGATCTATATGAGCACAGGGAGGCATCCACGGCATTGGCATTGGCGGCCCAAAATAAGGATATGAATATGTTGCATTGAAATTCGCACTTTGCCAATACCGATCCTCATATTTGTGCCTTGGGGGTGATCTTGGTTTCTTTGCATGATTTGGCCGATAAGTATTCTTCTCTTCACTCTTCTTTTGATATTTATCCAATAGTTCAGCAAAGGTGATTTTTGATCTCTTACACTTGCGCTTATTTCGGCCTTTGTTTCCTTTGGTTGTGCTTGCACCAATCATTGGATTTTCTTGTTGCCCCCCAGTCATTGGCGTCTCCATTGTAGCTTCGATGGAATTCTCGCCCTCAAAATTATGTTCATTATGCTCTTCAACAACTTTTTTACTTGAAAGCTTGACCCCATCACCTGCAGTTTTTACCTCCTCTTTAAATGGATCGGCTTGAAGCAGCCGATGCAAAACTTTCGCCATCGAGACCAATCGGAATAGACTGGTCATCTCTTGGTGTCTCAACAAATTTCAATCGTCCTTTATCAATGGCCGATTTAACTATTTGACGAAACATATTGCAATTCTCAAAATTATGTTTGAACGAATGATGCAACCTACAATACATTCGTCCTTGAATTGATGGCTTGACATGGTGATCAAGAATTCTTATGTAATTATTTTTCAGCAATAAATCAAATATTTGGTCACACATGCTTGAATTGAAGGTAAACTTCTTGCTTTCTAGCCGATCTTGCTGTGTGAACGGCTTTGAAGATAAGCAAACGAATGGTTCAGATTTGGAATCTTCCCATTCGGCTATACATTGTGTTTACCACTCTATCTCCGGTGTCTTTGGATAAGATATTATATTAGCATTGGATTTCTCAAAAGAAATTAACCTTGGCTTTAAACATCTGATACGAAAATATTTAGAACACACATGTCTCAATTGAGACAAAGTGCAAGCCAAGTAAGAAATAAGCAAAGCTACCCAACTAGATATGAACTTTAGATAAAGCAACGGGGAAAGCTTTAGCCACAACAATAAGTCATTATCGGTCTTTATAAATGGTGCAATGGGTTGACCGATATAGTCTATAACAATTTTGTTGCTAACAAGTAAATTACCCTTCTTCATTGGTCTTTCAAAATTACTTATGAGAATTTTTCTTATAGAAGCATCGACAATAAAGTTGCGACCAAATCGAAGATAGGCAAGTCACTTGCTAGACATACCTCTTCAATTACGTTGGGAGAGCATGATGGTTGTATCACTTGAATAATACTTTGTTCCACTTTTGAATGACTCTCCAATGCCTTGGCATCCTCGTTTTCTTTGATAGATTCGGTACACATACTATTTGATTCGGCTTTTTTAATAACCGAATTAACTTTGTTATCCGAATCACCACTCTTTCTTTCTTTGTTTCGCAAGGTTGCTTGTTCTTGTCTAAATTCAGCAAACATTGCAGCTAGTCTATCTTTAAGCTTTTTTCGACCAATTTCAGCCCAATCTTCATCGGATTGCCCCCCAATACTTTGAGATGCTTTCGGCAATGGTGTGTTGCCAAAATTCTGTAATTGTGCAGAGCAACATGATATGCTACGTTACTAGGTAAAGACACATGCGCTCTGGTAGAATTCTCACTTATTCGCCATGAGCATAAAGGTCTGGAGCGAATCACGAATATCTACAATTGCGTATGGTGCGAAAAATTAAGTAGCATGAGGTGTGGCATATGATGTTTGAGGTAATTGGCGAATAACTAGTAGTAGCATGGCCAATTCCCTATCCACCGCACGTTTGGATTAACATCTTGCAAGTTATTTGCCGATGAATAAAAAGTTGAAACACTTTGTTGCATACTATTGGAAGTTCCTACATGGGGTGTCTCAACATGATTAACCGAACTCATCATGTTGTTCATCGGCATATAGATTTGTGGGGTTGCCGATGCATGGGAGTTGGGATACATATGTTGCATGTTGCTAAAATTATATGAAGTTGAAGCATGAAGATTATTCTGAATCGGCTGTTGCACATAATTAGATGCATGATTGATAAAACTAGGGCTAGCCGATACAATATGCTCATTAGGCGATCTAGCAACAACATATGCATTACTTGCATCTACATAAGTGAATTGGGTATTCATGTTACCTTTGTAGATTGCAAACCCTAGATGACGATCTCTTCAGTAGCAAGAACGGGCGGAGACCGTTCAAAGCTTCGCCCCAGCCGAGTCGCCAAAAAGTGTGTTCGCACACGAACACGTCACCGTGTACCCTCGACGCCGGGGGTGGTGCACCGCAGCTCACGTCGAAGGAGACCCGCCGGAAGCGCGATACGCAAGACAATCCGGCGGGCGCTTTTGTAGACCCGAAACCCCACACGGCCGGGAGGGACCCCGTCAGGGCGCGCGGCGGCTATGGGCTGCCCTAGGTCGACCTGATCGGCCCTAGGGCCTCGAGGTTCGCCGTCCCGCAACAAGAAGAACAGACGAAGAACGAGGAAGAAGAAGAACTAGGGTTAAGGAGAAAAGATAAAAGATAAAAAGTGGTAGATGAATTGATCGATTGTGTGTTGTTCAATCGGCCGTCACCCCTTAGGTATATAAGAGGCGGCTGGACTTCCCGTGCAAGGAAAAAGCTTGGATTCACGTCCAAAACCCTAGCCAAATTCGGATTGGTTTTGCCCGAACTTTCCAAAACTGTTCGGTTTAAACTGGCTGCACCTTGCGGGTCTCTTTTGTGGTGGTAAACGATCTCGGATGGAAACGAGCCCAAAAGCAATCTTGACCGTTTCGACGAGACGAACAACTTTTATGTTGAACGTTTTTTGATCAGAGGTCATCTTTAGGGTCAAATCGGTCGCGCAAAACAGGCTATCCTTCGCGCTACCCATCGGACGAGGGTGTCCGGTGGGCGCGCCATTTTTGCCTCGACAAGGCTGTATTCGATGGCTCTAACTTTTGCATACGAACTCGGATTGGAACGATTTTATATCAAAACCGATCGTTTCGACGAGACGAAGAACTTTTCTGCTGTAACTTTTTCCATCAGAGGCCATCTTGGGGGCGTAATCAGCCGAATACTGTTCTGAACACAAAATCTCAATATTTCGAATACAACTTCGGCCTTAGGGATGAGATCGGATGGCTATGACCCAAATATCAAAATTTCTCCTTTTGACGATATGAAACTTTCTCACTTTGATCATTTTTCCATTTGAAACCTTCTTAATTACTTTTTGACCATGCCAAAATCTGGTGTCAACACTATTGAGCATCATCTAAGAGATCAGAGGAGGTAAGAGCATAATTCAATCCTAATTGTTGATTGGTCGGGGCAATTTTGATCAGACAAATATGGTAAGTACAACAAAATATAAGCCGTCGAACACTGTAGTCTGTAGCTCTTTCTGACATTGCTCCGTTACACAAAGGGAGAGCATAGGACTAGAAGAGGCAAGGAAATTTACATGTGGGTTGTGTCATTTTCATCATCGCCAAATGTTGTTTGTCAAACTTGTGTTAGCAGAGTATGAGATGAGTATATTAAACTTGTGTCACATGTGGGTTGTGTCATTTTCATATAAACTAATTATATTCTGCATTTAAGCCTGTTGCTTTGTTAGAGCAGCACAAAGTATGAGATGAGTATGGCGGCAGAAATCACACATTTGACCTGAGGCAGAAATCAATTCACAAACTGACCTGCTTTCAAAAAAAATTCACTCAGCTGACCCTTTCGTGTGGCGCCCGACAGCTGGGCGCTGCACACAACTATGCAGCGCCTCAGCCTTAGGCGTTGCACCTCCTGCCAGCGTGGCAGCCCTGGTCCACCAAGGCCCCACATCAAGACAAAGACTGCAGCGCCCAAGCCTTAGGCGCCACATGGTAATGTGCAGCGCCTAGCCCGTGGGCGCTGCACATCTGTGTTCCACTTGGCTGGCCCCACCTCTCTCCCTTCCCACCCCACCCCACACCCCCACCCCACCCAAACCCTAAGGCTTGCGGCCCTCCTCTCTTCCCTCTCCTCCTCTCAAATCCTTCTCAAATCTTGCAAATCCGGAGTATTTGACCGTGGATTTCAAGCCAACCCTCCCTTAAGGTAATCTCCTCCCATCCCTCGTTTTCATCCATAGGAATTGTCACATTTGCTCAAATCTTGCTAGTTTGGGGAAACCCTAGTTTTGACTTGGATTTGCAAATTTGTGTTGAATGATGTTATGTTTCTTTGCTAACTTGGGTTGGTTAAGCTTCCATAGTATGCTAGGGTTAGGGTTATGTGTGTTTGATGTTGGTGTTAGGGTTATGCTATGGTTATGGTTGTTTTATATGTTAGGGCATATGTGTGCAAATATTTTTCTTAAGTATTTACTTGATATATGTGTGTTTTTGATTATTGTAGGGATGGGGAGAACATGTGTTTATGTTCATCATGTGGATAGAGAGGCCTTTTTGAAAGGCAATGTTGAGACGGATCCGAATGAGCTTGACATGGTGTTTGAGAGTAGTCCTAGCTATGCGGAGCTTTTGGAACAAGTGAGGAAAGATTTGAATTGGATGGACCCAAGTGGCGTTGTTGAGTTCGAGGAAGGCACAATGTTGGTTTTGGAATGCACATCCGTTGGAAGACAATGCGTGTGAACTCCGAGCAACGTTGGATTGCATACAAGGAGGCGGTTGCGAATCTCTAGACAAGGCTCTTGAGTTATTTGTCTCCAAGAAGGTTGAGTCTACTTTGAATTTAGACTTGAACGGAACCCCTCCCGTTGGTTGCTAGCACTCCCCACCCATGAACCAAGATCAAATGAGTGAACCTCAATTCACGCAACAAGATTGGCCAACATTGAGCCCGACTCCAAACAACCAAAATGAAGGTTTTGAAGAGGAGAATGATGAGTACGAGGAGGATGACAACGAAGTTGACCTCCATGACAACAATGTGGGTGATCTCGACCAATATCATGTGCAAGAGACAATGGACCAATCCATCCCTTTTTCCGTGCATATGCATCGGACTCGGATGACGATGGTCCCGATGAAGAAGTTGATGAGGAGGGTTCACGCCAAGGAGGCCCAAGCATTCAAGAAGGTATTGGGCGGGATCACAAGACACCATTGTTCAAGGATCTTAGTCTCGCGGATGAAGCCGTTGTGGATGGTGGCAAATGCATATCTCTTGGAGCTAGGCCAAGCTCTCACCGTGATTTGGAAGACGGCAAGAACGGTATAAAACCCGGATGTGAGTTTCAATCCTTCTTGGAATTGAAGATGTGGCTCGACAACTACTCGGTTACATTATCGTCCACATAAAGTGGCCAACTCGGATGTTAATGTGCGTTACGGTCAAATGTGAAGTGCCAACATGTCCATGGATTGTGCGTGCAAGGCCATGGAAAGGAGGTCCCACTTAGCGCATAGTGAGTTGTCTACCAACTCACATGTGCCGGCACAAGAATGCGGATGGCAAGCTTGTGCACCAACAACACAGACAACTCACGTCCGAGTTCATTGCTTACAGGCTGTCCAACCAAATATCCACACTTCCAATAATGAGCATCAAGAGTGTCATTGACCTTGTGAAAGCCATCTTTCATTACAAGGTGAAGTACGGCAAGGCATGGAAGGCGAAGCAAGCCGCATTCAAGATGTTGTATGGCAATTGGGAGGAAGCTTACAACCGACTCCCTAGGTTGTTGTTAGCTATGGCCGCCACAAACCCAGGCATGGTTCACGTGGTTGAGCCTCATGGGCACCAAACTTTGATTCATAACGGGAGGACCGTCCGAGTATTTGGCCGTGCATTTTGGGCCTTTGAGCAATGCGTGAGGGCTTTTGAGCATTGTCGGCCCGTCATCGCCATTGATGGCACGTTCTTGACCGGACAATACAAGGGCACTTTATTGGTTGCAATAGCAAGTGATGCCAATAACCGGGTGTTGCCTTTGGCTTTCACTTTGGTTGAGGTAGAGAACAATGATAACTGGGAGTGGTTCTTGCGTCAACTGAGAACAAGGGTATTACCGGCTGAAAGGGAAATTTGTGTCATATCGGATCGCCATCCGGAATTCTAAATGCGGTGGTGATTGACATTCCGGACATAGAAAGTTGCATCATCGATGGTGCATGAGGCACTTTTGTGCAAACTTCTATAGGGCATGTGGTATCAAGGAGTTGGCCGATGATCTTGAGTTGTTGTCTCACTTTCACCAACAAGCGGTTTGCCACATTGTTCAATGCATTGCTCGGACACAAGAAACTTGACCCGGCGGTCGAGTTTCTCAATAGGAACATTGCCGAAAGGAATATGTGGGCACGTGCTTTCGATGAAGATGGCGGAGGTGCGGTCAAATGACAAGCAATATGGCGAATGCTTCAATAAGGTGCTCAAGGGTGTACGTGCATTACCCGTGACGGCAATAGCTCAATACACATTTGACAAGATGAATGAATACTTTTTGAAGCACTCAATGGAGACTGATAAGCAGATTGCTGGTGAGAACAAGGATAAGCACAAGTACAATTTCCCACCAAAGGTTGAAGAATGGTTGGAATTTCAATCACGAAGGCGGACTCAAGAAGCTGTTCTATATGACGACAACGAGTGGAAGTATGAGGTGAAAGAGCCCGGAGGAACCACAAATGATGGCCACCAACACGGAGGCCGGGCTTTCAAGGTCTCCCTAACACGGTGTGATTGCAGCTGCATGAGGCCGTCTTTGCTTCATCTCCCATGCTCGCACTTGTTAAATGCATCCCGGGTTAGGAATGTGGACGTCAATCACCCTCTAACCGTGAGGGAGTCCGAGTTCACAATCATGACGGTAAAGAAGACATGGACTCCACGGTTCCAGCCATACTTGGACCAATCACAATGGCCAGAGTATCATGGGGTTCAACTATGGCCGGACCCGGAATTGAAGGTCGTTAGCCGAGGAAGACGTAAGACTAAGCGTCTTAGAGGTGACATGGACGGATGGGGCCGTGGTGGCGGTGGAGAATACGGCACCGGCCAATTCCAAGAGCCTCGTGAGGAATCCCGTTGTGGGGGCTGCAATAATGGGGGACACAACACAAGAACTTGTCCCAAACCAAGAAAGAGATCAAAGAAAAATGGTTCAAGCACAAGCCAAGCAAATGATAGCCAACCAAGTGAACCAAGGGGTAGCCAACCAAGTCAAACAAGTGGTAAAGCTACTGGGACGCTTCTGTTGCCCTCTGGACTGGAATGTCCAGATGTGCAGCGCCTAAAGCCAAGGCGCTGCATAGTGTAGTCTGGCGCCTTGGCCTTAGGCGCTGCACACCTTGGATATTTATTAGGCTGTACCAACACCCTCCCACCCATCCTCACCCCACACACCCCCACCCTCAACACAAACCCGAAGCTCAGTGCCTCCCCTCTGCCCTCCTCTCTCCCCCTCTCAAATCCTTCTCGGATCCGGAGTATTTGACCGTGGATTTGAAGCCAATCCCTCCCTTAAGGTAATCTCCTCCGATCCCTCGTTTTCATCCATAGGATTTGTCACATTTGGTCGATCTTGCTAGTGTGGTGGAAACCCTAGTTTTTGATTGGATTTGGAAATTTTGTTTCTTTGCTAATTTGGTATGGTTAGGCTTTTGTAGTATGCTAGGGTTAGGGTTATGTGGGTTTGATGTTGGTGTTAGGGTTATGTTGGTCTTAGGGTTGTGTTCATTGTTAAGTGGGGGTTAGGGTTGACCAATAATTCTCTGTTTTGTAGGCATGGCTTCATCCGGTTCCATGACGAGGCCACCGTGTGCTAACCAAGAAGACATGCCGAACAAGTGGCGGGCGCATCTTTGGACAAGGTGAAGGAGAAAGATGTCAACATCCCGCCATGTTGGTGTGGAGATGTTTGCAAGGTGAAGGTGTCCACCGACCGAAAGAAAGCATGGACGGAAGGGCGGAGATATTTTGTATGCCCGAACTATGCTTATGATCGTGCACTTCCAACTAACGCCTATGACGAACCACCGGTAAGCTCGAGAAGTAAAATGTTACTCTGAAATGTGTGTCAACACTAACAACAAATTTTTATGCAGTCACCGCCTCCTCTATGCAAGTACTTCACGTGGATAGATCTTGAAGTGCCAGAAGATGTGAAAAAGGACCAATACGCAGATTGTCTTAGGCGGCAACGGAGGTTCGAAGAATCGTTTCGAAGGGGCTTGGAGGAAGAGCGTCGTCAGAAGGAGAGGATGGAGCGGAAGAAACGAGAGGAGGAGAGGGCACGCCTAGAGAAACTTGCTCGTGAGGAGGAGAGGGCAAGAAAGCTTGCAAAGGCTCGCGAGGCGCAAGAGGAGGACTCGGCACGTGACAAGAAGGGGAAATGGCCTCGCTCTACTCAGTAGGGACTTCGCCTCGGTGCACTCGTCGTCAACTATCTTCTAATGAATGTGTCGTGAAGTTGTGAGGGCATGTGCGATGTTGGTGAACTATCTTCTAGGGCAAGCTGCCATTTGTCATTTGTAATGAATGTGTCGTGAACCATGTCGTACTAATGTTTGAATTATCTTAAGTTATGAACATCGTCGGCATAAAATTTGTGTTTTTCATATTGCTGTGATCTGCAGTCATTGTAAGTATTATGGATGTCGTGGGAGTAGCCATGGGAGTAACTGTTGGCTATATGGATAGCCATGGCAGTAGTGCAGCGCCTAAGGTTAGGGCGCTGCCTTTGCCGATCTGGCGCCCTAACGGTTGGGCGCCACACAAGATGTCTGGCGCCTAAGTATTAGGCGCTGCGGTGTTCTATAAGCAAAACTGCGAAACAGATGCCATTTTGGGTGGGGTGCAGCGGTGGACAAATAACAGCAACATCAATTAAAGTACTATAAACTGCACATGCTAAGCAAAGAGAACTAATAACTTGAACATCACATCATTTAAGACAAATAAAGTTTGCTTCAAGTTTGCAAACACAAATATCATAACATAACCTCACAAGTTCATCAGCCTAACAAGTTCATCAACCTAACAAGCTCACAAGTTCATCAACCTAACACAAAGCACTAATGCCTTCCACGCGTGGTCCTGGTGCCACGCCTGCAGGCAATCTTCTTCTTCTTAGGAGCACGAGGCTCCTCTTCGTGCACTTCCTCCTCCGCATGCGGCTCCGCCTCCTCCTCCGCCTCATCATCCAAGCTAGCCATCCGCGAGGTCCCTACGACCACCTTTGGGTTGCCTCTGTTGTCATAGTCGTTGGGCGTGTACCGGCGTCTGGGCTGCCTAGGCTTGAACACATATGCGGACCGAGCTTGGCGTCCGCCAATAACATGTCATCATCAAGCTCATGGCCCTATCACGAGCGAAACAATATGGTGAAGGCGGTGTTGTAATCAAGTGACAATCACATCTAAAGCCTTAGTCATACCTCTTGGGTGGCGCACCCTCATCATCCATGTAAGCATAGGAGGAACTCACATCGTCCCCATCATGGTGAGATGCGGGTCCGATGGTGTACCGACCTAGAGGCGGATGGTGATTCATATTCGGGATCACGACAACCGAGTAAGTTCGATAACCGCCTTAACTTCTTGGCTTTGTGTTTGTAACATGAACAAGTGTGTAACATATCAAACTTCGCAACATAGACCGGCTCTCATAGTGAATGCGATATGTACCTTGAGGAATGCTCGTAGTGAACCATCATCATTGCAGTTCAACGGTGTCTTCTCCGAATAGAGTAGCTCTCATCACCGCTTTCTTGATCTCGGTGCGCTAAGGATGAGAAAGAATGAATGTGTTAGCCATTCAAACATGTGTATACTGATCAACGGAAAGTAAAGAACGGAACACTTTACCACATAGTTAATCACCGAACAGCGGTACTCCTTGCCCTTTCGACATCTCTTTGTACTTCCCTTTGCTAGATCCTCATAGTTTACTGGTTCTTCAAGAATATCCTCATTATATGCGGCGGCAATATCTCAACTCGAGTAGTTCAATAAACCATCGTGCGTAGTTATCAAAAGCTTGTTGGTTGTGCTCACGAAGCATGGCGCTCGCGATGCTACTGAGCTTGCTCCACGAAAGCTGAAGCGGGTAACATCTGAAGCATGATGCTTGTCCCATCCTTTATCTTCCGCTGCCTTCTCTGTCCAACTGCGTGGTATAAAACCAAGCATTAGCACAATAAAAGGAGTCGATGCTTAGACAATACGCATACATGCTCTCTTACCTATGAAGTGCTTTGTCCGTGTCCACCCAGTCCGGCGGGTGAGGTTGGAACAGACCAAATCGGCGATAAGCGCGATGCAGCAAATGAAACTCAACCGCCCGATTGCATATCAATGGGCACCGCATAAGCCGAGATCCTTATCCATAAGCACATCGGGTTGGGCGGAACTCCTCGGTGTACCCAAACCTCTCACCGCGCCATATGGCTGCCATTCCACCTATGAAACAGGCAACAATGCAAATTTGATGTCTATGTTCCAAGCAAGCATGAGAAAGGACAATGCAAATTTGAGGACTGAAGTAATGACCTCCTTACCTTTCGGCGTAATCGTGTCCAACTCGGCAATGTACTTTTGGTACATGAGATTGACATCGTTAATCATCTCGAAGCGATATCCCACTTGAAAGCCCGTGGGGCGCCGTAATTAAATCATGTTCATCTCGCATACCAAGGATCAAAGTCGGCGCTCTTGAGGCGTCCAACGAGCGACGCTCCCGGCTCCATACGAGAAAGTAGAAGCAGATTACCACCAATACCTGCACTATCGTGATCCTGCAACACGCATCGTCCAGCTACATATGAAAGAAAACAAACAATGTTAACTTGACAGCAAGCTTGCATTGCTAATGAAGAAATGAGTTGATCACAAAATAGACCAACTACACAGCCGGTACAAGTAGGCAAGAGTCGGCTGAACCCCAGCTCCATTTGCTATCAAAGACGATCAACGCCTTCAGCCACATCCATGGGCGTTCTTGCCGGTGGAGTCGAGAAACAAAGTCCTCGACACAACATACCACATATACACACGAGCATGTGTCTGGATCACATCATCAGTGGCATCCGGAGGGCACGTCGCAAAGTTATTTTGAATCCACGTGAAAGCAGCTCCAGCTGCTTTCCTTTCCTTCTTCTTCTTCTCTTCTCCCTCCTCTACATCAGCCTCGGCCTCGGTAGGAGCCATACCGATTAGAGCAATCATCTGCTCGCGCCACCCATCAGAATCAGTGCTCATACAGAGAGGCCTCCCGTCGATAGCAAGACCGGTGATCAACGCGACATCCTCAAGCGTCACGGTCATCTCCCCAGTCCGAACATGGAAACTGTGCGTCTCCGGCCTCCATCGATCGACAAGAGCGGACACCGATGGAGCGTTGATTCGGCGTGGACGGTGACCAACCGAATCCACGGAGTAGCCCTGCACCTTGATGTACGGTGTGTACCGCTCGTCGTAAGGCATGGCGGGACCAGAGACCCGTGATACCGAATCTTGAGAGGTTCAAGTTTCTGCAAAAAAGTAATGACAAATCTTAGGGCATTAAAATTTCAACTAAAGGCAAATTTGCAAAAGATTTAGAGTAATCATTATTACCATCTCCTTCTCACGCATCATGTAGGCCCGGTGTCGTGTGTCGTAGGCATCGTCGAGAAGCCAAACCATCCTTACAAAGTTCAAACAATAAACATATATGAGTTCATTTTCATCTCAAATATCGGTATACACTAAACATCTCATATGTGTTCAACATGTTCTTCTCGTATATATCTCAAAAATACTCAACATCTCATATTTCAAATAAACTAGTCATCTAACATATATCTAAAAAAATTAAACATCACATATATGTCTACAAAAATAGGCATCTAAAAAAAACTAAACAATCTAGGGTTTCACTAACAAGAATCATATATTGTGAACTAATGAACAACACTACGGTAGTGCCACTATTACTACACATCCTAAACCAAGCAAATCAAGCAAATCAAGGATTCCACCAAATCTTGGACAAATCTCTTAAATGGCAACAAATTTACGGAGGAAAAGAAAGGAGCGGAGGAGTTTACCTAGTAGGAGGGATTGGGGATCGAATCCACGGATCAAATCTTCAAATCGAGAGGGATGGGGGATCCGATGGGCGCCCGCCCGCTGCTCTCTGTCAGAGAGCAACTTCTGGACAGGGAAGAACTGCACAGGAGGGCTGGACCGATCTGGGCTAAGTCAATGTGCAGCGCCTAATACAAAGGCGCTGCGGTATACCTGATCTGGCGCCTAAGGCTTAGGCGCTGCGGTCTTTATCTTGATGTGGGGCAATTGGTGGACCAGGGCTGCCACGCCGACAGAGGTGCAACGCCTAAGGCTGGGCGCTGCATAGTTGTGTGCAGCGCCCAGCTGTCGGCGCCACACGAAAGGTCGGTGAGTGAAATTTTTTTGAAAGCAGGTCAGTTTGTGAATTGATTTCTGCCTCAGGTCAAATGTGTGATTTCTGCCGAGTATGGCAGAGTTATTTCACCCTAGGCACAGCGTGTTCATGTTGATAATTCGGAGCAGGGGGGCTCCTGCATGTAAATAAAGCAAAATTCTCAAAACCTTGGCTTGCAGCTATGCATTTACTTGTGATGAACAGAGAGCAAGGGCCGTTCAGTGAATGCGGTTGCGTTGATTCCGTCCATCATTGGCGACCCTGCTCGGCATACGGGCCTATCAGCATCAGGCAGCCAAGAACCTGGTGTCCCCTGACAGTGACACTTGGGGCGGTTTGTCCAACTATGATTCTAGTTATATAAACTATGATTCCGTAATTTCACAACACCATGTTCGCTGTCAGAAAAATCGTCGACGCCTGCTTAGTCTCTTCCAGACTACGAGAATCAACTTTAAATAGTAAACCGTGAAGCCTTCAGCCATAAAAGTCTGGGTGGTGTAGTTGGTTATCACGTTAGTCTCACACACTAAAGGTCCCCAGTTCGAACCTGGGCTCAGACATCTACTTTTTTTTTCTCCCGATTTGCTGTTGCACTTAGAAATACATTTTTTTTTTGCCGGGTACTTAGAAATACATTCTTACGGTAGAACTATCTATTTTACTCCCTCCGTTTCGAATTACTTGTCGCACGTATGGATGTATCTAGATGTATTTTAATTCTAGATACATTCATTTCAGCGACGAGTAATTTGGAACGGAGGGAGTACCTTCTACCATTGTTTGCTTGACATTTGGAACACGCGTTTGTTCTGGAACATTTCATAAAGCTAGTGATCGAGAATTGGACCCAAAAAAGTTGTAAAATAACACAACTCATGCTAAAATAACTTCCACCATATTTGCTTCACATTTCTAACATTCAAACCTAGGCTCGGGCATTTATTTCCTTCTCATTATTTTCAGTGAAGTTTGTATCGTTTCGTTTTGTAATTTATTTCCTTTTCATTATTTTCAGTGAAGTTCGTATCGTTTCGTTTTGTACGTGTATGTATAGTCTTCAGTAGTTTACCCGCAAAAATAAAGGTCTCCAGTAGTCATATGTTGTATGTTTTTAACATCCACCAGATTTTGCTTCACATTTTCAACAAACTTATAATCTGCTATCTGGAAGAAAAAAGTGCAGCAAGTCCCAAAGTTCCTTTCTATGCCGCAAGATTTACATCTTTTTTTTCTTTTGGAGCATCTACAAGATTTACATCTTTATTTACAGGTAATACCTCAACCAATCTACCTTCTATAGTCCACACATGCACTCCCTCTGTTCCAAAATATAAGATGTTTTTGCAGTTCAACCTCTGGAGTAGTATCACATATAAAATGCATTATGTTGCAGATTCAGTGGCAACTAATCTGCCCGACCAACACCAATGTGACGACTTATCAGATTTACAAGTCCATCGACAAAAAAAAAACAGTCCCCACACTCGCAATGCCATAGATATCAAAGACAAAAACAAGAATTATTCGCTAATATAAATAGAAGGAACAACACACATACTATTTAGTATTTGGTAGAAGACACCCAAGGAGTGCACTACAAACCTCCAATGGTTAAGTTCAGCAAGCAGCACGCCTCACACAATCACATACATTGATTGGGCTACCATATGCTAGCACTCGAAGAATCATGCTAGCTATAACACCGCTCACTCTTACAACACCAATGATAGCTATAATACCGCTCGTACAACACCAATGAATCAGCTCAGGTGGCCTAAATAATCCAAGGTCGAATCACCCTCTTAACCAAAGAACGGCGCATCCGTTGCTGGAAGTAGAAAAAAGCGACGTCGACTAGTTTCAATTGATGGCACCATTCGAGCTTACTAGGACTGGAGCCCTGTTCTGTGCAAGGTCCGCTTGCTCTACTTCTGACAAGAAACCGTTCTCGAAGAATGCCGAGTGGAGGGCTTGCACACACTGCTTCGCCTCGCTGTCATTCACCACCAACGAGATGTTCACCTGTTTATATGCACAGTTAGAAACCGCCGTTCCCTTTGCCATGTGTAGAAAACAAAGTTCGTTTCATTTTGGCAAAGCAGGTATTATACCTTGGACGCCCCTTGCGAAATCATCTGAACATTAACACCATTTCTGCGTAGAACATTGAACGCCTGGCATGCAAGCAGTGAATGTAAACGCTATGATGCAAAATGATCAACTGAAGCACTTAAAATATTTGGTGAGCATTCTAACGCATTACCACATCATGCATTATGTTAAGATAAAGATTGTGTAGTCGTACCTTCTCAAGAATCAGAGACGATCTCTGCACGTTCCCTATCAGGGAAATGATTGATCTGTGCTGTAGGAGATGAACAACTGCAATCTTTTCAAGCTCTTCAACTACATGATCAAGCTCCTGCCACATCATCACAACAAAACAATGAAACAGGAGCATATATAAAAAACACAGCGGTAGGACAGTGCCAAGCAGTATTGTTGGCAGAAAACTTTACATAAAAGTGGAATAAGGTCCCAAGTTTTTACCTGCTGGATCAATTCACGACTCCACAGTTTTGATGGATCTAGTGTCAATGATATGCTGACTTCACTAGTAGCCACAGAATCAACAGAGATACCCAAATCTTCAAATATTGAGAAGACCTGCGCAAAATCAATATAGTAAAAAAAACAGATATACCTGTAGGAAAAAGGAGCCACAAGACTGTTGCTATGTTTACCTTTGCAGAGAAGACCTGCATAGAAAGTCAAAAACGGCGTACAATAAAAGAAAGCGTATAGCTATAGGGAAAGAGAGCCACAAGACTGTTGTTATTTACCTTTGCTAGAAAGCCATACTGTCCGAGCATCCTTGTGCTCACTATATCCAGCATGGTAATATTTGATTTCAGGACAATGCTGGTTAATATGCTCTGCAAAATAATGTACAATCAGGGATCAGTAGCAATTGCACATTGACGAATCAAAATATACTGACACAGTCATGTAACAAACCTTGCGCATATCTCTTGTTTTAGTGATCACAGTGCCAGGTGCATGACGGTTATATGAGTTCTTCACTCGAACTGGGATACCACCTTCCCTGGCTGGTCGCATGGATTGGGGATGCAAAACCTAATAGTTGGTGGAAGTATTTGTGTAAGTGTTATATAATGGTAGAACGATACTTGCTAAATCACCTAGTAACACAAGAAACACATAGAACAAAAAGTATCAATGCTGTAAAGGTCCCAGCTTACACAGCCAACCCCTGAACCACAAAACTAACTAATTTTGAAATGCCAAGAATTGAGAATAAACATATAGTAGCATTTTCTAAGGTAATAAGGTGCAACAGCGAAGCTTCCACTATTCAGTCAACAAGTAAATAAACAAGGAATACCTGTGCACCAAAATAAGCAAGTTCAGCTGCCTCATCAAAAGTCAAGTAGGGTACTGGTACCGCGTTCGCATAAATATTTGGATCACACGTCAACACACCGTCTACATCTTTCCAAACCTGTTGCAGATTTAAAAAATAGAGTTACAACCCACAGCACAGCAAATATAACATATGCACTACAACTCCACCACCCATTATCTGTAGCTTTTAAGTTTATTTGGTTAAACATCTGGACAACTTAGCAGTGGATGCATAATTAACCAAATGCAAATACAAAGCTTTTGGATGCAGTTTAGAATCTGGAGTTTCAGTACCACCCAGCCTTTCACCAGGTAATTCAAATATATCACTGATAGAAAACAAACCTGGATTTCTCTTAACCCCAAGGCTTTGCCAATGGTTGTAGCGGTCAAGTCACTGCCGCCCCTTCCTAACGTTGTGACCGCACAAGATTTCCATCCCTGTTATTTGTATGGGTATGATTATAATCACAAACAAAGCAAAAATGCTCTTGCGCATGAATGACATAACGTTACACACCTTCCCAAGGAAACCAGTCACTATAGGAATAGCAGGGTCATCAATCCAATCTCCATGTAGCCTCTTTGCAACAGCAGGATAAGTTGCTTCGAGAATATCGGCATTTGTGAAATCGTCAGTGGTTATAAAGCCAAGATCAAAAGCATCATACTGCAAACAAGAAAAATAATAGTTAAGACATTGTTGGAATGAAATATCATTGTTATTTGTGGAACATATCTAATTACAGGTAGTTGTGAAATTCATTATATGCTCCAACCCAATGTCAGATAGTTGTGGGCTAAAGCAACTTTTGTCAACAATATAGGCATCCACATGCACTAGGGCATAGCCAGGAGGTTTAACTGCAGTAGTGTATAGAAGAACAGATTTAACTCTCGGTCATACCCTGCTAATATGAGATGCAAACTTACCACCTTTCTCAATTCTCTCACACTTGGATATACCCCCAGGGAGCTGACTACTTTCCACAGTTTGGATAGCCAAGTGGCGGACAGGCATACTACAGGTTTTTTCCCAACCAAGCTGTGGGCTATCATCATATCTACTAACAGCATATTAATACAGCAAGTTCATCTGACTCGTTGCATGGCTGGGACCTTTTGGTAGTTCATGGAACCAATGTTGCCGTATTGCGGTACAATTAATCAACTTGACGAAATTAGTTTCATCAGTCAACTAGAAGCAGAAGCAACAGAATATATACAAGGAAAGACTCGGGAGACTGTCAACGATATTCCTATAACCTATTCATTTTTCCATGCTAGCGACATACTAATAACCCCTTCTGGACATATTCTGTCTAAGTGCATTACTTTCAACAGGTCCAAACATTTATGCTGCAAAACAAAGTTGTAACCAAACCATTGTTTATAAGGCGACCTAAGGCGAGCAGCACCCGCTCTAGCACCTAGGCGGACGCATAAGCGCCTAACGTGGGCATATTTGTAAGGCGCTGCCAGGGCGCCTTCTCGCCTAAGCGTCTAAGGCAGGACTCCATAAAAACAATGAACCGAACTACTAAATTGTTGCTTGCTAGAACAGAAGTATGTACCTGTCGTGCCTTCTTCCCTAGTTTATTCAAATATGCAGAAAATATTCTTGTAGACATGCATTCACCAAAGGAAACAAGGTAATCTCGTGTCCTAAGAGTCAGCTCTTTCATCATAGCAACACCCTTGAGCAGTTGCTCCAACTCGTCCAAAAAACCTGTTGATTGAACAGTGAAAATGTGTTGTTTGTATAGTACTACAGAAGACACTTTCATGAAAGACGAAATGAATGCTAAAAGTGCTGAATTAGCCCAAAAGATGCAAGTCAACAAACAATGGCTAAATGCTAAAGAATCAATGACCACAGCTTGTGCTGGTGTTACGAATAAGGATCCAGCGTACCACACTTCAGATTGTCTGAATTTTTATGTGCTGGGGAGCACATCAACTATGGGACTTTCAGGTTTGAATTACTGACCATTTCACATGCTCTATATCTTCTACATTAGTCAAGGGGTATGTGCGTGAATTGAAATTTGCATGCCACGCTTGCTGTGTTTACATTAATCCAATGTTTTATGTAGATTTTAGAAGATAAAAAATCTATATTAACAAGAGCTTGTTCCACAGGGAAATCTGCGATGCATTGTGAGACTGATTGAACATCATTAGTAGACCACTAATTTGTTCAGCTGTACATTGAGGTCAATGTATTAAATAATGTCATTCGATTGAGAGGGGAAAAGTTAAACCAACTATGGTCTAACCACTAATCTATAGAATACAAAAGCTGTCCCTATTGAATATAGAACAAAAAGGCTGAAAAGGATGTGAATGGATGACAATGACCTCCAGGCTTCTCACCATCGTACATAATTTGAAGGGAAAATGGGTGTATCTATGTTCATTTACAACCCACCATCAAAAATGGTGGCACACCACAACAGAAGGAAAAAGAGAACAGTTTGTGTAGCTAAAGGAAAAAAAGATAGATGTCCCCATCAGGATAAGAGCAGCTTAAGCAGGCCGGACCCTTACTTATTGTACATAAAAAACTTGGTGTTGATTGGTTCTCACTTCATCATGTGCAAAAAACGCAGACACAGCCTGTGGTATTAATAGATCCTTCTATGGCCTTTTATAAAATAATAAGCTATGGCCTGTATAATTTGGGCCACCAGGACCTCAAAGTGGGAAACATTCTGCTGACACTCAAAATATATATTCACTGGCTTAAGAATTCAAATTGCCAGTATTAACTTCATTATGAAAATGGGTAGGTGGGCATTGGGTAATTCTATGAACCAAAAACCTTGTCGTTCCTCAGTTATCCCAAAGTGGAAAGAATATTTGCAGAGCTTTCAGCACAAGGAGATGGTCAGATAAACAGAAAGATGTAGTACTACATAGGGATTGTGTGCAAGGACACAAATAGGAAAATGGACGCTGAAGGGGAAAATCAGATGCAAGCCAAAACAGAAGTCTTACTTAATCTTCTTAAAACAAACAGAAGAGACATATTAAACAGAAAGATTCAGCTACTTTATAGAATTACTGATGAACCGCAAGTGGCGAAAGGCGAGTTTACTTGCTTATCATTCGGTGGGTGGATCTCTAACTACGAAAGAAAAAGGCATGACTTGGAGAATTCCATGTTAGCTTTGCAGAACAAGTATTGACTTTGAGCCAACAACTGGAAAGGGGAAAGCAACCGTGACATACCTGAGACAATGGAGCTATCTAGGCCAAGCTCATCGATGGTCCTGAGCAGAGCAAACCAGCGAACACTCAGGATATGCACACTCCCAAACCAGGCTTAAAGCAAAAGGGGATCGCAAGATTGCAAAATCAAGACGCACCTGAAATGGAGCTCCTTGATGACGGCCAGCTCGTCGATTTCCGACGCCTTGGGGGCGCCGCAGCTCACCGCCTTCTCTCCGGCCTACACAGGTCCAACACCCAAGCAAATTCAGCACGGAACGGAGCTACCGAAAGACCAGAATTTTCACGGAGCGGGAAATGGCAACAGCAGTACCAGGAGGAGGTTGTTGGTGGTCTTCCCCATGGCGGAAAGGACGACGACGGGCGTCTCCTCGGGGAAGCTGAGGATGAGGTCGGCCACCTCCCGCATCCGCGCGGCCGACGCCAGCGACGAGCCGCCGAACTTCATCACGACGGTGAACCCCGCCGCTGCCCCGGCTCCATCCGCCGCCTCGCCCTTCCTGATAGTGGCCGCCGCTGCGGCTGCCCCGCTCTGGCAGCGGAGCATCAGCCCCCTCCGCGCACAGCATTGCCCACCCGGCCTAGCGATGGCGCACAGCGAGGCCCTCTCCCTCCCGAGCTTGGAGACGGCCGCCGGAGAGTCCCGCGCGACCGCCGCGAGACGCAGCGCGGTCGCCATGGAGATGTCCGGATCTCTTGGCTCGGGGCCGGACGCAGAAACTCGTGGTCGCCGCGGTTCGGGCGGGCCGGGGACGAGCTGCTGCGCGGCGGCGAGACGGGGTGGACGGGCCCGGCGGCGTCGATCTGCTGGCGCGGGAGCTCCGTGGAAGTGGCCGGCGGCGGGGATGAGAGGCGGGAGGCGGGAGGCGAGGGCCGCGACGGCGGGGCGGGGGTGGGAGGGCGAAACCCTAGCCGCCGCTCGTCGCGCACGGGGGAGAGGGGGGAGAGAGAGAGAGGCTAGCGGCGGCGCAAAGCTTCGGGGAGTGATGAGGAGAGGAGGAGAACCCTGCGGCTGCGGGCGGCCGGGGGTTAGGGGAGGGCACGCGGTGGCAGCCGCAGGTAATTACTCCCTCCGTCCGAAAATACTTGCCATCGAAATGGATAAAAAGAATGTATCTAGAACTAATATACATCTAGATACAACCTCTTTTATTTATTTTGATGACAAGTATTTTCGGACGGAGGGAGTGCTTCGCAAAGCCGGGGTGCGTTTTTGGAAATGGGGTGCTTTTTCCGTGGGAGGGGCTATAATTCAAATTCAAATTCAAATGAGGATTTAAATTTTTTTAATGATATTGGTTATACCAAAGAATGATGTCCATGTAATATTATCAAATAATGTGGTGATAAAAACAACATACATTAGTATATATTTGAGTATGATTTGGTAAATGGTTTGATATAAATAGAAAATCCGCGTCCACGGCTTATGACCTCGCGTCAATGGCTGGCTACACGATCAAAGATACGATATGGTACATTGATTTGTTCATTGGTTGTTGATTATAAGAAGATTTTGTGTCATCTCTGTCTCTCAGGGGAGTTTTTTTTTAAGTCTCTCGGGGTAGTTGGTAGCCTGATATTCAGGTTTATTTTGATCCGTTTATTTTTGCCTCAACTTTCAGCATCCCATCGTCTCATTTCCCGCCACCCTTTCTCATTGGATATTTTTCTCACTCTTATTAGAAAAACCAAATCACATTAAAGAGTATAAGATCTTGTTTCGTGCTTGCTTTGGCATGTGGTGATTTAATTCAATCACGTAAATAAATAGGTAATTGAGAATTCAAAAATCACATCATATATGTGAGATCACCTTGCTAAAAGACAGACATAAGAAAATTTTCTAGATAACTTTTCAATGTGCTTACATTTATCATTGTTATTATCTCTACTATTAAATGAGAATCACACTTTACCAATACAACAAAAATGACATATGTTTTTACTTATCTTACCTAATATATTTTTGTATCTTACCAAATCACATATATCTCTACTATTAAAGTGAAATTGGCAGGCCGGTACACACAGTTTAATTTTTTCTACATGGTTTATTTTCGCCTTCACCTTCCACCACCGCCCCCATGCTGGTTTTCCCTATGTTGCACATTCCCAACAATTTTCTCCCAACTGAACCCTACTTTTTGTTTTCTATACCAATTTTTTGACCTTCCTTCTTATCTCATCTCTTAAAGGGGAGTTGGTAGCCCGGTATCCAAGTTTATTTTCGCTGGTTTATTTTCACCTCACCTCACGCCATCCCCTCCCATCGGTTTATTTTCGCCTCATCTCCCACCATCCCCTCCCACCGGTTTATTTTTGCCTCACCTCCCACCACCCCTTCCCACTAGATTTTTCTCCTTCTCATTAAAAAATCAAGTCCTGTTAAAACAGGGAGATCTTGTTTCGTGCTTGCTTCGGCAGGTGCTGATTCAATTCAATCACGTAAATAATAGGTAGGAGTTCAGATATCACACCATATATGTGAGATCACCTTCCTAAAAGACATGCATAGGATTTTCCTTGATGATCTTCCAATGTGCTAACATTTATTATTGCGAAGATCTATTTCTGATACAAACAACTGAGAATCACAACTTTATTAATGAAAACCACAACTTTACCGATACAAACAAAAATAGCATACTTTTTTCTTATCTTATCAAATCACATATATTTTCTTATCTTACCAAATCACATATATCTCTACTATTAAAGGGGAGTTGATAGGCTGGTTGATACGTCTCCAACGTATCTATAATTTTTTATTGTTCCATGCTATTATATTATCAATCTTGGATGTTTTATATACACTTACAAGCAATTATATATCATTTTTGGCCCTAAGTTATTAACTTAGTGACTAGTGACAGTTGTTGTTTTTTGCCTACTTTTGGTTTTCCTGAATGTCAGTACCAAACGAAGTCCAAATGTCGTGAAACTTTTTGGAGATTTTTTCTAGACATAAGAGACCCTAGAAGCTTCGGGAGAGGGCCAGAAGATGAAACATGAGCCCACGAGGCACCAGGGCGCGCCTAGGGGGCGCGCCATGGTGGCTCGTGAGGCCCACGTGGCTCCATTTGACCTAATTGCACCTCTATAAATTCTCTAAAATTGGGAAACCAACAGAAGAGCCCATGAAATACTTTGTCTGCCGCCGCAAGTCTCCGTTCTCGAGAGATCCCATCTAGAGGCCTTCTCCGGCACTCTGCCGGAGGGGGGATTGATCATGAACGGGCTCTACATCAACATTGTTGCCCTTCCAATGATACGTGAGTAGTTTACCACAGACCTTCGGGTCCATAGTTAGTAGCTAGATGGCTTCTTCTCTCTTTTTGATCTTCAATACAATTTCTCCTTGAAGTTTCTGGAGTTCTATCCGACGTAATCACTTTTTGCGGTGTGTTTGTTGAGATCCGACGAATTGTGAGTTTATGATCAGATTTATCCATGAATATTATTTGAGTTTTCTCTGACCTCTTTTATGCATGATTGTTATAACATTGTATTTCTCTCTGATCTATTGATTTGGTTTGGTCGACTAGATTAATTTTTCTTGCAATGGGAGAGGTGCTTTGTAATGGGTTCGATCTTGTGGTGCTCAATCCCAGTGACAGAAAGGGACATGACACTTATGTATCATTGCTATTAAGGGTAAAAAGATGGGTTTATTCATGCATGAGTTTACTTTGTCTACGTCATGTCATCTTGCTTAAGGCATTACTCCGTTCTTTATAAACTTAATACTCTAGAGGCATGCTGGATAGCGGTCGATGTGTGGAGTAATAGTAGTAGATGCAGAATTGTTTCGGTCTACTTGTCTCGAACGTGATGCCTATATACATGATCATTGTCTTGGATATCGTCATGATTATTTGATTTTCTATCAATTGCCCAACAGTAATTAGTTCACCCACCGTATGTTATTTTCAAGAGAGAAGGCTCTAGTGAAAACTATGGCCCCTGGGTCTACCTTTTATCATATATTAAAAATCCTAAAAATACCTTGCTGCAATTTTACTTTATTTATTTTATTTTATATTTTTTTAAATCTATCTATCTACCACCATACAATTTACTCTTGCAATTAACCGCCAAGGGATTGACAACCCCTTGTTCGCGTTGAGTGCGAGGATTTGTTAATTTGTGTGCAGGTGCTGCTAACTGAGGAAAATATTTATCTCTATTGTACTGCATCATCCCCTCCTCTTCGGGGAAATACCAACGCAACTCACAAGTTGCACTGGTACACACAGTTTATGTTTGCCTCCATTGTTTATTTTCACCTTCACCTTCCACCACCTCCATGCTGGTTTTGTTCTACTATGGCCTGGATTTCCATGATCTGGCCCCGAATTTCATCCTCAACATCTCGGCGTTCATCGTCATGTGCGAGGCCTTCCTCTGCATCCAGCCCCACTTTGGCTTATGGCTGAAGACTTTTAATGTCAAGCCGAAGGTAGTGGGCAGGCGCCAAGCGGAGTGCGGAGGCGCCATGGTGGGCAAGATGCCCAACATTACATGGCTCGAGGGCGCCTTCATGGAAACCATCAAAGGGTGGCAATCGGGGTGGTTCTACATCACCGAGCCGCGTGACCCCGAATGGGCAGCGTCCCCCGAACTCAGCATCCCCACACGGCTCACCTCCTGGAAAGAGAAGGGCCTGACATGGGGCGATTCGGAGGAGCTGACCGGACTCCAATCCTATGTCCAAACCCTGGTGAACAAGAAGCTCAAGCTTGTCAATGTAGTCCAGGTCATGCTCATCCGCCGGATTCTCCCATGCCAACAACGGGCTTTCAACTTGTGGGAGTTTGATCCGGCACAACACCGAACCTTGAGCAAGCTTTTCGACACTACGTGCGAAGATGCAGGAGGTCTTTGTTCAAAAGGCGCTGAGGCTCCGCATCCGCTACCAAGATCGCGGATTCAGCTCATGACGTCAAGCCGGTGAGGTAAGCTATTTTACCCTTCTGAGACACTTGTTTCCATAGTTTGACTCTATCACGGATCTAAACTCCCTTTACCTTTAACAGAGCTGGCGAAGACATCCGGACAGGTTAACTGTCCGCTCCTTGCCGAAGACCAGCGGATGCCCGATTAATGGGGCTTCTTGGTTCCGCGCCTACATGGTGCCGAGAAGAAGGCCAAGAAGAAGGCCACGGGAACTCGGAGGAGTTCCCGGCGCCATGTGTTATCGGACTCATCGTCCGATGACTCCGAGGCGGACTCCTCCCACGAAGAAGAGGAGGAGAAAAAGGAGGCCTCTCCCCCAGCGGGGGGAGAGAAGAAGAGGAAGGCTTCCCCAACGGGGGAGGCCGAAGGGTCCAAGAAGGGAAGGACCCTTCGTCCGGACTGTTCCACCAACGCCAACGACGGCGAAGAGGAGTGGCCTTCGAGGGCCAAGCCCCTGGCGAGATCGTAAGTGTCCTAATTCCATAATAACCCATGATTTCTCTTTTGTTGCATAGTGTCTTCTAACGCCGAATACAACCCTGTAGCCCACCCAAGGACGATCTCTCCGCTTCGTCGAGCGGGTCCCTGGGTTCGTCGGATGTGAATAGCACTTCACTTCCGACCACCTCCACCCTCCGTGATGCAGATGACACTGAGGTGGGGTCCCAGAAGGGGCCCAGCCAGGAGGAGGTGGTCCTGGAGGCGCCGCAAGGCGACCTCCCAGACTTTGGGCGAAAGAGGCGGAACCTCGAGGGTTCAAGTCCGCCCTGTCTTTGGACTCCATCCGAACCTCTGAGGTTCGAAGTCCAGCAAGGCGGGCCCTTCAGAAGAAGGGCGAGACCATGACGCCGGTGGCCTCCGTCCAACCGGAGGCGCCGGATAATTTGTTGGAGGCGCTCAACGGCGCTTCCATCGACGAGAGCACCGCCTTTTATTATGGGTGCGGTGATCCGAAAGTTCGATCCGCCAAGAGCGGGCTGGTGGCTCGCATCAGCCTTCTAACGGGCTTTGAGGTAAGTAATTTAAGATATGTAAAAATAGTCTTGCATAGACGGTAGCCCGACGATGCTCGGTTTGGTGTTGGAAAGAAAAGCCGAACCGAGGATCTAAAAAGATATACGCAGGAGTCTAACGCAAATATGTCAATATGGGCATGCAGGCTGCGCTGTTGACCTCTGCCGCACTGACTGCGGAGGTCAATGCATTGAAGCAAAGCCTCGAGCGGTCCGAGAACGAGCTCGGCCGTGCCAAGAAGCAGCTCGAGGACAAGGAAGGTAAGTAGTACCTTATTAAAGTAATACCTTATAGAAAAGGATTTGGTTGCAAAAAATGACAGGAATAACGTGAGTATTGGAGGGGCCACGAACGTGGTGGCGACCCTGAAGGAAGCGGTGTCCGAGGCTGAACGCAATGCGGCTGCGGAGCACACCGAGCGAGAGAAGCAGGAGGCGCGTGTGGCGGAGGTGCGGCAAGAGCTCCAGGCTCTTGTGGAAAAACACGAGAGTTTGGAGCGCAACTCGAAGACTCGAGAGTCCGAGCTCGCCACGGCTCTTGAGAGTGCCAAAGCCGCTAAGGCTGAAGCCTAAAAAGCCCTCCAGGAAATTGACGCATTAAAGAAGATAGCGGCGGGTAAGGCATTCTTCATGCAAAGCAAGCATGTAAAAGTGAATTACTTGTTACTTACCCGAATTCGGAGCTCTCCAGAAGCGTTCGTAGATCTGCCCCGTAGTGTGTCCGATGCTGCCGCATTCTACCGGGCCGAGGAAGGGAGCTCGACGGAGAAGGTATTCTGGTCTCAGTATGCTGAGGCCGGACATCCGGTGCCCTTGAGCGACCAACTGAAGCAGCTGGTCGAGCTCCACAAGGTCGCCGAACAGGCCATGAAGGGCCTCATAGTTCGGCTATGGCCCAAAGAAGCCATGCACAGGAGCTACTTGATGCAGTGCGGCGGTGGTGGATGCTGTTCATGGGTTGAAGTCATCAAGCACTCACTTTGCATTGAAGGTGCCGTCGAGCCCTTGCCGTGCTAAAGTGCATTTGAGGCGGGATGGACGCCGAGAAGCTTGTGACGGACGCACCACCACCGGGCAAGGAGTATCGCACGCCCGAGATGTATTATAAGGGTGTCCTGAAGGGTGCTCGCCTTATAGCGGGTGAATGCTCCAAAGATGTAATTTTGAGTAGACTCGCATTTTGTTATCTGTCTTACTGAAAACTTGTTCATATCGCTAAGCAACGCTTGTTAATTTAAAATATTACCTTACATGCGGCCGTTTATCAAATTTGAGAGATGGCAAGTCGTTGGCTTCAGCCCCATGCCACGAGTGTTGGGGTGTTCGGATAAACTTGGCGCTCTTTTTCCCATTTTGGGTCCTTGAGGCGCTCAACACAACGAACAAGGCAACCGGACTTATAATGCTTGAACACTCCCACTTTGCCATAGAATTCTATAATTTTAAATTTCGTGAAGCTCCTAGTGTTGGAAGGCGAATTGGGCGCTATCACGCTGGGCGGACAAAGCCGGCTCCTCGCTCTAAGCGGCATAAGTCTTTAGGGACTCGAAAAACCTCTCGAACAGCGACCAGCTCTCGCCTTATCATGACGGTCAGGTTTAGCTTTCTCCAGTGAGGTGCTCGACCCAGCTCAACTAGGGCACAATCGCGTGGTTCTCCCAGCGCTACCTTAGCCGATATAGCAGAACGTAAGGTACCAAAACATGGGGCCGCAAAACCCAACTATTGACCCAAGACATGATTGAACCGATGCATATAATGCTATAAGTTCGGGTGCCGCACTTGTGAAAGTGTTCGGACTTATCACACCATAATTTGGGGAACTTAAGCCCTGGTGTATTTGGCCGTACCAAAGCGTCTGGATGCAACATGTCATAAGTGAACATATATAGATAGAAAAGGAATGCAATGATAGGCAAAAAGTGATGCATTGTTTATTCAAAAAAATACTGCAATGAAAGCGAGCGATACAAATAGTCACGATAAGCAAGGGATGGGACTATTTAACATGTCCCCCTCGAGGGTAGGCTGCGGAATGGTATGTAAAACAGTATAATGCTCGTACTGGAGACCACGAGGATACTCGACGTAGCTTTTCTGCTTCCCTGGCTGTTGCATTGTGAGTTCGGCAAGTCTATTGCCGGACAAGGCTTCTGGAAAACGGAGTCCTAAGAATAAGAGAAAAAAAAAGAATGACACATTTGGGAGCCCCTGGTGTGGTTGAGCCGCACTCTGGGCGTGCCGTGGTCGTGCCCCTCCCCCTGTGCCCATGGTATCTCCAGAGCGTAGTTATGTATGCGTGGTACTAGTTTCGCGATTTCGTGAGGGCTGGGGTTGGGGCCGCATTGCTACGCATGCTCGAAACGTGCTCGGTGGTCTTGTTGTAGGTTACTCCGGGCGCGCTTGACGGTGTCCGGCCGTTTAACAGCCGGACTCGAGAATTGCCTTAAGAGGCTGCTTTGTACTTCCGTCGCGAGAGCCGCTGTATGCTCTTCCGTTCGGAGAGAGCGTTCGGTGTTTCCGTTGACCGTAATGACTCCTCGAGGGCCTGGCATCTTGAGCTTGAGGTACGCGTAGTGCGGTACCGCATTAAACTTTACAATCACGGTTCGTCCGAAAGCGGTGCATGGTAGCCGCCGCGAGCGGGACTATGTCGAAGATTAACTCCTCGCCGGAAGTTATCCGGGATCCAAGACCACTTCAAGTGTAATCGAGCACTCGCATAATTGGCCTCCACACAGTGCGACGCCTTTGAAGGTCGTCTTTGTGGGTTTAATCCTTGAGGGGTCTATGCCCATCTTGCGCATTGTATCCTGATAAAGCAGGTTCAGGCTGCTGCCGCCGTCCATCAGGACTCTAGTGAGGTGAAATCCGTCGACGATTGGGTCTAAGACCAATGCGGCGAATCCGCCATGGCGGATGCTAGTGGGGTGGTCCCTTCGATCAAAAGTGATCGGGCAGGAGGACCACAGATTGAACTTTGGGGCGACTGGCTCCATCGCGTATACGTCCCTTAGTGCATGCTTCCGCTCCCTTTTGGGTATGTGGGTTGCGTATATCATGTTCACCATCCGCACTTGTGGGGGGGGGGGGAACCCTTCTGTCCTCTATTGTTCGGCGGCCGGGTCTCTTCCTCGTCATCACTATGCAGCCCCTTGTCATTGTTTTCGGTAATTAACTTGCCTGCCTGCTTGAACACCCAACAATCCCTGTTGGTGTGATTAGCTGGCTTTTCGGGGGTGCCGTGTATCTGGCACAAGCAATCGAGTATCCGGTCCAAATTGGATGGGCCCGGAGTAGTTCTTTTGAATGACTTTTTCCGCTGACCGGGTTTAGAGCCTATGAATCCGGCGTTGACTGCCATATCTTCAGTATTATCACCGTTAATGCGGTGCTTGTGCTTATTGCGACGCGACCTGCCATTGCTATCCTTGGTATCCGAACTACCAGAGTTTTTGGTTAGGTTGTTACTGCAAGCTAGCCAGTTGTCCTCTCCCGCACAGAAGCGGGTGATGAGTGATGTGAGGGCTGCCATGGATTTCGGCTTTTCCTGTCCTAGGTACCGGGCAAGCCACTCGTCGCGGATGTTATGTTTGAAGGCTGCAAGGGCCTCTGCATCCGGACAGTCGACGATTTGATTTTTGTTGGTTAAGAACCGTGTCCAGAATTGTCTGGCCGATTCGTCTGGCTGCTGAATTATGTAGCTTAGGTCATCGGCGTCTGGTGGTCGTACATATGTGCCCTGGAAGTTATCAAGGAATGCGGCTTCCAGGTCCTCCCAACACCCAATTGATTCTGCTGGCAAGCTGTTGAGCCAATGCCGAGCTGGTCCTTTAAGCTTGAGTGGGAGGTATTTGATGGCGTGTAGATCATCACCGCGGGCCATGTGGATATGAAGGAGATAGTCTTCGATCCAAACCGCAGGATCTGTTGTGCCGTCGTAGGATTCAATGTTTACGGGTTTGAAACCATCGGGGATTTGATGATCCATTACTTCGTCTGTGAAGCATAGTGGGTGCGGCGCCTCTGTATTGGGCTATATCACGACGCAGCTCAAACGAGCTTTGTCTAGTGTGTTCGGCCCGGCCGAAATTGTTATATCCGGCGTGACGGTTGTCGTCACGTATCGTAGGGCGCCCACGCGATCCGTAGATCGATCTTGTTTGTCTTGCCTTATCCTCCAATATGTCTCGCAAGTCCGGCGCATTCCCCCGTGGCTTTGCACTTTTCAAGCGACGCCGGGGTGCGGCTTTAGTGGAGGGCCTAGAGGCCTCTCTGTCGCGGCCACGAGGTGGCCGGTCGGCCGTATTGTGCGCTGGTGATGTAGGTTTATGTGCCTCCTCCTCTAATCGGGGTAGCAGCTTGCGTTTGGGATAGCTTTTGGAGGGGTGTTCGAGTTCATACTCTTCGGCCGCAAGGACTTCAGTCCATCTGTCGGCTAGCAAGTCTTGGTCAGCTCTAAGCTGTTGCTTCTTTTTCTTGAGGCTGCTTGCTGTGGCCATAAGCCTGCGTTTGAAACGCTCTTGTTCGACGGGATCCTCAGGCACGACAAATCGTCGTCGTCGAGGCTTGCCTCGTCTCCGGAGGGAGGCATATAATTATCGTCCTCTACCTCTCTATCTACCGCTCTTTCGTAAGGGCTGGCTTCCCCGTCCTCCTGTGCTAAATCTTGCTGGAGGGGGTTGTCTTCGGCACTGTCCGGGGTGTTATTGTCTCCGGTGCCGGAATCTCCATTTTTGCTGTGGCGGGATTTAGAGCGGCACCGCTGACGCCGGCGCTTAGGCTGTTTCTGGGAGGGGTCGTCCTCCGCTGTTCCATCGCCATTCCCATCCTTTGGGATGTCCACCATGTATATGTCATATGACGAGGTGGCCTTCCAGTGCCCTGTAGGCGCTGGTTCTTGGTCGTCTCCGACATCGTCGTCCATGTCGTCGATGTCTTCGGAGTCGAAGTCTAGCATGTCGGTTAAGTCATCGACAGTGGCTACGAAGTGGGTGGTGGGTGGGCTTCGAATTTCTTCGTCGTCCGCATCCCAACATTTCTGACCATAGTCTGGCCAGGGCTCTCTTGATAAAGAGAGATGCTTTAGCGAATTCAGGATGTCGCCAAAAGGAGAGTGCTGAAAGATGTCCGCAGTGGTGAACTCCATGATCGGCGCCCAATCGGATTCGATCGGCAGGGCGCGCAAGGTTCGGGTCCGGAGAGGAGTCCGGCACCTTGGAGTCAAGAGCTTTACAAGGGACAGGGTCGGTATTCGGCTCTATCGCCGTAGAGGTAGCAGCCCCCGAGGCGGTGTCCAGCCACCCATCCTCGAGTGGCGCAGTCGGCTCCGAGCTAAGGGTCGAAGCGGACTCTTGTGCGGCCTCCAGGGCACTGTCCGGCAGCAGAGTTAAATCATGCCCTTCGTGACAGTGCGGCGCGCTTGGCTGTGGCTCGAATCCGTCGAAGATCAAGTCTCCACGGATGTCAGCCGTATAGTTCAAACTTCCAAATCTGACCGGATGGCCAGGGGCGTAGCTTTCAATCTGCTCCAGATGGCCCGTAGTGCAAAGCCGCCGAATACGAAGATCTTTCCGGGGAGAAAAGTCTCACCCTGGACCGTGTTGTTGTTGATGATCGAAGGAGCCATCGGGCCTATAGGTGACGACACAGAGGAACTCTCAATGAAAGCACCAATGTCGGTGTCAAAACTGGTGGATCTCGGGTAGGGGGTCCCGAACTGTGCGTCTAGGCGGATGGTAACAGGAGACAAGGGACACGATGTTTTTACCCAGGTTCGGGCCCTCTCGGTGGAGGTAAAACCCTACTCCTGCTTGATTAATATTGATGATATGAGTAGTACAAGAGTAGATCTACCACGAGATCAAGGAGGCTAAACCCTAGAAGCTAGCCTATGGTATGGTTGTTATCCGTCCTACAGACTAAAACCCTCTGGTTTATATAGACACCCGAGAGGGCTAGGGTTACACAGAGTCGGTTACAATGGTAGGAGATCTACATATCCGTATCGCCAAGCTTGCCTTCCACGCCAAGGAAAGTCCCATCCGGACACTGGACGGAGTCTTCAATCTTGTATCTTCGTAGTCTTGGAGTCCGGCCGACGGTGATAGTTCGGCTATCCGGACACCCCCTAGTCCAGGACTCCCTCAATGACATTTTACTGTGTGCATTTGCAAAGTTGAATGGACCTCTGAGAATGATCTCTGTAGTTATTGTTGTTTTATGGCAATAGTATGTGTTAGTTTTACCCACTCTATTATATTGTAAATATGAAAAATTGTGTCCCTCTTGCAATGCACAACGAAGGTGAGGTGGGCGTCATCCGGTATTCAAGGAGAGGGCTGCAGCAAGAAATGTCCAGCTACGATGGGAAATCGAGCGGGAGGAGGGGGCTAACAGGAAAAGGGATGGGTGCGTCGTCAGGTAGGTTTTGTGTTGGGCCCGCGTGTTAGAGATAACATGGTGGATAGTCCGGACAACCACATTTCTCCCCCACATATGGTCTGGATTTGGGGGAGTCCGAACTGTTTATACGGTTGAATTTTGGGAAGTCCGTTTGATGTCCGAACACGTCCGGACATATGAGAGAGAAATGAGGTTCGACCTTGGAGATGACCTTAATCATTTATTTGATTCATTTATATATGTGTTATAGCCCGTAGCAACGCAAGGGTGTTCTACTAGTGAAAAAGTAGAAAGGGAAGTTAATTGGTCTAATTCTATAGTGGCAATGGATTGTGTCGGCGCTCAACAATGGTTGCGGTTTCCTTTTAACAAGAGGACAGTGGTTGGCTAGCATGTTATTGTGTTTCCTTGGGGCAGTGGCGTGGTTTGGGTGGCTTCTCTAGCTTGGATAGGTAATTGGGGAATGATTCTTTGTGGAGGACTAATAGTTATAAATGGGGCAACATTTTTCAGAGCTTGACAAAGCAATCTAGTATTTGATCAAGTGGTATTTAAATTTTTGGACTTGCTTACACACTAGCAAGCCAATTTTAGACACATCCAGTCGACCAAAAAACCCTAGTGATTTATATATGTGGCATAAATACTCCGTCGACAGGAAAAGACAGTTTCCAGTTGTCCAGAATAATGGGTTCCAACTCTAATAAAAGTTTGGATGAAGTCAGCTCACCGGGAAATAATATTATGTTTCTTTCGTTCTGACTTGCTAGTTTCATTTTTATGGTGGTATGGACTAGATGAAGGCGAGAGTAAGAGAAAGCAACTCTGTGATCGGAGGAAAATAGCAAGTGTGCAACCACTGACACTACACTAATGAATTTTTTATTGTTTTTGAAACAATGTCCCTCCCAATCAATTTTCATTAAATAAAACACCTAATGCAACAAAATATAAAAAACCACCAATAATTAGCCAAGCTAGAAGCTAGCCAAGCATCACTATCCAGCAAATTGATGTAGCACTCACCTCCACTCAAGATGGATTTGGTAACTTTTAGAAAGTTTCTTTTTGCATATGCCTGCTGATTCTATACTTCCCTATCATGTAAACCTTTTTGTAGGAAGCATGTTGGTTGTCTATGTTCCTTTTCCACACCATTATCAAATTAAACCGCTTGTGCGTAGTTCCGTGGTATGTTCAAACAATCAACAAGTAGATAAATGAAGTGGTGGTTCTCTTCTGTTTGGTATTGACGTATGGCATCCATGGACAAAATGATCACTTGTTTTCTATCAGAACCACTTGTGTAAACCATGCAATACACTCAGGGAACAATCCATCCCTCATGGAAGTGACAGAGATAGTGAATTTTTGTGGGTTTTGGAATTCTAAGTTGTGGCAATGTTGCTTTCATGACTTAATTACGACATATGTCAGAGGCTATATGATACGTTAATTGGTCCATTGGATGTTTGATTAGCAGACTTTATTTGTCTAAAAAATTTAGGACGCAAAGTTAATTGGCCTAGTCCCTCCTGTTCCTAGCAAGAGAAGAAGAAGCATGACACTAGTAGAAAAGGGGGCAATGGTCCAGGCCGGTCCAGCCCATTAGTCCCGGTTCAATCCAGAACCGGGACCAATGGGGGCATCGGACCCGTTAAATGTGAGCCCCGGGCCGGCGGGCCACCACGTGGGCCATTGGTCCCGCTTCGTCTGGACCTTTGGTCCCGGTTGGTGGGATGAACCGGGACCAATGATCCCCGCTCTGGCCCACAACCATTCGTCCGGTTCTTGGCACGAACCGGGACCAAAAAATCTCTTAGTCCCGGTTCATGCGACCAACCGGGACCAATGGTGGTGCCTATATATACCCCGTGCAAGAGCAGAGCACACCGCTTTCTGTTTTTTCTGGCCGAGGGGAGAGGGCTTGGTGGTGCTCTAGCTCACCTCATATGCACACAAGGTGTTCGATGGAATGCCCGAGCCACACTACTTAAGGTTTCTCCTCTCCAAGCTCGACCGCCAAGCTCCATTTTCCTCCATATTTGTCTAGGTTTAGCGGTCCGTCACGCCCCATCCCGTCTTCAACGTCGCCGATCACCCGCACCGATCTCATCGGCGGCACCACCGTGGTGAGCCTCTTGTTCTTATCTTCTTTCGAAAGGAAAAATATTCTTATTTGTATGTTTAGATAGATATATACTTGTATAATTTTCTTACTTTTATTATTGTATCTTATATAGTGCGATGGTTTTGGTATCCGCCTCGTCGGCCCTCGTCACATCTATGATTTGGATGTGGTATATATTATCTTTTCATAACTATTGGTTCATTTATTGTTTATGACAATTATGCCGACCAACGTGACATAGATTTTATTCATCTAGGAGGTTGTTGAACCGGAAATTCCAACCGACCCTATTGTCGAGAGGTTAAATTTAGTTGAAGAAGAAAACAATTTGTTGAAGGAAAAAATTAGAAAAATTGAGGAGGAGAAGATGATATTGGGGTTGCATGTTGCGGATGTCGTCGATGATCACAAGATCAAGATGGATGCAATGCGCTTGAAGATTAGAAAGATTAGAAAATATGCCATTCATACCGAGGCTTGGTATCATTATGTCGTTGGATCGGTTGTTACATTGGTTGCGATTATGATCGCATTTGTTTCGCATTGAAATGTTTTACATAGTTTCAGTGTATGGTTTAATTAATTTAGATGCTCTGCAGAGCTTTATGTTGTTAGATGAGAACTATGTATGTACTTTGGTTTTAATGTGATGATGAACTTCTATTAATTTGGTCACTTAATTAATTATCTATTCATGATCTCTAATGATTTTTGACACATTAATTATATATAATGCACACAGATGAACCGTAATGGATGTACGGTTCAAGACACACCTCCGAGTACATTAAGGGCGTGCATAATTTTCTCGAAGTGGCTGAGGCAAACAAGCGAGAATGGTTTTATGTGTTGTCCATGCCCTATATGTGGGAATCTGAAGTCTTACTCGACCGGAAAATCCTGCACACCCACCGCTTACAAGGGTTTCATGCCACACTATAATGTTTGGACGAGGCACGGAGAAATAGGGGTTATGATGGAAGGCGGCGAAGAAGAAGAGTACGATGACAACTATGTGCCCCCGAATACGGTGATGCTCCGTAAGATCAAGAGGAACCAGACGATGTGCACGATGATGCTTTAGCGGGAGAAGCTGCTGAAGATCAAGAGGAACCGGATGATGTGCCCGATGATGATGATCTCCGCGGGTCATTGTCGATGCAAGGGCGCAATGCGAAAGTCAAAAGAGAAGATGAAGTTCGATCGCATGCTAGAGGACCACAAAAAGGGTTGTACCCCAATTGCGAAGATGGCAACACAAAGCTAGGTACCGTCTTTGGAATTGCTGCGATGGAAGGCGAGAGAATCTTGTGCTCGATAAAGGATTTGAGAAGCTACTTAAAATATTGAAGAAGAAGCTTCCAAAGGATAACGAATTGCCCGACAAGACATACGCAGCAAAGAAGGTCGTATGCCCTCTAGGATTGGAGGTGCGGAAGATACATGCATGCCCTAATGATCATCCTCTACATGGTGCGTACAAGGATCTGAACGCATGCCCGTATGCGGTGCATTACGGATATAAGATCGACGAGATGACCTGGTGATGTTGACGGCGAGCCCCGGAAGAGGGTTCTGCGAAGGTGATGTGGTATGCTCCTATAATACCACGGTTGAAACGTCTGTTGAAAACGGAGAGCATGCCAAGTTGATGCGATGGCACGTGAGGACCGTAAGAAAGACGGAAGTTGAGAGCACCCACGACGGGTCGCATGGAGAAAAATCGAGAGAAATCTTTGGGATGAGTTTGCAAGTGAGCCAAGGAACGTATGGTTTGCTTTAAGCGCGGATGGCATTAATCCTTTCGGGAGCAGAGCAGCAATCACAGACTGGCCCGTGACTCTATGTATGTATAACCTTCCTCCTTGGATGTGCATGAAGCGGAAGTTCATTATGATGCCGTTCTCATCCAAGGCCCTAAGCAACCCGGCAATGACATTGATGTGTACCTAAGGCCATTAGTTGAAGAACTTTTACAGCTGTGGAATGGAAACGGTGTACGTCGTGGGATGAGCACAAACAGGAGAATTTAACCTAAAGGCGTTGCTGTTCGTGACCATCAACGATTGGCCCGCTCTCGGTAACCTTCGGGACATAAACAAGGGATACCACGCATGCACGCACTGCTTACTTGACATCGATAGTATATACCGCAAGCTGCGGGAAGAATGTGTACATGGGCCATCGTCGATTTCTTCCGACCAACCATCAATGTCGAAAGAAAGGCAAGCATTTCAAAGCGAGGCAGATCACGGAAGAAGCCCGCCATGCGTGCGGTGATCACGCATTTGCTATGGTCAATGATTTACACGTAATCTTTGGAAAGGGTCCCGCGGACTAGCTGTTCCGAGTGACGCCGAGGGACACGCACCCATGTGGAAGAAGAAATCTATATTTTGGGACCTACCCTCTTTGGAAAGACCTAGAGGTCCGCTCTTGATCGACGTGATGCACGTGACGAAGAACCTTTGCGTGAACCTGCTAGGCTTCTTGGGCGTGTATGGGAATACAAAAGATACAAATGAGGCACGAGAGGACACGCAACGTTTGCACGAAAAAGACGGCATGCCTCCAAAGCGAAGATGAAGGTCCCGCCACTATGCTCTTACCAAAGAAGAGAAGGAAATCTTCTTTGAATGCCTCGCTAGTATGAAGGTCCCGACGGCTTCTCGTCGAATATAAAAGGAATAATAAATATGGCGGAGAAAAGTTTGAACCTAAAGTCTCATGATCGCCACGTGATTATGACGCAATCGCTTCGGTTGCATTGAGGGGCTTCTACCGAAAACGTCCGATTAGCCATTGTGAAGCTATGTGCATTCCTCAATGCAATATCTCGAAGGTGATCGATCCGAAACCATACCAAGGCTAAGGAGTGATGTGGTGCAATGTCTTGTCGGTTTGAGCTGGTGTTCCCACCATCCTTCTTCAATATCATGGCGCGTTCTTGTTCATCTAGTTGACGAGATTGTCATTCTGGGCCCGTATTTCTACACAATATGTACCCCTTTGAGAGGTTCATGGAGTCCTAAAGAAATATGTCCGTGTCGCTAGGCGAAGGAAGCATCTCCATGGGCCATCAAACGAGAGGATGTCATCGGGTTTTGTGTTGACTTCATTCTGGCCTTAAGAAGATAGGTCTCCCTAAATCGCGGTATGAGGGGAGACTGACCGAAAAGGCACGCTTGGAAAGGACTCAATAATATGCGAGGACGGATATTCTTGGTCTCAAGCCCACTACAGTTCTCTGAGAACTCTACCTTGGTGACCCGTATTTCGATGAACACAAGAACGATCTGCGCTTCAAACACCGGAGGCGGTCGACGATCGGATTACATGTGAACACATCAGACTTTCAGCAGTTGGTTGGAAGCACGTGTCGAGGTGACAAGACTGCTTGTGAGGAGCTGTACTTGTTATCCAGGGACCATCTTTGACCGTATTGATTTGGAAAGGATCTGAGATAAATGGGAATACATTTTACACGATTGACCAAGATCAAAAGAGCACCAACCAAAACAGCGGTGTCCGCTTTGATGCAACAACCGAGAGGAAAGGACACATATTATGGTTACATAGTGGACATATGGGAACTTGACTACGGACATGATTTTAAGGTCCCTTTGTTTAAGTGCAAATGGGTCAATCTGTCGAGGCGGGTGCAGTAGACCCACAATGCGGAATGACAACAATGGATCTGAAAAATCTTGGGTACACCGACGAACCGTTTGTCCTAGCCAATGATGTGGCACAAAGTTATCTATGTGAAGGACATGTCCATGAGACCGAGAAAGAGAAAAGATAAGGAAGCAAATACATCATACGATGAGCCAAAGCGCCACATAGTTCTTTCGGAAAAGGGACATCGTGGGAGTGGAGGACAAGATGACATGTCTCAAGATTATGAAAAGTTTCATGAAATTCCTCCCTTTAAAGTCAAGGCTGACCCACATCCCGATAAACGATGAAGATTATCCATGGTTACTACGCAATAAGCAAATGACACAAGCGAAGAAAAAGTGAAGACTTTCTCCATAACTATTGTTCGTTTATGATACCATTATATTGTAACCGATGAGTATGATACCATTTTTCGTTTTGTACATGCACATGCTATGTGTGGGTCAATTTATGATATACCATGCCAACTTTCAACTTTTTCAGAGTTCATTTGAAATGTCTTATGGTTCGCCCCTCGTAATAATTAAAAATAGCAACAATAAGTATTTTGTTGTAAGTAGAAACAAAATAAATTAAATAAAGCAAGAAAGAAAACAAAAAAGTGTTTTCAAATTTGAAAATTAGTAATGGCACTAACAGAAAGTTTATAATTTTCCTAAAACTAGAAGCAAAAAGATTTAAAAATAGAGCAAAAACAAAAGAAAATAAATAATGCACAAAACAAAACAAAAAAACAACAATAAGTATTTTGTTGTAAGTAGAAACAAAATAAATTAAATAAAGCAAGAAAGAAAACAAAAAAGTGTTTTCAAATTTGAAAATTAGTAATGGCACTAACAGAAAGTTTATAATTTTCCTAAAACTAGAAGCAAAAAGATTTAAAAAATAGAGCAAAAAACAAAAGAAAATATATAATGCAGAAAACAAAACAAAAAACAACAATAAGTATTTTGTTGTAAGTAGAAACAAAATAAATTAAATAAAGCAAGAAAGAAAACAAAAAAAAGTGTTTTCAAATTTGAAAATTAGTAATGGCACTAACAGAAAGTTTATAATTTTCCTAAAACTAGAAGCAAAAAGATTTAAAAATAGAGCAAAAACAAAAGAAAATAAATAATGCAGAAAACAAAACAAAAAACAACAATAAGTATTTTGTTGTAAGTAGAAACAAAATAAATTAAATAAAGCAAGAAAGAAAACAAAAAAAAGTGTTTTCAAATTTGAAAATTAGTAATGGCACTAACAGAAAGTTTATAATTTTCCTAAAACTAGAAGCAAAAAGATTTAAAAATAGAGCAAAAAACAAAAGAAAATAAATAATGCAGAAAACAAAACATAAAAACAACAATAAGTATTTTGTTGTAAGTAGAAACAAAATAAATTAAATAAAGCAAGAAAGAAAACAAAAAAAAGTGTTTTCAAATTTGAAAATTAGTAATGGCACTAACGAGAAAGTTTATAATTTTCCTAAAACTAGAAGCAAAAGATTTAAAAATAGAGCAAAAACAAAAGAAAATAAATAATGCAGAAAACAAAACAAAAAACAACAATAAGTATTTTGTTGTAAGTAGAAACAAAATAAATTAAATAAAGCAAGAAAAAAATGCCACCCATCTTGGGCCGCCACGGCTGAATACGATCGGTATCCCTATTTGGGCCAGATTCAGCCCGCAAGGCCCAAAGGTCCAACAGCAACGAAGAGCAAGTAGGCCCATAAGCCTGCAGTTCAAAGGAGTTCAAGAGGGAGCGGCGGTGGGGCTTATAAACCATCGCGCCCCTCTCAACTAGCGAGGGGACTAAACTTTGGCCCGACGCGGCAATGAGGGCCTTTGGTCCCGGTTGGAGGCACCAACCGGGACTAAAGAGGCTTTAGTCGGTTGGAGCCATGGCGACCAAAGGTCGCAGCTTCCGCCCTTTGGGCTGCCGAATTGAGGCCTTTGGTCCCGGTTGGTGGCTCCAACCGGGACTAAAATAACATTAATCACGGTTGGTGCCACCAACCGACCAATCGCTTATATATAAGTGGCACTTTGCGTTTTGCGATTCATCGCCACATTGCCCCGACGACGCCAACGCATCGACGCCGCCAGCTGCCCGACGCCGCCGCCGCTCCGCCGCTGCCGCTGCCGCGCCGTCGCCGCCGCCGCGCCGTCGTCGCCGTCCTCCCAAGCCCGCTTCGCCGTCGTCGCCGCCGCCAGCTCTGCCTGTCGCCGCCAGAAACTCCGCCAGCGCCGCTCGCCGCCAGCCCAAGGCCCGCGCCCCGTCGCCGTCGCCGCCGCCGTCGCCCGGCCCAGCTCCGCCACATGAGTGAGCCGCCAGCATCCGCCAGGCTCTTTTTTTCATTTTATTATTTTAGTTTTTTTTTCTGTTCATATAATGCATATATGTGTATGTGTATGTATATGTTCATATATGTTATGTATATGTTTCATTTTATTAGTTTTTTTCTGTTCATATAATGCATATATGTGTATGTGTATGTATATGTTCATATATGTTATGTATATGTTTCATTTTATTAGTTTTTTTCTGTTCATATAATGCATATATGTGTATGTGTATGTATATGTTCATATATGTTATGTATATGTTTCATTTTTATTAGTTTTTTTCTGTTCATATATGTGTATTGTAGAATATGCAAATGTTGGTATATTCATATGAACAATGCATTAGGCAAAACCTTTGTTTTTTTTGGAATTTTCTATTTGAACATTTTTTTAAAACAAGCAATACTAAAAGAATGAGAGGAAAAGGAAAATAAGAAGAGGAAGAAAGGAGAAAAGAGGAGAGGAAGAAGAGGAGAAATAAATAAGAAGAGGAAAAAGAAGAAAAAGAAGAGAGAAGAAGAAAGGAATAGAGGAGAAAGGAGAAATTCTATTTTTCTTCTTCTCCTCTATTCCTTTCTTCTTCTCCTCTTTTCTTCTTCTTTACTTCTTCTTCTTCTTCCTTCTTCCTTCTTCCTCTTTTCTTCCTTTTCCTTAATTATTTTCCTTTCTCGAGGGAGAAGAAGAAAAGAAGAGGAGAAGAAGAAAGAAAGGAAAGGAGAAAGAAGAAACTTAAACACGAGCCGATACCCCTCCCCGATATGTATATGTATGTCGCGTGGTTGTCGATATAATTAACCCCTCTAGATACAACTGCAGCAGCCCCTCGGCCCTCTCGCTCGACCAAAACTCTCGAGGACACCCAAACCCTAGAGAAAAACGATGTTGAATAATAATTGACATGTTGTCAATATTTGCGAAAACTATGGAGCACTCCCGAGACGAAGAAAGCGAAGCGATGTTGGGGAAATAATCGCAAATGGAAGTGATGATGTTGCGTCATTTCTCATCGACACCGTTGGTCGATGGATGAAGAAGAGGGCTATGATTATGATGGCTTCACTCATTAATGCGGTACAAGAGGAGGACTATGTTCATGATGGCTCCGGTGACACAATGGAGGTACAAGACGAAGGAGACCGTGCGAGCCGAGTCACCGAACCGAGTCCGCCAGGTATATATATATTAGTTAAGCCCGTCTTGACAAGTTAATTGATGCATCCATTGTTTTGGTATATGTACACATATTAAGTAATCGTCGTCTTTCTTCCTTATAATTTCTAGCCCTCCGGATCGAGCACAACTTGACGGAGACGAGGCCCAAGAAAAGTTGAGCTCGGATGAAAAGTTTGAGATCATAGAAATCGCGCCGACGGCGAACCGATTGAACCCATCCGGACAAAGAAGGCATTTTCGCTCGGTCACGGGGTTCTTGTTAGGAAAGGATCCCGATCGAGATCCAAAAATGGTATAAGCCTGCTAAGGATGAAGACGCCGAGGTGTCTTATGTCAATGATATCTGCGTAAAGAAGATCTTTGGAATGAGTGAAGGCAAATTTCACCCTACCGCCAGAGGAGGATCCGGAGAAGCAGTTAAAGAGCAATTAATCAAGTCTTGTGCTCTTAAGAAGATGGCTGGCCTAATGAGGAGGTGGAGGAAAGAGCTGAACCAGTTTGTCCGAAAAAAGAGACACCAGAATTCATCGGCAAATATGAGAAGATCAAAGATCATCGCCCGCATTTGTGGCCCACAAGACATCGGAAAAGAGTAAGAAGATGTCGGAGACAAACAAGAAAAATGCTGCGAAGAAGACGCTTCACCATCGCACGGGTCGGTGGCTACCTCAAAGCCCGCCTAAGTGGTCCAAGGTGAGCATGATCTGCTTGAAAAAGGGATCGAACCGAGAGGCGATCTGGCAGCGAGGCGTTGCGGACTTGGTTCTTGGGGCTGGCGGAACCTTGGACCTATGTGAGCGAAGCGATGTCGATGGACGAACGAGTAATCGCAAACACCACCAAGAAACTTCGACAATATATTGATCTTTGCAAGAATGAGGGACGTTCCTTCCAAACAGGGGAAGGACGAGCTCACAATGGCCCTTGGGAATCCCGAGCACCACAGACGGACACGAGGCACGCCAGGCTCGCTTCGTGGAAGGTTGGTTTTCCGGACGCAGGGGTTACAAAACCCACGAGAGGAGGAAGAAAGTGGAGCATGACCAAATGCAGGCGCTGCTTGGAAGGGTAATGGGGCTAGAGGATCGAGAAGAGGAACGAGAAGCGGCAGATCGCAACAAACGACATGCGAAGCTTCCCGGCTACCCCGCCATCTCAGCGAAGCGGCGTTGCTTCCACCGAGCTGCTTCAGTAGGAGCATGTCTTGACGGCTCGCCAGCTATCCGTGGATGGTATCACGGAGTCTCAAAATTGCCACATTATGGCGCGATGCATGAATTTGAAGGTCAAGGCGGCTGTTGGCCAAGTTTATCCTAGTGGACCCGGCACAACTTATCACCGCCACCGATTCGGAAGGATTTGCTAAGGTGATGGTTGATGAAATAACGGAGGATTTGAGGACCTCGGCTTGAGCACCCTACCGGTGAAGGGGAGACTAGGCTGGGTTACGCTCTCAAGACTCCATGCCTATGGCGGAAGGAGCTCATCGACCTTCAATCGGGCGCCTCCGCCTCCTCCTCCTCATCCGTGAGTCGGGGCACTCCGCCTCCTCCACCGCCTCCTCCTCCGTGAGTGACGATCGAGGCACGCATGGCGGCACTCCGCCTCCTCCACCTCCTCCTCCGTGAGTGAAGATCGGGCACGCGTGGCGGCACTCCGCCCCTTCTCTGCGCGCGGCGGCACTCCGCCTCCTCCTTCTCCGCCTTACCAGCAAGGGCGGAAGAGACCCGCCCCCGCCCCGGCTGCTCCGACGCGTCGTAGTCCTTCTCCTCCGCCTCGTAAGCAAGCACGAAGGAAGACAGACGCCGCAGCCGCTCCGTCTGCTCCGGCGTCTAGCAGCACAAGAAGAGAGAGCAATACAGATACGGTCCACCTCTAAAGCTTGTAGAGAAGTTACCGTATGAGAGGAGCAAGGAGGAAAACGATACGATCGTGCGACCCAAGTGAAGGAGTTCTTTGAAGGGTTAAAGCAAAGATACATCCACCTCCGGAGGAGAAGGTCGATCCGGTGAAAGCAAAGCGCACTCTCGATGCCCGAGGAAACCACCAAAGTCTCCGCCGAGAACCAACTATGAGCGCATTCTTGAGCAGACATATCTCCAAGCCAAGCGGTCGGAACTACTGTCGGGATAAAAGGTCAAAAGAACAACGGGCAAAGGGAAAAAATTGCCCAGCTCGGCGAACAAGCACAACAATCGTGCCCCCGCTGAATGTGTCTAATCCTCCGCACGGTGGCGGTTATGGCAATCTTGGAGATTACACGCTGACGATGCACTTCCGATTTCATGGAGGTGGACTTATTTAGATCTGATACGGAAGCCTCTCGTCAAAGATGAAAAGTCTCGACAACAATGATGCGAAGATTCCACAGTTGGTACATGAAAACCTGCAGAGAGTCGAGGGGATGAACACTTTGTATCTGAATATTAAAGAGGAGCACGACCTCGTTTCAAATGATCTGTTGTCTATTCCATTTGAGGAGTTCTTGAGTTCTTCAATCAAAAGGCCCTCGATAAATTAATGGTCTTTTGCTACTGCTGTAAGTACTATTTCGTCATTAGTCTCAGTATATATAGCTCGGCTCTTTCATTGCATGTATTTATAATTAATTATCCTCAATATATTATGCAGATTGAAGATCGTCGAGTGCAAAAAAATGAAATCTATGATATTGGGTTCATTAACACAAATATCATAGATGTTTTTCTGTTAAAAAGCGCTACCAAGAGGCCGAGGACAACTTGCTACAATCATTGATCAAAATCAAAACAAAGATACCATACTCTTTCCTTACCACGGCCCGTGAGTGTTACTTGTCGTGTGCATATTCGGTTTTCCTTATTACTCGGCGAGGTTAATGTAATTGATGAGTTATGCTTGCGTGTAGGTACCACTATATTCTTCGGAGATTAAGCTTGAGCGTGGACTAGTAACCGCCTTAGACTCGCACGGAAAGATCCCAGACCTATGCGGACATGACCGACATGCTCAGCAAGTAAGTTCAATCGATCATTATCGCACCATATCGGCAACTTTTTATTCATTTCTTGATATCTCAAGTAATAACAAATATTTTCTTTGTCTTGCGGGGTTTGGAAACAGTTCACCGCACAAGCTCCGGATCGCCAAGGAGCTGCAATATACATACCCGAAAGTAAGTACTCTTGGCGCGCATCTCCGTTGATTCTATAGCTATACTTTCATCAATGCCATTTATATAATGCTTCATTATCAGTTTGATTGACCTCTATTTCTCGTAAAGTGCTTGTGGCGGGAGGAAGGGAATGATTTACGTGGATACTACGTGTGCGAGTTCATCCACAACGCGACATTGAAAAACAAGCGGGCTACTCTAGAAGACAATATGAAGTGCGTAAGCAATAATATTCGCAATTTCATTTTATTACACCATCATTTCTGTTGAGTTTCATTCATATATATGTATTAATTAACCCCTTCTTCAAATTAATTAGACTTGGCAGATGCGGATGAACTCCTACCACCGATCGCATGAAAGCAATTCAAGAGGAATTGGCGGGATTCTTTCTTGAACACGTCATCAAGAAAGCGGAGAATACCATGTGGAACTTGAATTCAAATGCTAGTGGTTTGTAATTAAGAGATCTTATATAGATTATACATGTATGTAGCCAAGAAAACTTGTTGTTCGACCAATCTCTCGTAGAAGGAGAGGTCGATCGATCACTTCTCTCGGTATGCATGACGAACTTCAGATTGAATGGTTCTCTCGATCACTTATGTATATTTACTACGTGGCGTCGAGCAAGCACGGACATAATTAAGAGAGGACACTTCTCTATTAATTAGCTAGCTAACGAAACACCTAAATTAACCCCCAAAACCCCCAACCCCTCCTTTCAAAAAAAACAAAAACCAGGCCATGGAATGCAGACACGTGGGCGCTTTTTGGTCCTGGTTGGAGCCACCAACCGGGACCAAAGGCCCCGACCGGCTCGGCGCCGACAGTACCACGTGGAGAGCTCATTGGTCCCGGTTCGTGTTTGAACCGGACTAATGGGTTGAGTATTAATAACGACCATTAGTCCCTTCCCGAACCGAACCGACTAAAGCCCTTACGAACCGGGACTGATTGGTGGTTTTCTACTAGTGTGAGGAGAGGACTGGCGACAATGGACGGGGGAGGAAGTGTGGTGGGAATGGAGGGAGGTAGGGTTTATATAGTGCAAGGGGAAACAGACAACAATGGATGGGGATGGTTTGGGTGGGGAACAGATGGCGGGGATGACTGCGGCCGGTGGAGGGAGCCAAGTAAAGCTTGAACGCCCCTCATCACCGCGGTGGGGACGTAGAAACGTGAGGCCGCGAGCCAGTGGATACCCTGGCCTACATGGAAGCGACCGAGACAATTTTGTTCTTTTGTGGTCCACAACTTACGACCTTTCATGAATGGCTATATGATACAATGATTGTCTCACTGGTTGTTTGATTATAAGAGATTTTGTGTCATGTACATGAAAAAGTAGAAAGCAAAGTGAATTAGTCTAATTCTGCTGGTCAGGGGTCGCGTAAGCACTCGATAACTATTGGGGGACAATGGTTGGCAGGTGTTTCCTTGGGTAGTGACGTGATTTGCATGGCTTCTCTAGCTCGACTAATTATTGGTGATCACTTTTTGGATGATAAAACATATTTACTATGTCGTTGCAAGCTGCAAGTATTGGTAAGAAAAATAAGTTGTGTGCTTGTTATTGGGAGAGTCGCAAGATAATGTGAATTATCATTTCTCGGATTTCGCATTTGTCTGCCAAAGGCCATAAATCTAGCAAAAGTGGACTAGTTGTGCGATAAAAGGGTTATTGCTTGCTCCGATAGAGTTGAGGATGGTTGTCTGCGAACAATATAATAAGTGCGATGCACATCTATTTTTAGAGTTGCCAAAGCAACCTGGCATGAAAGTCGATTTTGCATACTGGCTTATACGTACATTTTATACTAATTTGGCAAACCAGAAGGCCAGTCCCCTTAGTGATTTTATCCATGTACAAAACAAATCATCCGATTTGTGAAGGAAGACAGTCATCTGCAATTGTCTGGAATAATAGGATATTAATCTACTGAAACAAGATGATACCCCACAAGTTGTTGCAGAAATTACTTGCAATATAGTATTTCAATGAGATTTGGTTATATGAACATCCATATTTGGAGTAATAATAAAAGAACTAAAACTGAAAATAACATAATTACAAATTATTTATTGAATGTAAGTTGCATAATATAATTAAATTTGGGTGGGTCTTTTCCCATGCATGGTTGGATGTTGAGCTGCCACCGTTGCATATGTAGATAAATATATTAGTGGGGATCAACTATTTAGTTATATAGAATTCAAATGAAATCAAGCCATTGAAAGGCAAAAAATACTAGATTTGTAGTTTTTCTTTTGCGAGAAACTTCCAATCTATTCATCCTCAATCATGGAAATACAAAGAAAAAAGGTAATAAAAATTACAGCCATGTCCCTCTACCACCTAGCGACGACTACAAGCATTAGAGCGAGCCGTAGGCGCACCTCCGTCATCGCCCTCTGACCCTGGAACCGGACAAACCTTGTTGTAGTAGACAGTCGGAAAGTCGTCGTGATAAGACCCCATAGGACCAGCGCACCACGGTAGCAACCATGGCCGATGAAAAAAATTGTAGATCAGAAGTATCAAACGTGTAAACACTCAAACGAAGACGAACAAAGACCGGATCCAAATAGATCCACCAAAGACCAGCGCCGACCGAACCCCGCGAGATCCTCCGGAGACACACCTTCACATGCTCTCCAACGATGCTAAACGCACCATCGGGATGGGGATAGAACGTGGGAGACATTATTTCTACTAAGGGACATTGCTAGTTTTATTTTTACGTTGCTATTGGGCTAGAGGAAGATATAAAGCAACTCTACGCTCGAAGGAAAATAACAAGCGTGCAACCACCAGCACTACACTACATGAAGTTTTTTTCCCTTTTTGAAACAATGTTCCTCTTGTCAATTTTTATTAAAGAAACCATCCAATATCACAAATTAGCAAAAAAAAAATCACCAATAATTAGCCAGCTATAAGCTATAAAAGGAGCACTATCTAACAAATTGACGTGGCACTCAAACCCACCCAAAGGTAATGGTTTTGGTAACTTTTAGAAAGTTCCTTTCTGCAAATGCTCGTTGATTCTATATTGCGATATCATGTAACTCTTTTTGTAGGAAGGATTTTGGTTGTCTCTGTTCTCTTTTCGCACCATGAATAAGTTAAATCGTCTGTAAGGTTTACTCCCACAGTGATAGTCCCGTGGTATATCCAAACAATCAACAACTGTATGTAGAGAAATGAATTGGTGCTTCTCTTCTATTTGGTGTTAACGAATCACGTATGGTATCCATGCACACCAATGGTCACTTGTTTTTATGGAGACCTATTTGTGTAAACCATGTAACACACTCAGGGTATAGTCCATCCCACGTGAAGATGATTGAGATGGTTTGTGTTTTTTGCGGGTTTCGGATTCAAGTTCTGGCTTATGACTTTATGTCAATGGCTATACGATATGATACATTGATTGGTTCATTGGATGTTTGATTAGCAGATTTTATGTTTTGTCGCAAAAAAGTGGGTGGCAAGGTTAATTGGTCTAATTCTAATTGTAAAGGACCGCATCACATCAGCGCTTGACAAATGGTTGGTTGGTTAGTGATTTTATCGTGTTTCTTCGCGCAATGGTATGGTTTGCATGGCTTCGATCGCTAGCCCAGCTACTTACTGATGGTCACCGGTAGTATACATAAGTCCGGTACCTGTCACCGGTAGCGAAAGAAAACTCAAAAGCTTGGCAAGCTTGTTTACACTACTACCTCCGTCCCGGTGTATAAGTCATTCGCGTAGTTCTAGGTCATCGATTTGAGGAATTAAATATGTGTTATATGTCATGACAAGTATATCACTAGATTTCTACACGGATGTAGTTTCTAAATATATAATTTTTGTCACATATAATACATATTTAGATAGTTAAATTGTAGACCTAGAACTACGCGAATGACTTATACACCGGGACGGAGGTAGTATATTGGACATCTGTTTTTCTTTGTTTTTTTTTGCTTTTTTGCAATGATGTCTGTCCATGGCTTACGACAACATGTAAATATATCCTACACATTGGTTATTGATTAGTGTTTTGATTAGATGATTGTATGTCTTGCCTCCAAAAGTGGAGAGAGAAGCTAAACAATCTGATTCTAATGGCTAGGAGTTGCATCAACACTCAACAATGGTTGATTAGCGATGCCGCCGTGTTTCGTTGGCCAATAACGTGGTTTTGCATGGCTTCTCTAGCTCGACTAATTATCAACAATATGATCGAAGTTTCTTTTTACCAGCAGCAAATATATAGATACTTGTGCCATTGCATTGGTGCAACTCATTCTAAACTAAATGAGTGTCATATTTGTTGTTGGTAAAAAAAACTTGTGTCATATTGTTGGTAACAGCACCATGGTTCCTCATACCTTGAAGAGATTTTGCATTCATCTTATGGCAACCATAAATCTAACCAAATTTGGACTGATTGCGTGATGTAGCTAAATGGTGTAAAATGTTGCTAGGTCCATGAGATGTACGGTATACTTTGCTGACACATACACAAGTATTTGCAAATCTGAGACGAGGAAATTTTGTAGCCAACCTATTAGTAGTTTGGTTTTCATGATTGTCGAGATACTCGGCAAAGCTAATTTTTTACATGAACCAACCAACCATTTGGTATCTCCACGTAGCATGTTACATGCGCCTTTAACAAGAATAATGACCTGATGAAACAACAGTTTGTTATGTTTAATCGTAAGAACAAGACATGCCACCTGTAGACAACACATACAGTCTCTAACTATTCAGAAAAATGGTCCAAGAGAAGTTTGCTGAAAAATGCAGCCAGCCGGGGAAAATAAACTAAACCCTACCTTTTCTTGTCACTAGTAGAAAACAGGACACTTGTCCCGGTTTCAGAGGGCCTTTAGTCCCGGTTCAGAAAACAGGACACTTGTCCCGGTTTCAGATGGCCTTTAGTCCCGGTTCAGAAAACAGGACACTTGTCCCGGTTCCAGAGGGCCTTTAGTCCCGGTTCTGCATCCGGGACAAAACGATCGGGACTAAAGGCCCCCACTTTTAGTCCCGGTTGCATTATGAACCAGGACTAAAGGGGCTCCATGTGGCCGCCGGCTAGAGGACCTAACAGCCGGGACTAAAGGATTTTTTTTGGAAAAAATGATTTTTTAAGAATTTTTTTATTTTCAAATCTTTGAATTATTTGACAATTTAATCTCTAATCACCCCTCCTCATTGCTCCAATGTGGAGCACTCATTCCAAATTGTCTAACTTCCCGGCCGGTTACCCATCCTCTCACTGCTCCAGCCCCAGCATGCTTAACTTCCTGGTTCTATCACCCCTAGTTTTCAAGTCTGCACTTGTTGTTTTCCTGACAATAGTAAACTATCAATCCTATTAACCCTTAGGTCTTGATGTCACATGATTTAATTTTTTGAATTCCAAACAATTATTAAAATAAATAAAATAAGTAATAATAATATTGAATTTCAATGAAAATAAAATAAGTAATGATATTATTTTATTCTTTTTGCCATTTATTCATTTAATATGGCATAATTAATATTTTTAAATCTATAAATCAAAATTCAACAAATAGTATATCCATTATTATCAGAAAAATGTAAGGAATCCAAATATGACAATCTTATTATTATCAGAAGTTATGCCTTATTGTTATATGTATCATAACAATCCTATTAAGCCCTTGAGCATGATGTCACACGTTTCACCGTTTGAGTTTGAAACTATTATTAAAAAAACAATAATTATTTAGTAACACTAATATTTATTGAATAAGTAGTTTGACCCACTGTTAGAAAAAAATTCAAAAAAACTTAAATTCAAGGATAACTTTTTTTTTCTTTCAGAATTTGGGGATTCTAAAATTTGCAATACGGCCTACGGCCGTTGAAATCAGAACCGACTTCTCGTGCTGAACATTTTGATATATTATACGTTTTTTCGACATCGTATGCAAAAGTTATAGCTGTTTTACTTTTTGATAATACTTTTTTGCAAAACATGTCGAAATTTATGTTTTTTAATTTTCTGAACTAGTAGATGTAGTAAGATAACTACATCTCGAAGGATTTTAATTTTTGAAGTTTTTATCCTTTTTTTCAAAACTGAAATGGCGTCTGTGAGGGGGGTTGTAGAGTTTGAAATTTCAGAACCCCTTTAGTCTGGGTTGGTGTCCATCCAATCCTACTGTCGACTACATCTTCTAGCACCGTCCCAACCAGAGTCACAACTAAGGTTAACTAAGCCAGAGTCAACCCTTTCTAACTTTATTTGCTTTTTTTGACGCATTTAATGATTTCTTTTGAACTAAATGACCCTGAAATTGAAAAGCACTACGAATGAACTCTGAAAAGGTTGAAACTTGACATGGTATCATCATTTCACCCACATAGCTTGTGCTAAAAAGTTGAGAGGGTTACGACAAAAACTGGATGCACTTCGTGTACAAACTGGACCATCTCCTTTGAAGTATAAAGGTTTCGGACGAAAACTCATTTGTTACAAAGGCATTTCATTTTTTTAAACTTATTTCAACCCGACTTTTTGTGCATTCAATATGCACCATTCAAAGCCACATCCTCAAATGTCAATCCTTTCTAACTTCATTTGCTATTTTTCATGCATTCAATAATTTTTTGAGCTAAATGACCTTGAAATTGAAAAATACTACAAATGAACTCTGAAAAGGTTGAAACTTGGCATGGTATCATCATTTCACCCACATAGCATGTGCTAAAAAGTTGAGAGGGTTACGGCAAAAACTGGATGCACTTCGTGTACAAACTGGATCATCTCCTTCGAAGTATCAAGATTTCGGACAAAAACTCATCTGTTACAAAGGCATTTTATTTTTTAAAACTTATTTTAACTCTGGACTTTTTGTATATTCAATATGCACATACTACAACATGTTAAAATCTACAAAAAGAACTAACTAAAATTTAAAAAACAATAATTAAATGACTAAAACAACTATATAAGAAAAACAATACTGTTTTAATTAAAATCATAATTTAAATTATTCTAAAAATAACCAAATAAATCTTACTGTAACAACAATCTAACATGTGACTAGGAGCAAAAATAATTAAATTAAAAAATATTTTTAAACTCAAGTTATTCATAATCTAGGGTTTAAAGCAAATTTGAACAAATTCAAATTTGGAAACTAATGGCACAAACACAAACTAGACAAAATTTTGAATCTAATGCAAAAAGAATCACTTAAAAACATCAAATATCCTAAAAGATATAAGCAATTTAAAGCAGAAACTAAAAACAAAAAACAAATGGAAAAACAGAAAAGAAACTTTGAGAACCCCTTTAGTCCCGGTTGGTGTCTCCAATCGAGACTAAAGGTCTCATTTGAACCGGGACTGATTCCTGCCGAGCCCCGACCGACGCCCTAGCCGCTCGAACCGGGACTAATGCGCACATTAGTCCCGGTTCGTAATGCAACCGGGACTAATGTGTAGATCGAGCTTGGACCAAAGCCCTGTTTTCTACTAGCGTGTGTCTGGTAATTAATGATTGAATGGAGCAACATAACACACAGAAAATCCAACATGTTGATATATACAGCACTCACCCCACCCCAAGTTAATGGATTCGGTAACTTTTATAAAGTAGTCTATCTTTCTGGATATGCGCTCTCCTTTTCTGTTTAATTACCCTAGCTTGTCACTCTATGCATATAGGAAGGAAGGACTGGCCAATTATTTCTTCTTCTTTTTACGCCACAAAGACAAGTTTAATCGTGTGCGAGTCTTCTCCCACTGCGACAGATAGTTCCGTGGTATATTCAAACAAGCATCATCAATATCTGAATCCACAATATGTGGCCACTCGTCTTGTATCCAAACTACTTTTGTGTAAATTGTGCAGTGTAACGCACTCAGCACATATGTCTCGTCGCAAAAGCGAGCGCCGGGTGGCACAAGGGCGATACCTGTGTTAGAGTGAATGCGCAGAGAAAACAAATGCAGAAAAGCTGCATCGGAAACACACGTAGACACACTCTACCAGTATGAGCATCTCTGAGATATTGAACCCGCACAGTATCATGAGATTAACAAAGTCACCAAAAACGTCTCAGAATTGACGCAAACATTTTCTCCCATTAAATCAAAATATTACCCAAAAATCTGAAATAAATATAGAAAAATACAAGTATAAGTGTCAAGTCTAGGACTTAAACTTTGATGAATTGTTTCCACCACAAGAACGTACCATCTGAATTACGCTTGGCACAACGTACGTACGGTTATACAGGTGGGTAATTCGAGTCGGGTTTCGCTGCTTGTTGTTGTCAAGTCAGCCTTGGTCGCCAGCTTAGGTGTCGAGAAATCTGGGCTGCTGACCAGGCATGCATGCATGCATGCACCGATGCACGGAACATGCCATCTTTTGCGACGTCGCTGCTGCTTTCGTGCGACCGGCCGGGGATGTGCGATTCGTCCTGCCTGCGTGCGTACGGTACGGGTAGAAGACCAGGACGTTGCTAGTTTCCTTACTAGCAGAAGAAGAAGTGTCTGACCGAGATTCTCAACCAGGACGTTGGTGATTTGATGAGATACGCGCATACAAACAGACACGGCATGGGTAGACTAGTCCGGGTCGATCGAGAGCGACGTGAGCAGCGTAGGGGGACAGGAGGGCCATGCACCCACTTGCATACATGATGCACGGCCACCCACCCCGAACGAATGGAGAATCTCGGCAGATTTCCTTGGTCAGTCGGCACTCGCCACACGGGCAGCTCCGCCTTTGGACGACCACGTGCTCTTCTTCTATCTACTAGTCATGCCGGCGCGCGTTGCTGCGCCCGTCTTTTGGTGCAATTGATGGTTAGTCATTGATACGAAAATATGGAGGCATGTTGTTAAGTAATTTTGCATTGTACTTTGAGCTTGGGATGTGATTCAAACGTCAGACTGGTTTATAGTTTAGATCTCCCGTAGCTTGGGAGAAGGATATTAACGAAGTGACAAAGGTTGCACGACTCACAAAATCAAAACTACAACAATTGAATAAATAGGTGAGTTAATTTAATTAAGCTATGCCTGGTACTTTTACCAAGTAATACATGAGAAGTACGCATAGTAATCCATTAGTATTGCGCTATTCTTATAGACTTGTGTATGCATTTCTCCACTACAATTAAGCACACGCTCCTCAATATGTTAAAAAAAAGCACACGCTCCTCCAATTTCCTTTTACAAGAATCTTGCAAACAGAGAAAGCCGAGCATTGGCAAGGGATCAGGTGTGGACCGATCTTGAACCTCAACAACTGTCATCCTCTTGCTTGTTTTTCTTGTCACTTCTATTCTAGTTTTTGCATAATTGATTCCACTTTATAATAATCGTATGTGCAGTGCATTGACAACGAGTTTGAGAGAATGCATATCAGAGTTTCAGGTACACATTTCATCAACTCTTGCACATAGTCAACCTCTAAACATTTTTTCTCTTGCTTATAGACCGTAACTGCTGCTACAAAATATCCCATGTTGTATCAAAAAGTAAAAACTAAACACAAGTCGCCTTTAGTACTTGTGGGTTGTCTAACATTTAGTCTGGTCAAGCTTGAAAATCGCTTCAAAATGTACATGCTACTTGTAAATGAGCATGTTATGAAAATATATTTTCAGACATTAAGAGAAGGCAATCCAGACAGAGTACAGGGAAGTTGCAGAGCGGCGTGTTTTGACCGGTCTGTTGCCCTTAACTCTCACCATAACTCCAGCCCTTTTGCATTTCAGTTGAGCTGACTTATTTTATCTTTCACTCTGCAAATTTCCAATGAACAGTAACGGGCGAGCATGCTGATGAAGAGGTATAAAGATCCATCAACTGATCAACTCTCATTTACTTCAAGCCACAATCGCAAAGCAAATATGGATACTTTATATTGCTAACATTGTGTCGATTTTTTTCAGATTATGGACAAGCTGATAGAAACAGGCAACACTGAGCAAATTTTTCAGAGCTATTCAGGAGCGTGGAAGGGTGATAACAATTTGCCTTGTTTAGTTCTAGTACCAAAAGCAATGCCTGGTCTAACCTTTATTTCCCGCGTTCGCAGGTGCGCGACACACCCCAAGAGATCCAGGAGCGGCATGGCACGGTGAAAGAGATCGAGACAAAGCTCCTTGAGCTGCAGCAGGTAAATGACTAAATGGATGTGAACTCTTCCAGATTTGGAAATTTAAAGCCAGGGCATCATCTTAGCTCACGGAACTAATTTACCTTGTGGGCAGCCATTGCAGATTGTCAAGTGAAAATTTCCCCAAACCAAAATATGAGAACCAGGACTCCATAATTTTCCTAGATAACCAGGAGTCCACGATGAACACCACCTGTAAAAATCTGAGACTGGAAAGACAAGCAAAACGGAATCGGGTCAAAGAGGTGATCACAAGGAAAAGAAAAATGAAAATTGAGTGGAAACCTAGCCGAAAACCGTAGCCGCAGGAGGATCTGGGAAGCGGGAGAGCCTCACCCGACGAAGCATACATATATGCAGGCCGGCATGAAACTGATGAAGTTGGGAAAACAATAACTACTCCATTACTCGCCACCGGTGAGTGGCACACATAAGCTGCCATGAAGGCTTCGAGGAACTGATCATTGATTACCTCCTTCAATCACGGCAGATCAGCTTCACCGAGCAGCCACAGCGCCCCTTCACCTTTCCACGTAAATTAGGTCCATGGCAGACGTCCCATCTTGTTTCGATCTGATACGCGGTGGGATCAGTTGGACCATGACGCAGTAGCCATGAGCCATGGTCGGCCGCCACGGGAGTGCTCCGTGCGAACGAAAAGGAGGGAGGGTCGCGTACAGGTTTTGTTCTAGCTGCACGGACGGAGAGTTGTAGGGGCCCATTAGGCCCGAGTTAACACCAGAAGTCCAAAATTGTGACCAGAGCAGTGGCCCATGATGGTTAGCGCTCGGTCCTGGAGAAGGAAGCGAGCCGATGCGAGATTACAGGAAATCTGACGATAGAAAACGCCCAAAACTGACAATCCAACGGCCACAAACGTTAATGGCCTGAGAGGGCAGGAAAAGTGCTCAATTATAATGTATTTAAATAGACTTATTATCATTGGTGTTGATCGTGCTATTTCTCAAAACAAAACAGGAAAAATTATTTTTTTCAAAAAATATTAGCACAAAAAAGTCACCCCACAAAGAAAGAACAGAAAAGTCTTGACTTAATTATTAGAGGAGTTTCCTCAAAAAAAAATAGTATAGGAAGGACTTGGTGTCGGGTCGTTGGTCCTTCCTTTTCCCAACTCATTCCGTACGTACCAATGGACGGAGCTCCATCGTCGGAGACTTGGGTGCAGGATGGACGGGAAAATATCAGGTGCTACGGGAGCACCTAAGTTTAGGTGCTCCCGGAGCTCCTCAGCCGTTGGATCTATAATCTGACGGTCATCTAGGGATGCGCTTGATCTGGTTGTAATAACGAACTTCTGGGGGTGTTTTTTGAATAAATCCGCGAACTCTCACCTTGGCCTTTGGATTTTAGATCCAACGGCTGAGAAGCTCCCGGAGCACCTAAGTTTAGGTGCTCCCGGAGCACCAGATATCCAGGATGGACGGTGCATGCAGCCAGAGGGACTGACTTCCTCTCTACGAAAAGGAAGTCGCAACATGTCGGATAGATGGAATGCTTCTACTACACAGGCTGAATGGATAAATAAAGATGAAACATGCATGTAATCCTCGGAATAGTTTGGTCTGGAACCATGGAATTTCCTATTGGACGCTCGTTGCGTCAAACAGTCGACCAAACGCACAGAGCCAACGATCGAGCGCTACCCTTGGGCCGGCCCATTTAGCGTGTTCCAGTGTTTCCGGTTTTGGGAACTTTCTAGAGTTTCCCAGCCGGTTTTCTCTGGTTTTGGGAACCTTCTAGATGGTTCCCTAAACCGGTTTTTTTTCTTTTCTGTTTATTTTTCTAATTTCTTCTTCTTCTTTTTTCCGTTTTAGTTTTCTTGTTATTTTTTCAACGTAATTTTATCTTTTTAAACTAAGTACATATTCAGATTTGTTCTTACTTTTCGAAAAATGTTCTTGCTTTCAAAAAATGTTCTTTTTGAATTTTCGAATTTTTTTAAATATTTTCATATTCAGAACATTTTCTTTTCTTTTTTGTTTTCTTTCTGTTTTCTTTTCAAGTTAATTTCTCTTTTCAACACATTTTCTTTCTTTAGTTTTTATTTTCATATGTGTTCTTATCTTCTTTTAAAAAAATATGTTCACAAATTCAAAATATGTTCCCATTTTACAAAATTTGTTCACAAATTCAAAAAATGTTCCCATTTTACAAAATTTGTTCACAAATTCAAAAAATGTTTCTGCTTTCAAATTTTTGTTCCGTATTTTTAGAAAATGTTCCTGTTTTTTCAAAATTTGTTTGAATTATTTTTGTTCATTATTTGTGAAATTTGAAAGTAATGGCATTGATTTCAAAAAATGCCTATTGTTAAAAAATTGTTCACAAATTTCAAAAAATGTTCTTCTTTTTCAAAATTTTGTTCATGTATTAAAAAATGTTCACATTTCACATTTGTTTGGGATTTTCAAAATTGTTCTCCATTTTACAATTTGTTCGTTATTTTAAAAATTGTTCTCCGTTTCAAAATTTGTTTGGATTTTTAGAAAAGCACGAATGATTTGTTTGGATTTTTCAAAATTGTTCTTTGTTTCAAATTTTGTTCTCAAGATTCAAAAAATGTTCGTGCTTTTGCAAAACTGTTCTTGCTTCCAAATTTGATCGGGAATTTTGAAAATTGTTCTTTGTTTCAAAATTTGTTCTCAAGATTCAAAAAATGTTCGTTTCAAATTTTTTCTGTTTGCTTTTTCTTTGTTCTTTTTCCTGTTTTTTTCTTTTTCTTTCTTCGTTTTCTGTTTCTTTATTTCATTTTTCAATTCCTTTTTCTTCTCTTTTTGTCTTCTTTTTGTTCAGATATCAAATTATGTTTGGGAGTTTAAAAAAATCTTCCCATTTCAAATTTGCGCTTCCAAATTTGTTCTCCATTTCAATTTGTTTTCAACATTCAAAAATTGTTCGCGCTTAAAAAAATTGTTCTTCATTTCAAAATTTGTTCTCAACATTCAAAAATTGTTCATGCTTCAAAATTTGTTCTCAAGATTCAAAAATTGTTTGTGCTTTCAAAAATTGTTCGGGCTTCCAAATTTGTTCTACATATCAAAATTTGTTCTCAACATTCAAAAATTGTTCGTGCTTCTAAATTTGTTCTCTGTTTCAAAATTTGTTCTTAAGATTTAGAAAATGTTTGTGCTTTAAAGAAATGTCACAAATTCCAAGAATATTTGGGAAACTCAAAAGTTGTTTGTGTTTCCAAATTTTGTTTTGAAATTTGAAAAATTGTTCCTGTTCAGTTTTTTGGGTAGTTTAGACAATGTTTCCGTTCCAAAAAAATATGTTCGCATCTCCAAAATTCGTTTGTGTGTTGAAAAAATGTTTGAGTTTTCTCAAAATGTTCAGAACTTTCAAAAATTGTTCGCATTTTAGAAAAAAGTTCCAGATTTCAAAATTTGTTCACCGTTTCTTCCTGTTTATGAAATATGTTTGGAGTTACGAAATTTTTTCACTTTTTTTTAATTTGTTTGTGTTTTAAGAAAGAATGACAATCTCAAAACTGTTCATTATTTCAAAGAAATATAAGAAAAATTATAAATGTTTCAAATCTGCCGCTGCTTTCTGTTCATTAGAGTTTGCGCTATACAAATTTTATAGCATTTCTTTTTCTTGGAATGTTTCTGTTCAAATTTATCATAACTTTTCAAATAATGACCGGCATTCATAAAATGTTTATGTTTCAGAAAATTTACAGGAACATTTCGAAATTGTTAGAAATTTTCAAGAAATTTTTCTAAAATGTTTTTCCCTAAAATCTCAACCCTGCTGGCTGTTGTTATAGAGTTTCGCGCTTAAATATATACAGTGTAGAACGTTTTGTGGTGGATTGGCTAGGTGGTCGCTGTTCTCTTTGGTGTTAGCGAGGTCACGGGATCGAATCCCAACGTAGCGTATTTGTTTCTCCGTTTTTTTTAGTTTGCGCACGATACAACAAGCATAAATGGCTTTCGCGTTGACGGGCCGGCCCAGTCGTGCGTCACTCGTGTGCGTCGAGTTTCGCGTTCGACGCAGAATGCGTCGTATAGGAGGTCCCTGGAACCATAGTTTTAATTTGGTTTTTCTGTTGGGCTCCTTTGTTTTGGTTGAAACGGGTTGAGTCGCTTTTGTAATTTGGTTTGGTGTGGGCTTTTGTAATTAATAAATTGGGTTGGTTTGGTCTGGATAAAGACAAATTGGTCTCAAACCGTTTTAGTCCATGGATAAAAAACAATCTTGCGACCAGTTTGACCTCACACCGTACATTAAGACCCAACGCTAGGTCTAGGTGCAGCCACCGCCGCAGATGAGCAACCTGAGCGGAATATTGCCCTGACACCATTGAGATCTCAGTTGACAAAAGTCAACTCCTTCATGGAGAACACACGAGGAGTCCAAAACTGAGGCCTTCGACTACACTGCTGACAAGCTCGACCTTGCCGATGTGGCCGACGAGGCGACGATGACGAAGCCGATGAGCAACTGGAAGACTCCAGTGCCACCAGCTGCTCTTCCGGTGCACGCACGGACTGCGGACACTGATGCTCCTCACACCAAGCACACACCAAGCTAGCTGCTGTTCGTACGTGCCTCATACCTTTCGTTCCGTACGTACATGTCACGTTTGGGGTCCAATGTTCCAGTAGCTGCTGACTGACCCATGGTTTGAAACTTTGGTTCAAACTGTATGTAGAAAATGGTCTGGAGACTCTGGATGGATTTGGATTGAAAATTTATACAGTTTGGATTGGTTTGGATTGTAGCATTTGCAATTTGGTTTGGTCTGGTTTGATTGCTGTACTTGTACATGTATGGGTTGGCCTGGGTTTAGTTTGGATTACAAACAATTCCCAGGTTTACGCCTATACATTGTGGTCCCTCTAACAGAAAATGTCTTTGGATAAACTATATTTCATCCTTCCTTACTGCTTGTGTAATGAAGAAATGTTATTCAATCAATAAAGCTATTGACTAAAAAAAAACTGGTAAATGAAACTGAACTTGGACGCATCTGTTATTCCACTTTCAGGTGGTGCACGGGTCCGTGCCAAATTTCAGTGCATTCGAACATCTAGTAATCAACAAACAAAAAAGATTGGTTCAAACAATATATGAACGGTAAACTCTTTCACATACCCTAAATTTGTCTTTTTTTTTGCCAGAGAGCTTCTCAGATGTCCAAACATGCTGAAAATTGGCATGGACCTCACGCACTAAACATCTTACATCCAAAAAAGTCGGTTTCTTTTCGAATTTTTCTAGTACTTCCTCTGTTTTTATTTACTCCGCTTATTAGATTTGACTGAAGTCAAACTTCTTAAAGTTTGATCAAGCTTATAGAAAATAATATAAACATTTACCATAACAAACCTATATGATGTGAAAGTACATTCAATAATGAATCTAATGGTATTGATTTTTTTATTGTATATGTTAATATTTTTGTCTATAAATTTTTGCTAAAGTTTACAAAACTTGACTTTGACAAAAGTTAATACACGAAGAAAATAAAATGGAGTGAGTATTTCTTTTATTTTACTGTTCATGGCGGGAGGAGATGAGCTCGGGAGCAAAATCACCGCTCTCTCTCTATTCTTTCTTCTTCCTCACTTCAGGCGACCGAGCTCAACCCAGGCGTAGTGAGGGATTCCCCTAGTCCATATTCTCGTTTGATTCACAACTATGGTGTTGCGTTTGTGGCCAGGCATCAACTATTAGATTTACGATAGGCAATAAAGAAAGAAGAAGATCAAATCAACACAAGGAGACGCAAGTTTTAACGTGCCGGGCTCAGAAAAGGCATATATAATAGTGGTGACCTAGGTCGGTATTGATCCATACCCGGGGGGGGGGGGCAATTCGGCATTCACTCTGCTCCATCAGAAGTTAGCCTTTGCGAGCGCGCTTCACACTTGTCGTGGTGGACCAGGTAAGTCTTAAAACCACTTTAGGCGCAATTATTAATGTACTAATCATATAAATCCATTGAAAATGTTCATTGCAGGTGATGCTGTTTCTACTCGCCGCTTCGACGTTGTGCTCCATGTCGGTCGTAGACCTCATGGAGCGGAACCAGCGACAGTGCGACCACCTTTCTCCAGGTACCCGCGGCTGGTACAAGGCAGCAGGGGTGTTGGCCTTCTTCGGCTCACTGATGAGCTCGTTTGTCACACTCTACACAACAGCGGCTCTCGACTACACCGTCGAGCAGTGTAAGTACATTATATTTTGTTACTGTATCATGATAAATTAGTTAAGTAAATGCTAGGCTTAGTATTAAATATGAGTACATGAACCTCATGTGGATTGCTCAAATGTCTAGTACTGCAACATGAAATTAAGCAAACCCTAGGAGAAATCAAGTTGGTTTGACCAACTAAAATTGATTAGCCAGAATTATAGTATTATTTACTAGACTTGTACAGTTGCTGATAAAATCAGTTACATTAAGCAAATAACAACTAAGTTGGACAACTCACAAAACTGTAATCGTGTAGCACAATCTAGAAGATTAGTTAGCCAAACCAGCACAATTTGGTAGAATAACTGAATTGAAAACATCGCGATAGAACACCAAAATCGTCCGAAGATGCCTACTATGCGGAACATAGTTTGTTGTTGCCAACACGAACACATACAGAAAACTAAATTCTCCTCATGACCAACCACAGCTAGATTGTAGTCACATAGGTTGCATGCCTGGCAAAGCCACTGGCAGACTACAATTTAACAAACCAAGCTTGTCTTGCTATGAGCGCCTGATTGAACACACTCATATCCTTGAAAGCCATTCCTCTAGTCTTTGGTTTCAACATAATGTCCCAGTCAACCCAATGAGTTTTCCTCTTTCCTTACCAAAAGTTCCTAATGATTTTAGTTAAATCATCACAAAGGCCAAGGGGCAGCTTATAGACACCCATTACATAGGTTGGCAGTGCTTGTGCTACTGCTTATATCATTACTTCTCTCCCACCTTGCGCAATCTGATTTTCCCCTTGCATTAGTCTTTAGCCAATTTGCCTTGCAAGCTCTGAAACTTTCCTTTTGACATTCTTCCTTCTGGAGTAGGTAGGTCTTGAAAGAGAATACACTAAGAACTATTTGTATCTTTGAGTTTGGATTAGTTTTATCTTCCTATGGTCTACAAGTAGCTCTGCTCAGGAGTTGTCTGATTATTTTTGGGTAGTGATCTTTACATTTGAATGCAATGAGGAATTATAAATTTATTTAGTTGGCCTCACTAGAAGTACTCGGCACTGAGCAGGCTAATAAAAATGCTGCCAGCGCTAGCCGTTACTTGTTGTAATTTATTTGATATTATAACAATGAAAAGATATCAGGTTCATCTTTTGTGCTTATTCTAACACAATTTTGCTTCGGTACACCCCGCTAAACACATTGACGGCTGAGATCTCTCTATATCCCTTCATAATAAAGGGTAGGATGGTTTTTTCACCTACGCCGATACATGGCCTGCGTACATATACGCAGCGCCCTCAGCTGTTTTTCACAGAGAAAAAGAACGCAGGGTCTAACGAAAACCACACTAACCACTAGGACATCCTAATGCTTTTGCCAATTTACTACTTTTTTTTTGTTTTCTTCTACTTCAGTTCGCCACTGGGCCGACCCGTTATTGAATCGGTCCTTTTATCACTATTACTTTTTCCTTTTTTATTTTTTTATTTTTTGTTTCTTTTTTTTTTAAAAAATTCTCAAGCTTATAAAATTTTTGTTCAAAATTTAAAAAATGCTTGCTTTTTAAATTTTGTTCATAAAGTACAAATATTTGCATTTTAAAAATTTATAAAGATATATATGTAAAATGTTCCTGTTTTTCAAAATTGCTTGGAGTGTCATAACACGAACATATTTTAAAAAGAACGAACAAAATTTTGAACAGGAACATTTTTTGAAAAACTACGAAATTTAAAAATTCAAGAAAAAGTCAAAAAATATTAAAAAATGAAACCTAATTATTTTGAATTTCCGTGAACATTTTTTGTATTTGTGTAGAAAAAATAGTAAACGCAAGATTGTTTTCTAAATTCCAAATAAATTTTGAAGCACACAAATTATTTGAAAATGCAGAATCGTCGAAGTCACAAAAACTTGGCACGATGCCTTGGAATGGTGATACAAGGTCCTAGAAAAAATTTGGTCCATTTGAATGATGTCAAATAAAGGTACCCTGAGTCGGAACCTTCTGCCCAACCCAAACTTTCTTCCATTTAAATTCATGAACATTTTCTTAAATTCGCAAACTTTTTTTTCAAATTCATGAATTTTTTCCCAGATCCAGGAACTCTTTTCAACGTTTACAAATGTTTTGTAAAAGCCCATAAATTTTTCTAAATTCATAAACATTCTTTTGTCAAAATTGATGAACTTATTTCAAATCGGCGAATGCTTTGGCCGACCCAACAGGCACTTGACAGAAGCGATGCCGTCGCCGGGTTGGGCAAGGGCTGAACGCATTCTTTCTAGTGTATTTTTTCGTTAATTTGATTTTATGAAATTTATTATTCATTTTAACCCGTTTTAAAATTTTAAATATTTTTGGAATACCAAAATTTTTATTATTTTCATTATTTTTTTTACAAATTATAAAAATGTTTTAGAATTTAAAAAACATTCCGATTTTGTTTTTTATGATCATAAATAAAATAAATGTTTTTTTGTTTTAAAAACGTTGATAAATTTTAAAAAATATGTGGTTTGCAATTTTGTGTGCAACATCAATATTTGGAAATTTATAATAATGTTGGAAGAAGTGTTCATATGTGGCTAGGGGTTTTGCCCGAGATTGCTTGTATCCGAGATGTTTTGAACTTTGAATAAATTCCCTAGTTACCCTAAAAAAAAATCTCTCGCCCCCTATTTTCAGTGATTGTGGATTGGTGGGGAACTTCAATTGCAAAACTCTCTAATTAATGCTTTAAGTGCACTTTTCAAATCTGGCTGTCCGAAAGCGAGCGCTAGCGCGGCCGCGCGTGGATTAGCATCGCCCCTGAATTTGTATATTCAGGGTAAGAAACGTGTGATCATCATGTTTTGGAGGAGGACAAGAATAAACCGCTCGCTGCTAATGAATATACCATTTCATTGGCGACCAAGTTGCCATGCCATGACCACAATAGTACACAACAGGAACGGGATATTCCCGTATGATATATGGTACCGCAGTTAAGATCTGATTATGGAATAGAAATTTAACGTGTCGATGAGGTGCTACAAAAAGGTAGGCCAACATATTGCACATGGCTCATTTTTAAACAAGCAAAAGAGAAAGGGATACGACATGTAAGGGGTGAAGGAATCTCTTTACTCATATGATCGATGCAGTACAAAGGTAAGTACCCGATCATATCCTTTAAGAACCTCTATTCAACATGAGAAATGCGATGCCACTCTTGGGCTTTTTTTTTTCCTGATTTCTTTTATGCTTTCTTGGGCATGCTTGTGCTGTGCTCCCAGCCTTCGTTTCTCGACCGAGACTTGGAAGAAGGGCGAAAGCCTATTTCGAGAAATGTGATGCCACTGGTTATTTGGGCTAACTCTTCGTTTTCTATGTTCTCTCCCCATACAGAATTCTTCTCGGATCCCTGCAACAATGCCATATTGCAACTTAGGGGCGTCAATGAGACAATGAGGCATCATATAAATTTTGGTATATCACTTGAGCATCTCGTCCTGTGTGCAAGTCATGAATGGCGCTCACTATCAAATCAACCATATACTTGTAGTAATCGATGAAAGAATTGAGCTCCATCGCTAGGTGGCTCAACGTATCAATGTGGATGTCACACTGTGCGCGGTTATGTTGGCAGCAGCAACGGCCAGGCCACGCTTATCTATGACCGAGGCACCCGTTGGGTCGACCAAGGGCACACCAATTTACACAATGGTAGTAGGACATTTCATGAATCTTGGTGCGTGTTGTTTTGATGACAAACGAGGTGCTGGTTGTGAGTGTTGAGTTGTGTGTAACGGGCCTTGATGCATACCCATGTAATGAGGATCACGGGCCTGCGTGCCCATTGACTCGGGCTGTGCCCGCTGTATATATATGTACCTGTAACACTTGAGGAATGAATACAGAGAGAAATATTCTCCAACTTGGTATCAGTTACCAGCCCCCCCCGTTTCCGTCGCCATGACCCTCCCCGGCTCCTCTTCCGCCACCGGCGACACCTCCACCTCGCCAGGATCTCTCTCTTCGTCGGCGACTGCTCCGGCCACCTCCTCGGCGACTTCCCCGGGCTCCACTCCCTTCCTCTTCTCCGGCGCCTCCGGCAGCTCCACTCCTTCCCAGTTCGCCCCTCTGTTCACCTCCTCCCCACCTGCGCCGCCCGCCCCAGCTCCTCGCCACCCCATCTTCTTCGATCACATCTCGAACCACATCAAGTTCCTCCTCAATCCGGCGGAACACAACTACCACAAATGGAAATCCTTCTTCCTCCTCGTTCTCGTTCGCTATGGCGTCACATATCTCATTGAGCACCCCCCCTCCACCCAACGCTGATGCCCAGTACAGAGAGCTGGACGCCCATGTGGTGCTTTGGATCTACACCACTCTCGCCGATCCGCTCATCGACCACGTCGTCGGCACCACCACCACTCATGCCCTTTGGACCAAGATCCAGGATTTCTTCCTCGCAAATCGGGCTGCGCGCTTCATGGTCCTCAACCGCCAGTACCGTAATCTCAAGCAGGGCGACCTCTCCGTCACCGAGTACGCTCGTCGCCTGAAGATGCTCACCGACGGCCTCGCCGACATCGACCATGCCGTCAAGGAGGTGGATCTCACCACCCAATTTCTTCACGGCCTCGACAAACGGCTTGACACCATCCGTGTCGTCCTCGGCGACCAGGCATCCACCATGCCCTTCGACACTGTGCTTTCCCGCGTCGTCCTGGCGGAGGAGTCCCAGGCCCAGCGCGCCGCCGAGGAGAGCGCCTCCGCGTTCGCTCTCCCTACCGCCCCTTCTGGCGGTGATCCCTCCGGCTCCAGTTCGCGCTCCCAGGGTGATCGCGGCGACCGCTCGGGCGATCGCGCCTCCGATCGGACCCAGGCTCCGGTTCCACCCCAGCAGCAGACCCGCGGTCGTGGTGACCGTGGCGACGGTGCCGACCGTGGCCGTGGGCGCGGACGAGGGCGCGGTCGTGGCCGCCACGACTCTGCTGGTCGTGGCAACCCGTCGCAGCCCGCTCCGTTCACAGGCTACTTCGCTCCTTACGGGATGGCGCTCCCTCTGCCTCGCCATGGTTGGGTACCGCCCAACTCCGCCGGGGTTCTCGGCCCCCGGCCCGGCTCCCACGCTCACGCCTACCAGATGTACCAGCCGGCACCGCCTCCGTCCTCGCCGTACTACCCGCCTGCACCGCCTTCTTGGGAACATCTTGCCATGTTGAACGCTGCCTACAGCAATGGCGACATCCCTCCCGCTCCGTCGACGGACTGGTACCTCGACAGTGGTGCCTCCTCCCACATCACCGGCAATCCAGGTACCCTCACCTCGTCCAGTTCTTCTTTAAAGCATGTACCTACTAGCATTCTTGTCGGCAATGGCCAGCACCTTCCCGTCACTGCCACTGGCTCTGCCATCTTGCCGCACGATTTTCGTCTCACCAACGTCCTTATTTCTCCGCACGTTGTCACTAGGCTAATTTCCGTTCGCAAGTTTACTAAAGAGAATTCTTGTTCGGTTGAGTTTTACCCATGTGGTTTTCTTGTGAAGGATCTTCGAACACGGCGGGTTCTCATGATCTCCATTAGCAACGGCGACCTCTACCCATTCACCGACAATAAAGCGTCTCCAGCGTCTACCCTCCTAGCCACCGCATCCTCGGACTTGTGGCACCGTCGGCTCGGGCATCCCGGTGCTCACACGCTATCCACCTTAGCTAAAACCTTTCTTCCCGATTGTAATAAAGAGGCTCATTCGCCATGTAACGCTTGCCAACTTGGCCGCCAGCCTCGCCTTCCTTTTTCTTCCTCGTTTCGTAAATCTTTTGCACCTTTTGATCTCATACATTGTGATTTGTGGACCTCACCAGTTGTAAGTTTCTCCAGCTACCAATATTATCTTGTTGTGTTGGATGATTATACTCACTATTCGTGGTCTTTTCCCCTACGCAATAAATCTGACACGTCCACCACCCTCCAACGTTTCTTCTCCTTCGTCCACACTCAATACAATGTCGTGATCAAAGCAATGCAATGCGATAACGGTGGCGAGTTCATCAACACGTCTCTACATACATTTTTCTCCTCGAACGGAATTGCCTATCGCTTTTCATGCCCACACACATCTCCCCAAAATGGCAAAGCAGAACGCCTTCTTCGCACTACCAATGATATTGTTCGCTCACTCCTCTTCCAAGGGAATCTCACTCCTCCATTCTGGGTCGAGGCACTTCACACCGCCACATAACTACTCAACAGGCGCCCCTCTCGTGTTATAGCCACCGTCACGCCATATTTTCTTCTCCATGGCACCCATCCCACGTACGACCACTTACGAGTGTTTGGTTGTTTATGCTTTCCGAACACCACGTCAACCATGGCCCACAAACTATCTCCACGTTCTGTCCGCTGCATTTTCCTCGGATATCCCCTAGAACACAAGGGGTATCGATGTTTTGACCTGGAGTCTCGACGCGTGATTGTGTCCCGACACGTCGTTTTCGACGAAACCTGTTTTCCCTATACAGGGCCACACCACACCACGTCCACAGAAGATCCCGCCCACCAAATCTCTGCTCCCAGGTCTCTGCCCAATCCGGATACCTCGGACCCGTCGCTATCCGCCGGTCCCGATCCGCCTACCTCGGATCCCGCCCGTCCGGGCCCCACACCCTCATGCACACCCACGCGCGCCCGTCGCGACCCGTCCACCCAGCCTGGCTCCACCACGCGCACTCCTCCTATTGGCCGCTCCCGCCGGTCCACCACTACTGCCCAGGTCGCGCCAACCTCCACCCAATCATCGCCCCCACCTGCCCACTCCCCTGCGCCCGGATCTACCTCGCTTCCTGCGCCCCGCGACTCGGCTGCGTCCGCTGCCAGCCCTACCGAATCTCCCTCGGGATCCCCCCCATGCACGCCTCCACCTCGTGTTCCCCGCCATGCCGTTCCCATTGCACCACCACACAATGCACATAAAATGTCCACTCGTGCCAAATCGGGTTTTTGCATGCCCCGTCGACTTTTTCTCGCCGACTCTTCCTCCGTTCCCATCTCACCCATCCCGCCCACATACAAGACTGCCCTCAAAGACCCCAATTGGCGACAAGCTATGTTAGATGAATACAATGCTTTAATGAATAACTCTACGTGGTCTTTGGTGCCTAAGCCTGCAGGTGTTAATGTGGTCACGGGGAAGTGGATATATCGTCACAAGTTCAACGTGGATGGCTCCTTGGCACGGTACAAAGCTCGGTGGGTGGTGCGCGGGTTCACACAATGCGAGGGTGTGGACTATGATGAGATTTTTAGCCCGATGGTCAAGCCGACAACTATTCGTGTGGTGTTGAGCATAGCCACATCCCAATCTTGGCCAATCCACCAATTGGACATCAAGAATGCATTTCTCCACGGCGATCTCAATGAGCTCGTTTACTGCTCTCAACCATCCGGTTTTGTTGACCCCTCTCGTCCGGATCATGTGTGCCGTCTCCATAAGTCTCTATATGGTCTCAAGCAAGCACCTCGCACATGGTTTCTCCGCTTTCAGGCTTTCCTCCTTTCTCTTGGGTTTCATGGCTCCAAGAGTGACACTTCCCTCTTCATTCTTCATCGCGGCACGACCATTGCATACTTACTTGTGTACGTTGATGATATCATTTTGACAGCCAATACCCCTCAAACACTTAGCTCCATCATTGCTGCCCTCAAGGCCGAGTTCTCCATGACAGATATGGTCTCTCTCCATCACTTTCTTGGCATTAACGTCACACCCACCTCCTCGGGGCTTTTCCTCAGTCAGCAACAGTACACATTGGAGATTCTCGAGCGTGCCAACATGCTCCATTGTAAGCCAGTATCCACCCCCATCGATACGAGCTCCAAACTGTCCGTCTCTGCCGGTCAGCTTCTCTCCAACCCCACGTACTACCGTAGTCTTGCAGGTGCCTTGCAGTACCTCACCTTGACTCGCCCGGACATCTCCTATGCCGTGCAACAGGTGTGCCTCTTCATGCATGAGCCACGTGATAGTCACATGCAGCTAGTCAAGCGCATCCTTCGCTATCTTCAAGGCACATCTCACTACGGTTTACAGTTCTTCAAGTCCTCCACCACTGATCTCATCGCCTACACCGACGCGGATTGGGCCGGGTGCCCCGACACACGCAAGTCCACTTCAGGGTTTTGCGTTTTCCTTGGCTCCAACCTTGTCTCTTGGTCCTCCAAGCGACAGGCCACCGTGTCACGATCTAGTGCGGAGGCTGAGTATCGGGGTGTTGCTAACTGTGTTGCCGAGTCTTGTTGGTTACGCCAACTCCTTCACGAGCTCAAGTGTCCACCACAGCGTGCCACAGTCGTCTACTGTGACAACATCAGCGCTTCTTACCTCGCCTGCAATCCGGTCCAACACCAACGCACCAAACACATCGAGATAGATCTACATTTTGTCCGCGATCGTGTTGCCTTCGGTGATGTCCGTGTGTTGCACGTCCCGTCGAGTTCTCAGTTCGCTGATCTGTTCACCAAGGGCTTGCCATCTCCGGTGTTCCATGAGTTCGTTCCAGCCTCAACGTCCAAGCAAATGGAGTTCCGGCTGAGGGGGGTGTTGAGTTGTGTGTAATGGGCCTTGATGCATGCCCATGTAATGAGGATCACGGGCCTGCGTGCCCATTGACTCGGGCTGTGCCCGCTGTATATATATGTACCTGTAACACTTGAGGAATGAATACAGAGAGAAATATTCTCCAACTGTCAGGCCAGGCAGGATGACTAGGGTGAGGAAGAAGAGTCCGGCAAGAGACTGCACTAATATTTTATTTTTTTTGCTGGGAGAATAGAAAGCTTTCTGTGAGGAGGATCACTGCACTCTTAAGTCAGGAATTTATGCACAGAAGCGAGCACTGAAAAGATATCCAAATAAATACTCCTCGGCTGGCTCTTTAAACCAAACACATTTATGAACATAACTTTACAGAAAATATTTTCTTTAATAGCACAATATTGTACATACCGTATCTTTTGTTAATCAATGTGCAGTGATGAATACGTATATAGCCAACCTATCTATTAATGGACAGTAAAAAGGTCGTCTCTTTCCTTTTGCGATAATCACTAGTCAAGTTTGACATTAAAACATGCGACACGCCGACACCATCAAAGAATACTTAGCAGCAGGATTTAAGATGTCATATCGTCATAAGCCAAAGTTGAGGCACACACAGATACTTAGATGGTGAACTATATATCTTAGTTATTCTTGCATCGAATCAGTATAGTTTGAACTGCTTCAGCATCCCCACTGCACCATTTAATCATGTAGATCCTTCTGCCAAGTTTGCGTTGGCGGAGTGCATTTTGACAATAGTCATGAACTGCTTCAGTTCCCCACTGCCAAGTTTTAACCTTCTGGTTTGCACTTATCCATTCCGCGGGTAAAAGTAGCTTGCATTACTCGATAAATACATGAATCAAGCAGGCCGGCTGTCTGGGTTTTAGTTCTAGGGAAATTCGCCAAATACTGACTAGGAAGGTTTTTCTTTAGACATGCTCATATAAATAATACTAATAAATATCTAAAAATATTGTAGTCAACAAAGGAACAACTGTAAGTAGTAGGGGCGTGTCCTACTTCAGGCGATTCAAGCCGGTTCTCTCAAGTTTATTTTTCTCTCTCTTTTTTTTGTTTTCTTTTGTTTCTTTTATTTTTCTTCTCCATTTTATTTTTTTTATTTTTTTTGCATTTCATTTCTTTTTTCTTACATTTTCTTCTTCTGATTATTTTGTTTATTTTTTCTGTTTTCTTTGTTCTTTTGGTTATTATTCTACATTTTTTGTATATCTCAACAACATTTTTCAATACACGTCTAACATTTTTCCAATGCAAAGTAAACATTTCCGTAATACATGGTCAACATTTTTTCAAGACACATTTTTAAACAGTTTTTCAAATGCTTGATTAACATTTTTTGAATACAAGATGGATATTTCTAATAGATGGTAAACATTTTTCTAGACATTTTATTTTATTTTTGAAATTGTCGACTATCATTTTTCAAATAAAAAATATTAATTTTTCTAAATACATGGTCAAATAAATTATACACTTTTAACTTCTGCAAATGGTTGATTAATATTTTTCAAAAACTTGTTTAACATTCCTTTTCAAATGCTTGATTAACATTTTTATATACATGATCAAATTTTCTCATCATTTTTTTAATACATGGTCAACATTTTTGTATACACATTTAATAATTTCTGAATGTTTGATTAACATTTTTCAAATACTCCCTCCATCCATATATATCGGGCCTAATGTGTTTTTCTAGAGTACTTGTTCAATTATTTTTTCAAATCCTTGATTAACATTTATATATATTTTTGAGTAAAACATTTTTGTATACATGAATAAAAAAATTCATCATTTTTTAATACAGCAAAAGAGGCTGTGGCTTGCCACGCACGTGGGCTGGCCCATCTAGCTCGCCCCTTAAGCGAGTCGGGAAGATGGACTCTATGAAGGCGAGATATAGGGGCGCCCGACAACCACGGGGTTTTACTCGATCCCTCAATCTGGCGACGCGCCGACGGCGCCCACCCCACGGCCACCTCCGTCGCCATTCTGCTCAGGCTCACCAGCCGCCGCCTGCAGATCTGCTACATCATCTTCAATCTTAACCGGCCCTTTGTGATTGAAAGCCATGCCATTTCCTTGGTTCCTCGCCATGTATAGCTAGGTACGTCCAATCGAGGCACAATTACTCGAACCGAGGAGATCGATCGTCCTTTCCCCCTCGCTCACGCGGACCGGATCGATTTGATGGCTTCTAAGTCGACGATTCGCCGGTTCGTGAACCTGATCGTGGACGACGGCATCCCCGGAGCCAGATCGCTGCGCCGCATCGACCTCACGCGCCACAAGCTGTTCAACACGACGGTGCCCGTGCTTCCCCTGGATGGAGACGCCGTGCCCGCAACTGCCGACGACCGCAAGACCAAGAAAATGCGGACGATCAAGCTTCCCGCCACAGACTTCAACTTCCGAGGCTCGGGTTCGAGCCTCTATTGGTGCATCTAATGCTTCCCGCTCGCCAGCCGCAAGGTGCTCTGCATCGACCAGTGCGGCCGCACCTCACTCTTCGACGCCGACATGAAGCAGATGGACGACATCCCCTACCTTGACACGCCCAAGCGCATGCCCGTGACACGGATCTTGCTTCTCGAACTAGCTAGGCGGTGGATTAATCACTCGAATTCAAGATACACTCCCTCGGGGGAGCAGCAAGAAGGGGATCTGGGGAGAAAGAGCCGAAGGTGGGAGGAGATACACGCCACAAGCGGCCAGGTCGGGGTTCACTTCTTTCGTGCCCCTCACACACACACCAACCATGCGCTAAGTAGGGCAAACACACACGCTGCCTCACTGGCTCCAGTCTGGCCCGGCGTAGCGCTGGTTGGGCTGCTTGCTGCGCTGCGGCCTGGTGGGCTTCACTTGGGCCGGCTCGCTTGGGTTGCCGGTTGTAGTTCTCGTGACATTTCCCCTTCCTTTACGCTTGGCTTGAACCCAAGCCAGCGCTCGAGGAAAACAAGACCGCAATGGAATCTTGTCCTCCCAGGTTGCCAAGGATGCAGGGAAACCCGACCATTGCACCAGAACTTGTTTTACTTGCCGGGCTCCTCGTTGGACGCGACGCTTCTGGAGGACAGCTTCAGGTACTTGGAGTGGAAGAAGATCCTCGTCGAGTACCGGAAGTTCTGGCATAACACTCGTGGCCGGAGGAAGGCCGTCACGGAGCTGCGAGACATGAATAACAAGATGAATCTTGGAATGCTCCGGGAGTGCAAGCTTGTATGCCACTTCGCCCACGCGTTGCAGCACCTGAAACGGTCCAAAGAATCGAAAGGCAAGCTTGTGGTTAGCGCGTGCTGCCACGGATGATTGTGCGTATGGTTGCAGCTTGAGGAACACCCAATCCCCCGCAGCGAATACTCGGTCTGACCATTTGCGATATGCCTTCACTTTCATATCCTGCCGGGCTCTGTTAAGGTGCTGATGGAGCAAAGCCACCATGGTGGCACGTTCTTCAGTCCACTGGGCCAGGTCAGTGACCGCAGCATCGGCTACATTAGAGATGCCGAAGAAGCGAGGCTTGTGGCCGTAGAGTACTTCGAAGGGAGTAGACTTGAGAGTGGAGTGGTAGGAAGTGTTGTACCAGAATTCCGCGAGGGAGAGCCAATCCATCCATTTGCTGGGGCAGTTATGAACAAAACAGCGGAGATAGATTTCCATGCACTGATTGACGCGCTCCGTTGTGCCGTCAGTCTGCGGGTGCCGGGCAGATGAGATGTTGAGGGTTGTGTGGGTCAGCTTGCACAATTCTTTCCAGACCCGACTGGTGAAGACTCTATCACGGTCGGAAACCATAGCATCTGGAGGTCCGTGCAGTTTGAAGACAAAATCCATATATGCTTTCGCCACTTGAAGAGCGGTGAATGGATGGCGGATGGGATGAAGTGAGCATACTGGCTGAGCTTGTCCACCACCACCAGGATAGAGTTGAAGCCACGGGAGGTCGGTAACCCTTCCACAAAGTCAAGAGTGACTACTTGCCAAGCTTGCGTAGGCACCTCCAACGGCTGCAGCAGCCCAGGGTACTTAACATGTTCTGGTTTGGCTTGTTTGCATACAACACAGAGCGCCACGAAGTTCTTGACAGTTTGCTTCAGTTGAGGCCACACAAAGAGGCGAATGATGCAGCTGTAAGTAGCCTGGATGCTAGAGTGCCCTCCGATGGCGCTGGAGTGCATCTCACCGAGGAGTTGATTTTGCACTTATTTGTTGCTACCAATCTAGACGCGTCCTTTGTAACAAATGATCCCATCTTGGACAGCGAAAGTTGGCTCGATAGGAGCCCGCGCTGCAGCTGCTGCCAACAGCCTGGTGCATTGAGGATCCACGGAGTAGCCTTTCTTAACTTCTTCCAACCAGGAAGGAACACAAACTAAGACTGTGTGGAGATGGTCAGATGGTTCTAGACGACGAGACAAGGCATCAGCTGCCAGGTTGGTCGCTCCTTTCCTGTACTCGATGGTGTAGTGGAGGCCGAGCAGCTTAGTCAGTGCTTTTCGCTGCCAGGGGGTGGTCAGGCGCTGTTCGTCCAAACACGCCAAGCTGCGGTGATCCGTGCGGATGACGAAGGAGGAAGTGAGGAGGTACGGACGCCAACGATCCACGGCCATGAGGATGGCGAGGCACTCCTTTTCATATGTAGAAAGCGCCTGGAGCTTGGGTCCCAAGGATTTGCTCATGAAGGCAATGGGGTGGTGGCCTTGCATGAGTATTGCGCCAACTCCACGCTCTGAGGCATCCGTCTCCAAGACAAATGACTTGGTGAAGTCTGGCAAGGCAATCACTGGAGCTGAGATCAGGGCTCGTTTGAGCTCCTGAAAAGCTTCCTCGTGTAACGGTGTCCAAGTATAAACCACACCTTTCTTTAGCAGATCGGTCAGAGGATGGCTAATCACACCGTAATGGCGCACGAATTTACGGTAGTAGCCGCGAGACCCAAGAACTGCCGCAGTTCCTTGATCGAGAGAGGTTGTGGCCAATCCTTCATCGTGTCCACGATGAGAAGGATCCGTCTTGACACCTTCGTAACTGATGACATGACCTTGGTACTTGAGCTGCGGCTGCGCCAAGACGCACTTGCCGAGCTTGACTTCCAGCGAGTACTGCTCGAACGCTGAAACATGGACTAGAGCAACACCAAATGATCGGGCAGGGTACGGCTGTGAACTAAGATGTCATCTATGAAAACCAGCACGCCCTTCCGAAGCAACGACCCCACCACCACGCACATCCCTGACTGAAAGGTGGGAGGCCCCCAAGTGACCCCATACGGCATTACCTTGAACTCAAAATGACCGTGGTGTGTCTAGAATGCAGTCTTGGCTTCATCTTCAGGACGCATACGGATCTGATGGAAACCAGCGCGCAGATGCAAAGTGGTAAACCAAGCTGAACCGGCCAGTTCATCAAGCAGTTTATCGATAACGGGCAGCGGGTAACGATTTTTAATAGTGATGGCATTCAAATGGCGATAGTCAACACAGAAACACCATTCACCAATTGTCTTGAGCACTAGCAAAACTGGAGATGCGAATGGGCTGCGGCTTGGTTGGATTATCCCTTGTTTCAGCATATTGCTACGTCTCGAGCTTGCGTTGGTTTTCCTCGAAGAGGAGGGGGTGATGCAGCACAGTAGCGTAAGTATTTCCCTCAGTTTTTGAGAACCAAGGTATCAATCCAGTAGGAGGTCACGCGCAAGTCCCTCGTACCTGCACAAAACGTTAGCAACTCGCAACCAACGCTTAGGGGTTGTCAATCCCTTCACGATCACTTACGAGAGTGAGATCTGATATATATAATTTTTTTGGTATTTTTGATATAAAGATGCAAAGTAAAAAGGTAAAAGCAAAACAAATAAAATAAAGTGATGGGGATTGATATGATGAGAATAGACCCGGGGGCCATAGGTTTCACTAGTGGCTTCTCTCAAGAGCATAGATATTCTACGGTGGGTGAACAAATTACTGTTGAGCAATTGATAGAATTGAGCATAATTATGAGGTTATCTAGGTATGATCATGTATATAGGCATCACGTCCGTGACAAGTAGACCGACTCCTGCCTGCATCTACTACTATTACTCCACTCATCGACCGCTATCCAGCATGCATCTAGAGTATTAAGTTAAAAACAAAGTAATGCCTTAAGCAAGATGACATGAAGTAGAGAAATAAATTCATGCAATATGATAAATACCCCATCTTGTTATCCTCGATGGCAACAATACAATACGTGCCTTGCAACTCTTTCTGTCACTGAGTAAGGACACCGCAAGATTGAACCCAAAGCTAAGCACTTCTCCCATTGCAAGAACTACCAATCTAGTTGGCCAAACCAAATGGATAATTCGAAGAGACTTGCAAAGATAACTCAATCATACATAAAAGAATTCAGAGAAGATTCAAATATTATTCATAGATAAGTTGGATCATAAATCCACAATTCATCGGTCTCAACAAACACACTGCAAAAAGAAGATTACATCGAATAGATCTCCACGAGAGAGGGGGAGAACATTGTATTGAGATCCAAAAAGAGAGAAGAAGCCATCTAGCTACTAGCTATGGACCCGAAGGTCTGAAGTAAACTACTCACACTTCATCGGAGGGGCTATGGTGTTGATGTAGAAGCCCTCCGTGGTGGATGCCCTCTCCGGCGGAGCTCCGGAACAGGCCCCAAGATGGGATCTCGTGGATACAGGAAGTTGCGGCGGTGGAATTAGGTTTTTGGCTCCGTCTCTGGTCTAATGGGAGTACATAGGTATATTTAGGAGGAAGGAGCACGTCGGTGGAGCTCCGAGGGGCCCATGAGGCAAGGGGCGCGCCCAGGGGGGGGGCACCCTCCACCCTCGTGACCTCCCCGGAAACTTCTTGGAGTAGGGTCCAAGTCTCCTAGATCATGTTCGGTGAGAAGATCACGTTCTCGAAGGTTTCATTCTGTTTGGACTCTGTTTGATATTCTGTTTCCTCAAAATACTGAAATAGGCAAAAAACAGCAATTCTGGGCTGGGCCTCCGGTTAATAGGTTAGTCCCAAAAATAATATAAAAGTGGAAAATAAAGCCCAATATAGTCCAAAACAGTAGATAAAGTAGCATGAAGCAATAAAAAATTATAGATACGTTGGAGACGTATCAGGCATCCCCAAGCTTAATTCCTGCTCGTCCTCGAGTAGGTAAATGATAAAAAGAAATTTTTTGATGCGGAGTGATACTTTGGCATAATTTCAATGTAAATCTTCTTAATCATGGTATGAATATTCAGATCCGAAAGGTTCAAGACAAAAGTTCATATTGACATAAAAAATGATAATACTTCAAGCATACTAATCAAACAATTATGTCATCTCAAAATAACATGGACAAAGAAAGTTCATCCCTACAAAATCATATAGTTAGGCTATGCTTCATTTTCGTCACACAAATATGTTCCCAACTTCTATACCCCCGATGACAAGCCAAGCAATTGTTTCATACTCAAATAATCTCAAACTCTTTCAACCTTCACGCAATACATGAGCGCGAGCCATGGACATAGCACTATGGGTGGTATAGAATATGATGATGGGGATTGTGTGGAGAAGACAAAAAAGGAGAAAGTCTCACATCAACGAGGCTAATCAATGAGCTATGGAGATGCCCATCGATTGATGTTAATGCAAGGAGTAGGGATTGCCATGCAACGGATGCACTAGAGCTAAGAATGCTCAACAAAAGAAAACTAGTGGGTGTGCATCCAACTTGCTTGCTCATGAAGACCTAGGGTATTTTGAGGAAGCCCATCGTTGAAATATACAAGCCAAGTTCTATAATGAAAAATTCCCACTAGTATGAACAAGACAACTTATGAGACTCACTATATGAAAATCATGGTGCTACTTTGAAGCACAATATACGAGACTCACTACATGAAAAACAAGGTGCTACTTTGAAGCACAAGTGTGGAAAAAGAGATAGTAGCATTGCCCTTTTTTTATTTATTCTCTCTTTTTTTGGGCCTTTCTTTTTTCCTTTTTGGCCTTTCTCTTTTTTTTTCTTTTTGATTGGGCAATGCTCTAATAATGATGATCATCACACTTCTATTGATTACAACATAATGATTACAACTCGATACTAGAACATAGTATGACTCTATAAGAATGCCTCCGGCGGTGTACCGGGATGGTGCAATGAATCAAGAGTGACATGTATGAAAAATAATGCATGGTGGCTTTGCCACAAATACGATGTCAACTACAAGATCATGCAATGGCAATATGACAAAAGTAAAGCACGTCATGATGATGATAAACGGAACGGTGGAAAGTTGCATGGCAATATATCTCGGAATGGCTATGGAAATGCCATAATAGGTAGGTATGGTGGCTGTTTTGAGGAAGATATAAGGAGGTTTATGTGTGAAAGAGCGTATCATATCCCGGGGTTTGGATGCACCGGCGAAGTTTGCACCAACTCTCACTGTGAGAAAGGGCAATGCACGATACCAAAGAGGCTAGCAAATGGCGGAAAGGTAAAAGTGCGTATAATCCATGGACTCAACATTAGTCATAAATAACTCATATACTTATTGCAAAAATTTAGAAGTCATCAAAAATCAAGTACTACGCGCATGCTCCTAGGGGGATAGATTGGTAGGAAAAGACCATCGCTCGTCCCCGACCGCCACTCATAAGGATGCACAAGCCAGGTAGACTTCATGCTTCAAATTTGTTACACAACTTTAACCATACGTGCATGCTACGGGACTTGCTAACTTCAACACAAGTATTTCTCAAATTCACAACTACTCAACTAGCACAACTTTGATATTATCACCTCCATATCTCAAAACAATTATCAAGCATCAAACTTATCTTAGTATTCAACCCACTAAAAGAAAGTTTCACATATCTTGAATACCAAGTATATTAACATTAAGCAAATTACCATGCTATTAATGACTCTCAAAATAATCTAAGTGAAGCATGAGAGATCAAGTTTCTTTAAAACAATCCACCACGGTGCTCTAAAATATCTAAGTGAAGTACTAGAGCAAAAATTATCACGCTCAAAAAGATATAAGTGAAGCACTATGAGCAAAACAATCAAGCTCAAAAGATATAAGTGAAGCACATAGAGTATTCTAACAAATTGCAAATCATATATGGCTCTCTCAAAAGGTGTGTACAGCAAGTATGATTGTGGTAGACTAACAAGCAAAGACACAAATAATACAAGACGCTCCAAGCAAAACACATATCATGTGGTGAATAAAAATATAGCTCCAAGTAAATTACCGATGGAAATGAACGAAAGAGGGGATGCCTTCCGGGGCATCCCCAAGCTTTGACTTTTTGGTGTCCTTGGATTATCTTGGGGGTGCCATGGGCATACCCAAGCTTAGGCTCTTGCCACTCCTTTTCCATAATCCATCAAAAGAATTCACCCAAAACTTGAAAACTTCACAACACAAAACTCAATAGAAATCTCGTGAGCTCCGTTAGAGAAAGAAAACAAAAGACTACTTTAAGGTACTGTAATGAACTCATTCTTTATTTGTATGGGTGTTAAACCTACTGTATTCCAAATTCTCTATGGATCATAAACTATTTTACTAGCCATAGATTCATCAAAATAAGCAAACAACACACGCAAAACAGAATCTGTCAAAAACAGAACAGTCTGTAGTAATCTGTAACTAACGCAAACTTCTGGAACCCAAAAAATTCTACCAATATTAGACGTCCTGGGCAATTTGTTTATTGATCAGAATCAATTGGAATCACTATTTTATCACGTGCTGGTGATTTTTAACAATTCGGTCACTGAGCACAAAGATTCTGGAAATTACAGCAAGATCAAATAACTATCTTCCAAGAAGATCTAATAGGTTTAACTTGGCACAAACACTAATTAAAAGATAAAACCACATCTAAACAGAATCTAGATGGATTATTTATTCCTAAACAGAACCAAAAACAAAAAACACAAAATAAAATTGGGTTGCCTCCCAACAAGCGCTATCGTTTAACGCCCCTAGCTAGGCATAAAAGCAAGGATAGATCTAGGTATTGCCATCTTTGGTAGGCAATCCATAAGTGGCTCTCATGATAGTTTCATATGGTAATTTTATTTTCTTTCTAGGAAAGTGTTCCATGCCCTTCTTTAAGGGGAATTGGAATTTAATATTCCCTTCCTTCATATCAATAATTGCACCAATCGTTCTAAGGAAAAGTCTACCAAGTATAATAGGACATGAAGGATTGCAATCTATATCAAGAACGATAAAATCTACGGGCACATAATTCCTATTTGCAACAATAAGAACATCATTAATTCTTCCCATAGGCTTTTTTAATAGTGTAATCCGCAAGATGCAAGTTTAGAGAGCAATCATCAAAGTCACGGAAATCTAGCAAATCACACAAAACTTTGGGAATAGTTGAGACACTAGCACCCAAATCACACAAAGCATGAAACTCATAATCTTTAATTTTAATTTTAATGGTAGGTTCCCACTCATCATGGAGCTTTCTAGGGATAGAAACTTTCAACTCAAGCTTTTCTTCATAAGATTGCATTAAGACATCAACAATGTGTTCGGTAAAGGCCTTATTTTGACTATAAGCATGAGGAGAATTTAACACGGATTGCAACAAGGAAATACAATCAATTAAAGAGCAATTTTCATAGTTAAATTCCTTGAGATCCAAAATAGTGGGTTTAGCAATATCTAGATTTTTATTTCTTTCAGTCCCACTTTTATGAATTTCATCATCAAGATCTAAAAACTCAGAATTCTTAGAACGCCTTCTAGGTAAGGGAAGATCATAATCAGATTCATCAAGATTCACATTGCAAAACAAAGATTTAATAGGGGACACATCAATAACTTTTAGATCTTCATCTTGATTTTTATTAGAAGAACATGCTTTAATAAAGGCATCTTTGTAAGCACGCATCCTAGCGGTTCTTTCTTTGCACTCATCAATGGAAATTCTCATGGCTTTGAGAGACTCATTGATATCATGCTTAGGAGGAATAGATCTAAGCTTTAAAGAATCAACCTCAAAAGAAATTCTATCAACATTCCTAGCCAAATCATCAACTTTAAGCAATTTCTCTTCAAGCAAAGCATTAAAATTCTTTTGTGAATTCATAAACTCCTTAACACTAGTCTCAAATTCAGAGGGCATCCTATTAAAATTTCCATAAGAGTTGTTGTAGGAATTTCCATAATTATTAGAAGGATTACTAGGATAAGGCCTAGGATTAAAATTCCCTCTATACGCGTTGTTACCAAAACTATTCCTTCCAACAAAATTCACATCCATAGATTCATTATTATTCTCAAGCAAAGTAGATAAAGGCATATTATTGGGATCAGAAGAAACACTCTTAACAAATAAATTCCTAAGTTCATCCATCTTTTCACTCAAAACATTGATTTCTTCTATAACATGCACTTTTTTATTAGTAGATCTTTCAGTATGCCATTGAGAATAATTGACCATAATATTATCTAGGAGTTTAGTAGCATCTCCTAAAGTGATTTCCATAAAAGTGCATCCCGCGGCCGAATCTAAAAGATTTCTAGAAGCAAAATTCAATCCAGCATAAATTTTTTGTATAATCATCCATAAGTTCAAACCATGAGTAGGACAATTACGTAGCATTAATTTCATTCTCTCCCAAGCTTGTGCAACATGTTCATGATCAAGTTGCTTAAAATTCATAATATCGTTTCTAAGAGAGATAATCTTAGCTGGAGGAAAATACTTAGAGATAAAAGCATCTTTGCACTTGTTCCAAGAATCAATACTATTTTTAGGCAAAGATGAGAACCACGCTTTAGCACGATCTCTAAGCGAAAAAGGAAATAGCTTCAATTTAACGACATCATTATCGACATCCTTTTTCTTTTGCATATCACATAAATCAACGAAGCCATTCAGATGAGTAGCGACATCTTCACTAGGAAGGCCGGCGAATTGATCTTTCATAACAAGATTCAACAAAGCAGTATTGATTTCACAAGATTCAGTATTGGCAAGAGGAGCAATCGGAGTGCTAAGGAAATCATTATTATTGGTATTGGTGAAGTCACACAACTTGGTAGCATCTTGAGCCATCACGACAAGCAAGCAACTAACACATGAGCAAACAAAAGGCAAAGGGAAAAATAAGAGGAGATTGGGAAAGAGAGGGCAAATAAAACGGCAAAGGTGAAGTGGGGGAGAGGAAAACGAGAGGCAAATGACGAATAATGTAATGCGAGAGATAGGGATTGTGATGGGTACTTGGTATGTTGACTTTTATAGGCCTCCCGAACGGCGCCGAAAATCCTTCTTGCTACGTCTCGAGCTTGTGTTGGTTTTCCCCGAAGAGGAGGGGGTGATGCAGCACAGTAGCGTAAGTATTTCCCTCAGTTTTTGAGAACCAAGGTATCAATCCAGTAGGAGGTCACGCGCAAGTCCCTCGTACCTGCACAAAACGGTAGCAACTCGCAACCAACGCTTAGGGGTTGTCAATCCCTTCACGGTCACTTATGAGAGTGAGATCTGATAGAGATAATATTTTTGGTATTTTTGATATAAAGATGCAAAGTAAAAAAGTAAAAGCAAAGCAAATAAAATAAAGTGATGGAGATTGATATGATGAGAATAGACCCGGGGGCCATAGGTTTCACTAGTGGCTTCTCTCAAGAGCATAGATATTCTACGATGGGTGAACAAATTACTGTTGAGCAATTGATAGAATTGAGCATAATCATGAGGTTATCTAGGTATGATCATGTATATAGGCATCACGTCCGTGACAAGTAGACCGACTCCTGCCTGCATCTACTACTATTACTCCACTCATCGACCGCTATCCAGCATGCATCTAGAGTATTAAGTTAAAAACAGAGTAACACCTTAAGCAAGATGACATGATGTAGAGGAATAAATTCATGCAATATGATAAATACCCCCTCTTGTTATCCTCGATGGCAACAATACAATACGTGCCTTGCAACTCTTTACATCCATCGAGTAAGGACACCGCAAGATTGAACCCAAAGCTAAGCACTTCTCCCATTGCAAGAACTACCAATCTAGTTGGCCAAACCAAACGGATAATTCGAAGAGACTTGCAAAGATAACTCAATCATACATAAAAGAATTCAGAGAAGATTCAAATATTATTCATAGATAAGTTGGATCATTAACCCACAATTCATCGGTCTCAACAAACACACCGCAAAAAGAAGATTACATCGAATAGATCTCCACGAGAGAGGGGGAGAACATTGTATTGAGATCCAAAAAGAGAGAAGAAGCCATCTAGCTACTAGCTATGGACCCGAAGGTCTGAAGTAAACTACTCACACTTCATCGGAGGGGCTATGGTGTTGATGTAGAAGCCCTCCATGGTGGATGCCCTCTCCGGCGGAGCTCCGGAACATGCCCCAAGATGGGATATCGTGGATACAGGAAGTTGCGGCGGTGGAATTAGGTTTTTGGCTCCGTCTCTGGTCTAATGGGGGTGCGTGAGGTATATATAGGAGGAAGGAGCACGTCGGTGGAGCTCGAGGGGCCCACGAGGCGGGGCGCGCCAGGCGCCCTCCACCTCGTGAACTCCCCGGAAACTTCTTGGAGTAGGGTCCCAGTCTCCTGGATCACGTTCGGTGAGAAGATCACATTCCCGAAGGTTTCATTCTGTTTGGACTCCGTTTGATATTCTGTTTCCTCGAAATACTGAAATAGGCAAAAACAGCAATTCTGGGCTGGGCCTCCGGTTAATAGGTTAGTCCCAAAAATAATATAAAAGTGGAAAATAAAGCCCAATATAGTCCAAAACAGTAGATAAAGTACCATGAAGCAATCAAAAATTATAGATACGTTGGAGACGTATCACATATCAGCCACCAAAGCCTCAATTTCATCCGTCTGTGCTGGGTTGTAACGGTAGGGTCGAATGTTTACTGGCTTCGCCCCCGACAACAGCTCAATCGAATGATCGAAGCTACGCGCTGGTGGAAGGCCTCGAGGCTCCTCAAATAATTGCTCAAACTCAGAAATGAGATTCTGAACTTCGGGGGGAACCTCAATCCCGTCCGGTGTTATCTTAGCAGAGCAGAGTTGGAGCACGTGTGTCACTTCGTCTCATGCCTGCATCAGATGCAGCTCATCCAGCGAAAGGATCTTGCAGGAAGTGGTGTTGGCAGAAATCCCAGACAGGTGGCAAAGTACCCCCGAGTGATGGACTTGCATGTGCTTCTGGCCCCAATCAACTGTCATGACTCCACGGGATTCGAGCCAATCCATTCCGAGGATGACATCGTACGCACCCAGAGGAAAAAGCTTCAGCGGGGACTGAAAGTTGTGCCCCTGCACTTGATATTCGACTGCTAGAATCTCTTTAGTGCAAGATACGATAGCTCCATCAGGTACTTTGACTCTCAGAGGGGTTGGTATTGCTTGAATCCCAGGCCATTCGCTGGCAATGTCGGATTTGATGAAGCTATGTGAACTCCCCGAATCCACAAACATCAAGAGGGATCGTTGCTTGAGTTGGCCCAGCAGACGGAAGGCTCGTGGGGATTCAGTTCCCATTGCCGCTGCCGCTGAGAGCAGACAGAGATCTTCCTTCGAGGTATCTGCTGAGAGGTGAGCGGACTCGGGCGAAGGATGGTTGTTGAGCATACCCACTAGTTCTTCGACCACATGCAGCTGGACCGTGGCTGCGCATGTGTGCCCTGGCCCCCATCGTTCGCCGCAGGTAAAATAGAGGCCTCGTGCACAGCGATAGGCACACAATGTCTTGAGTTTGTCGTCGACGGACGAAGTAGTGGAAGCAGGCTTGGAGCTGTCTGGACTGCGACGATCATCCCCACCATCGATCGTTGTCGACGGTGTTTTGCCTGAGGACACGGCTGCTGGAATGGACAGCGGAGTGGGAGGACGAGGTGAAGCACGATTAGTATGGCCACCCCCCTGTTGCTGGCTTGTCACAGTCATCTCCGCATGGTCTTGCTGAATGAGCTCCAAGGCCTCCTCCTGTAATGCAGCCAAAGAAACAGCAGTTTCCAAGTCGATCGGACGATGCAGAATAACAACAGCTTTAATGTCACTATTCAGACCATCCAAGAATTGCGTGGTGAAAAATAAAGGATCCCAGGATTTGTGATGTGCCAACAGACTATGCATAGCAATGTTAAACTGTTCGGCATATTCCAAAACTGAACCTGTTTGTTTTAATCTAGAGAACTTGCGAACTAGGTGTTGGAATTCAGAACGACCAAATTTCTCTAGAACAGAAGCAACAAAATACTCCCACTACGGAAACTTAACATGGGTTTGAGACCACTCTAGTCACAGGGCTGCGGCGCCAGTGAAATAGACCACAGCGGTATCCACCCAGGTACTGGGATCAATAGCACAAACACGGAAGTAAGCTTCACAACGGATGCGCCAACCAGTAGGATTGTCCCCGTCAAATTCAGGATAGACTAGGTGGGAAGAAGAACTGTGGGGTGCAGATACAGGGCCGCTATTTTCACCGGGACCAAGCAAGGGAGTAGGGGGAAATGGAGTCCTGAACGTACCATTGGCCGGGGTCGGTGCGGGGAGCAAGGGGCTCCCCCTCCCACCGAAACCCGTACTGGTGGAGTCCTACCGTGGCCATCGGGCCCGTGGCCGTCACCACTGGTGTTGTTGGTGACGAAGGGCGCGTCCGCTGCGGGCTGGATCCCGCTAGTACCGGCCTTGCCCGCCTCGTGGAAGAAGGGCCTTGCGGAGATCTTGGCGAGTTCAGCACGGATCTCGCCCACATCGGCTTGGAGATGCCCGACCGCGTGGTCCACGCCGGGGCGCCATGCTGCGAGATCGGCGACCTTGGGCTCGAGCGACACGAGTACGGGCTCCATGCGGGTCACCATAGGCTCCATCTTATCAAGCAACTTCTGGATCGCCAGCAATGCTGCAGCGATGCCGCCGCGCTCGACTGCCGCATCCGCCATCTGCTTCTGCAGATCGAGATCCGCCATGACAGCCTTGAGGCTCTTCGTGCGCGTCGTGGTCAGGATGAGGAAGCGGGGACCGGCAATCTGATACCAAAATACACGGATCTTGCTTCTCGAACTAGCTAGGCGATGGATTAATCACTCGAATTCAAGATACACTCCCTCGGGGTAGCAGCAAGAAGGGGATCTGGGGAGAAAGAGCCGAAGGTGGGAGGAGATACATGCCACAGGCGGCCGGGTCGGGGCTCACTTCTTTTGTGCCCCTCACACACACACCAACCATGCGCTAAGTAGGGCAAACACACACGCTGCCTCACTGGCTCCAGTCTGGCCCGGCATAGCGCTGGTTGGGCTGCTTGCTGCGCTGCGGCCTGGTGGGCTTCACTTGGGTCGGCTCGCTTGGGTTGCCGGTTGTAGTTCTCGTGACAGCCCGTCTCCATCTTCGTCCCCGGCGCCGACGACCGTGACGAGAGCATCTACATGTTGGAGGGTCGTCCCGGCAGGGAAGAGACAGTCACAGGAGGTGACGGCGAATAGCTGAGCCATCAGTACGAGAGATTTGTGTACCGCAGACCCACCTTGGCCTCCTCCACCTGATCCTGGTAGCACCAGCTCCTCCCACCGCCGCCCTTCATCCGTGACCCCAAGGTACTCGACTGCGTGATCACCTCGCACACGGTGCTCTACGGTGGCTCCAGCGTCTGCATATCGGCCGGGGGTATAAACCTCCTTCGCCAAAAAGGGAACGCCGACACATCGGCCAATCGTGGTGGCACCTACTGCTTGGACACGGCCAAACACGACTGGAATCAAATCGGCGACTGGGCACTGCCGTTCGTAGGCAAGATCCAGTATGTGTCGGAGCTCAAGCTTTGGGTTGGCATCTGCACCGATGACTGGCATGTTGGTGCTGCTGACCTCTCTACCATGGACATGGACTCCCAGCAGCCACAACTAGCAGGGGCTTGGAAGGAGCTGGAGCCATCTCAAGAGTGGACGGAAATACAGTGTCCTCAGCTTGTCAACCTGGGCTCTGGAAGGTTCTGCGTCGCGAGGTTCTTCCTCCACTCTTGGACACATCCCCTGGGCTTCTTCTATAATCAATATGATCCAACCGTGGATGAATATTTCACCGTCTTGACTGGTATGGATCTAGTGCCAAGCTTCGTCCATGACGTCGATAATGTTAAGACTGCCAGTGCCGCATGCAGCAATGGCGGCAATAGGAAACTGCAACTTCAAATGATCAAGCACAATTTAAGATGCCGCATGTCTTATGACGCTGATTGTACCATTGACCTACTGTTCTGAACAATCTTGGTTCAATGTTTCCAGAACCTCTTGGAGTCTTGGATACTGTATTTGGTCTGTGAGAGACAACTCCCCATCTCTTTGGATACTGTACTAGCAAGTGTGTCACTATTTTGCTCAGGAGACATTGGCAAAGCTGCTGATTGAACTAAAACCACGTCACTTATTATGGATCGGAGGGAGTAGATGATATCCAAAACCCTTGTGTAGTCCTTTGTTGCCAGCCATAGGTTTTGTCAACGATGGTCTGCAATAGCCAATAGCTAGGCTTCAGGATGCCATGTACAACCTAAGTTATTATGTACTGCCTATAACTTTGTACTAAATCAGCGACACTTATTTTTGGGACGGAGGAAGTACTACTTCCTCCATTCCGTAATTATTGGTGTGGTTTTAGTTCAAATTTCAAATAAATCCGTGACAATAATTATGAAACGGAGGGATTATGTAGAATTGAGGCTTAAGCGTATGCGGTTAGCAGGGACGCGTGCGTGTTTATATAGGCACAAGGCCTCAGGATATACAAGGGTTGTTGGTCTATGGATTGATCTACAAGTCATAATCTAGATAGGATGCAATCTCAATAGCCCAACTACAACGCTAACAGACTACACACACGCACGCATATACGGTTTATACATATACTGTATGTTACATTGTTTAACACTCCCCCTCAATCACAACTTATCTAAGTTGAGGTTGCGTCGAAATGCCTCCAGCTGCCTCAGAGAAAGGGGTTTAGTAAACCCATCTGCAACTTGATCACCGGTAGGAACAAAGCGAACGTTCAACAGCTTGTTAGCTACCCGCTCTCGGACAAAATGATAGTCTATCTCAATATGCTTTGTCCTAGCATGAAAACAGGGTTGGCAGATAAATATGTTGCACCCAAATTATCACACCATAGTGACGCTTCCTTGGGATGATGAATTCCCAACTCTGTCAACATGTTTTGGACCCAGATCACCTCAGCAGTGGCATTAGCTAGGGCTTTATACTCAGCTTCTGTGCTAGATCTGGATACGGTATCCTGCTTACGAGCACTCCATGAGACCAGATTACCTCCAAGGAAAACTGCAAAACCTCCTGTGGATCTTCTGTCATCAGGGCAGCCTGTCCAGTCTGCATCAGAAAACGCACTAACAAGCATGGAGTCTAACTTGCAAAGCTTAAGCCCATGACTCTGTGTTCCTTGAAGATATCTGAGTATCCTTTTTATAGCGGTTCAATGAACAGTGGTAGGAGCATGCAAAAATTGAAAAACCTTATTGACGGCATATGCAATATCTGGCCGAGTCAATGTTAGGTATTGTAGTGCTCCCACGATGCTCCTATACCTGGTGGAGTCGTCGGCTGTGAGAATATCTCCATCATGAAGGGACAACTTCTCGGAGGTAGGCAAGGGCGTAGGGGACGGTTTACATCCATTCATGCCCATCCGTTGAAGTATCTCTTGCACATATATTTCCCGCGACAGAAGAACTCCACTTGCAATTTTACTTACCTCAATACCAAGAAAGAAGTGCAAGGCACCTAGGTCTTTTAGTGCAAAATCCATACTCAGATCCTTAAGGAGTGCTGCAACTGCTTTAGGTGAGGAGCTTGTAACAATAATATCGTCAACATATATGAGCATAAAAATAGTTACTCCATGCCGATGATAAAAGAATAGCGAGGTATCTCCCTTGGAAGCAAGAAAACCAAGAGATCGAAGTTTGGAGTACAAACGATAATACCAGGCTCTTGGTGCTTGTTTCAGGCCATAAAGTGCTTTATCAAGCTTGCAGACGTGTCGTGGTGAGACTGAGCTCTCATACCCAGGAGGCTGCCTCATAAAGACTTCCTCTTCTAGAACACCATGCAAAAACGCGTTCTTGACATCTAGTTGACGCATGCACCAATTCTGAGAGATTGCAATGGACAGAACTAGACGGATTGTAGCAGCTTTTACCACAGGGCTAAAGGTGTCCTCATAGTCAACACCATACCTTTGCTTGAAGCCTTTGGCAACTAGCCGAGCCTTGTACCTGTCAATGGTGACATCAGACTTCCTCTTGATTTTGTACACCCATTTACAGTCAATTACGTTCCTCCCTCTGGCAGGTGGAACGAGGCGCCATGTTTTGTTATCCATAAGAGCAGAGTACTCCTCATCCATCGCCTTCTTCCACTTCGGGTCACCGAGCACATCTTGTAGATTTCTTGGTTCACCTGCGGCACAAAACGACCCCCAACGAATGCACCCATCTTTGTAAGCTTTTGGTTTAGCAATGCCACTTTGAGACCTAGTATGAGTACGCATGGGAGAAGGCGGGGCTGGTTGATTAGCCCGAACCTGCAGCCTGTTTATTGACGCAGAAACAACAGAATCAGAGTTGGCCGCAGAATCCGCAGAAGACCCAGAGTCTGTCGCACCAGATCTGAGGGAGGACTCCTGTTGAGATCCCCTCGTAGAGCTCGGTGCAGACCCGCCACTTGCTCGCGTCGGACTCGGCGCCAACGGTCGAGAGGGGCCCGCCTCGCCCGAGCCAGTGCGCCCCACACCAGGGCAGCCACGTGGGCCGCTCGTGACCGCAGGAGAGGGAGCCGCGCCCCGCACGGAGGTGGGATTGGCCCGACTAGGGGACAAGGTGCCAGCGGGCCCGCCTGGTCGACCGCCTGTCCCGTCCGTGTGCATCGATCCGGCGGGGGATTCGCCTGGCGCCGCTGCAGCACCAGATCCCGAGGAGATCTGCCCGCCAGAATCAGCTTCGGAGGCTGCGCCGGGATCTTCTGTGTGGTCTTCTGGTTGCTGCATAAAATCAGAAGTATTTTCGCCAATTTCTTCAGGATTAACCGGCCCTGTTTCCTGCACACTATCAGCAGACCCTTCATCAAGAGTATTAGCCATTAACACATGACCACCAGCATCAACTCCCCCGGGAATAAAATTTGGCGAAGGCAGGAGATGAGAGGGTAGCAACACAAGTTCTTTGCGGAGTTGGGCGCCGGCATTTTGGTGAAGGCTAGCAAAGGGAAAAACTTGTTCATCAAAGACCACATCACGCGAAATATAGACCCGGCCAGAGGAGATATCTAGGCATTTATATCCTTTGTGGATAGTACTATAACCCAAAAAAGCACATTGTTTGGAGCGGAACTCAAGTTTATGCTTATTAAAGGGACGCAAGTTTGGCCACACGGCACAACCAAAAATACGAAGGAAGCTATAGTTGGGTTTAGTGCCGAAGAGACGTTCTAGTGGAGTTTGATTTTTGATGACTCTACTAGGCACACGGTTAATGAGGTATATAGCTGTGAGAAAGGCTTCATTCCAGAATTTCAGAGGCATAAACGCATGTGCCAAGAGAGAGAGGCCAACTTCCACTATGTGGCGATGTTTCCGCTCAGCGGATCCATTCTGTTGGTGCGCATGGGGGCATGAGACATGGTGAGTAATGCCAATGCGCTCAAAGAAAGGATTCAAACTTTGGTACTCACCACCCCAATCCGTTTGCATGGTAAGAATTTTGCGATTAAACATGCGTTCAACATGGGCTTGAAAAAGACGAAATTTCTCAAAAACATCAGATTTATTCTTAAGCAAATAGATCCAACTAAACTTACTGAAATCATCAATAAAACTGACATAGTACTTTTGCCTGCCTACAGAGACGGGTCCAGGACCCCAAACATATGAGAAAATTAGCTCTAAAGGAGCTTTGGATTCACTAACTGAGCGAGGATAAGGGAGTTGATGGCTCTTGGCCATCTGACATGCATCACACACTAGAAGGTGATCTTGTTTATTGGACACGGGAAGATTGAAATCTCGAACAATTTTCTGGATGACCGGGAGAGAAGGGTGCCCTAGATGCTTGTGCCACCGGGATGTAGATGGTTTGATCGCCCCAAGGACTTGCCGTCGGGGAGCACTGTGTTGTCCGGTGACTGGAAACAAGTGCCACCTACTCTTGTTTTGGAGTATGGTCCTCCGGGTATCTTGATCCTTGACAAGAAAAGTTTCAGGGTGAAGTTCAATAAACACATGATTATCTTTCAAAAGTTGATAGGCAGAAAGTAGGCTTTGAGCAGAATTAGGAACATGCAGAATATTGTTAAGTTTCAAAGATCCGGAGGGAGTAGATAAAACAGAGTGGCCGATGTGTGCAATGTCCATACCTTGTCCACTGGTAGTATGAATCTGTTCGTTGCCGGTGTAGCGGTCCCGAACATCAAGCTTTTCCAGTTCGCCGGTGATGTGATCAGTGGCACCAATGTCGAGATACCAATTGGTATCTACACCGTATGAATTAGCAGCGTTGGCCGCACGATGTTGGCCGCCATTGCCACCACCGCCGCCACCACTGTTTCCACCACCACCACCTCTTGCGGGGTTGCAGACATTGTTGTTGTAGCTCCTGTCGTAGCGTTTCTTGTAGCGCCACGCTTCATGCCCCTCCTCCTTGCAAATCTGGCAGCGTGCGCGGTCACCACCCTGCTTGCGCGGTGCGCCACCAGAAGTGCCACTACCTGAGTTGTTGTTGTAGCCGCTTGAGTTGTTGCTGTAGCCGCCACGTCCGCCGCCGCCACGGCCGCCGCCTCCAGGGCCGCCACCGCCGCGGCCACCATGAGACGCAAGGTTGGCGGAGTGATTGGAGGAGAAGGCCGAGTGCTGGGCGGTGATGCGGGCCTCAGCTGCCAGAAGCAACGAGAAGAGCTCGGTGAGCCCGATCTGTTGGTCCATGGCGGCGCGTGTGGAGATGGTAGAGACGAAGCCGTTGTAGTCGGGTTCGTGCACCAGACCTTGGAGAATTTGGTCTATGAGGTCATCTTCTTCAAGGGGTTTCCCGGCGGCTGCGAGTTCATCGGCGATGCCCTCCATCTTGGTGAAGTAGGCTGCGGCCAAGAGGTCTCCCTTGCGCGTGTTACCCAAGGAGGAGCGAAGCTGGATGGTGCGCGCCCTGGACTGCGATGAGAAGCTCTGAAGCAAAGCTTGTCAGATGCTAACAGAGGTGGTGTGATGGGAGACTTGCATGAGAACATCGCGAGAGAGGGAAGCGATCAGGAACGTGAGAACCTGTTGATCCTGCGTAACCCAGATGGCGTGCTCCGGGTTGGCTGCGGTGACGACCTCCTTCTTCCCATCTCCGATCTCCTTCTCAGAGACAAGGATGGCGTCTGGCTCCTTGATCGACCCGTCGACGTAGCCCATCATGCCCGCCGCCTTGACATGCGGCAAGACTTGCGCCTTCCACACCAGGAAGTTCTCCCTGGTGAGCTTTTCAGTGATGGTGTGGCCGAGCGACGCAAGGGAAGGAGAAGCCATGGCGACAGAGGAGGAGGACGACATAACTAGATGCGTTGGAAGAGAGAGGCTCTGATACCATGTAGAAATTGAGGCTTAAGCGTATGCGGTTAGCAGGGACGCGTGCGTGTTTATATAGGCACAAGGCCTCAGGATATACAAGGGTTGTTGGGCTATGGATTGACCTACAAGTCATAATCTAGAGAGGATGCAATCTCAACAGCCCAACTACAATGCTAACAGACTACACGCACGCACGCATATACGGTTTATACATATACCGTATGTTACATAACAGATTACAGTTCAATTCAGTTCAGTTGCTATTCCAAATACCTGTGTTATCTTCTTTCTATTGACCTTCCTAGATTAAACATGGCGAACGAGTGATGGCTTTGTTCGCAATGCCCATACATCCTGCCCAGCAACAACAACATTGGAAGGCCGTCACGACGAAGCCCGTAATGAAATCGAGGGAAACTATGGTGACGAGCGCGAGTTCTTTCAGACTTTGGCTCGCAACCTCTAGGTTCCAGCCATCCTCGCAGACAGAATGCAGGCCACGGCAGGACAATTGGGCATAGTGATAATCTCAAACCCTGCTGCGTAACACCGTCAAGCTCTAGGAAAACATAAGCGAGTCGCGGCTCCACCTCCTGACACACTATCCTACTACATTCAGTAAAAATTAACCACACAAAATCGTATCCAATCAATCCAAACAGAAGTGTTGGAAGATCTGGTTCTCAGATAAGGAGTTAATCTTTGTGGAGGAAACAATTCCATTTTTGTGGTTGTGAATTGTGAGGATAGTACAAGAACTAGAACCTAGTGAATTTGTATATTCAGGGCAAGAAACGCGTGATCATCATGTTTTGGAGGACAAGAATAAACTGTTCACTGCTAATGAATCTATGATATACTCCCTCCGTCCCAAAATAAGTGTCTCAATTTTGTACTAGCTTTAGTATAAAATTGTACTAAGGTTAAGACACTTATTTTGAGATGGAGGGAGTATATGGTACTATAGTTGAGATATGGTTATGGGTGCTAAACAAACAGTAGGCCAACCCATTGCAGATGACTCATGTTTAAACAAGCAAAAGAGAAAGGGGGACACGACATGTAAGGGGTGGAGACATCTCCTTATTCATATGATAGATGTAGTACAAAGTTAAGCACCCAGACATATCCTTTAAGAACGTCCATGCCACATGACAAACGCGATGCCAGTCGCTATGCGGGCCAAAGCTTGATTTTCTGAGTTCTCTTCCTGCACGGGATTCTTCTGAGCTCCCTCAAACAATGCAATATCACAATCTAGGGGCGTATCTGAGGCCTTATATAACTTTTCGTATATCAGTTCAGCATCTCGTCCTTTGTGCAAGTCATCAACGGCGGCCACTATCAAATCAACCATATACTTATAATAACGGATGCAAGCGTTGAGCTCCAACGCTAAGTCGCTCATCATATGCAACGTGGATGTCACGTTGTGCACGGTTAGGTTGGCGGCGGCGACGGCCAGCCCACACTTATCTATGGCGGAGGCACCTGTTGGTTCGGCCGAGAGCACGCGAACACAATAGTGGTAGGATATCTCAGGAATCTTGGAGCATGTTGTGTTGATGACAGACGAGGTGCTGGCTATGAGGCCCGGGAGCATGGCTAGGGTAAGGAAGAAGAGCACGGTAAGAGTCTGCATTTGTTAATTTGTTTGCAAGTACAACATACAAAGCTTTTTTGAGGATTGATCACTGCACTCCGCAAGTCTAATTTAAGCAACGAAGCGAGCAAGGAAAGAGAATCATGCATTAAATGTAAAGATATCCAAATAAATACTCGCGGGCTGGCTCTTTACACCACGCGCATTTATGAACATAACTTAAAAGAAAATATTGATATTATGAACACAGATACTACTACTAGTAATATATTGTATCTTTGGTTGATCAACATGCATGCAGTGATGGCCCTGATTTATTTGGATATCTTTACATTTAATGCATGATTCTCTTTCCTTTTTAGTCTATTAAACAAAAGGCTTATCATATCTTTGGTCTATTAATGACCGGTAAAAAAATCACATCTTTCTTCTGTGAGGATCAATACTCAAGTTTGACAGTAAGACACGTGACACAACAAAGAAATACTTAGCCACAGGATTTAAGATGTCATATTGTCATAAGCCTTTTGTTTATGCAGAAGGAAGTAGTGAAACAATAAGCCCGAGTGCTGATTAGATCGTTACAAGAGGAGAGATGTGGCAGAACATAGTTACAACATAAAAAATAGAGAGGGACATGAGCTGAAAGCTGAATTATTTTTTGTTTGGCAGATCACGGTCGGGAAGAAATGTTCTTAAGAAAACTAATGAAAATGCACGTATATATTCTTGGATGGAATTCTCTATTGTTAATCAGCAAGACAGAGTAACTCATGTATGACATTTATTGTTATTATTATACATTTTTTGTATATGTCAACAACATTTTTTCAATATGCGTCTAACATTTTTCCAATATAAAGTAAACATTTTCGTAATGCATAGTCTAGATTTTTTCTACACAAACTTTTTAAGATTTTTCAAATACAATATTATTTTTTAATAGATGGTCAACTATTTTAATAGATGGTCAATGCCATAGTCTCCGGATTCTTCCCACTAAATTGGCCATCAAGTTAGCAAATTGTTCACATTTTAAATCTTGTAACAAAGAGCCACTATGCAATACATTCATAGTCTGGGCCCTTTTGATAACAACAAAGACTGGGTTAGTTGGTTAATGCGGTGGTGCACCTGCATGAAGTCGGGGGTTCAAATCCTGTTCTGGTCGCCCTTTCTTCCCTTTCTTTTTCTCGCGGAGTGGAGCACCTGGATGACGAGGCTCACGAATCGTACGTGCCTATCGCTAACGAACAGTCGACAGGTATTTAGCTCTGTCATTTTCCAAATGGTTGATTAACATGTTTCAAACACTTGTTCACACTACTAGGGAAAAGCCTAGCAGCAGCGCGGGTTTTGGGCCTATTAGTAGCGCGGGGACCGGCGCTACTAATAAGGCGCTACAACTAACGTATAACAGTAGCGCGGGTGCGACCCGCGCTACTACTACGTCCTTTAGCAGTAGCGCGGGTGCCAAACCGAGCTACTACTAATCTCTAATCTCTGATTTTTTATGAATTTTTTCGAATTTTTTTTTTGATTTTTTTTCCACTAATTTTCAAATTTCTGAATTATTTTAACCTCAAATCTCTAATCACCCCTCAGCGCTGCTCAATTTAATCTCTAATCATTCCAAATCATCTAACTTCCCGGACAGTCACCCATCCTCTCACTACTCCAGCCTGAGCACGCTTAACTTCCGGGTTCTATTCTCCCTCGTTTCCAAGTCTGCACTTGTTGTTTTCCTGACAATAGTAAGATGTCAATCCTATTAACCTCAGGAATTTAGCTTGAGCATGAAGTCCCACATTTCACTGTTTGAGTTCGAAACTATTGTTCTAAAAATTTAGTAACACTAATATTTCTAGAATAATTAGTTTGACCACAGTTTGACCATAGTTTGACCAGATTTGATCAAAGTTTGACCATACTTTGACCAGATTTGACCAAAATTCAAAAAAACTAAAATAATTATTTAGTAACACTAATATTCTTGAATAATTAGTTTGACCATAGTTTGACTAGATTTAACAAAAATTAAAAAAAAACTGAATTTTTTTTTAAATTTTTTTGCCTCCAAAGCTTAAAAGCCCTGTAACTTTTTTCTGTTAGGTTTTTGAGGATTTTAAAAATGTTTAACGGGGTTCCCAGGATTTTCGCTACCAGGGGGTGGTCAGGCGCTGTTCGTCCAAACACGCTAAGCTGCGGTGATCCGTGCGGATGACGAAGGAGGAAGTGAGGAGGTACGGACGCCAACGATCCACGACCATGAGGATGGCGAGGCACTCCTTTTCATATGTAGAAAGCGCCTGGAGCTTGGGTCCCATGGATTTGCTCATGAAGGCAATGGGGTGGTGGCCTTGCATGAGTATTGCGCCAACTCCACGCTCTGAGGCATCCGTCTCCAAGACAAATGACTTGGTGAAGTCTGGCAAGGCAATCACTGGAGCTGAGATCAGGGCTCGTTTGAGCTCCTGAAAAGCTTCCTCGTATAACGGTGTCCAAGTATAAACCACACCTTTCTTTAGCAGATCGGTCAGAGGATGGCTAATCACACCGTAATGGCGCACGAATTTACGGTAGTAGCCGGCGAGACCCAAGAACTGCCGCAGTTCCTTGACTGAGAGAGGTTGTGGCCAATCCTTCACTGTGTCCACAGTAGAAGGATCCGTGCTGACACCTTCAGAACTGATGACATGACCTTGGTACTTGAGCTGCGGCTGCGCGAAGACGCACTTGCCGAGCTTGACTTCCAGCGAGTACTCGTTCAGACGCTGAAACATGGACTAGAGCAACACCAAATGATCGGGCAGGGTACGGCTGTGAACTAAGATGTCATCTATGAAAACCAGCACGCCCTTCCGAAGCAACGACCCCACCACCACGCACATCCCTGACTGAAAGGTGGGAGGCCCCCCAGTGACCCCATACGGCATTACCTTGAACTCAAAATGACCGTGGTGTGTCTAGAATGCAGTCTTGGCTTCATCTTCAGGACGCATACGGATCTGATGGAAACCAGCGCGCAGATGCAAAGTGGTAAACCAAGCTGAACCGGCCAGTTCATCAAGCAGTTTATCGATAACGGGCAGCGGGTAACGATTTTTAATAGTGATGGCATTCAAATGGCGATAGTCAACACAGAAACACCATTCACCAATTGTCTTGAGCACTAGCAAAACTGGAGATGCGAATGGGCTGCGGCTTGGTTGGATTATCCTTGTTTCAAATATTGCTACGCCTCGAGCTTGCGTTGGTTTTCCTCGAAGAGGAGGGGTGATGCAGACACAAGGCGTAAGTATTTCCCTCGCTTTTGAGAACCAAGGTATCAATCCAAGAGGAGGTCACGCGCAAGTCCTCGTGACCTGCACAAAACGTTAGCAACTCGCAACCAACGCTTAGGGGTTGTCAATCCCTTCACGATCACTTACGAGAGTGAGATCTGATATATATAATTTTTTTGGTATTTTTGATATAAAGATGCAAAGTAAAAAGGTAAAAGCAAAACAAATAAAATAAAGTGATGGAGATTGATATGATGAGAATAGACCCGGGGGCCATAGATTTCACTAGTGGCTTCTCTCAAGAGCATAGATATTCTACGGTGGGTGAACAAATTACTGTTGAGCAATTGATAGAATTGAGCATAATTATGAGGTTATCTAGGTATGATCATGTATATAGGCATCACGTCCGTGACAAGTAGACCGACTCTGCCTGCATCTACTACTATTACTCCACTCATCGACCGCTATCCAAATGCATCTAGAGTATTAAGTTAAAAACAAAGTAATGCCTTAAGCAAGATGACATGAAGTAGAGAAATAAATTCATGCAATATGATAAATACCCCATCTTGTTATCCTCGATGGCAACAATACAATACGTGCCTTGCAACTCTTTACATCATCGAGTAAGGACACCGCAAGATTGAACCCAAAGCTAAGCACTTCTCCCATTGCAAGAACTACCAATCTAGTTGGCCAAACCAAATGGATAATTCGAAGAGACTTGCAAAGATAACTCAATCATACATAAAAGAATTCAGAGAAGATTCAAATATTATTCATAGATAAGTTGGATCATAAATCCACAATTCATCGGTCTCAACAAACACACTGCAAAAAGAAGATTACATCGAATAGATCTCCACGAGAGAGGGGGAGAACATTGTATTGAGATCCAAAAAGAGAGAAGAAGCCATCTAGCTACTAGCTATGGACCCGAAGGTCTGAAGTAAACTACTCACACTTCATCGGAGGGGCTATGGTGTTGATGTAGAAGCCCTCCGTGGTGGATGCCCTCTCCGGCGGAGCTCCGGAACAGGCCCCAAGATGGGATCTCGTGGATACAGGAAGTTGCGGCGGTGGAATTAGGTTTTTGGCTCCGTCTCTGGTCTAATGGGAGTACATAGGTATATTTAGGAGGAAGGAGCACGTCGGTGGAGCTCCGAGGGGCCCATGAGGCAAGGGGCGCGCCCAGGGGGGGGGCACCCTCCACCCTCGTGACCTCCCCGGAAACTTCTTGGAGTAGGGTCCAAGTCTCCTAGATCATGTTCGTGAGAAGATCACGTTCTCGAAGGTTTCATTCTGTTTGGACTCTGCTTGATATTCTGCTTCTCAAAATAATGAAATAGGCAAAAACAGCAATTCAGGCTGGGCCTCCGGTTAATAGGTTAGTCCCAAAATAATATAAAAGTGGAAAATAAAGCCCAATATAGTCCAAAACAGTAGATAAAGTAGCATGAAGCAATAAAAATTATAGATACGTTGGAGACGATCGCATCCCAAGCTTAATTCCTGCTCGTCCTCGAGTAGGTAAATGATAAAAAGAAATTTTTTGATGCGGAGTGATACTTTGGCATAATTTCAATGTAAATCTTCTTAATCATGGTATGAATATTCAGATCCGAAAGGTTCAAGACAAAAGTTCATATTGACATAAAAAATGATAATACTTCAAGCATACTAATCAAACAATTATGTCATCTCAAAATAACATGGACAAAGAAAGTTCATCCCTACAAAATCATATAGTTAGGCTATGCTTCATTTTCACACACAAATATGTTCCCAACTTCTATACCCCGATGACAAGCCAAGCAATTGTTTCATACTCAAATAATCTCAAACTCTTTCAACCTTCACGCAATACATGAGCGCGAGCCATGGACATAGCACTATGGGTGGTATAGAATATGATGATGGGGATTGTGTGGAGAAGACAAAAGGAGAAAGTCTCACATCAACGAGGCTAATCAATGAGCTATGGAGATGCCCATCGATTGATGTTAATGCAAGGAGTAGGGATTGCCATGCAACGGATGCACTAGAGCTAAGAATGCTCAACAAAAGAAAACTAGTGGGTGTGCATCCAACTTGCTTGCTCATGAAGACCTAGGGTATTTTGAGGAAGCCCATCGTTGAAATATACAAGCCAAGTTCTATAATGAAAAATTCCCACTAGTATGAACAAGACAACTTATGAGACTCACTATATGAAAATCATGGTGCTACTTTGAAGCACAATATACGAGACTCACTACATGAAAAACAAGGTGCTACTTTGAAGCACAAGTGTGGAAAAAGAGATAGTAGCATTGCCCTTTTTTTATTTATTCTCTCTTTTTTTGGGCCTTTCTTTTTTTCTTTTTGGCCTTTCTCTCTTTTTTTTTCTTTTTGATTGGGCAATGCTCTAATAATGATGATCATCACACTTCTATTGCTTACAACATAATGATTACAACTCGATACTAGAACATAGTATGACTCTATAAGAATGCCTCCGGCGGTGTACCGGGATGGTGCAATGAATCAAGAGTGACATGTATGAAAAATAATGCATGGTGGCTTTGCCACAAATACGATGTCAACTACAAGATCATGCAATGGCAATATGACAAAAGTAAAGCACGTCATGATGATGATAAACGGAACGGTGGAAAGTTGCATGGCAATATATCTCGGAATGGCTATGGAAATGCCATAATAGGTAGGTATGGTGGCTGTTTTGAGGAAGATATAAGGAGGTTTATGTGTGAAAGAGCGTATCATATCCCGGGGTTTGGATGCACCGGCGAAGTTTGCACCAACTCTCACTGTGAGAAAGGGCAATGCACGATACCAAAGAGGCTAGCAAATGGCGGAAAGGTAAAAGTGCGTATAATCCATGGACTCAACATTAGTCATAAAGAACTCATATACTTATTGCAAAAATTTAGAAGTCATCAAAAATCAAGTACTACGCATGCTCCTAGGGGGATAGATTGGTAGGAAAAGACCATCGCTCGTCCCCGACCGCCACTCATAAGGATGCACAAGCCAGGTAGACTTCATGCTTCAAATTTGTTACACAACTTTAACCATACGTGCATGCTACGGGACTTGCTAACTTCAACACAAGTATTTCTCAAATTCACAACTACTCAACTAGCACAACTTTGATATTATCACCTCCATATCTCAAAACAATTATCAAGCATCAAACTTATCTTAGTATTCAACCCACTAAAAAGAAAGTTTCACATATCTTGAATACCAAGTATATTAACATTAAGCAAATTACCATGCTATTAATGACTCTCAAAATAATCTAAGTGAAGCATGAGAGATCAAGTTTCTTTAAAACAATCCACCACGGTGCTCTAAAATATCTAAGTGAAGTACTAGAGCAAAAATTATCACGCTCAAAAAGATATAAGTGAAGCACTATGAGCAAAACAATCAAGCTCAAAAGATATAAGTGAAGCACATAGAGTATTCTAACAAATTGCAAATCATATATGGCTCTCTCAAAAGGTGTGTACAGCAAGTATGATTGTGGTAGACTAACAAGCAAAGACACAAATAATACAAGACGCTCCAAGCAAAACACATATCATGTGGTGAATAAAAATATAGCTCCAAGTAAATTACCGATGGAAATGAACGAAAGAGGGGATGCCTTCCGGGGCATCCCCAAGCTTTGACTTTTTGGTGTCCTTGGATTATCTTGGGGGTGCCATGGGCATACCCAAGCTTAGGCTCTTGCCACTCCTTTTTCCATAATCCATCAAAAGAATTCACCCAAAACTTGAAAACTTCACAACACAAAACTCAATAGAAATCTCGTGAGCTCCGTTAGAGAAAGAAAACAAAAGACTACTTTAAGGTACTGTAATGAACTCATTCTTTATTTGTATGGGTGTTAAACCTACTGTATTCCAAATTCTCTATGGATCATAAACTATTTTACTAGCCATAGATTCATCAAAATAAGCAAACAACACACGCAAAACAGAATCTGTCAAAAACAGAACAGTCTGTAGTAATCTGTAACTAACGCAAACTTCTGGAACCCAAAAAATTCTACCAATATTAGACGTCCTGGGCAATTTGTTTATTGATCAGAATCAATTGGAATCACTATTTTATCACGTGCTGGTGATTTTTAACAATTCGGTCACTGAGCACAAAGATTCTGGAAATTACAGCAAGATCAAATAACTATCTTCCAAGAAGATCTAATAGGTTTAACTTGGCACAAACACTAATTAAAAGATAAAACCACATCTAAACAGAATCTAGATGGATTATTTATTCCTAAACAGAACCAAAAACAAAAAACACAAAATAAAATTGGGTTGCCTCCCAACAAGCGCTATCGTTTAACGCCCCTAGCTAGGCATAAAAGCAAGGATAGATCTAGGTATTGCCATCTTTGGTAGGCAATCCATAAGTGGCTCTCATGATAGTTTCATATGGTAATTTTATTTTCTTTCTAGGAAAGTGTTCCATGCCCTTCTTTAAGGGAATTGGAATTTAATATTCCTTCCTTCATATCAATAATTGCACCAATCGTTCTAAGGAAAAGTCTACCAAGTATAATAGGACATGAAGGATTGCAATCTATATCAAGAACGATAAAATCTACGGGCACATAATTCCTATTTGCAACAATAAGAACATCATTAATTCTTCCCATAGGCTTTTTTAATAGTGTAATCCGCAAGATGCAAGTTTAGAGAGCAATCATCAAAGTCACGGAAATCTAGCAAATCACACAAAACTTTGGGAATAGTTGAGACACTAGCACCCAAATCACACAAAGCATGAAACTCATAATCTTTAATTTTAATTTTAATGGTAGGTTCCCACTCATCATGGAGCTTTCTAGGGATAGAAACTTTCAACTCAAGCTTTTCTTCATAAGATTGCATTAAGACATCAACAATGTGTTCGGTAAAGGCCTTATTTTGACTATAAGCATGAGGAGAATTTAACACGGATTGCAACAAGGAAATACAATCAATTAAAGAGCAATTTTCATAGTTAAATTCCTTGAGATCCAAAATAGTGGGTTTAGCAATATCTAGATTTTATTTCTTTCAGTCCCACTTTTATGAATTTCATCATCAAGATCTAAAACTCAGAATTCTTAGAACGCCTTCTAGGTAAGGGAAGATCATAATCAGATTCATCAAGATTCACATTGCAAAACAAAGATTTAATAGGGGACACATCAATAACTTTTAGATCTTCATCTTGATTTTTATTAGAAGAACATGCTTTAATAAAGGCATCTTTGTAAGCACGCATCCTAGCGGTTCTTTCTTTGCACTCATCAATGGAAATTCTCATGGCTTTGAGAGACTCATTGATATCATGCTTAGGAGGAATAGATCTAAGCTTTAAAGAATCAACCTCAAGAGAAATTCTATCAACGTTCCTAGCCAAATCATCAACTTTAAGCAATTTCTCTTCAAGCAAAGCATTAAATTCTTTTGTGAATTCGTAAACTCCTTAACACTAGTCTCAAATTCAGAGGGCATCCTATTAAAATTTCCATAAGAGTTTTTGTAGGAATTTCCATAATTATTAGAAGGATTACTAGGATAAGGCCTAGGATTAAAATTCCCTCTATACGCGTTGTTACCAAAACTATTCCTTCCAACAAAATTCACATCCATAGATTCATTATTATTCTCAAGCAAAGTAGATAAAGACATATTATTGGGATCAGAAGAAACACTCTTAACAAATAAATTCCTAAGTTCATCCATCTTTTCACTCAAAACATTGATTTCTTCTATAGCATGCACTTTTTTATTAGTAGATCTTTCAGTATGCCATTGAGAATAATTGACCATAATATTATCTAGGAGTTTAGTAGCATCTCCTAAAGTGATTTCCATAAAAGTGCATCCCGCGGCCGAATCTAAAAGATTTCTAGAAGCAAAATTCAATCCAGCATAATTTTTTTGTATAATCATCCATAAGTTCAAACCATGAGTAGGACAATTACGTAGCATTAATTTCATTCTCTCCCAAGCTTGTGCAACATGTTCATGATCAAGTTGCTTAAAATTCATAATATCGTTTCTACGAGAGATAATCTTAGCTGGAGGAAAATACTTAGAGATAAAAGCATCTTTGCACTTGTTCCAAGAATCTATACTATTTTTAGGCAAAGATGAGAACCATGCTTTAGCACGATCTCTAAGTAAAAAAGGAAATAGCTTCAATTTAACGACATCATTATCGACATCCTTTTTCTTTTGCATATCACATAAATTAACGAAGCCATTCAGATGAGTAGCGACATCTTCACTAGGAAGGCCGCCGAATTGATCTTTCATAACAAGATTCAACAAAGCAGTATTGATTTCACAAGAGTCAGTATTGGCAAGAGGAGCAATCGGAGTGCTAAGGAAATCATTATTATTGGTATTGGTGAAGTCACACAACTTGGTAGCATCTTGAGCCATCACGACAAGCAAGCAACTAACACACGAGCAAACAAAAGGCAAAGGGAAAAATAAGAGGAGATTGGGAAAGAGAGGGCAAATAAAACGGCAAAGGTGAAGTGGGGGAGAGGAAAACGAGAGGCAAATGACGAATAATGTAATGCGAGAGATAGGGATTGTGATGGGTACTTGGTATGTTGACTTTTGCGTAGGCCTCCCCGGCAACGGCGCCAGAAATCCTTCTTGCTACGTCTCGAGCTTGTGTTGGTTTTCCCCGAAGAGGAGGGGGTGATGCAGCACAGTAGCGTAAGTATTTCCCTCAGTTTTTGAGAACCAAGGTATCAATCCAGTAAGTGGTCACGCGCAAGTCCCTCGTACCTGCACAAAACGGTAGCAACTCGCAACCAACGCTTAGGGGTTGTCAATCCCTTCACGGTCACTTATGAGAGTGAGATCTGATAGAGATAATATTTTTGGTATTTTTGATATAAAGATGCAAAGTAAAAAAGTAAAAGCAAAACAAATAAAATAAAGTGATGGAGATTGATATGATGAGAATAGACCCGGGGGCCATAGGTTTCACTAGTGGCTTCTCTCAAGAGCATAGATATTCTACGGTGGGTGAACAAATTACTGTTGAGCAATTGATAGAATTGAGCATAATCATGAGGTTATCTAGGTATGATCATGTATATAGGCATCACGTCCATGACAAGTAGACCGACTCCTGCCTGCATCTACTACTATTACTCCACTCATCGACCGCTATCCAGCATGCATCTAGAGTATTAAGTTAAAAACAGAGTAACACCTTAAGCAAGATGACATGATGTAGAGGAATAAATTCATGCAATAGGATAAATACCCCCTCTTGTTATCCTCGATGGCAACAATACAATACGTGCCTTGCAACTCTTTCTGTCACTGAGTAAGGACACCGCAAGATTGAACCCAAAGCTAAGCACTTCTCCCATTGCAAGAACTACAAATCTAGTTGGCCAAACAAAACGGATAATTCGAAGAGACTTGCAAAGATAACTCAATCATACATAAAAGAATTCAGAGAAGATTCAAATATTATTCATAGATAAGTTGGATCATTAACCCACAATTCATCGGTCTCAACAAACACATCGCAAAAAGAAGATTACATCGAATAGATCTCCACGAGAGAGGGGGAGAACATTGTATTGAGATCCAAAAAGAGAGAAGAAGCCATCTAGCTACTAGCTATGGACCCGAAGGTCTGAAGTAAACTACTCACACTTCATCGGAGGGGCTATGGTGTTGATATAGAAGCCCTCCATGGTGGATGCCCTCTCCGGCGGAGCTCCGGAACATGCCCCAAGATGGGATATCGTGGATACAGGAAGTTGCGGCGGTGGAATTAGGTTTTTGGCTCCGTCTCTGGTCTAATGGGGGTACGTAGGTATATATAGGAGGAAGGAGCATGTCGGTGGAGCTCCGAGGGGCCCACGAGGTAGGGGGGCGCGCCCAGGGGGGCACCCTCCACCCTCGTGAACTCCCCGGAAACTTCTTGGAGTAGGGTCCAAGTCTCCTGGATCACGTTCGGTGAGAAGATCACGTTCCCGAAGGTTTCATTGTGTTTGGACTCCGTTTGATATTCTGTTTCCTCGAAATACTGAGATAGGCAAAAACAACAATTCTGGGCTGGGCCTCCGGTTAATAGGTTGGTCCCAAAAATAATATAAAAGTGGAAAATAAAGCCCAATATAGTCCAAAACAGTAGATAAAGTACCATGAAGCAATCAAAAATTATAGATACGTTGGAGACGTATCACATATCAGCCACCAAAGCCTCAATTTCATCCGTCTGTGCTGGGTTGTAGCGGTAGGGTCAAATGTTTACTGGCTTCGCCCCCGGCAACAACTCAATCAAATGATCGAAGCTACGCGCTGGTGGAAGGCCTCGGGGCTCCTCAAACAATTGCTCAAACTCAGAAATGAGATTCTGAACTTCGGGGGGAACCTCAATCCCGTCCGGTGTTATCTTAGCAGAGCAGAGTTGGAGCACGTGTGTCACTTCGTCTCACGCCTGCATCAGATGCAGCTCGTCCAGCGAAAGGATCTTGCAGGAAGTGGTTGCAGAAATCCCAGACAGGTGGCAAAGTACCCCCGAGTGATGGACTTGCATGTGCTTCTGGCCCCAATCAACTGTCATGACTCCACGGGATTCGAGCCAATCCATTCCGAGGATGACATCGTACGCACCCAGAGGAAAAAGCTTCAGCGGGGACTGAAAGTTGTGCCCCTGCACTTGATATTCGACTGCGGGAATCTCTTTAGTGCAAGATACGATAGCTCCATCAGGTACTTTGACTCTCAGAGGGGTTGGTATTGCTTGAATCCCAGGCCATTCGCCGGCAATGTCGGAGTTGATGAAGCTATGTGAACTCCCCGAATCCACAAACATCAAGAGGGATCGTTGCTTGAGTTGGCCCAGCAGACGGAAGGCTTGTGGGGATTCAGTTCCCGTTGCCGCTGCCGCTGAGAGCATACAGAGATCTTCCTTCGAGGTATCTGCTGAGAGGTGAGCAGACTTGGGCGAAGGAGGGCTGTTGAGCATACACACCAGTTCTTAGACCACATGCAGCTGGACCGTGGCTGCGCATGTGTGCCCTGGCCCCCATTGTTCGCCGCAGGTAAAACAGAGGCCTCGTGCACGGCGATAGGCACACAATGTCTTGAGTTTGTCGTCGACGGACGAAGTAGTGGAAGCAGGCTTGGAGCTGTCTGGACTGCGACGATCATCCCCACCAGCGATCGGTGTCGACAGTGTTTTGCCTGAGGACACGGCTGCTGGAATGGACAGCGGGGTGGGAGGACGAGGTGAAGCACGATTAGTATGGCCACCCCCCTGTTGCTGGCTTGTCACAGTCATCTCCGCGTGGTCTTGCTGAATGAGCTCCAAGGCCTCCTCCTATAATGCAGCCAAAGAAACAGCAGTTTCCAAGTCGATCGGATGATGCAGAATAACAACAGCTTTAATGTCACTATTCAGACCATCCAAGAATTGCGTGGTGAAAAATAAAGGATCCAATGATTTGTGATGTGCCAACAGACTATGCATAGCAATGTTAAACTGTTCGGCATATTCCAAAACTGAACCTGTTTGTTTTAATCTAGAGAACTTGCGAACTAGGTGTTGGAATTCAGAACGACCAAATTTCTCTAGAACATCAGCAACAAAATACTCCCACTACGGAAACTTAACGTGGGTTTGAGACCACTCTAGTCACAGGGCTGCGGCGCCGGTGAAATAGATCACAGCGGTATCCACCTGTGCTTCGGGATCAATAGCACAAACATGGAAGTAAGCTTCAACGGATGCGCCAACCAAGAGGATTGTCCCGTCAAACTCGTGGATAGACTAGGTGGGAAGAAGAATTGAGGAGTGCGATATCTGAGGCCGTTATTTTCACCGGGACCAAGCAAGGGAGCAGGGGGAAATGGAGTCCTGAACGTACCATTGGCCGGGGTCGGTGCGGGGAGCAAGGGGCTCCCCCCCAACCGAAACCCGTACTGGTGGAGTCCTGCCGTGGCCATCAGGCCCGTGGCCGTAACCACTGGTGTTGTTGGTGACGAAGGGAGCGTCCGCCGCGGGCTGGATCCCGCTAGTACCGGCCATGCCCGCCTCTTGGAAGAAGGGCCTTGCGGAGATCTTGGCGAGTTCAGCACGGATCTCGCCCACATCGGCTTGGAGATGCCCGACCGCGTGGTCCAAGCCGGGGCACCACGCTGCGAGATCGGCGACCTTGGGCTCGAGCGACGCGAGTACGGGCTCCATGCGGGTCACCATAGGCTCCATCTTATCAAGCGACTTCTGGATCGCCAGCAACGCTGCAGCGATGCCGCCGTGCTCGACTGCCGCATCCGCCATTTGCTTCTGCAGATCGAGATCCGCCATGACCGCCTTGAGGCTCTTCGTGCGCGTCGGGGTCAGGATGAGGAAGCGGGGACCGGCAATCTGATACCAAATGACACAGATCTTGCTTCTCGAACTAGCTAGGCGATGGATTAATCACTCGAATTCAAGATACACTCCCTCGGGGTAGCAGCAAGAAGGGGATCTGGGGAGAAAGAGCCGAAGGTGGGAGGAGATACATGCCACAGGCGGCCGGGTCGGGGCTCACTTCTTTTGTGCCCCTCACACACACGCACCAACCATGCGCTAAGTAGGGCAAACACACACGCTGCCTCACTGGCTCCACCGCCCGACATAGCGCTGGTTGGGCTGCTTGCTGCGCTGCGGCCTGGTGGGCTTCACTTGGGTCGGCTCGCTTAGGTTGCCGGTTGTAGTTCTCGTGACAGCCCGTCTCCATCTTTGTCCCCGGCGCCGACGACCGTGACAAGAGCATCTACATGTTGGAGGGTCGTCCCGGCAGGGAAGAGACAGTCACAGGAGGTGACGGCGAATAGCTGAGCCATCAGTACGAGAGATTTGTGTACCGCAGACCCACCTTGACCTCCTCCACCAGATCCTGGCAGCACCAGCTCCTCCCGCCGCCGCCCTTCATCCGTGACCCCAAGGTGCTCGACCGCGTGATCACCTCGCACACGGTGCTCCGCGGCGGCTCCAGCGTCTGCATATCGGCCGGGGGTATAAACCTCCTTCGCCAAAAAGGGAACGCCGACACATCGGCCGATCGTGGTGGCACCTACTGCTTGGACATGGCCAAACACGGCTGGACTCAAGTCGGCGACTGGGTACTGCCGTTCGTAGGCAAGGTCCAGTATGTGTCGGAGCTCAAGCTTTGGGTTGGCATCTACGCCGATGACTGGCATGTTGGTGCTGCTGACCTCTCCACCATGGACATGGACTCCCAGCAGCCACAGCTAGCAGGGGCTTGGAAGGAGCTGGAGCCATCTCAAGAGTGGACGGAAATACAGTGTCCTCAGCTTGTCAACCTGGGCTCTGGAAGGTTCTGCGTCGCGAGGTTCTTCCTCCACTCTTGGACACATCCTCTGGGCTTCTTCTATAATCAATATGATCCAACTGTGGATGAATATTTCACCGTCTTGACTGGTATGGATCTAGCGCCAAGCTTCGTCCATGACGTCGATAATGTTAAGACTGCCAGTGCCGCATGCAGCAATGGCGGCAATAGGAAACCGCAACTTCAAATGATCAAGCACAATTTAAGATGCCGCATGTCTTATGACGCTGATTGTACCATTGACCTACTGTTCTAAACAATCTTGGTTCAATGTTTCCAGAACCTCTTGGAGTCTTGAATACTGTATTCGGTCTGTGTGAGAGACAACTCCCCATCTCTTTGGATACTGTACTAGAAAGTGTGTCACTATTTTGCTCAGGAGACATTGGCAAAGCTGCTGATTGAACTAAAACCACGTCACTTATTATGGATCGGAGGGAGTAGATGATATCCAAAACCCTTGTGCAGTCCTTTGTTGCCAGCCATAGGTTTTGTCAGCGATGGTCTGCAATAGCCAATAGCCAGGCTTCAGGATGCCATGTACAACCTAAGTTATTATGTACTGCCTATAACTTTGTACTAAATCAGTGACACTTATTTTTGGGACGGAGGAAGTACTACTTCCTCCATTCCGTAATTATTGGTGTGGTTTTAGTTCAAATTTCAAATAAATCCGTGACAATAATTATGAAACGGAGGGATTATGTAGAAATTGAGGCTTAAGCGTATGCGGTTAGCAGGGACGCGTGCGTGTTTATATAGGCACAAGGCCTCAAGATATACAAGGGTTGTTGGGCTATGGATTGATCTACAAGTCATAATCTAGAGAGGATGCAATCTCAACAGCCCAACTACAACGCTACCAGACTACACGCACGCACGCATATATGGTTTATACATATACCGTATGTTACATTCTTTAACAGATTACAGTTCAATTCAGTTCAGTTGCTATTCCAAATACCTGTGTTATCTTCTTTCTATTGACCTTCCTAGATTAAACATGGCGAACGAGTGATGGCTTGGTTCGCAATGCCCATACATCCTGCCCAGCAACAACAACACTGGAAGGCCGTCACGACGAAGCCCGTAATGAAATCGAGGGAAACTACGGTGACAAGCGCAAGTTCTTTCAGACTTTGGCTCGCATCCTCCAGGTTCCAGCCATCCTCGCAGACAGAATGCAGGCCACGGCAGGACAGTTGGGCATAGTGATAATCTCAAACCCTGCTGCGTAACACCGTCAAGCTCTAGGAAAACATAAGCGAGTCGCGGCTCCACCTCCTGACACACTATCCTACTACATTCAGTAAAAATTAACCACACAAAATCGTATCCAATCAATCCAAACAGAAGTGTTGGAAGATCTGGTTCTCAGATAAGGAGTTAATCTTTGTGGAGGAAACAATTCCATTTTTGTGGTTGTGAATTGTGAGGATAGTACAAGAACTAGAACCTAGTGAATTTGTATATTCAGGGCAAGAAACGCGTGATCATCATGTTTTGGAGGACAAGAATAAACTGTTCACTGCTAATGAATCTATGATATACTCCCTCCGTCCCAAAATAAGTGTCTCAATTTTGTACTAGCTTTAGTATAAAATTGTACTAAGGTTAAGACACTTATTTTGAGACGGAGGGAGTATATGGTACTATAGTTGAGATCTGGTTATGGGTGCTAAACAAACAGTAGGCCAACCCATTGCAGATGACTCATGTTTAAACAAGCAAAAGAGAAAGGGGGACACGACATGTAAGGGGTGGAGACATCTCCTTATTCATATGATAGATGTAGTACAAAGTTAAGCACCCAGACATATCCTTTAAGAACGTCCATGCCACATGACAAACGCGATGCCAGTCGCTATGCGGGCCAAAGCTTGATTTTCTGAGTTCTCTTCCTGCACGGGATTCTTCTGAGCTCCCTCAAACAATGCAATATCACAATCTAGGGGCGTATCTGAGGCCCTATATAACTTTTCGTATATCAGTTCAGCATCTCGTCCTTTGTGCAAGTCATCAACGGCGGCCACTATCAAATCAACCATATACTTATAATAACGGATGCAAGCGTTGAGCTCCAACACTAAGTCGCTCATCATATGCAACGTGGATGTCACGTTGTGCACGGTTAGGTTGGCGGCGGCGACGGCCAGCCCACGCGTATCTATGGCGGAGGTACCTGTTGGTTCGGCCGAGAGCACGCGAACACAATAGTGGTAGGATATCTCAGGAATCTTGGAGCATGTTGTGTTGATGACAGACGAGGTGCTGGCTATGAGGCCCGGGAGCATGGCTAGGGTAAGGAAGAAGAGCACGGTAAGAGTCTGCATTTGTTAATTTGTTTGCAAGTACAACATACAAAGCTTTTTATGAGGATTGATCACTGCACTCGCAAGTCTAATTTAAGCAACGAAGCGAGCAAGGAAGGAAAGAGAATCATGCATTAAATGTAAAGATATCCAAATAAATACTCCCGGGCTGGCTCTTTACACCACGCGCATTTATGAACATAACTTAAAAGAAAATATTGATATTATGAACACAGATACTACTACTAGTAATATATTGTATCTTTGGTTGATCAACATGCATGCAGTGATGGCCCTGATTTATTTGGATATCTTTACATTTAAGGCATGATTCTCTTTCCTTTTTAGTCTATTAAACAAAAGGCTTATCGTATCTTTGGTCTATTAATGACCGGTAAAAAAATCACATCTTTCTTCTGTGAGGATCAATACTCAAGTTTGACAGTAAGACACGTGACACAACAAAGTAATACTTAGCCACAGGATTTAAGATGTCATATTGTCATAAGCCTTTTGTTTATGCAGAAGGAAGTAGTGAAACAATAAGCCCGAGTGCTGATTAGATCGTTACAAGAGGAGAGATGTGGCAGAACATAGTTACAACATAAAAAATAGAGAGGGACATGAGCTGAAGGCTGAATTATTTTGCTGGCAGATCACGGTCGGGAAGAAATGTTCTTAAGAAAACTAATGAAAATGCACGTATATATTACTGGATGGAATTCTCTATTGTTAATCAGCAAGACAGAGTAACTCATGTATGACATTTATTGTTATTATTATACATTTTTTGTATATGTCAACAACATTTTTTCAATATGCGTCTAACATTTTTCCAATATAAAGTAAACATTTTCGTAATGCATAGTCCAGATTTTTTCTACACAAACTTTTTAAGATTTTTCAAATACAATATTATTTTTTAATAGATGGTCAACATTTTTAAAAAATTGTTGACTATCATTTTTCAAATAAAAATGTTAACATTTTCTAATACATGGTAACAAAAATTCTATACACATGTAACATTTTCCAAAGGACTGTGCAACCACTCGGTCTAGATTGAGTTAGTGATTAGATTTAGACATTTGTTTCCTACGTATAGTACAGGAAACATGCTTTTTCAGTTTTTTTCCTTCGATTTATGTACTGCACAATTTTCACGGATGGATATATGGTGTCTTCATGCCCTTCATGTTATACTAGTTACCTAAAATTTATCGGGGGGATGTTTCTACACTTATTTTAACTAAAACAAAAATTACCGGGGTGTTCATACGTAAGTTATCAAGTGTGTGACGTGTAAATTATCATGTTATCGGGGTATATTTTTAATAAAAAAATCCTTGAGTCAGAATTATCAGGAGGCTTGCGCATAAGTTATCAGGTCTGTAATGCATTAAAAAAACCATAACACACGCCAATAACTCTCTATAAAGAGCATGGTAATATATACGCCATGAACCTGATAACTCGCCCACAGACACTGCGGTAACTTTGGGCCTAGAGAAGAAAAAATTCTGGGAAAAAATTATCCCCCCGTGCCAAAGTTATTTCCTCCCTTGCGCTGACCTTCTCTTTTAAAAACTTGGAGCAAATGGTTTTGTGAGATGTGTGAGTTACCACCCCCCCCCCCACTCCATCGCCAAAGTTATGAGGACCGGGGTACATAAGTTATCAGGTCTGCGATATGTGAGTTACCGTTCTATTGACACAAAAGGTACCGAGGGGATCATCAACTCACCAGTATAGGGTGCATAAGTTATTAGGTCTGCGATGTGTGAGTTACCATGCTATTCATACAAAAAGTTATCGAAGGTATGTTTACACTAGTTTTTTTGGGTGAAAAAAGCTACCACGATATTTGTACATAAGCTACCAGGTCTACGATGTGTGAGTTACCATACTATTGACACAAAAGCTATCGAGGGGATATTTCATCAACACCCCGACCCCTCGTTGGCCAAGTTACCAAGATATGGTGCATAAGTTATCAGGTATGTGATGTGTGAGTTACCATGCTATTCACACAAAAGTTCGTCAACTCTCCCTTCCCTTTGGTCGCCAAACTTATCAGGACAGGGGTACATAAGTTATCGGGCCTGCAATGTGTGAGTTATCATACTATTCACAAAAAAATTACCGGGAGATATTTAATCAACTCCTCAAAGAAAAAAGAAGAAGGAAGCAAACAGGGAATGGTCAAATAGTATGATGTGCATTCTTTCGCACAACAAATAGTCCAGCTGAGCTGGTTAGTGTGTGTTCCCCATTACTTGCTTGACGTGGGCTCAAATACCATATTCAGCATCATTTTTATTTTTGACTAAAAATGTAACCAGGGTGTGCCAAATAGATCTAGCACCCAAAAAAAGACAGATCCAATCCAGAGAAAAAAAACACAGCAGTCAATGCCATAGTCTCCGGATTCTTCCCACTAAATTCGCCATCAAGTTAGCAAATCGTTCACATTTTAAATCTTGTAACAAAGAGCCACTATGCAATACATTCATAGTCTGGGCGCTTTTGATAGCAACAAAGACTGGGTTAGTTGGTTAATGCGGTGGTGCACCTGCATGAGGTTGGGGGTTCAAATCCTGTTCTGGCAGCCCTTTCTTCCCTTTCTTTTTCTCGCGGAGTGGAGCACCTGGATGACGAGGCTCACGAATCGTACTTGCCTGTCGCTAATGAACAGTCGGCAGGTATTTAGCTCTGTTGTTTTCCAAATGGTTGATTAACATGTTTCAAACACTTGTTCACACTACTAGGGAAAAGCCTAGCAACAGCGCAGGTTTTGGGCCTATTAGTAGCGTGGGGACCGGCGCTACTAATAAGGCGCTACAACTAACATATAGCAGTAGCGCGGGTGCGACCCGCTCTACTACTACGTCCTTTAGCAGTAGCGCGGGTGCCAAACCGCGCTACTACTAATCTCTAATCTCTGATTTTTTTTTGAATTTTTTCGATTTTTTTTTTGATTTTTTTCACTAATTTTCAAATTTCTGAATTATTTTAACCTCAAATCTCTAATCACCCCTCAGCGTTGCTCAATTTAATCTCTAATCATTCCAAATCTCTAACTTCTCGGACGGTCACCCATCCTCTCATTACTCCAGCCTGAGCATGCTTAACTTCCGGGTTCTATTCTCCCTCGTTTCCAAGTCTGCACTTGTTGTTTTCCTGACAATAGTAAGATGTCAATCCTATTAACCTCAGGAATTTAGCTTGAGCATGAAGTCACACATTTCACTGTTTGAGTTCGAAACTATTGTTCTAAAAATTTAGTAACACTAATATTTCTAGAATAATTAGTTTGACCACAGTTTGACCATAGTTTGACCAGATTTGACCAAAGTTTGACCATAGTTTGACCAGATTTGACCAAAATTCAAAAAAACTACAATAATTATTTAGTAACACTAATATTCTTGAATAATTAGTTTGACCATAGTTTGACCAGATTTAACAAAAATAAAAAAAAAACTGATTTTTTTGCCTCCAAAGCTTAAAAGCCCTGTAACTTTTTTCTGTTAGGTTTTTGAGGATTTTAAAAATGTTTAACGGGGTTCCCAGGATTTTCGCTGCCAGGGGGTGGTCAGGTGCTGTTCGTCCAAACACGCCAAGCTGCGGTGATCCGTGCGGATGACGAAGGAGGAAGTGAGGAGGTACAGACGCCAATGATATACTGCTTCCATTCTCTGGTAAGACATAGATATATCATTTATGAACTAAGAGGGTGTTTGTTTCCAGGGACTTATTGGTTTAGGGACTTAAAAAAGTCCCTATAAGTCTCATCTAAACCAAACAGGAGGGACTTATAGGGACTTAAAGTGGGCATTTCTGACGTCGATAATGTTAAGACTGCCAGTGCCGCATGCAGCAATGGCGGCAATAGGAAACCGCAACTTCAAATGATCAAGCACAATTTAAGATGCCGCATGTCTTATGAAGCTGATGGTACCATTGACCTCACTGCTCGAACAATCTTGGTTCAATGTTTCCAAACCTCCGGAGTCTTGGATATCAGATTCATCGTGTGAGAGACAACTCCCCATCTCTTTGGATACCAGTACTAGCAAGTGTGTCACTATTTTGCTCAGAGACATTGGCAAAGTCTGCGATTGAACTAAAACCACGCCACTTATTATGGATCGGAGGAAGTAGATGATATCCAAAACCCTTGTGCAGTCCTTTGTTGCCACCATAGGTTTTGTCGCGATGGTGTGCAATAGCCAATAGCCAGGCTTCAGGATGCCATGTACAACCTAAGTTATTATGTACTGCCTATAACATTGTACTAAATCAGCGACACTTATTTTTGGGACGGAGGAAGTACTACTTCCTCCATTCCGTAATTATTGGCGTGGTTTTAGTTCAAATTTCAAATAAATCCATGACAATAATTATGAAACGGAGGGATTATGTAGAAATTGAGGCTTAAGCGTATGCGGTTAGTAGGGACGCGTGCGTGTTTATATAGGCACAAGGCCTCAGGATATACAAGGGTTGTTGGGCTATGGATTGATCTACAAGTCATAATCTAGATAGGATGCAATCTCAACAGCCCAACTACAACGCCAACAGACTACACGCACGCACGCATATACGGTTTATACATATACCGTATGTTACATTGTTTAACATCCCCCCTCAATCACAACTTATCTAAGTTGAGGTTGCGTCGAAATGCCTCCAACTGCCTCAGAGAAAGGGGTTTAGTAAACCCATCTGCAACTTGATCACCGGTAGGAACAAAGCGAACATTCAACAGCTTGTTAGCTACCCACTCTCGGACAAAATGATAGTCTATCTCAATATGCTTTGTCCTAGCATGAAAACAGGGTTGGCAGATAAATATGTTGCACCCAAATTATCACACCATAGTGACGCTGCCTTGGGATGATGAATTCCCAACTCTGTCAACATGTTTTGGACCCAGATCACCTCAGCAGTGGCATTAGCTAGGGCTTTATACTCAGCTTCATGCTAGATCTCGGATATGGTAGCACGCTTCGAGCACTCCATGAGACCAGATTACCTCCAAGGAAAACTGCAAAACCTCCCGTGGATCTTCGTCATCAGGGCAGCCTGTCCAGTCTGCATCAGAAAACGCACTAACAAGCATGGAGTCTAACTTGCAAAGCTTAAGCCCATGACTCTGTGTTCCTTGAAGATATCTGAGTATCCTTTTTATAGCGGTCCAATGAACAGTGGTAGGAGCATGCAAAAATTGACAAACCTTATTGACGGCATATGCAATATCTGGCCGAGTCAATGTTAGGTATTGTAGTGCTCCCACGATGCTCCTATACTTGGTGGAGTCGTCGGCTATGAGAATATCTCCATCATGAAGGGACAACTCCTCGGAGGTAGGCAAGGGCGTAAGGGACGGTTTACATCCAGTCATGCCCATCCGTTGAAGTATCTCTTGCACATATTTTTCCTGCGATAGAAGAACTCCACTTGCAATTTTATTTACCTCAATACCAAGAAAGAAGTGCAAGGCACCTAGGTCTTTTAGTGCAAAATCCATACTCAGATCCTTAAGGAGTCTTTGCAGAATCGCTAAGGTGAGGAGCTTGTAACAATAATATCGTCAACATATATGAGCATAAAAATAGTTACTCCATGCCGATGATAAAAAAAAGCGAGGTATCTCCCTTGGAAGCAAGAAAACCAAGAGATCAAAGTTTGGAGTACAAACGATAATACCAGGCTCTTGGTGCTTATTTCAGGCCATAAAGTGCTTTATCAAGCTTGCAGACGTGTCGTGGTGAGACTGAGCTCTCATACCTAGGAGGCTGCCTCATAAAGACTTCCTCTTCCAGAACACCATGCAAAAACGCGTTCTTGACATATAGTTGACACATGCACCAATTCCGAGAGATTGCAGTGGACGGAACTAGACGGATTGTATCAGCTTTTACCACAGGGCTAAAGGTGTCCTCATAGTCAACACCATACCTTTGCTTGAAGCCTTTGGAAACTAGCCGAGCCTTGTACTTGTCAATGGTGCCATCAGATTTCCTCTTGATTTTGTACACCCATTTACAGTCAATTACATTCCTCCCTCTGGCAGGTGGAACGAGGCGCCAAGTTTTGTTATCCATAAGAGCAGATACTCCTCATCCATCGCCTTCTTCCACTTCGGTCACCGAAATGATCTTGTAGATTTCTTGGTTCACCTGCACAAAACGACCCCCAACGAATGTACCCATCTTTGTAAGCTTTTGGTTTAGCAATGCCACTTTGAGACCTAGTATGAGTACGCATGGGAGAAGGCGGGGCTGGTTGATCTGCCCGAACCAGCAGCCTGTTTATTGACACAGAAACAGCAGAATCGGAGTTGGCCGCAGAATCCGCAGAAGATCCAGAGTCTGTCGCACCGGATCTGAGGGAGGACTCCTGTTGAGATCCCCTCGCAGAGCCCGGTGCAGACCCGCCACTTGGTCATGTCGGACTCGGCGCCAGCGGTCGAGAGGGGCCCGTCTCGTCCGAACCAGTGCGCCCCACACCAGGGCAGCCACGTGGGCCGCTCGTGACTGCAGGAGAGGGAGCCGCGGCCCGCACCGAGGTGGGATTGGCCCGACCAGGGGACAGGGCGCCAGCAGGCCCGCCTGGCCGACCGCCTGTCCCGTCCGTGTTAATCAATCCCGCGGGGGATTCGCCTGGCGCCACTGCAGCACCAGATCGCGAGGAGATCCGCCCGCCAGAATCAGCTTCGGAGGGTGCGCCGAGATCTTCTGTGTGGTCTTCTGCTTGCTGCATAAAATCAGAAGTATTTTCGCCAATTTCTTCAGGATTAACCGGCCCTGTTTCCTGCACACTATCAGCAGACCCTTCATCAAGAGTATTAGCCATTGACACATGACCACCAGCATCAACTGCCCCGGGAATAAAATTTGGCGAAGGTAGGAGATGAGAGGGTGGTAACACAAGTTCTTTGCGGAGTTGGGCGCCGACATTTGGGTGAAGGCTAGCAAAGGGAAAGACTTGTTCATCAAAGACCACATCACACGAAATATAGACCCGCTCGGAGGAGATATCTAGGCATTTGTATCCTTTGTGGAGAGTACTATAACCCAAAAAAGCACATTGTTTGGAGCGGAACTCAAGTTTATGCTTATTAAAGGGACGCAAGTTTGGCCACACGGCACAACCAAATATACGAAGGAAGCTATAGTTAGGTTTAGTGCCGAAGAGACGTTCTAGTGGAGTTTGATTTTTGATGACTCTACTAGGCACACGGTTAACGAGGTATACAGCTGTGAGAAAGGCTTCATCCCAGAATTTCAGAGGCATAAACGCATGTGCCAAGAGAGAGAGGCCAACTTCCACTATGTGGCGATGTTTCCGCTTAGCTGATCCATTTTGTTGGTGCGCATGGGGGCATGAGACATGGTGAGTAATGCCAATGTGCTCAAAGAAAGGGTTCAAACTTTGGTACTCACCACCCCAATCCGTTTGCATGGTAAGAATTTTGCGATTAAACATGCGTTCAACATGGGCTTGAAAAAGACGAAATTTCTCAAACACATCAATTTATTCTTAAGCAAATAGATCCAACTAAACTTGCTGAAATCATCAATAAAACTGACATAGTACTTTTGCCTGCCTACAGAGACGGGTCCAGGACCCCAACCATCTCAAAAAATTAGCTCTAAAGGAGCTTTGGATTCACTAACTGAGCGAGGATAAGAGAGTTGATGGCTCTTGTCCATCTGACATGCATCACACACTATAAGGTGATCTTGTTTATTGGACACGGGAAGATTGAAATCTCGAACAATTTTCTGGACGACCGGGAGAGAAGGGTTCTCTAGACGCTTGTGCCACCGGGATGTAGATGGTTTGATCGCCCCAAGGACTTGCCGTTGGGGAGCACTGTGCTGTCCGGTGACTGGAAACAAGCGCCACCTACTCTTGTTTTGGAGTATGGTCCTCCAGGTATCTTGATCCTTCACAAGAAAAGTTTCAGGGTGAAGTTCAATAAACTCATGATTATCTTTCAAAAAAAGTTGATAGGCAGAAAGTAGGCTTTGAGCAGAATTAGGAACATGCATAATATTGTTAAGTTTCAAAGATCCGGAGGGAGTAGATAAAACAGAGTGGCCGATGTGTGCAATGTCCATACCTTGTCCACTGGCAGTATGAATCTGTTTGTTGCCGGTGTAGCGGTCCCGAACAACAAGCTTTTCCAGTTCGCCAGTGATGTGATCAGTGGCACCAATGTCGAGATACCAATTGGTATATCTCTTCTCTTATCTTACTCCTATAAAAACGTGAGTTGGTGGTGATGGTGTTCCTGCCTTCACGTCATATATGCCGTCCGATCTGGAATGTATGGCTGAGATCCGTGCCACTTGCACTTTTTCAAGAAACACCTTGTGCTCGGACAGAATTTTGGAGTAGGGACATC